>OY856411.1:596772990-597972990 GCA_963693085.1 Alisma plantago-aquatica
TATATATATATATATATATATATATATATATATATATATAGAGAGAGAGAGAGAGAGAGAGAGAGAGAGAGAGTCAGGCTAGTGTACACTCGAGTGTACCGGAGGCACCGTACACCTCAGTGATTTTTGAAGATGCAATAATTTTTTGAAAAATCTAAACCGTTGATCTTCTTCATTTTTATAAGAACATACTATATAATAAATTTTAGCTCATTTAGACATTTATAGGTAGTGCATCTAAAGGAGGCAAAAATCATGTATTTCAAATTAGTTTTGTGCGTCGATTTTGTTGTCCTTGGATGAGTGACTTACACTCATCCAAATGAGTTCAAATTTAGTATGTGACCTATTATTATTGTAACCATGAAGATCAATGGATTAGATTTTGGAGAAACATGGTCTAGATAGGCAAACACCATTGGGGTGTACGGCGTGATCTGTATACTCGAGTGTATTCTAGCCTGACTATATATATATATATATATATATATATATATATATATATATATATATATATATATATATATATATATATATATATATATATATATATAGAGAGAGAGAGAGAGAGAGAGAGAGAGAGAGAGAGAGATAAGTATATTATTGAATTAAAGTGTTATCATTATCATGAATCCTAGTATATAAGATATTATCCTTAGTTAGTATATCCAGATCTTAATATAATATAAGGCCTACTAAAATGCATATGTTCCATATTCTAGCATACTATTTTGTATGATCTGACCAGTTCCTCCTGGTTTTCATATGTCTTGTCGTCATTAAACGAAGTCCCTAGAAAACCTGTCACAGATTGATCCGAGCGTTATTTAAGGTGGAGTTAGGTTTTACTACTGGGTGAGCCGACGACGACGAATTCCTGGGATGGACAGCTTCGTCAGCAGCCAAAGCACGCTGTCAGGGAGCGAAACCTGGACAGGGGAGCAATCGGGAGTTGAGAGAGTGAAAGTCTATTACGTTGAGGTTTCGTTGCCGTTCTGATTCTTCTGAATAGAACCATAACTTGGTATATATAGGCGCGTTTGTTTCGCAGGATACAAAGAAGGATTGATCCGAGCAGTATTTAAGGTAGAGTTGGGTTTCACTACTGGGTGAATCAACTAGTATCTCTCATCAGATCCATCGCACACCGTTTGCCAGAAACGACAACCTCAACGCGGAAGCAGAGATATTGCGTTGAGGTTCCGTTGTCATGGAGGGAAACGTGGAAGTCTATTACGTTGAGGTTCTGTTGCCGTTCGGAACTCCCAATCCAGTTAAAACTCAAAGCATGAGCGGCTACCCTTCAATCCCAATCAGGGGCAGTGTTACGATTTAACCATTGGGGTACTGATTTCAAAAATATTGTAACGGTCATCGCTAATCTCAGTGCACCGCCATGTATTTCTTATAGAAAAAACACTACATCAATACACTTTGTGAAAAACTATGTCCAACATAGCAGGTTAGCAAAATTAGTTTCGGTTATAGCCCACATTCCAGTGAAAGCGATATATAAAGATGCATTTCTTGGATCAATTTCCAAAAACGTCAAGTTGTTAGGTATTTTAGCAAAAAAAAAAATAGAAGAAAAACAACGCCAAGCCAAGTGGCATTATCACAATGTTGGTACATGGTGAAAACATCATTTGTGTTGACATTTTCTAATGAGATGGTGAAACGCCACTTGTCTTGGCATTTTTTTTTTGTTAAAAGTATCGTTTAAAGTAACGTTATTGAACAATAGTGGACGATGGTAAGACTTATTTTGGCTTAGTTGTTACAAGGGATATATTTTTTCCTCATAAGCGGTAGAATTGTTATGTTAAAAGAAGACTACAAAAATATGGCTATATGAAAAATAAATACTTTTTTCTAATCCCTTTATGTTGCTATGAATATTGACATTTTCTAATTTAAATTATTTAAGAACTACAAATGTAAATATCCTTCGGTGTCAACATCACAAAAAAAATTATAATGATTAATAAAAAAATATAGTTCAAAATTTTTATATCTTGGATCTGACTAGAGTTAAACATTGAAAAGCAATAATTTATTATGTAGAAACGTGATTGTTTTGACAAAATACATTAACACGATAATTAGTAGAACATGTGGTTTGAAATTTTTATCTTGGATTCAATTTGAATCGGTTAATATTTGAGAACCTACAATAAACTATGTAGAAACAAGGCTATTTCATAAAATTGTGTGTAACAAATATATAATGTGGTTTTTAAAGAGATATTTTTTATTTTAGAACTAGAAAGGCAAAGACTCCTTATGAAAATATAACCACATTTGTTACAATTATTTGTAGACGTGGTTTGGGATCTTTATTTTTTAGATCTGACAATAACTTGTTAAACTTTGAAAAACTATGAAAAATTACCAAGTGGGTGTGCAAATGAGAGTGCCTCCTTTTTAGAGTCCCAAAAGGTTTATCCGGTGAGGAGAAATTGGCAAAAAGGCAGACAAAGTTGAGAATTTGCACGGGCACCCACATGCCATGCGCCTTGGCCTCCATGCCAGGGAAAATGCATTCAGAGATGGGGCTCCACTAGGGAGGACAAATGGCATGTGCCTTAGCCTCCTGGTCAAGGACAAGTAGCTTTGTCGAGGAGTAGAGGGTAAAAGATGCAGTTAGAGACGAGACTTTGCCAAGATGCACGCATAGAATGAGTCTTAGCCTCTTGGTATAAGAAATGTAGCTTCAGGGAGGAGTAGGTGAAAAAGAAAAATATGGACATGGAGTGGCCTCCCCCAAGGTGCAGCATGGTAGTAACCCTACACAAGTAAGCCCAAAATAGACAAAAAAGACCTTGTTGAGGCCTCTGATGATTTTGGTAGTTAATTCGCAAGAGGAGTGTGAGTGTGATTCTGTCTGACAAAACTAATTCATGAAACCATATATGGATGTAGATGTACGGGTCAAGAAAGGGTGAGTCATCACAATATTTACATGGGAAACAAGGAAATCCAATAAAACTATTTGGAAAGCTTGTGAATAAGACAAAAGGAAGAAGTAGAGATTGGGTAAGGCATCATGTTACCCACAAAGTGGGTGTTAGGCACTCAAGGTGTCCTTGTAGTATCATAACTCTTACAGAGGAAAAAAGTATTTTGTATTTTATAAATAGGTCTTGTTTAAACACAAATGATGAAAAATGATAATAAAACTTGCAAATTACATATTAGAACCATCAATATAGTATGGGTGATCTTCAATCACAAGTTCTCATATACTAACATCATTCTATGGTTGGAAAGAGGAAAGAGGAAAGAAGAGAGTGGTTCACATTGTAGCCAGCTTCATTTCTACCTATCTTGAACTACATAAGGAATGAAAGTTGATCTTGTCCGTCTTCCATCCAACGGAAAGGAAGGGGTTTACTACAATGGCTTGGAGGTAGAGAGGGGTTTCTAGGGATTTTTTCTTGGGAGACGGGTGGTTTTTGGGTAGTGGAACCCAAGAGGCATCTTTCTAAAGTCTAATATCTTCTTGGATCCTAGGGGCATGGTTGAAAGGATTCATTCCCTTCAAATGTGGGTGTACAGGAAATCTATATCAAGGTATAGGTGTTTACCAAGGTGTGGGTTTAGAAGGGAGCCACTCTCACTCTCATGGAGGTTTCACTGCATGGGGCATGGGATAGGAGGCCACCCCTCCTTCTGGAGTCTTTATTACATATTTTTATGTGGCTTAGTTGACTCAATCACATCAATAAGTGTAGGATGCTTTCCCTCTACAAGCCCCTCCTTCTGGTTCCCTTTGATCTTGAAACTGTTGACCTAACAGTTATACATTGTCCATACTTTGATGATGACTTAACCATTTCATTTATATGTATCTAATATGTCTATTTGAGATATATTTCAGGTATTAGGTACATGAAAAGAATGAATTCAAGCAAACCCTAGCCTGATGAAAAAAAGTAAAAATCAATGCAAGTGTACTTTTTTGGAAAAGACCTTAAATCAATTAGGACAATTTTGTAAATCCCTTGTATTGATGTTATGACTTGTAACTAAGCTCTAAAAAATATAAATTTCACTTAAAACAAATGTTTAAATACTTTTATAGCATTTATCAAATTTCATCACAGGCTTCTTTGTCGGTCGACTTTGTATTGAAGACAATTCAATCGACAAGTTGTGTCAAGCTTGATAAATCCCGGTGTTGGCCGAGTTTGTTTGGGTGACAACTTGAATGACACCCTGCACACACAAAATAATTTTAAGTCGTCAGCCAAGTTTCATCTTGGATAAACTCGACCGACAACTCAAAATTACTTTTTTGCATAGTGCTATTGGTCAAATTATCTTTATGGAAACTCGGATGATAACATTGTACGGGAAAGTGCTGGAAAAATAGTATTTCTAACCAATGGAGTATTGTAAAACTTGAAAAAGTATATGTTGCAACACTCTAAATTGCTAGAATTTGTTCCTAAGTGCGTCTAAATGCTAGTAGACACCCCCAACTATAAATAGGGGCCCTTGGACTTCATTCCAAGTTTACCTTCTTTGCACCTTGTTATAGTTGAGTGGCTTAGTCTACTAATAGCCCCTTTCTCTCTCAAGCTTGCTACATATCTACATCAATCCAAGTGAGATATATTTCTTATGATAGAGTTTCTCCATTTTACACCATGTGAAGCTCTCAACTTCCCCTTCCCAATCTCCTTTGTCAAAGCAAAGATGGTGAAAGCTTCTCATTGGTGAAGATCAAGAAGAAGGTTGAAGATCCAAAAGAAGAGCGGGAATTCCTTCAAGTCTAGAGACTTGTTACAAGAGTATATCTCCTTGGTGAAGGCAGCTATCTTGTTGCAAAAGTGGGTAAGTACTTGTGAAGGTTGAAGACTTTTTCTCTAGTATGGGTAATTCCATTTAAGGTTATTGGCTACTTTGATCCTTAAAAGGAATGCTAGGTACCCTTGAACTTGGAATTGGGTGGTTATATTGTATTTTTAATAGTAGAATATAAGATTTGACTCTCATTGATTGATGAGCTTTCTTCCTTCTCGTCATCCCAACCCCAATAAGGGTTGATCGATGGGACCACAACACTGATGACCAACAAGAAGACAACATTAAACCCTGATGGGACCCTAGCTCATCGACCGATGGCTACCCAGAGAGCGATGACCACAGGCTTAGTATAATCTAGCCCAACAACATAGTTGCACAATTTGTCTCGTTGACTAGAACCCCCGACGAGATACTTCCACCTCCAACCCAATGAAGGTTCTATGAGGGATGTCTGAAGACACTCTTGTGTTTTTCAATTGTTGGTTATATTAAAAAATGAGCTTTAGTATTTAGTCATCTTAACTCATTAACCCACCCCCCCCTAAAAAAAAAGTATAAGGGATTGATTGTATTCAAGTTTGTCTCTACAAAGAGCTAGGCTGGTTAGGTTCAAAAGTGTTAAATTTTAGCAATCTAGATCGGTTTGCACAAGTTTGATTAGTTTAGTTAGACTAATCAACAAAAAAAACTAAGATAATTAACAAAATTCCTTTGGATGATGATTCAAATTAGAATTAGGAATCTAGAGATTGAGATTTCACTTTCATATTACAACTTAGCATAACAACAAAAATCTAGCATACTAATTGAGTACTAGTAAACACACACGTGCCCATGCACGTGAAATATTAAGTTAGATACATTTTCTTTACATCATCAAAATTAACTTAATTTATATTATTGTCTGATCAATAATAAATTACTACGAAAAATACATATCAAATAATGTCTATTAATGTGTATTAATTGGAGGCTCAATTAAAAATTAGTGAGAGAAAATATTTAGAAAAGTGATTTGTGCAGTTTGTTAGGGAGGACGTTGGTTTATTGTATCAGAATAGTCAAGAAAATGTGTACTAATGGGCCGTTTAGTTATGAAGAAGAGAGAATAAAGGGTTTGTTTTTGTGTGATCTAATTATGTGGAGGTAGTTGTTAAGGTGGGAGAGAGAAAGTTGAGGAACTGATACAATGGAGGTGTGTGTGCAAATAGAAGGAGGGAGTGGAGTGGAGTGGTAAAGAGAGAGGGTGGTGAGCGGTTGTTTTGTGAGGTGGGAAGTGTAATTTTTGTGGAGAAAGAAAGAAAGAAAATTCCTACAAAAAAGGAGAGAAGAGAGAGAGTCAAGGAGAGTGCACTTCACCAACTCGCTCTTTTTATAGTAGTATAGATACAAAGGAGGTATGTGTCTCATACACCTCCTAGTGATATGAGATAGATCTAACTTTACATAGCACTCTCGTGCATATGTTTGGTTAAAAATACAAATATTTATTCCTCAACACATTCCCAACCACTGAAGTGGTCAAGGAAGTGTTGACAAGATCATTTTCATACTCCTAGATTAGTCATGTAAATGGATCGAATACGGAGTGAATACTGCTACATCGCATATCCAAATCTAAAAAAATTTTTACCAGATATCTGATCTAATATCTGACATATATCATATGTTAACATCCAAATCTAATAAAAATGGATAATAACTGAATTTGGATAAATGTCTGATCCAAACTAAAAATTATACAATTAATGTTAGAAAAATATACTATATATAGAAATTATTGATATTATGTTAAATATATATAAGTGTTTATATATTTCTATTTCCATATATAAACAACATATATTTAATTATACATGTATGTATTTGTTGCAATTAGATTTTTTTAGAGTTGATATAGCTATATCTGATATCTGATCCAAAATTCGATATTCGAAATCTGACTTGAATTCTATGGATGTCGGATATTTTTCTTCTGAATTTCATATTAGAATCTGAGTTGAATGTGTGGATTCTGGATATCCATTTATAGGTCAATCCTAGATACACCTTCTTAGATTATATGACAAGCATAGAATAAGAAAGCAGATGGCCAGTCAAACAAGCAAGTAAATTAGGTATCGGTGCAATCTTAGAATAGCAGAAACTAGCGGTAAGATAGAAATTTATGTTCACATGAGTTATGACATGGGATCTACCCTCACGTGCCCAAGAATAGGGTTCTACATGCACATGATGGTAAAACACAGGTAAAAGTGATGAAACTTGAAGGAAAACTTGATTAGAGAAGACAGAGAACATAGAAATACATGGAAGAAGAGGAACAAGAAAAAAATTCCAGCTAGAAGATGAAGTTTTGTTTTTTCTACTAATCTACCCCATAAATCTTCTCATCCAAGGGGCTGGAAAAGAAGAATGGACAACCTTTCTCTAGTTGGTGAAAACAAATTGAGTAAAGAGAAGGTTATCTCTCAAGAAATTGCTTCATCTTCCCCAAATAGCCATCTTTCTTCTCAGCTCTCAAATCTAGTCAAAAGTGGTTCCAAATGACAATCGTTAACCATCATCTGGGGTACGGTTTGTATTTTGAAAAGAGGAGGTGTTTTTTTTTATTCTTTGACAAAACTGTAGCTTACATGGCGTGTATGTATGTAAATATGTCGTGTCAGCTGCGGTTTTATTCAATAATGCCACGATCAAAGGTTAAACACCGCGTAGAGAAGTAACATTGTGTAGCGAAGGAAATCTATCGATTTTGTAGACTTTTGATCTACACCATTTTGATGTTTCACATGTCATGTTGATCCTAACTTGGCACTTATATCTGCTAAACACACGTCGTTTAGTGTCACAACACAACTTAAGGGATTAAATATGTTGTGTAATCAACTCTAAGACTTGGAAAAAGCTTTGGGAATACAAGGTAGATCGGATTTTAGCATTTCCTCTCCAATTTGAGGCCAATAATAGGTACCTACAGTTTATACAATGCTCAATTAAGGACAACTAAAATGTGAGATTTAGCATGAATGAGAATGATAAGTGGGTTAAAATGAATGGAACATGCAACCAAACACGATCCAAAAGATGATATAACTTGTGCACATCAATTCCCCCTAAGATTGAAGCATTTCTTTTTCTTAAGAAAAAAGAATCTAGATATATAACTAAAGAGAAATAGATGGGCACAAACATCAATTCCATGTGAAAATGGAGTGTAAGATCCAAAAATTCAAAACTCATCATCTAGATATGTGACTATGCGTGAAATCAATTCTAACTTTCAAGATAAGAAATTGTATTCAGATAGACACTCAAATTGTTTTGGATAAATCAACTAGGGAGAAATCATTAGAAATTGGATGGCATAGACAAAAACATTGTGATTTACCACAAAACTCCATCGATTACTCTAATGAAATGAGTTGAAAATCCTTTTTGATATTCATCCATTTGCAATGACATCCTCATTGACATCAAATTTTCAGTTTGGACTCACATGTATGGTACTCGACTGATAGTGTAGGATTAAGAGAACATGTACTATCATTTGGAGTTTCATTACCCTCTTTTAGACGTAATCCCCAACCTTCTTTGAGTGGTGGAAAATGTGGGTGACTTAGCCATCTTTTGTGGGAATTATATATGCAAAACAAAAACAAAAGTCCCCACTTTTTTGCAATTTAGGCTCTACTTTAGAACCACACAATCCTATGATAACCCCCACAGTTATTAAGAAAAACCATGCGATGGAAATTCATTCAATTTATGAAAAAAATCCTCAAAAAGAGTAATAAAAATGCATAATAAGTTTTGTCAATGTCATCATATTGTTAATCAAGGCTATATGGTTGAAGAATCCAAAGCATTTGGATCATTACATGAGTTTAGAACATGAGTGAGAGAACTAGAATTCAGTTTAGCTAAATATCTACATATCACAATAGAAAAGTCATAAGTTTGTCAATTTTTTCATTAGTGATGTAGACCCAAACAATGATCCTTTAGCTATAAAATTATATAACACAATGGGTTCAAGCAATCAAGAGGGATTATGACCACTTCAAATTGATCATCTCATCATTATGAAAAGATAACATTAAATGGAAAAGGTGAAACAAAAATGCAAAACATACAACCAAACAAGAAAATGACATAAGAAAAAGCATAAAGCAAACTAAATACTACATGTCGGTTGTGTGACTCCATGCACCACACAAAAGGATATTACATAAAACTCATCACGTAAATAATACTAAGCGAGTAGATTACCAGAAAACACAGGAAATTAAAACCAATTTCATAAAAGTACCATAAGCTGAAAACTTTCACATATAGGTCCACAGCAAGACACATGTATCACATAACACATATCATAAGGTACTTACATCATTGTCTTCAACCTTCTTGTCATCAACCTGTTACATGAAATATTTGTTTCTCATACATGTTCACTTCCATAGCTATACAACAAAAGGCGCACAAGCCAAAAAAACCTCATATCGGCACATTTCTACAAAACACATCAAAAACACCCCCTAGACCTAAGTGTGCAGGGATGACTCAAGGACTCTAACACCAAAGGACTAGAAGCACATCCAACCTTATCAACTACTGCTCATGTTGTTGTTCTTCCTCTTTTACACGATCCCTACCTCATCGTGCATGACTACCTAAAAGATGTGTAAACCTACAGGGTGAGACCAAACATGCTAGCGAGAGATATCACTCTCTGCCAACATCAATTAAAGTACAAATAAAGTGAAGCATATAGGTAATATATATACTAACTGAGAAGATTCAAAGAAATGATATGTATCCAATAGGTAAAGCAGGTTACGCAATACTAGGCAATCACCACTGAGCAGTAGAACAATTAACCTTCTAAAAAGGAATATGAAGAACATGTATATTTTCTATCAATCAAGCCATATAAAACCAAGGCAAGGATCCAACCAATGTTGTTTGCATTTTGTCCTTATGCAATATTACATATTTTATTATTCCCTGAGGAGATGAGGTATACCACTCATACTCCAATTGACCAATGTTAAGTCAAAATCAGTTCCATACAAGGTCTATGGATGTAATGACCACATTTGTGTTTAATTGTTAAACTAGGGTTTACCTGAATGATTACATGTTTGATTAGATTGAACATCATTTAGACTTGATTAATGATAGTAGATCAATTGTGATGTTTCAACCCTAAGAAGAAACTCTAACTATGTTTTTAGTTTGAAGAATTAGGGTTTGAGAAATGTAAACCCTAATCGGAAAAAATTAGGGTTTTGATAGTACATGAATATGGAATTTGATCAGGATAGCAGTGTGGTAAATGGATTGGGGTTGAACCATAGGGACAAGGTTGTTAGGTGTTAGGAACATAGAGCCTTAGGCCCAAATACACCAAACAAAGAGGTAGATTAAAAAGTTGTTCCCTAAGAATGATGACTCTCCAAACAAAAAAGTAAAAGCAAAGGAAAGGAAACAAAATTAGAGAATAAGATCAAATAAGAAAAAAGGTAACCAAAGTATGGATGGAAACTTGGTTCGGGTTTCACCTACTAAGATCTCTCACCAACATGCAATACTCACACCCCTTTATATGCCCTTAGCAAGATTACAAGCAATCATCATATATGTCTATTATTTCCTCTCTCGAGTTAGGTTAGATCTAGATTATAAGGTTGTCTCTCCTTGATATGGCAAACAAACAATAACAAAGCGATCCATATGATCATTAGCTTTCACATTCCAATATTTTCGTTCATTCATGCAACTCCAAAACACTTAGATAACATTAATACTATTCTTTTGACGCATTAACAATCATACATCACAATATGGTAGCTAAACATGCAGGTGAAGTGTTAAGAATAAGAGTATGGAGAAAATCTTTGCTAGGAGCATATTTATACTAAAAGGGATGTAAGTACATACATTTTGGGAGAGCCTTAGTGGCTACTCCCAACCCAAGTAAAGTGTTTAGCCACACATGTCAACAGGAAGCATAACAACATTACAAAAGTGTATATACATCAAGAATAACTAAGAGGGGGAAGGTGCAATGTGAGGAAGATGTTAGATCTAAATAAGGAAGGAGGTGATACACCAATGGTACTTCTTCAAATCTAGATCTGGTACAGGCATGTAATATGACAACTCGTTCTTTCAAAGAAGAGGATGGTAGATCTTCTCTCTCCTTCAACTTTCATCTCTGAAGATCCAAGACTAATGGAGATGAACGAGGGTGGCTCTAGAGTTGGGCAGCACTTCATCACTCTTGATGATCTCCTCTCCCCCACCCTTTCGAGGAAGAAGTCAGGGCCTATTTATAGGCACTGCCCACTGATTTAACTCTCTTTCATGATTGCGACTCATTATCTTAGTCACGGTCAAGGTGGCATCTCAATCATGATGAGGCTCATCATGGTCGCGACAACTCCTTTTGATCTAAACCATTTGTCATGGTTGTGATGTCTCTTTATTCGTTGTGATTGGGGTCATGGTTGGTAAATGTTGAAACTCTTGATGCAGTGTCATGGTCATGGTGACTAATTTCTTATCATCAGATTTGTCATGGGTGAGACATCCATAGACCATTACGGTTGAGATGATGTCGTGGTCATGACTTATGATGAATTTGAATGGATGGATGGAAGGATCTTGGTAAAATAAAATTTTGTTCAAAGACATCAAAATAGATAGGAAAATCCATCTTAGGGATGTCAAAATTGGAAATAAAATAGGAGTAAAAAGTTCACAAAATGACATGTTATTAACTCCCCAAACTTAGAATCTAGCTAGTCCTCAGGCTAATAGATAGAATCAAAACATCGAGCTATGAGCTACAAATATTTTCTTTTTAATGATCACACCATTACCCAATTATTCCATCCCTATAGCAAAACCTTTGTGATAGGCTTGGTTCACTTCCTGAAATTCTATCTCCCCCTTCTATTTCTAGAGTTGCTTGAATTTGTACCCCTATTTGCCACTGCCTTCTGTATTAAAGGGCTCTCCTTCTCAATGTCCTTCCTGCCCTTGGTTTCTGGATATACTTGTATATGGTTCCAGAAAAGGGTAGATTTCACACCCTACCTTTATTTTGGTTGTGGCTAAGCTATCGTGATTGGGTAGGTTAGGCTTTTAGTGTTTTCCTAAACTCCTCAGTCTCCCTCAACCATGGGATGTCGTAAAGATAGTGTTGCCCAACTGGGCCCTGATATAGTGTCAGGTGGTTGTATGAGGGTTTCTTTGGAATATAGGTGGGTATAACCTGGCTTCAATATTCCACTTTTGGGCACAACATATATGCATTCGTGAGTGCAGCAATACATTGGTTTATAGCTGCGTCGCAGAAGAGAAGCAGTAGTGCAACGAAGAAGGGGGGAGAAGGTCAGAGAAGATGGTGTAAGGGCTTACTTACGGCAAGCGGTATAGCTATGCGACGAAGTCCAACCAGACCAGAGTCATCAAAACCTCTAGTGGAAAGCTAGTCTACTAGTATACCAAGAAGAGAGCTAGCAGACCGAAATGCCCTGTCACCAGCAAGAGGATCCAAGGAATCCCGCACATGTGACCTACTGAGTACAAAAGATCTAGACTATCTAGGAACAGGAGGACTGTGAACCGTGCATATGGTGGAGTACTTTCTACTGGTGTTGTACGAGAGAGAATCATCCGGTCATTTCTTGTTGAGGAGCAAAAAATTTTGAAGAAGGTGCTGAAGATACAAAAGGCAAAGGAAAAGCACGCTCCAAAGGCTTAATGACAATGATGTGAAACTTTTTGTCCACCTTAATTTAATGAAATATTGAATTTTTTTTCTTCTGAACGTTGTATTAATGGAGGTCTGAATATTTCAAGCGAAGGGTACTATATCCTATTGTTGACATCTTATCTTCTATTAGATATATATTTTTCATCCAAAAAAAATGTGGAATCCTTTGACATTTTTTAGGCACAGCTCTCATGATTTTTTTCTTTTTGTCTTTTCATTCTACTCTTGGGCTTAAGAAAGGGGTTGGTAGGATTTATGGGTGGTGAAGCCTCTTTTCATCCCAAAGCAGGGATAATTAGGACTTGAAGGAATAGTTATTTCCTTCTTATGGCAGTTGTATACTTTCTAGCTAGTACTATCAGGCTAGGAGGATTGGTCGAGAGTGTGGCTGGTTAAGTCCTCCTTATTTCCAGGGGTTCCATAGATTCAGGGCATTCTTCCACTTTACACAACATTTTGCTATAAGAATGGAATCAGGTCATATTGTTGTGTCTTTTTCTTTTATGTAGATTGATAGTTCATTTGCATCACTCTAGAAATGATTGTGCTAAAAGGTAGAAGGAGGACAAACAAGTCTGAGAAAAGGGGAACCTGAATAACTCTTATAAAATATCAAAATTGTGAACTGGTAAAAGAAGGATCAAAGATCAAAATTTTGAATTTTTTTCAAAATTTTCTACTACAAAGGGGTAAGAGTATGAATATGTGCTAGACAAGGCCATACATAATTTATAAAATTGGGATCAAAATTAAATAGAAAAAGTGTACCTCTCATGCCCGTTTATAACTCCTCCCCAAACTTATCATTCACTCCATCTCTAAATATCAAAGCTGAATGTTTAGGTATAAATGGGCTTATTTTATGTTTGTTGGTTTTAAATGATTACCCATTTTTACTGTAGCAACTATCAGCATAGCCTCCTCAGAGAATGTGATATTTTCATGTTGCAGGCTCTCGACTCCCATCTCTCTTAGTGCCAATGCTTCCATCCAGGCTAAGAAATAGAACCACAATCATTAGATATGGGAATCTATTGTGGACTTATATATCACAAAACTACATCTTCTTGAAGTCCTTAGTCTCTGAAGTTTTGTATCCTTTTCCATGTTCACAGATCATTTCAATGATTGCTGCAGCACATGTGACTACCTTTTCTTCAGTTGGCATCTTTGGTGTAGTCATGTTTTTACATTTGGTCAGTGCAAAGGAAAAATCTAATATGTTGTAATAGATTTTAGTATTTTCTTCGATGTTGACAATAAGAAGCATCCAGTGTTTATCATGCAGTATAGGTAAGAAGATGAAATCAAGAAAAGTGACTATTAGAACCTACTTTAGGCATCCTTTTTCTCCAATCTCTTTGTTCTTTAGAATGGCATCGACGAGCAAGAAATACGCCATATGCACGTTAGGCATGTTTTCACCTAGAAGAGATTGATACGTAGACATTACGCTTACTGCTAGGTCCTGGAGGTCGTCTTTGATGACACAAATGTCATCTCGCTTGAAGATAACATCCCCACAAATTTCATCTTTTTGAGTGTTTCCATCATCACCAATAGTGAGTCCCAAGATAGATCTTGGCACACCCATCTGTTGAAATCAGCAAAGGAGGGCTCCATTTGACCAGGTGGCCCATATGGTCCCATTTATGGAAGCTCCTCTTCATTGAGTTCCCCTTCTTCAAGTTGATCATCAGTAGGTTGTGCTTGCTCTTTTTCTGTTACAGGGGTGACTTATGGCTTCTCAACAGTCTGTGATTGTTTTTTAGATGTCCACTCTACCTTCCAAGCAGATGCCCTAGCAGGTTTAGTAGGGTCAACCCATAAGGTTTTTAGCTGCTCCCTTCATGGCTTCTTTTCTGGGAAGGAGATGCCTGTGTGCAGCCTGCATGGACAACATTTGGAGGCATTGCAGGGTCCTTCAGGAATCGCCAATCATAGATAACTTCCATGGCATAGGTACCCCACAAGCCATGCAGGTCTTCTAGATAAAGGTCTTCTAAAGGAACACCTTTGTTTATATCTTCAATCATTCTTATCACTACAAAGACACAATCTCTTGTGCATGGCCCCCCTTTAGGGACTTTGGTGGTTATAGAGAAATTCTTCTAGTTAGGTTTGTATCGGTTTCTTGGTAACTGGATGGCCCGTTGGATACAAAGGGGCACCTTCAGGATGTCGCACACCTCCTTATTTCTAAAGATTATCAAGGTGCTTGGTAGCTCACTGGAACAATTGTTGTATATGGTTGTACGCCTATCATAAAAGTCTATGACAATCAACACCCAATGCTTTATAGTTAGGATTTGCAAGGTGACGAACTTAGTTTCTACCCTCATCACTACAACCTACATTTCTTTCACAATTTAAGATTTATAATCCTCTTCATACAGTATTCTTACCAAATGAGTTGTACCATTGAAAGGTGGTTGTATTTTATCAGGAATTAGGAATTCTTCCAGAAGTGTAGCACAAAGCACTTTGAATAGTCTTTTATGTACTCGTGTTCATTTTATAAATATTCTAATGAAGTGTCCTCTATTTAGAGATCTCTCTTTGTGGTGATAGAGGATGTCTGTGTCAGGGAGGTTGTCATATAACATGTCTGCCATGACATGGACGTCTCTACATGTAATTTTGGAGAGTGATGACATATCCATTCTAGCAAATTTGCAAGGAAGAGGGGGTGTAACTACTACTTTTGTTTCTTCAACCGGTGGACTCGGTCCCCTTTTAGGTGCATCAACAAAAAAGGAGTTGAGACTACCTTTTTCATCATCCGAGGTTCCTTTGTTAGCCTAATCTACATTTGTGGCTGGTGCAATATAAGTGGAGGCAGGGTCTTCAGTAATCTTCCTCTCACTTGCCTTGTTACAACCCCGATTTTTGGGTTCTTTTGGTGAGAAATGGAATTTCTCCTATTAAAGATATTTGAATAAATAATGATATAATTTTTTTTGAATAAATGGAATTCATTTACAATAGCCTTGTTGGTCGTTTTGTGGGCTTTATTGGCTATTGGACCCAATAATAAGGATAAGACAAAAGAAATTCCATTATTAATAAGAAATAGAGAAAAGAAAGATGTAGAAACCTCTAGAAGGCAAAAGTATATAATCCAAAAAGTTTATTTCATGCCTCTTGGGTTCCTTGGGTTCCAAGGAGTTAGAAAATTGCAAAGATAATGCAACAAGAAAAGAAAATATCAATTAAGTATTTTTTTATTAAGAAAGAAATTGAAAACAATGATACAATGTGGAAAATAAGTGGAAAGAGGTATAATCAAGTTATCCTTGGTGGATTTTCGTATCCATGAGGTTTCTAATATTAGAAGGAATAAGGAAAATAAAAAGAGAGATAAAGAGAAATCCTCAAAAAGAGATATTTTAATCAAGAAATAAGTAAGATAATGAGAAATAATGGATATAGATGCATCTAGAAGGATAATGAGTATCCACAAAAAAAGGATTTCGAAATATTAGAGTTTCTTGGGGTCCAAGGAGCCCCAATGGATAAAAAGAAAGAGAAAATACCAATAAATACAAATAACGGGATAATGTGATAAATAATTAATGGTTTTTGTGGCATTGTTAAAAAGGAGGTATTTTCTACTAAAAGGAAATATAAAATTTGTGCCAATGAATTAAAAGGCAAGTACAAAGAGAATAAAAGCGATAATTTTTGAAATCCTAATATCTAAAGAATAAAGAATATTAAAGAGATAATTAGGAGAGAGAAGATTGCTTCTCCATGAAGGAATAGGGTTCCTTTTTAGAGTTGGACTTGTTTCCTCGTGGATGGACACCTTAGGGCGTGGATACCCTCCCCTATATAAGGGGTAAAATCCCTGGTTCGGTTTTAAGAGAGATCCCATGCTCTTCTTCTTGATTATTTGCAAGAACATCCTAGGGTAGAGGAGTAGCGCATCTATGGAGGAATATGAGGAACCAATAGACGAGCTTGATGGATGCTGGATGCCCCCACATCCCCGGAGAGAGATGTGGCCATCGTCCCCCTGCTCTGGCACTCACACAATAGCCGTAGGTTGGCTACAGGACGACCACAGTTGCAGGTTTGGTGGGCTTGAACCGGCTATTTTGGCCACAAACTAGAGGTGCCCCCTTGCGTGCAAGAGCACGTCGGAGGCAGGGGAGGTGTCCCTGGTGGCCGACGAGGCATGGGGAGGGGTGGCAGAGCCGCACCAGCTCCTTGTTGCAGCGGCAGCATTAGGGTGTGTGGGAGGAAGGAGACGGGTGGCTGATTGGATAGAATTGCCCCTCTGCAGGCTGAAGCACTAATCACTTAACCAAGGGTATAACTGTAATTCAGTTATGTTTCCAAAACAAATAACGTTGCCTGAGTTCGGTGACGTGGTAGCCCGGCATTGGTCCAAGTAAGTTATTTTTTGCAAAAATCGTATCTTCTTATTGGTAGCTCGGATCGATACATGTAAAATATGAAAATTGCTCAGAAAAATGAGTGGAATTCATTAAAAATAGTTTTAGAAGATAATTCCTCTTGCAATTAGAAAAGTAGTGGAAGTTATCAACTTTAATGCTTTAATGATTAAGAAACCCTATTTTGAGATGATTAATGTATTTAGTAGGGTTTAATGGATGATTAAAGTTGATATTAACCTGTTAATCATAAAAAGATACATTAAGAACAAAAAGGATGAACTTTGCACATAATTGGTTTAATTTAGAGTTCCATGTGCTAAAATGAGCTTTAATGGGCCTTGAAAACCTAATGTTAGTAATTGTGACTCTTAATGGCTTTAATTGTTCAAATTCAAAATTCATGAATAAGCTGAAGATATGGTGGTTCTAAGCTAATTCGAGTATAAAGGTTCTTAATTGTGGATAAATACCCTTAATATGGAGATTAGGGTTTTCTAATGGATAAAGGTAGAATTAATGATAAATATAGTTCATATGTGAATTAGATCATAATGAATTATGAGTTGTTAATCCGGAAGGAACCAAAGATGATAATTAGGCCTAATGATCTTGTCATGAATTAAAAGGATAAAAATGGTAGTTTCAATGTAAAAGAGGCATAATGGACTTAATTGATGTTTAATTGTGCCTTTAATCTAAAATTAAGGTTATGTGGTGTTAAAAGGTAGCCTTAATATCTTTCATGAAGAATAGATGAGGTAATTAGGGTTTGTGAGTAATTGTATAAAATTAGGGTTGAAAATAGTATAAATGAAGAGAAACCCTAATTGCAATGGAAACCCTTAAAGTGGACTAGAAACCTTAGGAGGCGAGCTAGGCTTAATAGATCTTAATGGCATGATCAATGATAGGAAATCGGATACATATTTTAGGATCATCTTGTGTGCTTGCTTGTTACTGGATTACTTGCTTAGTTGGATTATTTTTGCACTCAAGTCAGCCTAGAAGGTATGTGGTTAATTATGGTTAATCGCATTAGTTTCCTAAAGTTTTTCCCGGATGGTGAATCACATTGAATGCAACCTATCAGTTTAGATGTTCATACATGCAAATTATAAAGTCACTATGATTATCACAATTGTAAAATAAGTGTGTATTATCGCACATACATGCCACCCTGATGGATGATGCAAAAAGGTCAAGCCCAGGAGGGAAGACCAATGGGCACCATGAGAGGTGACCCCAGACACCAAGCTCAGGAATGAGAAGGTGTTTTATGTTACATGACTAATAGGCACCATGAGAGGTGACCCCAGGCACCAAGCTCGGGATTGAGAAGGTGGCCTTAATTCAATGGCAAAAGAGAAACCCTAGAGGGGGTATTCCAGGGTTAGGGCAAAAGCGGTGGAGAATGACACATTGAAAACGTAAATTTGCTTGTTAATTACCTTGATTGTGATAATTAGATTGTTAGCCATATTTATGAAATTTTGGTTGTCCCCACATAGCGGCATATTCTTATATGTTTATCGACATTTTGTTTGTCGACATTTTAGTTAAAACCCTAAAAAGCACAAACAGTAAAGTGACACATTGTGAAAATAAGAAATAAAGTGTAAGGAGGATTAGTTAGAAGAGATTCAAGTTGTGGATAGAAATAGATTTCCAAAGTTTTTAAAAGGTATGCAAAGTTTAATTTTATTACATCCTTTCAGTGTAGCTGGTAGAATTTCATAATTATTATTGATTATTTGTCAAACCTTTGATCTGGAAATTGGGATAACGGCTCTGACCGCTTGGTCTCCCTTAATTGGGGGTTACTGGGAGGCGGGGTCGTTACATTTGGTATCAGAACCTAGGTTCCTCATTTAATCTTTAATAATTATTAAATTTTACAAATTCTATAGAACCCAAGGGAGTTATTAGAGGATTTTCCGGAAGACAGAGGTGTCTAGAAAAGGATCACGACTGGGGGATGGCAAGATTTTCCTCTGCACCGCTAGTCGAAAAATGAGGACTCCCGGATTAGTGTGACTGTTTGGCCAATGTCTCAGGATTTGACTCAAAATAGGATACCTTTAGGACTCTCTCATCTTGTTCATCCCTTCTCAACTCAAATGTTGTTAAGGACCTTAAGGATTAGGGTTTTCTCTCTTTTCCTCACCCTCTTGAGGTATGGGTAAGGTTGATAAGGTCTAAGGAATCCTCCACAAAATTAATGAAAAGCATGTAAATAAGATGTCATGGACATAAGCTTAATTGTTTAAGCGTAAACTAAAGAATAGATACATGCTTAGGTCAGATGACATATGTTGTCATGCCCTCAGGAGAGATATGAGGCTAGACCTTCTTGTCTGGAGGATGAGTAGAGAGAGTTGGTCTTGGAGGCAAAGATCTCCATTATAAGTAGAGACCTGGCACATCCACTAAGGATGATGCTAACCCTAACCCTAAGGGATGGTTAGGAAGAGAGATGACACAATGAGTTAGATGTCATGATAGACTAGGTGTGTGGGTAGACATGCTTTTGGATGCCCATATGAGCCATGTGAGGTTGGATGACCTAGTGCCTTTGGAGACCCAACCCTAGAAAGGGTCGTGCATGTTAGAGTGAAGGATAGCTCCTTCATTGATGAGGTTAGTGAAGCACCTATAGAAACCCTATGGGCTTATAAGAGCATGGCATAGTATGCACCTAGAGTACGTCAGTAGTGCTGACAGTAGGGTAAAACTGTGGCCACGAGAGTATGATGGATAGCTTATGAGATAAGCATAAAGGGCTATGGATAATCTTGAGAAAACATAAGTTTCAAGATAGGCTTCACCCATGTAGGGGTATGCTTGTGAGCTTGATCCTTCATGGAGAGAGAACCTCTAGTAGTAAGGTTTGAAGGGTTAGCTCTAGAGAGAGAGAGAGAGCAGGACCCAAGCAAGAAGGTTGGAAGCTTAGATGCTGAGATATGAGGAGCAGTGGGGATTTGAGGATGATATGACCTAAGTGATTGGTTGTGGTTGCCTCATCAATTATCCCTGGAGGCTGATGATATCTTGGTTGCTTTTAGAGGAACCAAACCCTAGAGAGAGGATGAGTCTATTGGTACCTATGAGCCTATGGTATAGATGTTCACCTTCTAAGTTCAGGAAGAAGAGTTCCTTAGCCCAGAAGAGGCTTAGTAACAGGTTGTGAGTCCTTATACCTTGTTGGTTGTCCTTGAGGAGGACTCCACTCTAAAGTGTTGCTTGAGTAGAAGGATGATAGGAAGTGCATGTCATACCTTGTACATGTTTGGTTCGTGGTTAAGAGGTTGAGCAGACAGTTGAACATTAGAAAAGTGAACCTAGGGTCCCAAGGCCTAAGAGGGGAAGTGGTATACCTGGTGCTCATGATGAGATTTGAGTTTCTATAGATTCGATCATGGCACTCCTCATGTTTTGAGGAAAGGAAAACCCCTTAAGTTTAAGGTATGTTTGATGAACCCCTCACAACTAAGTTGATCACATGGGAAGGTATGACCTTGGTCCAGTGTTGAGGAATGAGAAAAAGTGTGTGTTGGGTTTTAGGGGAGACAGAGAAGGAAGTGGAAACAAAAATTTTCTCCTCCCAAACCCAGAACAAAGGAAATGCGTCAACGTCTATACAATAGGAAGGATGGTTTGTAGAGGTGTACCTTGTCCCGAGGCTTGCTCGATGACTTTACCTCACGACTTGCATGGTCTTCACCTCCAGTCTTGGATGCTGTTTGTGCAGCTCCTGGTCGGACTGAGAGTGGTACCTCCTGGTTTCACTGGGACTATCGGGATTGACAGTTGTCCTTCGAGCGGCAGAAGTATCCCGCCTCTGTAGTAGTCCACACAAACCACCTGGAACTCCGATCTCCTTGTCCCACAAGGAATTGGAAGAAGTCACACCCTTCTATCAGTGTACTAGTCACTGACACACTCTCCTGTCACCATTTGCTTTCTGTAGTTGTCTTTCCCTTTCTATGCCTCCCTTATCGGGTAGCACTTGCTCGGGCTCTCTCTCGATTATCAAAACCAGAGAGAACGACAACTTTGCAGAGCAACTGGTGCACTGATTTGTTCACCAGAGAAGCCCCCAATACCCCTATATATAGGAGGGTCATGGGACAAGGTTCTCTATCTCGGGAAATGCGGGATTAATGCAGGAGTAGAAGGGTTCAAGATTTTTCACAAAACAAGCAACTTACGCCAGCTGAACCGATCATTTCATACATGAAATGGTCGGTTGGGGAGTTGATCTGATCGGTTCAACCTCAACCGATCGGTTGGGGCACCTGAGCTGATCGGTTCATCACATGAGCCAATCAGTTCGTGGTCCTGGTCCAACTCAAATTGACTTTCAAACTTGTCTCTGATTAATCAAATATTAATCCTTGTCCAAATCGAATTTGTACAAGTGAAACAAATTGTATTTGCAAAATAGTCTTCTGACTTTCCAAATGATCTAAGTTGGACCAGTTGAGCTGATCGGTTCAACACTTGAACTGGTCGGTTCAGACTGTCATGAGCCATGGATATCAAACTCCCTCACGAGGGACAAATTCCATATCTATCACTCACCCCTCAAAAGCCCCATGTGTCAAAGCCACCCAATAATCACCTTTATAACAACCCATGTTTCAGGACTGTGTTTGATGATGTCAAAGTATACCCAATGACATGTGTTGAGTGTAGTGATTTCAGGTCAAAGAATCACACTCACCACCATCACTGTGAGAACTGACTATGACTACCATGTCATGGTTCCATGTGTCAAACTCATGGTGGTTCTGTCTGGTAAACTTGTTCTCTAACAAGTACCTATGTGTTTGGTTTGATATCTCCATATCATGACTAATGAGATTCTATCATCAACCAACACCACAATCTAGTATTGTGTGTCATTGTTGTCTATCTACCTTCCACAATGACATTCGACTAGGGACATGATAAGAATGTACAAACTCTTAGCATTTGTATGATCTCATCGCTCAGGTCCTTAACCTGAAAGCATATGTCATTGAGTATTTCCATTCTCTAGACATTCAATATGTTCTATCATTATCTCATATGACTAAACTAGAAAGAATTGGAAGCTTGTCTTTGATCTTTATCAAATCAATCTTAATGTATCCCACCAATCATCCCATGATTGGCTCTCAGGGCATACATACCAACAGACTCCCACTTGCACTGTGAGACAATCACCCTTGAATCATATTCATAGTGATCTTCAAACATGTCCCACATGTTATTGTGCTCTAGTGCTATCATAGTGAGTTATGGAAACACCTTGCCAAAGTAGGTATTAATTGCATGTCTCTCATCTCTTCGATGTACGTCACACGTATGAGATGGAGTTGCCATAATATGTGATCTAATATTCCTTTGCTAACCTTTAGCCACATTGCATGACCAAGTACTCCTTACTTGTCATCAATGACCAGAATAACTATAAGTTCATCTCATGAACTTCCAGATCCATATAGTATCCATTGCTATTCTCTAACACACGGATACTCAGCATTTCCTTTTAAATAACTTTATTGGAACGTTTACATTTATCAACAAATATTCACTTTTATATATCCCATATATTTATTGCGATTAATTTTCTATCCCTTTTGGAAGTTAGCATCAGTGTAACTCTTTACAGTGAACTCTTCCTTATTTCCATAGAACTAGTACTTCTCAAGTACTTATAAAGTTCTTATGGTATTCCAGTAACCCTTATTGGAACTAGACAAAACATCCACTCGTCATGTCCCACATACAAGTTATCAGGATGAACACAATATATTGTCATGTCCTACATACAAGATGATGAATGCACTTTATTTTTCTATGTCTATACATGCAAGATAATGATATGATCACATACATGATAGATCCATATCTATTCTTAGTGTTCCCATTCTTCATAAGAATTGGACACTTGGCCTTGGGATACAAACTCCATGGAACATGGACAAGTTTTCTCCCACTGAATCTATGTACACTGAACCCTTTAGTATAGATTGCCAATGTATGCTCTATGTTTTCAGGTCAAGAGGTTTTCGAGAACTATCTCTATAGATCTCTATTCCTATCACATAGGAAATGTATCTTTCTTCCTTAAAGATAATTTCCACTTTGGATTTCCATTTTAGAACATTTCCATTTCACATCAACATGTGGAATGTGAATACGCTCCCACTAAATCACATATCTCTCCTTATCTTTGACATATTAGTCAAACCCTTTGACTATATTATCAAAGTAAAGATCCAGCTCTGAGTTTCTTGTACTTAATCAATCATATTGATTAGTCCATTGTAACTTATAGACTTCATTTGCATTAATGGATTCACAAACCTTATAGGTTGTGTCACGTACACATCCTTTTTTTATTCCTTATAGGAATGCAGTTTTAGTATCCGTATGCCAAATGTCTTAGTGATTAAGTTGCAATTAATAAGAATCATCCTTATCAAAATGTTATCCATGTGTCTTAGCGCTTAAGACTTATTTGCACTTATGGATTTCATCCCAATGGGTGCTACCATCAAGGTCATACCTCATGGTTCACATGGAAGTCATTTAGGATGTAATGGTCATAAACCATAACTCAAAATCTGGTTCCTCATATTCATCTATATAGTTGACTCATCTCATGACCAACTCATCACATGGATAATTGAGGTGTATCTGTCAAGGATATAAGAACTCACAGCTCCTTGTGATTCTTAATGTCTGTTATTAGTGTGGGGTATTCTTTATTAAGAAGAAATTTAGTTCTTTGATCATCATCCTATAATTCCTTTGAGTATGACTCCTTTTGATTTAAACATCACCATATCTTAATCATGAGTTCACTATGATACACAATCATAATCACTCACAAGGTTCTCAAACATTTGGTCCAAGTATTTCATTCATTGATCTCATCAAGAATTAACACTTTACCAAATTCGTACTTCATCTATGATATTCTTGAACACTTCAAGACATTCATATTGGTATTTCTCTAAACACCATTGAAGTACTAGCATTAACTCTAATAGGTATGCAAATACATCACATGTATTATACCTAATAGGATAATCATTCTCCCACTACCACTAGTGAAGATTGATTAATCATGTCTATGATATTCATGAATCTTACTGGTTCTCTAACCAAAAGAGTCTAGCTTATCCATCATATGGAAACTAGAAATGAATTTCTCATGATCATTTTAATTTGATTGTTTGAGTTATCAATAACTTTTAGGTATCATCTTATCTTATGCATACCAAGTACCACAAGATAAACAAGACATTTCCATAAAGATCATATCTTTTGAGATTGAAACATCAACTTATTAATTGCAATCATTGTCATACAATATGCAAAAAATAATGTGTTTCTATCCATTGGCAAATATGAAATAGCAGTTCATAACTCTATTACATGCCTTTATGGCTGAAAATAAACTAAAGTACTCTTATCTATGGCGGAAACACTTGCCCCATTTACTGAGTTCTTTACGCTTTATATCTTGGTATCATATACCTAAAAAGTGTTACAAGTTTATTTCATGACACCTTTAGGTGGAGACATCTGTTGCCTCCTTCTTTAGTTCTTCCAGATACAGTGGACAATTCCTTTTCCAATGCCCTAGTTTTTTACAATTGTGGCAATTGCCTCTCTTGGTCACTCCTCCCTTTGCCTTGAGAGCTGAAGATGCCTTGGGCTCCTGGCTAGCATCATAACCCTTCTTAGCTTTGCCCTTGCCCTTGCGCTTGGACTTGCCTTTATTTCTACTGATCATCATCATAGACTTAGGCTTGTCCTTCTTCATCTGTGTCTCGACTGTCCTCAACATGCCCAACAACTATATCAATGGCTTGTCAAAGTTGTTCATGTTGTAGTTCATCACAAACTGACTGTAGGATTCTGGCAACGATTGCAGTATCACGTCAGTAGCCAACTCTTGGCTCAGGGGAAATCTCAGTCTCATCAGGTTCTCCACATACCCAATCATCTTGAGCGTGTGAGGACCAACTGGATCTCCTTCTGTCATGACACACTTGAACAGTGCTTTGGAGACATCATATCTCTCGTGTCATGCTTGATCTTCATACATGTTCTTGAGATGTTGAATCATCTCAATGACACCCATGTTCTCATGTTATCTCTACAACTCGTGGTTCATGGAGCACAACATCAAGCATTTTGCATCAATGGCATCATCAGAATGCTTCTTATAAGTATCCCTTTCTGCCTTTGGTGCGGTAGGAGCAGGTTCCTATGGAACTGGAGTATCTAGGACATCGAGCTTTCGCTCTTGAGTGAGAACAATTCTCAATATCCTAAACCAGCCGTGGAAGTTAGTCCCATTAAACTTGTCCTTTTCAAGGACCGATCGCAACAAAAAGTGATTGTTGTTTGTTGTCATTTGAACTACAAAAGGAAATATATGCAGTTTAGTACAAAACTCATTTTTGACTTATTTGATTGATTTGAAAAGTTTGACGATATAATTAGGACTTTAATTAATTATCGCTCCCACTATTTTTGTTCAAATTGACAGCCCTCACCATCAATTCGTAAGATTGCAGTGTACAATCTCCTAGTGGGTCAATATCCATATTTCATCAAGTCATGAGTCATCTTTGGATGATCGCCCACAATCTTGACTATTTAGGTAGGTCGTCATGCCAATTTCATCATATGTAACTCTTGATGAATGAACATGCACAACACCTTGCCATGAACATTACGCGCCTCTGGGCCTAGACGCTCTAAGAATCACCAGTTAAGTCTAACCCAAAAGCTGACACGGTAAACATGCACCCTGCTTTGGTAGAACCTACATGTTTACCCTTCACACTTCTGTGAGATAGACGGTGCACCACGCTTTGGCGTAACCTATGCTTGGTCGATCAAGTTTTTCATGTGTGCCACTAATGGAAGGCGTAAAAGACTTAATATTTAGATGAGAGATTTGGTTTTATAGGTACATATACATATCCAATCACCACAATACATAGTACGTATCATATACATGCTATATCCCACAGAAAACATGTGAAATGATAAAAGCGATGAGTATTTCCATCCTAATGTGATTCCTCGAGCCAAGAGGAATCACGGTCATCTAGGTCTACATCATATGCAACCTGTCCATGATGAAGTGCTATAGCCATCCGAGTTGATCAACTCATCACATGAATGACCTGCTCGCCCTGGTCGGTCGTCTGGGTGCCACCAGCCGATCGGTTGGCTCCTACAACCGATCGGTTTGCCTGGTTGTCATGCATCTCTTCATGGCCACCACCTGATCATCTCTCTCCTTGAACTGGTCGTCTGGATCGCCAACCGATCAGTTCATTCCTTGAACCGATCATCTCAATTGTCATCAGGTTGTCCGCCATTCTTTGACATAACAGGAAATAAAAGATCTATCCTATTTTACATTTGAATTGGGAAACCCCGAGTTACATTCAGGGGGAGCAAAGGTAGGAAAGAAATCTTGAGTTACATCAGGAATAGGAGATAGGG
Organism: Alisma plantago-aquatica; assembly: GCA_963693085.1. Lineage (NCBI taxonomy): Eukaryota > Viridiplantae > Streptophyta > Magnoliopsida > Alismatales > Alismataceae > Alisma > Alisma plantago-aquatica. The sequence continues at coordinate 596,799,517 of OY856411.1, forward strand.
AAATCAGTGTGCAGACCGAGATGTAAGCAACCACATACAACCAAGCACACATACATAGGGTTTATTGACCATAACCACATTATACATCCACCACAAAACTCATTTAAGGGAGACGCGTATCAAGTGCATTAATATTACATATCATATATGTATATTGGGATTTGTGGATTTAGGATTAGACATGCATAAAGCCAATTTTATTCACATCGTATGCAATAAATAAAGGCGACAATCCAAAATTGATCATATCAATAATCCTAAAGTATAGAGCAGTTGACGTGGCTCTGATACCACTGTTAGGTTTTAGGGGAGACAGAGAAGGCAGCGGAAACAAAAAATTTCTCCTCCCAAACCCAGAACAAAGGAAACACATCAACGTCTATACAATAGGAAGGATGGTTTGTAGAGGTGTACCTTGTCCTGAGGCTTGCTCGGTGACTTAACCTCGCGGCTTGCGTGGTCTTCACCTCCGGTCTTGGACGGTGTCTGTGCAGCTCCTGGTCACGCCGGGACTGGCACCTCCTGGTCTCACCGGGACTGTCAGGATTGACAGTTGTCCTCTGAGCGGTAGAAGTCTCCCACCTCTGTAGTAGTCCACACGGACCTCCTGGAACTCCGATCTTCTTGTCCCACAAGGAATTGGAAGGCGTCGCACCCTCCTATCAGCGTACTAATCACTGATACACTCTCCTGCCACCAGTCTCTTTTTGTAGTTGTCTTTCCCTTGATGTGCCTCCCTTATCGGGTAGCACTTGCTTGAGCTCTCTTTCGGTTACCAATACCAGAGAGAACGACAACTTTGCAGAGCAACTGGTGCACTGAGTTGTTCACCACAGAAGCCCCCAATACCCCTATATATATAGGAGGGTCATGGGTCAGGGTTCTCTATCCCAAGCAATGGGGGATTAATTTAGGAGTAGAAGGGTTCGAGATTTTCCACAAAACAAGCAACGTGTGCCAGCTGAACCGATCGTTTCACACATGAAATGGTCGGTTGGGGAGTTGATCCTATTAGTTCAACCTCAACCGATCGGTTGGGGCACCTGAGCTGATCGGTTCATCACATGAGCTGATCGGTTCATGGTCCTAGTACAACTCAAATTGAATTTCAAACTTGTCTCCGATTAATCAAATATTATTCCTTATCATAATCAAATTTGTACAAGTGAAACAAATTGTATTTGCAAAATAGTCTTCTGACTTTCCAAACGACCTCGGTTGGAGCTGTTGAGTCGATCGGTTCAACACTTGAACTGGTCGGTTCATCCTGTCATGAGTCGATCGGTTCATCCCATGAGCTGATCAGTTCACCAACCTGAGCCGATCGGTTCATCTCATGAGCTGATCGGTTGGGGCAGCAGACCTGTGCAAATTAGTCAATCGCAGTTTCAATCAATTTGATACCCTAATCAATCAATCCAACACCTTGAATACTATGATATTGAGCTATCAATTGATTGAGTGTTTAATTGAACTACTAAACTCATTTAGTAATCAATCTAAACATCATTTGTGGATAAATTCCTCTTCCAGGTTAAATCCTATGTGTGTGACCCTGCAGGTCCATTCCACTTTGGCAGTGAAAGTCCATAACACTTATGACTTCACAAGCAAAGAGTGGTGCCTAGTCGCACATCAGTGCTACCCAAGTGAAATAGAAAGTTGGAGAACAACTTTCAATCCTACAATCCGGGAATGGTGTTACAGTGAATGTATAATTCCTTTATCACTGATATCCCAAATGAACTCAAGGCATGGAACAGTCATCCTGTCAACGTTCATTCACTTTCTTGATCTCAGAGTAGATTGGAGGAGATATGTATGACATCAATATCACATACTGATTCACACATGCATGTTCACGCCTATCTCAATCCTACTCATCAAGTGACCATGGATATCAAACTCCCTCAGGAGGGACAAATCCCATATCTATCACTCACCCCTCAAAAGCCCCATGTGTCAAAGCCGCCCAATCATCACCTTTATAACAACCCATGTTTCAGGACTGTGTTTGATGATGTCAAAGTGTACCCAATGACATGTGTTGAGTGTAGTGATTTCAGGTCAAAGAATCACACTCACCACCATCACTGTGAGAATTGAATGTGACTACCATGTCATGGTTCCATGTGTCAAACTCATGGTGGGTCTATTCGGTAAACTTATTCTCTAACAAGTACCTATGTGTTTGGTTTGATATCTCCATATCATGACTAATGAGATTTTGTCATCAACCAACACCACAATCTAGTCTTTTATGTCATTGTTGTCTATCTACCTTCCACAATAACATCCGACTAGGGACATGATAAGAATGTACAAACTCTTAGTATCCGTATGATCTCATCGTTCAGGTCCTTAACCTGAAAGCATACGTCATTGAGTAATGTCATTCTCTAGACATTCAATATGTTCTATCATTATCTCATATGACTAAACCAGAAAGAATTGGAAGCTTGCCTTTGATCTTTATCAAATCAATCTTAATGTATCCCACCAATCATCCCATGATTGGCTCTCAGGGCATACATACCAATAGTGTGACCTAGCATGGTTTAGTAGGTGGTCTGCTTGTGCCTTAGTAGCTTTCTAGGGTTAAGCATGCTCATGTGGATGTAAACCCTAGACATAATCACGTTTGTGACCTTTGTTATCAAGGTGTAGTTTCCTCCCATCCTGGGAGAGGGACCCTTTTGTAGGGTGTATACCAGTTTTTTTGGTTTAAGGTAACCTAAAGAGGTCTTATAGGATCTTGAGAAGCTAAGTGAAAAGTACATAGTATGAGAATGAACCTATAGACCCATAGATAACCATCTCTAAGTGCATGTGTATGTGTTACCATGGAGGTAACCGGTATGGGGCCTGACCAAGGTAAGCAGGTCGCCATGACCCCTAAGAAAGGATGAAAGTCAACCCAAGAATGCAGAGAGAGATGATGGAGACTGGGGTAAGGTACTAAGTTGGATATGTACTATATTAGAATCCTAAGTCTATCTGAGGGTCAGTAGGGATAAGACCAATGGAAGAAGGATTTGCCTAATTCCCTAGTTGCACATGACCATAGGGTCAGGAGGTAACAACTATCATTGACTGAGGGCCATGGGTTAGGAGATTGATCACCTTCATGAACTCATGGGACCCAAAGGGCAGATGAGTAGGGCACTCTCTAAATGCATAAGGGAAGAGGGATGATCCCAAAAGTGTCGGCACCCTACAGACCTAGAGGAGATGACCAAGGAGTGTGTGGTGACCCAAGTAGGTTCGAGACCAGTTTTCCATGGAAGTAACTTTGATATCGAGATGATTGTGATGTTGAGACATAAGTTGCACGTTTCAACTTAGAGTTGAAGGTGTACTGGCAAGGTGGGATGTACCATCTCTACTCTTAGAATAGGAAGAACTTTGTATTTGGACTGCAGCCAAATGCTTATTTCCTCTTGTTATGGGAGTGAGAGATAGGACAGTACGCATGCCATACACCAAGGATAAAGATGATGTGAGTCGGAACGTTTATATGAGGTATGAGGATAGAGATGATAACATACCTTTGTGGGGTAAACGATATGTAAATGTTTTACTAACATCAAGAGAACTGAGGTAGTCATCTTATGAGGATGTTCTTATCATGAGCTATGAGTTAAACAAGGTTGAGTTCGAAAACCCAGAGAATGAGCTTAGAGTTTTCTTGATGAAGATAGATTTAGAGTTTGAAATGAGATAATAAGTGGAAAACATGGAGGTGTATGTCTTCAACATTACCTAATACATAAGGATATGAGGTGGTAATGGATGCTCTGGTTGAAATGCAGTCGCCTAGTTTAGCTGGAGGCTAGAAGAGGTTGTTAGGTTAACCCTAAGTTTGTGATATATGTTTGGCTAACACTCAGATGTAACGAGGTCTATTGAACAAGTTAGTAGTTATTTGGTTAGCCAGCTTAGACCTTGATGTAAGAAAATGATGGTGGTAGAACCTCAGATGCACTTCTCTGGAAAAGAAGGTGATGAAACCCCGATTAGAGGGGTTTAGGGTTTTCGAGGAATTAAACTTGAGGAATCATGACATACACGAGATCATGATTTTAAGATCACCATACACCGTGGTACTAAAAAGATAGTAAGTGGCATGCTTAAGATGAAGTTTCACGTTGCTTGTCACCATGCATGTCAGGAGGTGAAGGACGAACACCAGTAACCCAGTGTATTGGTATAGAGGATAAAGAGTCCTTGAGAGGGAATGGGAGTTTGTCACTATGGATGTTGTGGTAAGTCTCCCCTAGACCAAGGAAGGTCAAGATGCAACATGTGTTATGGTAGATTGCCTTGCCTAGATGACATGAGAAAGAAAGAATGTTGTCAAGGGATGGATCCGGTTGAACTACATATGAGAGAGAGATGGTTCAACTACACCATGATGCGAGTTCAAAAGATTTTTTTAACCTAAATGTTCACTTCCATGAGGTGGAAGTAAACAAACTCGATGCTAGTACAGTTTATCACCCCTAACTAATAGTTAGTATGATCCAGACTAGAGGGTCTGATAAGAGCATGTGTGCTCATTCAGGGTGATACATAGAGGCAATTCTTGTCCTCTGTAAGATGCGATGATAACCACCATAGCTAGTGTCGGGGTGTAAAGAAGTTCTGTAAGGGAGGTTGTGTTGGTCACCACTTCATTAAGATGATGTTGGTGAAGGGACCTCGTGAAGGTCAACAAAGAACCACAGTCTGTGCATATGAAGTTGCTTTGATCGTGCAATGGCTAAAAGAGAGCCCAGGGAAGACATGAGTCATGAGCTGATGCAAAGTAGACTGACTTGCAGTTCACTGTGGGAGAGTATGTGATGTGAAAATCTGACCCCTCTATGCTACAGTTGAGAAAGCTGAGTCCCCGATTTATGGGTCCATTTGAGATGGATTGGTGAAAATGGTTGTGTTTAGCCTTACCCCTCAGGATAACATGATGTATAATATGTTCCATGAGTTTGATCTGGGGCACTATGTAAGGTACCCAAGCCATGTGTTGATCCATAAACCTATTCAGCTTTACGAGAGGCTGAAATGTCCTGAGTCACCTATGAGGGTACGATGTACCAAGGTAAGAAAGAACTCCGATGGAAGAATATAAGATGATGAAGGTTCTTGGGAAGCACCATGGAAAGGGTGAGGCCACATGGGAGCCATGATGGGCATAAGAAAGGCTTATCCTGTTCGTTGGTGTACCTGGTGGAATTTTTAGGGCAAAATTCCTATAAGAGGGGAAGGATGTTACAGCCCCAATTTTTTGGTTCTTTTGGTGAGAAATGTAATTTCACCTATTAAAGATATTTGAACAAATAATGATATAATTTTTTTGAATAAATCGAATTCATTTACAATATCCTTGTTGGTCGTTTTGTGGGCTTTATTGGCTATTGGGCCCAATAACAAGGATAAGATAAAAGAAACTGCATTATTAATAAGAAATGGGAAAAAGAAACATGTAGAAACCTCTAGAAGGCAAAAGTATATAATCCAAAAAGTGGATTTCTTTCCTCTTGGGTTCCAAGGAGTCTGAAAGTTGCAAAGATAATGCAACAAGAAAAGAAAAGATCAATTAAGTATTTCTTTATTAAGAAAGAAATTGAAAATAATGATAAAATGTGGAAAATAAGTGGAAAGAGGTATAATTAAGTTAACCTTGGTGGATTTTCATATCCATGAGGTTTCTAATATTAGAAGGAATTCCAATAAGGAAAATAAAAAGAGAGATAAAGAGAAATCCTCAAAAAGAGATATTTTAATCAAGAAATAAGTAAGATAATGAGAAATAATGGATATAGATGCATCAAGAAGGATAATGAGTATCCACTAAAAAGTATTTCGAAATATTAGAGTTTCTTGGGGTCCAAGGAGCCCCAATGGAGAAAAAGAAAGAGAAAATACTAATAAATACAAATAGAGGATAATGTGATACATAATTAATGGTTTTTGTGCCATTGTTAAAAAGGAGGTATTTTCTACTAAAAGGAAATTTAAAATTCGTGCCAATGAATTAAAAGGCAAGTACAAAGAAAATAAAAGAGGTAATTTTCGAAATCCTAATATCTAAAAAATAAAGAATATTAAAGAGATAATTAGGAGAGAGAATATTGCTTCTCCATGAAGGAATAGGGTTCCTTTTTAGAGTTGGACTTGTTTCCTCCTAGATGGACACCTTAGGGCATGGATACCCTCCCCTATATAAGGGGTACAATCCCTGGTTCGAGTTCAAGAGTGATCCCACGCTCTTCTTCTTGATTATTTGCAAGCAAACCCTAGGGTAGAGGAGTAGCGCGTCTATGGAGCAATATGAGGAAACAATAGATGAGCTTGATGGATGTTAGATGCCCCCACGTCGTCGGAGAGAGATGTGGCCATCATCCACATGCTCTGGCACTCACACAACAGTCGTAGGTTGGCTGTAGGCTGACCACGGTTGCAGGTTTGGTGGGCTTGAACCGGCTATTTTGGCCCCGAACCAGAGGTGTCCCCTTGCGTGCAAGCACACGTCGGAGGCAGGGGAGGTGTCCCTCGTGGCCGACGAGGCCTGCGGAGGGGCGGCAGAGCCACACCCGCTCCTTGCTGCAGCGTCAGCGTTTGGGTGTGCGGGAGGAAGGAGGCGGGTGGCTGATTGGACAGAATTGCCCCTGTGCGGGCTGAAGCACCGATCACTTAACTAAGGGTATAACTGTAATTCTATTATGTTTCCAAAACAAACAACGTTGCATGAGTTTGGTGACGTGGCAACCCGCCATTGGTCCAAGTAAGTTATTTTTTGCAAAAATTGTATCTTCTTGTTGATAGCTCGGATCGATACATGCAAAATATGAATGTTGCTCAGAAAAATGAGAGTAATCTATTAAAAATAGTTTTAGAACCTAATTACTCTTGAAATTCGAAAAGTAGTGGAAGTTATCAACTTTAATGCTTTAATAATTAAGAAACCCTATTTTGAGATGATTAATGTATTTAGTAGGGTTTAATGGATGATTAAAGTTGATATTAACATGTTAATCATAAAAATATACATTAAGAACAAAAAGGATGAACTTTCCATGTAATTGGTTTAATTTAGAGTTCCATGTGCTAAAATGAGCTTTAATGGGCCTTGAAACCCTAATGTTAGTAATTGTGAATCTTAATGGCTTTAATTGTTCGAATTCATGAATAAGTTGAGGATATGGTGGTTCTAACCTAATTCGAGTATAAAGGTTCCGAATTGTGGATAAATACTCTTAATATGTAGATTAGGGTTTTCTAATGGATAAAGGTGGAATTAATGATAAATATAATTCATATGTGAATTAGATAATAATGAATTATGAGAGTTGTTAATCCATAAGGAACCAAAGATGATAATTAGGTCTAATGATCTTGTCATGAATTAAAAGGATAAAAATGGTAGTTTCAATGTAAAAGAGGCATAATGGACTTGATTGATATTTAATTGTGCCTTTAATTCGAAATTAAGGTTATGTGTTGTTAAAAGGTAGCCATAATATATTCATGAAGAATAGATGAGATAATTAGGGTTTGTGAGTAATTGTATAAAATTAGGGTTTAAAATAGTATAAATGAAGAGAAACCCTAATTGCAATGGAAACCCTAAAAGTGGACTAGAAATCCTAGGCGGCGAGCTAGGCTTAATAGACCTTGATGGCATGATCAATGATAGGAAATTGGATACATATTTCAAGATCATCTTGTCTGCTTGCTTGTTACTAGATTACTTGCTTAGTTGGATTATTTTTGCACTCAAGTCAGCCTGGCAGGTATGTGGTTAATTATGGTTAATCACATTAGTTTCTCAAAGTTTTTCCTAGATGGTTAATCGCATTGAATGCAACCTATCAGTTTGTATGTTCATACTTGCAAATTATAAAGTCACTATGATTATTAAAATTGTAAAATAAGTTTGTATTCTCGCACCTACATGCCACCCTGATAGATGATGCAAAAAGGTCAAGCCCAGGAGGGAAGACCAATGGGCACCATGAGAGGTGACCCCAGATACTAAGCTAGGGAATGAGAAGGTGGTCTATGTTGCATGACTAATGGGCATCATGAGAGGTGACCCCAGGCACCAAGCTCAGGATTGAGAAGGTGGCCTTAAGTCAATGGCAAAAGAGAAACCCTAGAGGGGGTATTCCAGGGTTAGGGCAAAAGCGGTGGAGAATGACACATCGAAAACGTAAATTGGCTTGTTAATTACCTTGATTGTGATAATCAGATTGTTAGCCATATTTCTGAAATTTTGGTTGTCCCCACATACTAACATATTCTTATATGCTGACTGACGTTTTGTTTGTCGGCTTTTTAGGTACAACCCTAAAAAGAACAAATAGTAAAGTTACACATTGTGAAAATAAGAAATAAAGTGTAAGGAGGATTAGTTAGAAGAGATTCAAGCTGTGGATAGAAATAGATTTCCAAAGTTTTTAAAAGGTATGCAAAGTTTAATTTTATTACAGCCTTTCAGTTTAGCTGGTATAATTTGATAATTACTATTGATTATTTGTCGAACCTTTGATCCAGAAATTGGGATAACGGCTCTAACCTCTTGGTCTCCCTTAATTGGGGGTTATTGGGAGGCAGGGTCATTACATCCCTCTATGTGCATTTTATTGTTCTCAGTATTTACTTTAATCGGCTCTTCTATTAGCTAATTTTTCACTGATGGCGACTCAAGTACTGCTTCATTAGTGCTGCCATTGTAGCTGCAAAATTTTCATCATAAACCTCATCCCAGTGTTCGTTGTGTTTCCCAAAGTCCAGATAAAGCTCGCAGATGTCTAGAGACATACCTAGCTCGTTGATGCAGTGTTGTAGTGTAGCATCATCAGTGAAATTGGAAAACTTCCCACTACTCTCTTCTTCTAGGTGCGTTGGGTTGGCAACATGGGTGATCTCCTCGGAGTTGTTGGTTGTAGGGGAGGATTTCAAGTCTAACTCTAGTGCCAAGGTTTTTGTCTTGTTCCTTCGAGCACCTTTCGAATCTTCCGATTGAGGTTGTTCCTCCCTTGTGACTGGTTTCTCATGTTGGGCGGGTTTTATGTTTACACTTTCATCCTTGCGTGTTGACGGTGCACCCACTCTACCTATGTCATCGTTGTCATGATTAGGGATGGAAGGGGTCGAGGAAGGTTGAGATGAGGAGGGGTTGGTCATGAGTTGTGACCTCTTTCAAGCTCGCCACTCTTCTAGTTCCTGGCATTCTACTTCCATCTCCTTTCTCTCGTCCTCTAGACATTGGCTTACTTTTTGCAAATCTTTCATTGTCTCTTCATACCCCTTGTGCATCATTTTCTTTTCAACTCATAACATCTCCCTTTCTTTTCAAAAATGAACCAACTCTTCTATAATCCCCTTGTTTTCTTCTATGACTTCATAAATGAAATTAGGGAGAGGGTTGTTCTTGCATCTAAGCCTTGTACCTGCATGGTTAGCACATGCAGGCTAGAATTTATATGCAAATTGGCTTTAGAACAACTTTGTACCTATACCCATATGGCATCGAATCAACTCCCAAAACATCACCTAATGTCGGTTGTTGTTGTCGTTCTACTATCGACATTGTTTGTGTTGTTGTTGCTGCTTTGAGGATTTTTTTGTGAAGGTTGAGCGGGGTCTTCTTGCACTCAATCCCATGCTACACCCACTCCTTGTTCAGTATTTGTTGCTTGTGTGATGGTTGATGCTTTGGGTTGCACGGGTACCTCAGACACTGCTTCGGCTATAGGAGGTGTTGGGGTGGGACACTTTGGTTTCTCAAGAACATGATTCAATCCTTTCGTTGCCTCAGGGGACTTTTCATGCACATTAAAAGGGGAACTTGGTATGAAGGTCTTCTTCGGTATTATCACTATCATATGGGGAGGGGAAGGTGGAGCAAAAAACCCTTTGTCATTGTGGCTTGGCTGGTCTTCCAAGGATGGTTGCTTTGTGCCTTATCTCTTTTTTTATGGCCTTGAGGAGGTCGAATTTCTGACCATGCGGCCTTGCATTGTCAGATTTCTAGTTTCTTTCTCTTCTCTAGCTTTAACTGCTCCACTTCGGTTTCTGGTTCTGGTCCATGTTTGATGCTGGTTGGTGATGGAGGGTCTGCAACCCTTCTGATTGCATTTGAGTGCATCTTGTTTATTTCCTCCTCAATAGGTCGTAGCTTGTGGGCATCATAATACGCCATTTCTAGTAGGGGCAATACAAGTTTGGAGAAGCTATGTTTATAGAATAATTTGGTGTCCTTCTGTGCTAGAATACCAAATATTATGTCATTCTCTTACATTAATGTAGAAGAAGATGAAACACCAGAGTGCAGGGACATTGATCATTCACTAAAGTGAGAGGTCAAAGAATAAACATCGAATGATCCACCCATTAAAATGAAATCGTCTACTAATAGTGATGATATTATTATCAACACATTGAATAATCTAAGGTCATCATCATCAATGAGAAAAGATCCAACCCCCGATATGAAAGATCGAGTAACCACTATGAAAGATCCAACCCCCATCATAAAAGAGGTTGAGAAGATCCTATGAAATTTTTCATCGAATGTGAAGATAGAATGGATTATAATTCTATATGACAAAGGAATGATCAAACTACTTGGAAAGGATCTATGCACTCTTAAACTAAGAGAATGGTGGTACACAATATGATTGAACCATACAGACTCATAATCAACTGACAAGAAGGGAAGAGAAGGTTAGGCAGAGTCAATTGTGTTTACCTCCATTCACCATAAGTGTAAGTTATTGCTTGTTCCACTTTACAAACAACTACACATAGGTTTTTCTAAAGACATGTTTTGTCTTTTCTTCTCCACAAAAATTTTTCTAGTAAACTTGAAGAATCCTAATTATTAAAAGAATCGCAAGAACCAAGAAGAAATCAAGAAAATGGAAGATGTCTCCCTATATGATTTTTTCAATGAGGGCAACGTGGATCATTGTGAATGTGATTACATGAGTCTTAATCTCTCTAGTATACCATGTATGTTATTTTGTAGCATGTGTTAATTTTTTGTATTGTTGTGTAGTATTTCTTCTTCGTAGGAAGTGGGCATCATTTCTACATGATAGAGATTGATTTTCCACATAATAACTTCTTCTTAATGGATAGCATGCCAAGTGAAGCTTCTTTCAAAGTGGATAAAATATCGCTTACAAAGCAATTAATTGACTTAGTGGGATTTGCAACTTACATAAGTTCTAGAGAAATTTAATAATTTCAATTATGGAATATTTTTTATATTCTACTCATGTAGCATTGGAAAGGACACATCTTGCAGAAGAACTATGAGCTTTGACCTCCAATTTCTTTTCATAAATTTGACAAATTTTGATTTCCAGACGTCCTTTAGTGAGCGTTAACAAAGTCAAGGATGATGTCATAAAGAATGCTTTCAAAGGTCATACAGGTAGACCGTCATGGAAAATAACCTTGCCCCCTCCAAGAGCTAAAGTAACTGAGACTAATGAATAATGGAACAAATATAATATCAATATTGATTTCATGTGTTTGAGTAATGGAACAAATACGAGTATGATATTGGATAACACATAATACTCAATATTGGACTCATACAATCAAATATTGGAACACATAAGATTCAATAGTGGAACTTATAAAATTAAATACTAGAACAAATAATATTGAATATTGGATAACCATAAGATTCAATATTCAATATCAAGTGTTTAATAATGAAACCATACAAGTATCTAATGGAACTCATAACCTTGTTCCTTTTTTTCTTCTCTATAGCCTTCTTCCTTTTCCCCTCCTACATTGTAGCTTTTTTCCTTTTCTCCTCCTTCTCCTTCCTTTTCTCCTTTTCCTTGTTCATTTTATTTCCCTCCTTGGTCATGTTCTCCTCTAATCGTTGTTCATGTTCTCCTCCTTATTCTTCCTTTTATCTTGCCCCTTCATCCTTTTCTCTACTTCGTTGTTCCTATTCTCATCGTGGTTGTTATTTTCCTTCTCCTACTCAAAATTGTTGATAAACAACTAGAAACTAGAAAAGGAGACTATGGGTTTATTGATGGTTTGTGCCTCTCATGTGTAGGGAGATCAGGTGGTCTAGACTTATGGTGGAAATATGTGTAAGTGGAAATTCAAAGTATCTCATGACATCATGTAGAGTTTCTAGTTCTGAAAGATGTTGATACACTAAAATGGGAAGTTGTGGGTATCTATGGTTGGCCTGATCAACAAAATAAACACAAAGCATGGGAGTTGATCAGGAAGGTTAAGGTGAATTTGGACCTGCCACTTATTTTCTTTGGTGAATTTAATGAGATCATCTCAAATGAGGAGAAATTGGATGGTCCCCCAAAGCCAGACAGTTGGTTGTAGGATTTCAGAAATGTTATTGATGATTGTGCCTTGTTGGACTTGGGCTACACAGGAAGCCCTTTGACATGGGAAAGGGTTCTTACCTTAGAATATTTTTTAGAGAGAGATTGGATCGGACTCTAGAGACTTTGGATTGGAGGCAGTTATTCACTTATTGTAAGGATTTTCATCTCCCCATGTATAAGTCAGATCATACCCCCATTGTGATATAGGTGAATAGGAGAGCAATGAAAAACAAAAGGAGGGTTTTTTTATTTTGAACCCATGTGGCTTCTTGAAGAGGAATCTGGAACTATTATCTCTTCTTTCTGGAAGGATGCACCTATGGGTCTCTTATTAATAAATTAGTAGGGTAAAGAGAGAAACTAAAAAATTGGGCATCTATTAAATTTGGCAATCTAAAAAAGAAAATAAGGAGATTGAAGACCTACTCAGAGATGAATAGAGAGAGAGAGAGGAAAGTATTGTACTGGAGAGATTCATAGTCCTCTCTAAAGAATTAGAATATTGGCACAAATAAGAGGATTCTTATTGGTACAAGAAGGCTAGGGTAAATAAAATGAAAGAAGGGGACAAGAATACGACGTACTTCCACCACAACTTCTCATAGAAGGAAAACAAATCCTATAGATGAACTTAAAGAAAGTCAAGGGATATGGAAGAATGAAAATAAGGAGATGGAGGTTATTGTGTTGTAGTTTTTCTAGATGCTTCCCAAGACTAGAAATCATGTGTGTTGTATGGAGGTGACAGTTGATATTAATCAACAGGTGGACATTATTATGAAGAAATGTATAGAGGGAGATATCATTGATGAGGAGAGTTCACTGGCCCTACAACATATGCATCCAAATATAGTACCCGATCTTGATGGTACGAAACCTATATTTACTCAGAATTTATGGCATGTTATAGGGGAAGATGTATCTAGATACATTAAGGGATGGTTGAAGGGTCAAAGAAATAGAGAAGAGGTAAACTCGATCTTTATTGTCCTAACCCCAAAGGTTGAAAATCTGAAAGAAATATCAGAGTATAGATTGATTAGTATATCTAATGTTGGTCTACAAAATTGCCTCTAGGATTTCGGCAAATTGTCTCAATCGGATGATGAATATGATTATCTCTGAGAATTAGAGTGCTTTCATCCCAAGTAGAATGATTACCGATAATGTGTTGGTTTCCTATGATCTCTTCCATAAAATGAAGTATGAAGCCAAAAACAAGAGAGGTCACATGGGAATAAAGTTAAACATGTCTAAAGCTTATGAAAATATTGAATGGAAGTTTTTGGACCATGTGTAAGAGAAGTTGGGGTTTAGGGAAAAATGGAGTGAAAAAAAACTAGAGTGTGTATCCACTGTGAATCAGCCATTTTGCATCAATGAAGATTGAACTATGGAGTTTAATCCTTCTCGCTGCCTGCATTAGGGTGATCCACCCTCTCCTTACCTTTTCATCATATGTGTTGGAGCTTTTCTACCTCTATCACTCAGTCTATCTCTAATAATGATGTACATCGTATAAAAGCTAGCAAGAATGGAACCATCAATTTTTCACATTTTCTTTGTAGATGATAGTATTCTTTTACTAGAGTTTCTCATCAAAATCTCCTAAAATTAACTAATTTAATTATCCAGTATGAATAGGCATCAGGACAGAAAATAAATTATGACAAGACCGAGGTGGCTTTTATAATAGGGGTATAAGTGAACACAAGATAGGATTTGAAATCCCTTCTATGGGTGAGGGAAGTCAACAAACATACTAAATATTTGAATCTACCTACAGCCACAGGTAGATCATAATGCTAAGTATTTTATCTTGGGAAGGAGTTTGTTTAAAAAAAAATCCAAGGATGAGAAGAGCACTTTCTATCTAACCCAGGAAAGGGGGTTCTTATCAAATCCATATCAGAACATATTCCTCTTATATTTTGAGAATTTTCTAGATCCTGGTTTCTATTATTAAAAAAATCCAAAGCTATATAGAAAGACTTTTGTGGGGTGCTTCAGGATCAAAAAGAAATATTTTATGGCAGTGTTGGTCAAATATTTGTAAATCAAAGAAGGTAGGAGGTCTAGGATTCATGGACATGTATGCATTCAATCAACCTCTTTTGGAAAAATAGTTGCGGAAACTTTATAGAAGATGGATTTGCTGACACACAAAGTTTTGAAAGCAAGATACTTCCCAAGATCATCCATCCTAGACTCAGCTAGAGGATACAATCCAAGTTTTTATTGGAGGAGCCTCTGGGGGTGAAATGGGTTGCCCTCGAGGGTCTCTACTGGTGGGTGGGAGACATCACTAATGTTAATATTTCGAAGGATTCCTAGGTGTATCGTTGGGAGGGAAACTAGTATGAGTTTCATATGGGCTCCACAAATGAACCTATTTTTTTGAAGGATCTCAATGGTACTATCACAAAAAGGTGGGATGAACCAGCACTGAAGGAGATTTTCCTAGAAGACGTATTCTAGGATATAAAAAAAGACCCCACTTAGTACTAGATTCCAATTAGATACTCCCTTTTGGTGGCTGAATGTTAAAGGGTATTTCACAACCAAATATGCTTATTGGTTGGCACATCTAGGAAAACCAAGGTGATGTGGCTTTTGAATGCACTAACAAATTCACTCAGAGTTTATATCCCCGAGCTTTTACCAAAACCAAGTGCAACAATACCACCCGCAAGCGGACGGATCTTATCGCAGTATAGTTGAGGATCGAACCCAAAGGACAACGTTTTTAAGAATCTTTGTCAGTTAAATCTAGCTGAAGTAAGACTAATATTTAGAACGATTGGTTGATTTGGGTTTGATTAAACTAATTGCAAGAAAGGAAATGCGGAATAAAAGGTGGGTTTAGATCAATGATATGGAATCGCTGAGATGGTACCGGGTTTGACCACCGCTACACACACAAACATACTCTTTTGCGAACAATCCAGGCACAATATAATACTCCAAGTAGAGCTGCTGCAGAACCCCCCATACGGGCGTCAGGTCCGCGTAAGCGTCACCATAGGCAGCCGATTTCTCATCGCCATCCGGATCACACGTCTTACGGCTCTGAAGATACAGAAATCCACGGAAGTTGTGAACCCCCCATACGGGCGCCAGGCACACAGAAGTGTCACCGAAGGTTAGATGGCTCGTCCCCTCACGGATCATACACTTACGACCTCGATGAAAACCCATCCTGTTTCTAGTTTGGGCGTCAGCTGCGTTAACCCATACACAAGCAAGGAAGATGATATGCGAGCAAACACTGACGTTTAGCGAGATGATACAAAATCCAACTGAGGTTGTGAACCCCCCATACGGGCGTCAGGCGCACAGAAGTGTCACCGGAGGCTAGATGGCTCGTCCCCTCGCGGATCATACACTTACGACCTCAAGGAACCCATCGGAAGTTATCGTCAAGGGTCAAACATGCTAAACGACGTTCCAACCCATGCCTTGAAGTTATCGCAGCATAGGAACCCATGCATTGAAGTTATCGCAACATAGGGAGCACAAAGATGAAAACAAGCATATAACCAACCTACAAGCTTAACGATAAACAACAACATGAAGAGTTATATACATTGCCATGGAAAGTTTAACAAGAGAACATGGTTTGCATGGGCAGTGGGGCTAGTCCCCGCACCCCAGCGAAAGAGGACTACTTGCTCATGATGCGAGGTACAAGAAAGATAGAAGAAGAAGATAGATCCGCCATGAGCTCGGTGCAGAGGGTGGGCGCAGCCCGGTGAAGAAGATGCGCTCCTTGCTCCGTCTTCTTCTTCTTCTCGGCCTCCTTGGACGTAACACCAGTGGTAGATGGAGTGGAACTTGATCGGGATGGTGCTCTGGCAGCCTTTCGGCGTCCGAAACCGATGCTTCAAATGGGGACCCTGGGGGTCTATTTATAGTTTCAGATCTGACCCCAAACGGTCTGAAGACCGTTTGGACGCCAAACGGTTTGGAGACCGTTTGGACGCCAAACGGTTTGGAGACCGTTTGGACGCCAAACGGTCTTGGGACCGCTTGGGCACCGAACAGTTTGGAGACCGTTTCGGCGTCAAACGGTCTTGCTTTGATCGCTCTTTGTCTTGGCGTGGTCGCGCGGCTTTAGTTCTTCAATCGATCCTTGCGCTTGCATCGAACGGTCTTGGGACCGCGCGGGACCAAACGGTCTTGGGATCGTGTGGGACCAAACGGTCTTGGGACCGCATGGGACCAAACGGTCTTGGGACCGCATGGGACCAAACGGTCTTGGGACCGCATGGGACCAAACGGTCTTGGGACCGCATGGGACCAAACGGTCTTGGGACCGCATGGGACCAAACGGTCTTGGGATCGTGTGGACCCAAACGGTCTTGAGACCGCTTGGATCCAAACGGTCTTGAGACCGTTTGCATCGAGTTGCTTGATTTTCCTGCATTAAATGAAAGTTATTTTAGTTAAAATCCTGATTATTGAATCAATTAAGAAGTATTGTGCATTATGATTCATATTAGGGTAAAAAGCTGTGGAAAAAGGGGTGAAATTGTTCCGAAAAGATAATTGAATTTCATGATGAGTATGCACTCATCAAAACACCCCGAACTTAAATCGTTGCTCGTCCTCGAGTAACATAAAGTTTGAAACTGTTGCCTAATGAAATACTTTCGATCCGTGTGATTTCTTCATCTTCACATCACAAATGTTTTCTTTCTGCTCAGTATGAATGAGTACCATAACTTCCTGGGACCACAAAACACGTCTTTCCATAGCTTCGTTCTTGAGTTTGTTTCCCAATAACGCTTCCTCCCCGCCTTTTCCAACACCAAGCATGTCAAAGAGTGTCGTAGGAGTTCTGAGATACCCGCAGAATCAACAAGTATGCATTTGATCTGACACTGGTGTTGTTCAGGATGGTAGGGCATGTATTGTGCCCTTAGGTAGAAAAAGGAGTGAAAGGTGGTATGGAAAGAAGAAGAAAATCTCTCCTCTATTCGACTCGAGATTTTTATTTGTTTTGCAATTTCATTTATTGCATATTTTTTGTGTGCGCTATGGCATCTTTTGTTGCAGATCTCTCCTCTATTCGACTCGAGATTGCATTTATTTTGTGTGCACTATGGAATCTTTTTATTGCAGATCTCTCCTCTATTCGACTCGAGATTGCATTTTTGGTGGTACGCCCCTATTTATTGGAAGGGGTATGGAAGAAGCGGATATGGGGAAAGTGGCGTGCCACCCCGAACATAGGGTTTGGCACAAGTTTGGCTATTTTGGTGGTATGTATGGATGGAGGGATACGAAGATGATAGAAGAAGTGTAGAAGAGAGTTCAGATAAGGATGCAACTTGATTTACAATTCAAAACCGGGTTATTCTCTTTGTCATACTCTGCTCAAATAATGACTTGATGTGGATCCGGTGGGGTTTCTGAGCCATTGTTCCACTAGTCAGTTAGGAGGCGCGACGTGTTTGATCCCTATCAGTTTGACAGATACTTATCATTATGTAAAAATAATTATGATGTTAGGAATCATAAGTTTCACAGGATGATTTCAGGCAAGTTTCAAAAGTCAGTCCTCTTGAGGATCTGCTGCGAATAAGGAGGATGTTATGATAGAAGATGCATAGCAAAAAGTTAGTTACATTTTTATCAACAAAAGATAAAATTTCATCAGGTATCTGTTCAATAATTTTGAAAAATTTTATGATAGAGACATATTGAATATGAAAAGAGGGTGTGTGTATGTGGAAGTGGAATACGTACCACCCACCCTCCACCCCGAACTTAGAGATTTGCTCATCCTCGAGCAAACCCTAAATTCAAGATGGAGGGGAAAGGAAACACCAGGTATGACTGCCGAGAATGAATTTGTTCTGATCAGCACCAATCCGATCTCGTGTCCTGAAAGAAAAACTCTCTCATAAGGCAAATTTTATTTAAGGAAAATATGACTATAAGGAACAAAATTTGAAAAGGAAAAGTAAAATAGATTTATTGGTCGGGTTGCCTCCCGAAAAGCACCTTTGTTTTATGTCGTTGGCTCGACAGAGTCTTTTAGCATCGTGGTGGGTCTTTTGGATTTGCCAATTCTATCGTTGTATCAGCGCCAATGTCAGTCGAGGTAAAATATCTCTTCAATCGGTGGCCGTTTGTTATGAATTCCCCTGTCGCTTCACTCCATAGGGAGAAGACACCGTGTGGTGAGATGTTTTTGACGATGAAGGGTCCGGACCAGCGGGAACGGAGTTTTCCTGGGAACAGTCGTAATCTTGAGTTGAAAACCAGAACTTTATCTCCCACTTGTATGTCTTTTCTTTTCATATGTCCATCGTGCCAGAGTTTCGTACGTTCTTTGTAGATTTGTGCATTCTCATAAGCTATCATTCTAAGTTCATCCAACTCGTTGAGTTGCAGAATCCTGGCTTGCCCTGCTTCTTTCATATCAAAATTCAATTGTTTAATTGCCCACCATGCCTTGTGTTCTAGTTCGACTGGAAGGTGGCAAGCTTTTCCATATATCAATCGAAAAGGGGTAGTCCCAAGGGGAGTTTTATAAGCAGTGCGATAAGCCCATAAAGCGTCGTTGATTTTTGTCGCCCAATCTTTTCGATGACGTCCAACGGTTTTCTCAAGGATAGCCTTAAGTTGTCGGTTGGAGACCTCTACCTGTCCACTGGTTTGTGGATGATAAGGCAAAGCTATCTTGTGTGAGACGCCATATTTTCGTAGAAGAGCTTCAAAGCTTCTTTCAATGAAGTGGGATCCTCCGTCAGATATCACGGTTCTCGGCACTCCGAACCGTGGGAAGATAATATCTTTGAATAGTTTGATGACTGGTTTTGAATCACAAGTGACGGTTGGTATAGCTTCAACCCATTTGGAGACGTAGTCCACCGCCACAAGGATGTAAGAGAATCCATTAGAAGATGGGAATGGCCCCATATAATCCACTCCCCAGACGTCAAATATCTCGACTTCTTGCCATATATTCAGTGGCATTTCGTCTCTCTTGGTTATATTGCCAGCTCTTTGACACTTATCACATGATATGATAAAATCATAACAGTCCTTGGATAAAGTTGGCCAGAAAAATCCACATTGCAAAACTTTTAAGGCAGTCTTCTTAGAGCTCATATGCCCACCCACGGGTCCTGAGTGGCATTGTTCCAAAATAGAATGGGCTTCTTCTTTGGCGACACAATGTCTATACAATCCATCAGCACAGAGTTTGAAAAGATATGGTTCATCCCAGTAGTAATGCTTCACATCATGCATAAATTTCTTCAGAGCGTTCCCGGTGTATTGAGGATGGATGACTCCGGCGGCAAGGTAGTTTACTAAGTCAGAATACCATGGTTCGAATTCTGAGACTCTCATAAGCTGATCATCTGGTAGAGAGTCGTTTATCGGAATTCCTTCAGCATCCAGAGTGTGGATGCGACTCAGGTGATCTGCCATGACATTCTCCGTCCCTTTCTTATCTCTTATTTCAAGGTCAAATTCTTGTAGAAGGAGTATCCATCTGATCAGCCTTGGCTTAGCATCCTTCTTTGTCATAAGATAACGGATAGAAGCATGGTCAGTGTAAACGATTACCTTCAAACCAGTAAGGTAGGATCTGAATTTGTCGAAAGCATAAATGACTGCTAAAAGCTCCTTTTCAGTAGTAGCATAATTCCTTTGAGCTTCGTCGAGGGTCTTTGATGCATAATAGATCACATAATGTTTCTTCTCTATGCATTGTCCTAAGACAGCACCCACCGCGTAATCACTGGCATCACACATAATTTCAAAGGGGTGGTCCCAATCGGGAGCTCTAATGATGGGAGTAGTTGTGAGGGCTTTCTTCAGCATATCAAAACTTTTGACGCATTCTTCATTGAAATTGAAATCAGCATCCTTTAAAAGTAGAGTAGTCATCGGCTTCGTTATCTTGGAAAAATCACGTATAAACCTTCTGTAGAATCCAGCGTGACCAAGGAATGCGCGAACTTCTTTTACATTTGTGGGGATTGCCAGTTTAGAGATGACTTCTATCTTGGCCTTATCAACTTCGATTCCTTTGTTGCTAACCTTGTGGCCCAAGACAATGCCTTCCTTTACCATAAAGTGGCATTTCTCCCAATTTAGCACCAGATGTGCTTGTTCACAGCGTTTAAGGACCATGGAGAGATGCTTAAGATAGGAATCAAAGGAGTCCCCATATACAGAAAAGTCGTCCATAAAAACCTCCATAACAGTTTCAGTAAGCCCTGCAAATATGGCAGTCATGCAGCATTGAAAAGTTGCGGGGGCATTACACAAGCCAAATGGCATCCTTTTAAAAGCATATGTCCCGAAGGGACAGGTGAAAGTTGTTTTTTCTTGATCATCTGGATGTATGGGAATCTGATAAAATCCAGAGTAACCATCCAAGTAACAGAAATATTCTTGATGGGCCAATCTTTCTAAGACTTGATCGAGGAAGGGCATAGGAAAATGATCCTTTCGAGTGGCCTTGTTTAATTTTCTATAATCAATACACATCCGCCACCCAGTGACTGTTCGAGTGGGGATGAGCTCATTGTTTTCATTTCTTAAAACGGTAGTACCTCCTTTCTTGGGTACCACATGAACTGGGCTCACCCATGGTGAGTCCGATATCGGGTATATTATTCCAGCTGTAAGGAGTTTGATGATCTCACGACGGACCACTTCCTTCATATTCGGGTTTAACTTTCGTTGATGCTCGATGGTCGGCTTATGATTTTCCATCATGGGGATTCTATGCATGCACAAGGCTTGGCTGACCCCCGTGAGGTCACTCATTTTATAGCCTATGGCTTTCTTGTTCTCCTTTAATACCTTCAGAAGTTTCTCTTCTTGATTGGTTGTTAGATCAGAGTTCATGATAATTGGACAAACCTTGAGATCGTCTAGAAACATATACTTTAGCCCTTCAGGTAGGGGCTTCATTTCAGGAGGTTTTGGTTTTTCACTGATTTCTTCTGGGGTTTCGGTGACTTTTAATTCTTCATAGGTAGCTTCAGGATTTCCCTTAGCAGAATCGGGAGGTTCGGTGCAATCCTTATCTTGTTGGTCAGTAGGTTCATCATTAAAAAGGTCATATAGAGAAATTTCCAAGGGATCGCATGGCTCGTGATATTCTTGAGTAAGTTGTGACATCTGCTCAACACAATCTATCAGATAGACTTCCTCCTGTATACTCGGTCTTCTCATGCTTTCAAAAACCTTAAATTCGAGAGTCTCTTTTCCTAACCTTAGAAGTAAGGTTCCTGCTTCAACATCAATAAGGGCTCTAGCAGTGGCCAGGAAAGGACGGCCGAAGATAAGAGGGTATTTGGTGTCTTCATTTATGTCCATGATGACAAAATCACATGGAACATATGCGTCCTTGCCTACCTTGACTGGGATATCTTAGAGAATTCCTAACGGTCTTTTTACTGAATTGTCTGCAAGTTGAATTGTCATAGCAGTCAGAAGCAATTCTTCGAATCCTAATCTCTTGCATAGACTCAACGGCATAATAGAAATACTTGCGCCAAGATCTGCCAATCCTTTCTTGCATGATGAATCACCAATGTGACATGAGATTCCAAAGGATCCTGGATCTTTTTGTTTCTTTGGCATCTTTCTTAGTATGATATCTGATGTGGTAGCAGCCAATTTTACAGTTTCATATTCTTCAGTGATGTACTTCTTGGTGAGGAGCGACTTTAGATACTTGGTCCAGGCTGGTATCTCATTAAGAGCATCTAAGAACGGTATATCAACGTGAAGTTTCTTCATGGCCTCTTTAAATTTGATGAATCTAGTATCAAGCTTGGTTTGCCTCAGACGGGATGGGAAAGGGACACGAGGCTTATATACAGGAATATCCGACTCTGGTATCTCTACTTCTTCATTGGTAGCTTTCTCAGAACTTCCTTTATCAGTACTTCTTTCCTTCGGTTGCGATTCTGGTGTTGTCGAGTTTTGGTTAGTCAAAGGTTCATTCTCCTCAGGGATATCCATAGTTGTTTTCGCTGGTGGATCCGGATAACTTTTCCCTGATCTTGTGGCGATAACTTTCAGCTGCTCCAGATGTTTCGGATTGTTCTTAGGTTGTCCGGCGAAAACTCCAGCTTGTGGCTTAATACTAGCAGCAAGTTGAGCTAGTTGAGTTTCAATAGCCTTCTGCTGGGCCTGTTGATTGGCTATCATCGTTTGTTGTGTTTGCAGTAACTTTTCAATGGTGGATAACTTGTCATCAGAAGGGATGGGTCCTGTTGACCCTGTTGTTGGTTCAAGCTTTGATACTGAGAGTTATTATAGTTTCTGTTCTGAAAGTTTCCCTTGAAGTTTCCTTGATTCCCAAAGTTTTGTTGCTGGTTAAACTGATACCCAGATGGGCCTCTTGGTTGATTATTCGGAACAAATTGATGCGAGTTCATAGCTCCTGAAGGATTTCCGTACTGGAAGCCTGGGTGATTCCTATTTTGATTAGGATTGTAATAGTTCTGCCCAGGGTTGGTGTTAATAGCATTAAGATTTTCCATCTGGCAATTATCTCCTTGTCCACAGGCATTGCTTAAAACAACATCATAGAGAACATTGCATGATAGTGTGGAATGGTCAGTGCCTTTGCATGCTTCGCAAAACAAAGAAGTGGTATTGACTTGTTCTGGTTGCCTAGTTGGAGAATGTCCTCGTCCAATCGCAGCAAGGGATGATTCTATGTGATCTTGCTTTGCAACCAAGACTTTCAAAGTTTCAGCTATAGATTTGTATTCTGGGATAGCGTCAGCCATAGCTACCTTTAAAACTCCTTTACCAACAGATCTGCCCCAGTTGGCTTGATTTTCTGCTCCCAGGGTGACTACTCTCCATGCGCTGTCGTAACTTTGCCGCATGAAGTTCCCTCCAGACGAGGAGTCAAGGAACATCTTAACATCATCCTCCACACCCCTGTAGAATATCTCTATCAGCTGGTTCTTAGGAATTCCATGGTGTGGGCATTTGCGTAGGAGCTCCTTGTACCTATCCCAAGCTTCGGAAAGAGTTTCTCCTGGGACTTGAGTGAAATTTGTGATTCGTCCCCTGATCTCATATGTAAGAGATGGGGGGTAGAACTTCTCCAGAAAGGCGTTTTGAAGTTGCTCCCAGGTGGTGATGGGTACATCACTCTGTAGTGAGTTGTACCAACTAATGGCTCTATCAGCCAAAGAGTACTTGAAGAGACGGAGTCGAATAGCATCGTCAGAGACTCCATTTTGCTTCGTCATAGCACACAGGTCAATGAATCTGAGAAGATGACCTTGGCTGTCTTCAGCTTGTTTACCATAGAATGGGTTGTTTTGAAGCAAGGTTATCCAATGTGCTCTAATCTCAAAGTTGGCAGCTTCGATGGGAGGAGGCTGCACCGGATGATAGACATTCGCGGCCTTTGGGATAGAGAACTCTCTAAGATCCTTCTGAAGTTCCGCTGCCTGCGCTGCTGCCTGTGCTGCTAAGATCTCCTGTTGTACCGCAGCTCTAGCTTCTTGCATGAACCTCTCTCTCTGCGCGTTGATGGCTTGAGCCACCCTACGGGATACTTCTTCTTCTTGCGCCATTCTGGCTTGATTCTCTCGAATCTGACGATGGAAGGTTCTATCGATCTCGGGATCAAAGCTCGCAGTCAGTCCGAGACTATCCGAACGGTGCATACACTAATCGTCAAAAAGCACCTGAAATTTAAAAAAGGTTTGAAAGTGAGATCCTTGAAGTAGAAATAAAGATCAAATAGATGAGCGATAGTATCAAAAAGAAAACAAAACCCTAGATTAGTCTTAAAAGAACTAGATTTGACTGACTGATTCCGTTGTCCCCGGCAACGGCGCCAGAATTTGATGTGGCTTTTGAATGCACTAACAAATTCACTCGGAGTTTATATCCCCGAGCTTTTACCAAAACCAAGTGCAACAATACCACCCGCAAGCGGACGGATCTTATCGCAGTATAGTTGAGGATCAAACCCAAAGACAACGTTTTTAAGAATCTTTGTCAGTTAAATCTAGCTTAAGTAAGACTAATATTTAGAACGATTGGTTGATTTGGGTTTGATTAAACTAATTGCAAGAAAGTAAATGCGGAATAAAAGGCGGGTTTAGATCAATGATATGGAATCGCTGGGATGGTACCGGGTTTGACCACCGCTACACACACAAACATACTCTTTTGCGAACAATCCAGGCACAATATAATACTCCAAGTAGAGCTGCTGCAGAACCCCCCATACGGGCGTCAGGTCCTCGTAAGCGTCACCATAGGCAGTCGATTTCTCATCGCCATCCGGATCACACGTCTTACGACTCTGAAGATACAGAAATCCACGGAAGTTGTGAACCCCCCATACGGGCGTCAGGCGCACAGAAGTGTCACCGAAGGTTAGATGGCTCGTCCCATCACGGATCATACACTTACGACCTCGATGAAAACCCATCCTATTTCTAGTTTGGGCGTCAGCTGCGTTAACCCATAAACAAGCAAGAAGATGATATGCGAGCAAACACCGACGTTTAGCGAGATGATACAAAATCCAACTGAGGTTGTGAACCCCCCATACGGGCGTCAGGCGCACAGAAGTGTCACCGGAGGCTAGATGGCTCGTCCCCTCGCGGATCATACACTTACGACCTCAAGTAACCCATCGGAAGTTATCGTCAAGGGTCAAACATGCTAAACGACGTTCCAACCCATGCCTTGAAGTTATCGCAGCATAGGAACCCATGCATTGAAGTTATCGCAACATAGGGAGCACAAAGATGAAAACAAGCATATAACCAACCTACAAGCTTAACGATAAACAACAACATGAAGAGTTATATACATTGTCATGGAAAGTTTAACAAGAGAACATGGTTTGCATGGGCAGCGGGGCTAGTCCCCGCACCCCAGCGAAAGAGGACTACTTGCTCATGATGCGAGGTACAAGAAAGATAGAAGAAGAAGATAGATCCGCCATGAGCTCGGTGCAGAGGGTGGGCGCAGCCCGGTGAAGAAGATGCGCTCCTTGCTCCGTCTTCTTCTTCTTCTCGGCCTCCTTGGACGCAACACCAGTGGTAGATGGAGTGGAACTTGATCGGGATGGTGCTCTGGCAGCCTTTCGGCGTCCGAAACCGATGCTTCAAATGGGGACCCTGGGGGTCTATTTATAGTTTCAGATCTGACCCCAAACGGTCTGAAGACCGTTTGGACGCCAAACGGTCTTGGGACCGCTTGGGCACCGAACGGTTTGGAGACCGTTTCGGCGTCAAACGGTCTTGCTTTGATCGCTCTTTGTCTTGGCGTGGTCGCGCGGCTTTAGTTCTTCAATCGATCCTTGCGCTTGCATCGAACGGTCTTGGGACCGCGCGGGACCAAACGGTCTTGGGATCGTGTGGGACCAAACGGTCTTGGGACCGCATGGGACCAAACGGTCTTGGGACCGCATGGGACCAAACGGTCTTGGGACCGCATGGGACCAAACGGTCTTGGGACCGCATGGGACCAAACGGTCTTGGGACCGCATGGGACCAAACGGTCTTGGGACCGCATGGGACCAAACGGTCTTGGGACCGCATGGGACCAAACGGTCTTGGGATCGTGTGGACCCAAACGGTCTTGAGACCGCTTGGATCCAAACGGTCTTGAGACCGTTTGCATCGAGTTGCTTGATTTTCCTGCATTAAATGAAAGTTATTTTAGTTAAAATCCTGATTATTGAATCAATTAAGAAGTATTGTGCATTATGATTCATATTAGGGTAAAAAGCTGTGGAAAAAGGGGTGAAATTGTTCCGAAAAGATAATTGAATTTCATGATGAGTATGCACTCATCACAAGGTACATTGAGAGTAGATCTGAGCCACTAATATGGAGGTTTGGCCTAGCTCCAAAACTATCCCATTGCTTGTGGCATGCGTGAATCAGGAGTGTGGCTACCTTAGGCATATTGTTCAGCCACCATTGACATGAAACAAGTAATGGAGATCTCTATCTCCAAGACTAACCCTCTTTACTCATCCTCCTGACAAGGAGGTCTATCCTCAGGTCTCTCCTGAGGGCATGACAACTTATGTCATATGACTTAAGCATGTATCTATTCTTTAGTTTACGCTTACTCTATTAAGCTTATGTACATGACATCTTATTTACATGATTTTCATTAATTTGATGGAGGATTCCTTAGTCCTTATTAATCTTACCCATACCTCAAGAGGTGAGGAGAAGAGAGAAAACCCTAATCCTTAAGGTCCTTAATAGAATTTGTGACGAGAAGGGATGAATAAGATGAGAAAGTCCTAAAGGTATCTTATTTCGATTCATACCAAGAGACTTTGGCCAGGCAGTCACACGGATCCGGGAGTCCTTGTATTCCGACTAGTAGTGCGGAGGAAAAATATTGCCAGCCCCCAGTCGTGATCCTTTTCTAGACACCTTCGTCTTTCAGATAATCCTCTAATAACTCCCTTGGGTTCTATGGAGTTTGTAAATTTTAATGATTATTAATGGTTAAGTGAGGAACCTACGCTATGATACCAAATGTTATGACCCCACCTCCCGATAACCCCCAATTAAGGGAGACCGAGAGGTCAAATTTGCACCCATAACTTTCGGATCAATGGTTCGACACTTAATCAAGAACAATTATTAAATTTCAACAATCTATACTGAAAAGTTGTAATAAAATTTTTCATACCTTTTGAAAATTTTGGATTTCTATCCATGTAAGCATTCTACTCTAACTAATCCTCCTTGCATTTTACTTCATGTATTTCGCAATATGATGATTTACTGTTTGTTTTTTTTGGCTTGTACCTAAAATGTCGACAAACAAAATGTCGGTAAACTGAAGCTGGTATGTGGTGGAAATAATAAATGTGCAACTATGATAACAACGTAATCATTCAATTAATCATTTAACAACCAAGATTACATTTTAAATATAAATCCGCAATCCATGAGTACCCTATCCTCTGTGCTATCCTTGCAGTGGACCTGGATACTACCTTCCTTATGGTAGATACCCATTAAACCCCTCATGGTCCCACCTATAGGTGAACCAGTTTCTAGGGTTGAGTCACATGTCACTACTCGTAAGTAGCCCACTCCTTAACTCATGGCATGCTAATGGGTCTCATGGCACTACACTTGGTAGCCCAATTTCTAACCCACGATAACCTAGACCTTACTCTAGGTTACCCCTTTTTTTTAGCCTTTACAAGCCACAAAGGTGGACCCAGATCTAGCCAATTATGCATGTATATTCGTAGTGATAGTCATAGTCACTCTATAGTTTCATGAAATAAAAGCATCCAACAGTTATTTCAAGCCATGAGGGAAACGTCGATAAAATCCTCAAAAAACTAGTCGGGTTAATCATAAGCGTAACCACATACCTTTGATTGCAGATTTGAGACAGAATTAACCAGAATAGAGAAATCTCATTCAAGCAACCAAATATGCACAGAATCCTGAAATAAATATACCATATTCCTTTTATTAATATTTATCCAATATTATCATATTCCTTAGGATTTCTATTCCAATTTTAGGGTTTCCTTGGAAATTAGGGTTTCACTTCATTTACTATTTTAAACCCTATTTCTATTCAATTACGTACAAACCCTAATTTCGGATTAAAGGCACACTTTAAACATTAATTAAACCCATTATGCCTCTTTTACATTAAATCTACTATTCTTATCCTTTTAATCCATGACAAGATCATTATGAGCATTTATCATTAATTCATAGTTCACTATGGTCTAATACACAAATGAACTCTATATATCATTAAATCCACCTTTTATTCTTTGGAAAACCCTAATCATTATATTAAGGGTATTTATCCAGAATTAAGGACTTTTGTATTCAAATAACTTAGAACCATCATTTAACAACGTATTTTCACATTTTTCAAATTATATATGATCTTATCCTCTTTTACCCTAAATTAGGGTTTCTAAAAGCTTAATCATTCTCATATGGGGTAAAAACCCTAAATCAACATTGTATGAGATTATTAACATAAAATCATCAATTATTCATCTTTATCAAGAATTTCTTCATCGTACTGGTCTAGATCAGGTATTAGCTTAACATGAACAAACATATTCAATTAAGCATTAGATTAAGCAAAATCTAGGTTTTCCCTTTATACTAATCATATTAACACATGAATTGCATATACTTTTAGAACACGAAGCATGATCAGGTTCTACTAATATTTTATTTGGATTCCTCTCATTTTTTTGAGCAAGTTTCATATATTACTTGTCTAAATTCGATCATCCTAGCAATTACTATGATAATTGCAAATTAAAGATAATGGGCCAATCACATAACGCCACAACAACTTTTCGTATTTCCTTTTTAATTCTCCCCAAGATAACAAGTAAAAGAGAGAGTTTATCTCTTTGCCCTTAGTGATAACGTATGACCCCAGGGGTCATCAGGTCATCTCATAGTGTTTCTCCTTCTACCTCGCCACAGGCAGATCCTCTGCCTCACACACATCTGTGACGTCGAACTCCGCACGCAGTGTGACTGGAGGTGCCGTGATGGTGTCGGGCTTTCCTCCTCCACGT
Source organism: Alisma plantago-aquatica (assembly GCA_963693085.1). NCBI lineage: Eukaryota > Viridiplantae > Streptophyta > Magnoliopsida > Alismatales > Alismataceae > Alisma > Alisma plantago-aquatica. The sequence goes on from OY856411.1 coordinate 596,828,485, forward strand.
GCCATAGCTCTGCCGCATAGACTACCTGCTGCTCACCATCCCTAACCTCTTGATGGGACTCTACTATAAGGGGATCACAGACCCGCACCATGCCATAGCCAGGACGGACAGTCGTGAAGCTCCACTGCGGACATTTCCGAACCGCAATGTGCACGTCAGTGCTCGTAAATCTACTGGGATGAGGTCACCACCGTCCAGACATCTTCGTCTCCTGTTCCTCTCATGATGTTGCCCATAGATGGTGTCTTAGACTCCCATCCTCACCAACCCGAGTTCCTGTTGCAGAGCGCCGCCGGCAGCTACACCCCTGCCATCCTCGTGACGCTGACAACTGTTGCTCCCTTCTAGATCTATCACAGCTTTCCCCATGGTCCCTTCCTTGTCTCCAAAGCTTCACCCCCTTCACACGTGGACTCATGAGAAGACAGCTATATTCTGTCAGAAGAACGGCTCCCACCTGTGGAAGCCACCCGCCTCCATGGCAGCTCATGGGGGTACAGATCATAGGGTGAAACCCTGCCTGCTTCTAGCCTACCAGCTTCACAACTGATCTGTGAGCAGTGATGTCATCACAGCAGCTAGGTCACGCCACCCTCCCATGGTGGTCAGGTTGTAGTGTAGGTCTTTGACAGACCTTGCGCCGAAGCCTTGGCCACTTCCAATGATCGTCATCATAGGAGTTAGGGTTACGGTCCATAGCAGAGTTATGAGTTTGGAAGGAGAGGGAGATGAACAAGGAGAGTTAGGGTGTCGATACTTTAGAATATCTAGGAATCGGGGTGTATCTTACCCATATATATATATATATATATATATATATATATATATATATATATATATATATATATATATATATATATATATATATATATATATAATCCCAAGAAGAGCATTTGTTGTTCTCACATATCTAGGATTTGTCTCCATTAAACCCTTTCCCTTTCTACAGAGTCCTATCCTCACGGGTATGTGGGTTAATCTCTAGTTGATGGGTCAAGTTCCCAAGTGTTTAAGGAAACTATCTTAATATATATTCCTTCCCCTTCTTTATTAATAAAAACTCATCGTCATTATCTTATATATCCATCCGGAATCACCACTCTCTTATATCTTTCTTTCTATTTTCCTTATTGGCATTCTTTTTATAATTAGGAATCCTTGGAATATGAAATTCTACTGAGGATAACCCAATTATACCTTTTTTTCACTTGTTTCCCATATTTTACCATTATTTTCAATTTCTTTCTTAATAAAGAAATACTTAATTAATCTTTTCCTTTCTTATTGCTTTTGTTTTACAACTTTGGACTCCTTGGAACCCAAGGAACCCAAGAGGCATGAAATCCTCTTTGAATTTTCTTTCTAGAGGTTTCCATATTTTCTTTTCCCAAATATTCAATTATTCATTTACTAATTGAATTTCCTTGTTATTTGGGCCCAATAGCCAATAAAGCCCACAACACAAACATCAAGGCTATTGTAAACAAAATCCATGTATTCAAAACAAATTATATCATTATTTGTCCAAATATGTTTAATATGAGAAATTACATTTCTCACCAAATGAACCCAAAATCAAGGTTGTAACATCCTTCCCCTCTAATAGGAATTTTGTCCTCAAAATTCTATCAAGCAAACAAACAATTCAGGATGAGACTTTTCCATGTTCATCATTGGCCCCTATGTGGCTTTACCATACTCATGGCACTTCCAAAGAACCTTTATCATCACATATTCTTTTCTGTGAGTTCTTTCATCCTGGCGTCTATAAACTGCACAGGTGGACTCAGGTCATTTCAGCCTCCCTTGGGGCTCACTAGGTTCATTGGTCAGCACATGGTCGGGGTACCTCACATAGTGCTCTAAATTGGACACATGGAACTCATCACACATTACTCTATCCTGAGGGGTAAGATCAAACTTAACCTTCTCCACCAAACCATGTCAAAAGAACCCATGCATCGGGAATCAACTCTCTTAGCTATAACTTAGAGGGGTCGGATTTTTATGTCACATATTCTCCCACAGTGAACCGCATGTCAATCTACTTTGCATTTGCTCACGACTCTCGTCGTCTCCAGGCTCCTTTCAGCCATTGCACGATCAAAGCGACTTCATTTACACACAATGTGGTCCCTTTATAACCATCACGTGGTCCTTTCACCAACATCACCTTACTGAAGTGGTGACCGACACAACCTCTCTTACAAAGCTTCTTTAACTACTGATACTGGCGATGGTGGTTATCATCACATTTTTCATAGGACAAGAACTGTCTCTAGATATCACCCTGAATGAGCACACATGCTCTCATCAGACCCTTTAGTCTGGTTTATACTAATCATTAGTTAGGGATGATAAATTGTACTAACATTGAGTTCTTCATGTACCTACTACCACCTTTTGGAGGGGAACCTTTAGGTCAAACTCAAAAACCTTTGAACTCGCTTCATGGTGTAGTTGAACCATCTCTCTCATGGGTAGTTCAACTAGATCTGTTCCTTGATAGAACTCTTTCTTTCTCATGTCATCTAGGTAAGACGATCTACCATAACCCATATTGCATATCGACCTTCCTTGCTCTAGGGAAGACTTACAACATCTATAGTGATGAACTCCCTTTCACTTTCGAGAACTCTTTATCCCTTATATCAATGCACTGGGTTACTGGTGTTTGTCCCTCCCCTCCAACTTGCATGACTACATGCCACATGCAACTTTATCTTAGGCATCTAAAGTACTACTGTCACTTATTATCTTGGTAGTACCACGGTGTATGGTGATCTTCAATCATGATTTTCTGTATGTCATGATTCCTCAAGATCGATTCCTCAGAAACCCTAAACCACTCTACTCAGGGTTTCAACACCTTCCTTTCATTGCATCAAGGACTAGACTGGCTAACCAAACAACCATTAACTGATCTCGTTACATTAGTTTTAGCCAAACATATCTTCTTTTCCAAACTTAGAGTTAGTATAACAACTTCTTCTAGCCAAACTAGACAGATATATCTCAACCAGAGAATCCATTACCACTTAACCTTTCTTATGTAGTAGGTAATGTTGATGACATACATCTTCTTTTATGCCATTTATTATCTCATTTTAGCCCTAAGTCCATCTTCATCAAGAACATTCTGAGCTTATCCTCTTGATTTTTTTTAAATTTCAACCTTGTACCACTTGCAAATTCCGTATAGCTCGTGATAAAACATCCTCACAATATGATTACCGTAATACTCTTACTATTTATAAAACATCCATGTATTATTCACTCCACAAGGGAATGTTATCATCTCTGTCCTCATACCTCATAGTAACGTTCCAACTCACCTCATCTTTTATCCTTAGTGTATGGCATGCGTACTGTTCTATTTCTCACTCCCATAACAAGAGGAAATAAGCATTTGGCGGCCGTCCAAATACAAAGTTCTACCTGTTCCACGAGTAGAGATGGTACATCCCACATTTCCAGTACACCTTCAAATCCAGGTTGAAACGTGCAACTTATGTCTCTACATCACAAACATCTTGCTATCAAAGTTACTTCCATGGAAAACTGGTTTCGAACCTACTTGGGTCCACACATATTCCTTGGTGATTTCCTCTAGGTCTATAGGGTGCCGAAACTTTTGGCGTCATCCCTCTTCCCTTATGCCTTCAAAGAGTGCCCTACTCATCTGCCCTTTGGGTCCCATGAGTTCATGAAGGTGATCAATCTCCTAACACATGGCCCTCAATCAATGATAGTTGTTACCTCCCGACCCTATGGTCATGTGCAACTAGGGAATTAGGCAACTCCTACTTCCATCGGTCTTATCCCTACCTGACCCTAGGGTAGAGTGAGGATTCTATTATAGTACATGTCCAACCTAGAACCTTACCCAATCCTTCATCATCTCTCTCTCTGCATTCATGGGCTGACGTTCATCCTTTCATAGGGATCATGGCAACCTGCCTACCTTGGTCAAGCCCCATACTGGTTACCTCCATGGTAACACATCCATATGCACTTAGAGATGGTTATCTATGGGTCTATAGGTTTGTTCTCATACCATGTACATAGCTTCTCAAGATCCCATGAGACCTCTTTTGGTTTACTTCAACCAACAAACCTGGTATACACTCTACCAATAGGTCCCTCTCCCAGGATGGGAGGAAAACTTCACCTCGATAAAAAAGGTCACAAACGTCCTTAGGGTTTATATATACGTGAGCATAATTAACCCTAACAAGATATTAAGGCACAAGCAGATCACCTACTAAACCATGCGAGGCTATACTTGTTCTCATTCCTCAACATTGGGTTAAGATTATACCTTCCCATGTCTTCAACTTAGTTATGAGGGGTTCATCAAACATACTTTTAATCTTAAGGGACTTCCTTTTTCCTCTATACATGAGGAGTACCATGCTCGAAACTATAGTAAATTCTCATCATGAGTATTAGGTATACCACTTCCCCACTTTTAGGCCTAGGAACCCTAGGTTCACTTTTTATGACCAACTGCATGCTCAGACTCTTAACCACGAATCAGGCATGTGTAAGGTATGACACGCACCTCCTGTCATCCTTCTACTTGAGCCACACTTCATATTCGAGTCCTCCTTAAGGACAACCAACAAGGTACAGTGCCTCACAACCTATTACCAAGCCTCTCCAGACCTAAGGAACTCTTGTTCCTATCTTAGGAGGGGAAACACATGTACCAAAGGCACAGGGGTATCAACAGATTCATCCTCTCTCTAGTGTGTGGTTCCTATCATGGAAACCAAGACATCATCAACCTTTAGGGATCAAGAATGTGGGGACCACTATCATCTACTAAGGTCACATCATCCTCAACTCCTCACAGTTCCTCATATCTCAGGGTTTTAGGCTTCCAACCTTCTCGCTTTAGGTCCTGCTCTCTCTCCAAGAGGGATCAAGCTCACAAGCATACCCCTACGTGGTGAAGCTTATAAAGTTTGCTCAAAGTCATCCATAGATCTCATAAGATACCATCAAACTCTCCCGGCCAGAGTTTCAACCTATTGGTCACACTACTGATACATTCTGGGTGCCTATCATGCCCATAAAAGATCATGGGGTTTCCATAGGTTCTTCTCTAACCTCATCAATGAAGGAGCTATCCTTCACTCAAACATGAATGACCCTTCCCAGGGTTGGGTCACCAGAGGTACTTGGTCATCCAACCCCTCATGGCTCATACATCATCCAAGGCATGTCCATCCAAACACCTGGTCTAGCTCATGATGTCATCTCTCTCTCTAAGCTTCACTTAGGGTTAGGGTTAACATCATCCTCAGAGGATGTACCAGGTCTCTACTTGTAATGGATATCTCTATCTCCAAGACTAACCCTCTTTACTCATCCTCCTGACAAGGAGGTCTATCCTCAGGTCTCTCCTGAGGGCATGACAACTTATGTCATACAACTTAAGCATGTATCTATTCTTTAGTTTACACTTACTCTATTAAGCTTATGTCCATGACATCTTATATACATGCTTTTCATTAATTTGATGGGGGATTCCTTAGTCCTTATTAATCTTACACATACCTCAAGAGGTGAGGAGAAGAGAGAAAACCCTAATCCTTAAGGCCCTTAACATAATTTGTGATGAGAAGGGATGAATAAGATGAGAAAGTCTTAAAGGTATCTTATTTCGATTCATACCCTAAGACTTTGGCCAGGCAGTCACACGGATCCAGGATTCCTCGTATTCCGACTAGTAGTGCGGAGGAAAAATATTACCAGCCCCTGGTCATGATCCTTTTCTAGACAGCTCCGTCTTTTGGATAATCCTCTAATAACTCCCTTGGGTTCTATGGAGTTTACAAAATTTAATAATTATTAATGGTTAAGTGAGGAACCTACGCTATGATACCAAATGTTATGACCCCACCTCCCAATAACCCCCAATTAAGGGAGACCGAGAGGTCAAAGTTGCACCCATATCTTCCAGATCAAAGGTTCGACACTTAATCAAGAACAATTATTAAATTTCAACAATCTATACTGAAAAGCTGTAATAAAATTTTTCATACCTTTTGAAAATTTTGGATTTCTATCCATGTAAGCATTCTACTCTAACTAATCCTCCTTGCATTTAATTCATGTATTTCACAATATGACGATTCACTATTTTTCCTTTTTGGCTTGTACCTAAAATGCCGACAAACAAAACGTCGGTCATCCGAAGCTGGTATGTGTGGGAAACAATAAACGTGCAACTATGATAACAATGTAATCAGTCAATTAATCATTAAACAACCAAGATTACGTTTTAAATATAACTCTGCGATCCATGAGTACCCTATCCTTTGTGCTATCCCTGTAGTGGACCTGGATACTACCTTCCTTATGGTAGATACCCATTAAACCCCTGATCGTCCCACCTATAGGTGAACCAATTTCTAGGGTTGAGTCACATGTCACTACTCGTAAGTAGCCCACTCCTTAACTCATGGCATGCTAATGGGTCTCATGGCACTACACTTGGTAGCCCAATTTCTATTCCACAATAACCTAGACCTTACTCTAGGTTACCCCTTTTTTTTAGCCTTTACAAGTCACAAAGGTGGACCCAAATCTAGCCAATTATACATGTATATTCATAGTGATAGTCATAGTCACTCTATAGTTGCATGAAATAAAAGCATCCAACAGTTATTTCAAGCCATGTGGGAAACGTTGATAAAATCCTCGAAAAACTAGTCGGGTTAATCATAAGCGTAACCACATACCTTTGATTGCAGATTTGAGACAGAATTAACCAGAATAGAGAAATCCCATTCAAGCAACCAAATATGCACAGAATCCTGAAATAGCTATACTAATTTCCTTTTATTAATATTTATCCAATATCATCATATTCCTTAGGATTTCTATTCCAATTTTAGGGTTTCCTTGGAAATTAGGGTTTCACTTCATTTACTATTTTAAACCCTATTTCTATTCAATTACTTACAAACCCTAATTTCGGATTAAAGGCACACTTTAAACATTAATTAAACCCATTATGCCTCTTTTACATTAAAGCTACTATTCTTATCCTTCTAATCCATGACAAGATCACTATGAGCATTTATCATTAATTCATAGTTCATTATGTTCTAATACACAAATGAACTCTATATATCATTAAATCCACCTTTTATTTATTGGAAAACCCTAATCATTATATTACGGGTATTTATCAAGAATTAAGGACTTTTGTATTCAAATAACTTAGAACCATCATTTAACAACGTATTTTCACATTTTTCAAATTATATATGATCTTATCCTCTTTTACCCTAAATTAGGGTTTCTAAAATCTTAATCATTCTCATATGGGGTAAAAACCCTAAATCAACATTGTATGAGATTATTAACATAAAATCGTCAATTATTCATCTTTATCAAGAATTTCTTCATCGTACAGGTCTAGATCAGGTATTAGCTTAACATGAACAAACATATTCAATTAAGCATTAGATTAAGAAAAATCTAGGTTTTCCCTTTATACTAATCATATTAACACATGAATTGCATATACTTTTATAACAAGAAGCATGATCCGGTTCTACTAATATTTTATTTGGATTCCTCTCATTTTTTAGAGAATGTTTCATATATTACTTGTCTAAATCCGATCATCCTAGCAATTACTATGATAATTGCAAATTAAAGATATTGGGCCAATCACATAATGCCACAACAGCTTTTTGTATTTCCTTTTTAATTCTCCCCAAGGCAACAAGTAAAAGAGAGAGATTACCTCTTTTCCCTTAGTGATAACGTATGACCCCAGGGGTCATCAGGTCATCTTATAGTGTTTCTCCTTCGACCTCGCCACAGGCAGATCCTCTGCCTCACGCACATCTGCAGTGTCGGACTCCGCACGCGGTGTGACTGGAGGCGCTGTGATGGTGTCGGGCTTTCCTCCTCCACGTGCCATAGCTCTGCCACCTAGACTACCTCCCGCTCACCATCCCTAGCCTCACGACGGGACTCTACTACAAGGGCGTCGCAGACCCGCACCATGCCATAGCCAGGACGGACAGCCGTGAAGCTCCACCATTGACCTTGCTGAACCGTGCTGCGCACGTCAGTGCTCGCACATCTACTGGGATGAGGTCACCATTGTCCAGACATCTTCGTCTCTTGCTCCTCTCATGATGCTGCCCATGGATGGCATCTTGGACTCCCATCCTCACCAACCCGAGTTCCTGTTGCAGAGCGCCGCCAAAAGCTACACCCCTGCCATCCTCGTGATGCTGACAACTGTTGCTCCCTTCTGGATCTATCACAGCTTTCCCCATGGTCACTTCCTCATTTCCAAAGCTTCGTCCCCTTCACATGTGGACTCGTGAGAAGACAGCTATATTTTGTCGGAAGAATGGCTCCCACCTGTGGCAGCCACCCGCCTCCATGGTGGCTCATGGGGGTAAAGATCGGAGGGTGAAACCTTGCCTGCTTCTAGCCTACCAGCTTCGCAACTGATCTGTGAGTAGTGATGTCATCACAGTAGCTAGGTCACGCCACCCTCCCATGGTGATCAGGTTGTAGTGTAGGTCTTTGATAGACCTTGTGCCGAAGCCTTAGCCACTTCCAATGATCGTCATCAGATGAGTTAGGGTTACGGTCCATAGCAGAGTTACAAGTTGGGAAGGAGAGGGAGATGAACAAGGAGAGTTAGGGTGCTGATACTTAAAAATATCCAAGAATCGGGGTGTATCTTCCCCCTATATATATACTAAATCCCAAGAAGAGCATCCGTGGTTCTCACATATCTAGGATTTGTCTCCATTAAACCCTTTCCCTTTCTACAGAGTCCTATCCTCACGGGTATGTGGGTTAATCTCTAGTTTATGGGTCAAGTTCCCAAGTGTTTAAGGAAACTATCTTAATATATATTCCTTCAACTTCTTTATTAATAAAAACTCATTGTCATTATCTTATATATCCATCTGAAATCACCACTCTCTTATATTTTTCTTTCTATTTTCCTTATTGGCATTCCTTTTATAATTAGGAATCCTTGGAATACGAAATTCCACCAAGGATAACCCAATTATACCTTTTTTCACTTGTTTCCCATATTTTACCATTATTTTCAATTTCTTTCTTAATAAAGAAATACTTCATTAATATTTTTCTTTCTTATTGCTTTCTTTTTGCAACTTTGGACTCCTTGGAACCCAAGGAACCCAAGAGGCACGAAATCCTCTTTGGATTTTCTTTCTAGAGGTTTCCATATTTTCTTTTCCCAAATATTCAATTATTCATTTACTAATTGAATTTCCTTGTTATTTGGGCCCAATAGCCAATAAAGTCCACAACACAAACATCAAGGCTATTGTAAACAAAATCCATGTATTCAAAACAAATTATATCATTATTTGTTCAAATATATTTAATATGAGAAATTACATTTCTCACCAAATGAACCCAAAATCAAGGTTGTAACATCCTTCCCGTCTTATAGGAATTTTGTCCTCAAAATTCTATCAAGCAAACAAATAATTCAGGATGAGACTTTTCCATGTCCATCATTGGCCCATATGTGGCTTTACCATACTCATGGAACTTCCAAAGAACCTTTATCATCACATATTCTTTTCTGTGAGTTCTTTCATCCTGGCGTCTATAAACTGCACAGGTGGACTCAGGTCATTTCAGCCTCCCTTGGGGCTCACTAGGTTCATTGGTCAGCACATGGTCGGGGTACCTCACATAGTGCTCTAAATTGGATACATGGAACTCATCACACATTACTCTATCATGAGGGGTAAGATCAAACTTAACCTTCTCCACCAAACCATGTCAAAAGAACCCATGCATCGGGGACTCAACTCTCTTAGCTATAACTTAGAGGGGTCGGATTTTTATGTCACATATTCTCCCAAAGTGAACTGCATGTCAGTCTACTTTGCAGTTACTCACGACTCTCGTCGTCTCTAGGCTCCTTTCATCCATTGCACGATCAAAGAGACTTCATTTACACACAATGTGGTCCCTTTCTAACCATCACGTGGTCCTTTCACCAACATCACCTTACTGAAGTGGTGACCGACACAACCTCTCTTACAAAGCTTCTTTAACTCCCGATACTGGCGATGGTGGTTATCATCACATTTTTCATAAGACATGAACTGTCTCTAGATATCACCCTGAATGAGCACACATGCTCTCATCAGACCCTTTAGTCTGGTTTATACTAATCATTAGTTAGGGATGATAAATTGTACTAACACTGAGTTCTTCATGTAACTACTACCACCTTTTCGAGGGGAACCTTTAGGTCAAACTCAAGAACCTTTGAACTCGCTTCATGGTGTAGTTGAACCATCTCTCTCATGGGTAGTTCAACCAGATTTGTTCCTTGACAGAACTCTTTCTTTCTCATGTCATCTAGGTAAGGCGATCTACCATAACCCATATTGCATATCGACCTTCCTTGGTCCAGGGAAGACTTACAACATCCATAGTGATAAACTCCCTTTCACTTTCGAGAACTCTTTATCCCTTATATCAATGCACTGGGTTATTGGTGTTCGTCCCTCCCCTCCAACTTGCATGACCACATGCCACATGGAACTTTATCTTAGGCATCTAAAGTACTACTGTCACTTATTATCTTGGTAGTACCACGGTGTATGGTGATCTTGAATCATGATTTCCTATATGTCATGATTCCTCAAGATCGATTCCTCAGAAACCCTAAACCATTCTACTCAGGGTTTCAACACCTTCGTTTCATTGCATCAAGGACTAGACTGGCTAACCAAACAACCATTAACTGATCTCGTTACATTAGTGTTAGCCAAACATATCTTCTTTTCCAAACTTAGGGTTAGTCTAACAACTTCTTCTAGCCAAACTAGGTAGATATATCTCAACCAGAAAATCCATTACCACTTAACCCTTCTTATGTTGTAGGTAATGTTGATGACATACATCTTCCTTTATGCCACTTATTGTCTCATCTTAGCCCTAAGTCCATCTTCATCGAGAACATTCTGAGCTTATCCTCTTGATTTTTTTTTTAATTCAACCTTGTACCACTTGCAAATTCCGTATAGCTCGTGATGAAACATCCTCACAAGATGATTACCTTAATAATTTTACTGTTTGTAAACCATCCATGTATTATTCACTCCATAAGGGTATGTTATCATCTCTATCCTCATACCTCATAGTAATGTTCCAACTCACCGCATCTTTTATCCTTGGTGTATGGCATGCGTACTGTCCTATCTCTCACTCCCATAACAAGAGGAAATAAGCATTTGGCACCCATCCAAATACAAAGTTCTACCTGTTCCACGAGTAGAGATGGTACATCCCACATTTCCAGTACACCTTCAAATCTAGGTTGAAATGTGCAACTTATGTCTCTACATCACAAACATCTTGCTATCAAAGTTACTTCCATGGAAAATTGGTTTCAAACCTACTTGGGTCCACACATATTCCTTGGTCATTTCCTCTAGGTCTATAGGGTGCCGACACTTTTGGGGTCATCCCTCTTCCCTTATGCCTTCAAAGAGTGCCCTACTCATCTGCCCTTTGGGTCCCATGAGTTCATGAAGGTGATCAATCTCCTAACCCATGGCCCTCATACAATGATAGTTGTTACCTCCCGACCCTATGGTCATGTGCAACTAGGGAATTAAGCAACTCCTACTTCCATTGGTCTTATCCCTACCTGACCCTAGGGTAGACAGAGGATTCTATTATAGTACATGTCCAACCTAGAACCTTACCCAATCCTTCATCATCTCTCTCTACATTCATGGGCTGACGTTCATCCTTTCATAGGGATCATGGCAACCTCCCTACCTTGGTCAAGCCCCATACTGGTTACCTCCATGGTAACACATCCATATGCACTTAGAGATGGTTATCTATGGGTCTGTAGGTTCGTTCTCATACCATGTACATAGCTTCTCAAGATCCCATGAGACCTCTTTAGGTTTACTTAAACCAACAAAATTGGTATACACTCTACCAACGGGTCCCTCTCCCAGGACGGGAGGAAAACTTCACCTTAATAACAAAGGTCACAAACGTCCTTAGGGTTTATATATTCGTGAGCATGCTTAACCCTAACAAGCTATTAAGGCACAAGTAGATCACCTACTAAACCATTCCAGGCCATACTTATTCTCATTCCTCAACATTGGGTCAAGATTATACCTTCCCATGTCTTCAACTTAGTTATGAGGGGTTCATCAAACATACTTTTAATCTTAAGGGACTTCCTTTTTCCTCTATACATGAGGAGCACCATGCTCGAAACTATAGTAAATTATCGTCATGAGTATTAGGTATACCACTTCCCCTCTCTTAGGCCTAGGAACCCTAGGTTCACTTTTGATGACCAACTGCATGCTCAGACTCTTAACCATAAATCAGGCATGTGTAAGGTATGACACGCACCTCCTGTCATCCTTCTACTTGAGCCACACTTCAGAGTTGAGTCCTCCTTAAGGACAGCCAACAAGGTACAGTGCCTCACAACCTGTTACCAAGCCTCTCCAGACCTAAGGAACTCTTCTTCCTATCTCAGGAGGGGAAACACTTGTACCAAAGGCACAGGGGTATCAACAGATTCATCCTCTCTCTAGGGTGTGGTTCCTCTCATAGCAACCAAGACATCATCAACCTCTAGGGATCAAGCATGTGGGGACCACTATCATCTAATTAGGTCGCATCATCCTCAACTCCTCACATTTCCTCATATCTCGGGGTTTTAGGCTTCCAACCTTCTCGCTTTGGGTCATGCTCTCACTCCAAGAGGGATCAAGCTCACAATCATACCCCTACGTGGTGAGCTTATAAAGTTTTTTCAAGGTCATCCATAGCTCTCATAAGCTATCCATCAAACTCTCCTGGCCAAAGTTTAAACCTATTGCTCGCACTACTGATACATTCTGGGTGCCTATCATGCCCATAAAATCTCATGGGGTTTCCATAGGTTCTTCTCTAACCTCATCAATGAAGGAGTTGTCCTTCACTCAAACATGCACGACCCTTCCTAGGGTTGGGTCGCCAGAGGTACTGGGTCATCCAACCCCTCATGGCTCATACGTCATCCAAAGCATGTCCATCCAAACACCTGGTCTAGCTCATCATGCCATCTCTCTCTCTAACCTTCACTGAGGGTTAGGGTTAACATCATCCTCAGAGGATGTACTAGGTCTCTACTTGTAATGGAGATCTCTATCTCCAAGACTAACCCTATTTACTCATCCTCCTGACAGGGAGGTCTATCCTCAGGTCTCTCCTGAGGGCATGACAACTTATGTCATACGACTTAAGCATGTATTTATTCTTTAGTTTACGCTTACTCTATTAAGCTTATGTCCATGACATCTTATTTACATGCTTTTCATTAATTTGATGGAGCATTCCTTAGTCCTTATTAAACTTACCCATACCTCAAGAGGTGAGGAGAAGAGAGAAAACCCTAATCCTTAAGGTCCTTAATAGAATTTGTGACGAGAAGGGATGAATAAGATGAGAAAGTCCTAAAGGTATCTTATTTCTATTCATACCCTAAGACTTTGGCCAGGCAGTCACACGGATCCGGGAGTTCTCGTATTCCGACTAGCGGTGCGGAGGAAAAATATTTCCAGCCCCCAATCGTGATCCTTTTCTAGACACCTCCATCTTTCGGATAATCCTCTAATAGCTCCCTTGGGTTCTATGAAGTTTGTAAAATTTAATAATTATTAATGGTTAAGTGAGGAACCTACGCTCTGATACCAAATGTTACGACCCCACCTCCTGATAACCCCCAATTAAGGGAGACCGAGAGGTCGAAGCCACACCCATAACTTTTGGATCAAAGGTTCGACACTTAATCAAGAACAATTATTAAATTTCAACAATCTATACTGAAAAGCTGTAATAAAAATTTTCATACCTTTTGAAAATTTTGGATTTCTATCCATGTAAGCATTCTACTCTAACTAATCCTCCTTGCATTTTACTTCATGTATTTTACAATATGACGATTTACTGTTTGTCCTTTTTGGCTTGTACCTAAAACGCCGACAAACAAAACGTCAGTCAGCCGAAGCTAGTATGTGGGGGAAACAATAAATGTGCAACTATGATAACAATGTAATCATTCAATTAATCATTTAACAACCAAGATTACATTTTAAATATAACTCCACGATCCATGAGTACCCTATCCTCTGTGCTATCCCTATAGTGGACCTGGATACTACCTTCCTTATGATAGATACCCATTAAACCCCTCATGGTCCCACCTATAGGTGAACCAGTTTCTAGGGTTGAGTCACATGGTACTACTCGTAAGTAGCCCACTCCTTAACTCATGGCATGCTAATGGGTCTCATGGCACTACACTTGGTAGCCCAATTTCTAACCCATGATAACCTAGACCTTACTCTAGGTTACTCCTTTTTTTAGCCTTTACAAGCCATAGAGGTGGACCCAGATCTAGCCAATTATACATGTATATTCATAGTGATAGTCATAGTCACTCTATAGTTGCATGAAATAAAAGCATCCAACAGTTATTTCAAGCCATGAGGGAAACATCGATAAAATCATCGAAAAACTAGTCGGGTTAATCATAAGCGTAACCACATACCTTTGATTGCAGATTTGAGACAGAATTAACCAGAATAGAGAAACCCCATTCAAGTAACCAAATATGCACAGAATCCTGAAATAAATATACCAATTTCCTTTTATTAATATTTATCCAATATCATCATATTTTGTAGGATTTCTATTCCAATTTTAGGGTTTCCTTTGAAATTAGGGTTTCACTTCATTTACTATTTTAAACCCTATTTCTATTCAATTACTTACAAACCCTAATTTCAGATTAAAGGCACACTTTAAACATTAATTAAACCCATTATGCCTCTTTTACATTAAAGCTACTATTCTTATCCTTTTAATCCATGACAAGATCATTATGAGCATTTATCATTAATTCATAGTTCATTATGGTCTAATACACAAATGAACTCTACATATCATTAAATCCACCTTTTATTCATTGGAAAACCCTATTCATTATATTAAGGGTATTTATCCAGAATTAAGGACTTTTGTATTCAAATAACTTAGAACCATCATTTAACAACGTATTTTCACATTTTTCAAATTATATATGATCTTATCCTCTTTTACCCTAAATTAGGGTTTCTAAAAGCTTAATCATTCTCATATGGGGTAAAAACCCTAAATCAACATTGTATGAGATTATTAACATAAAATCATCAATTATTCATCTTTATCAAGAATTTCTTCATTGCACAGGTCTAGATCAGGTATTAGCTTAACATGAACAAACATATTCAATTAAGCATTAGATTAAGCAAAATCTAGGTTTTCCCTTTATACTAATCATATTAACACATGAATTGCATATACTTTTAGAACAGGAAGCATGATCAGGTTCTACTAATATTTTATTTGGATTCCTCTTATTTTTCTGAGCAAGTTTCATATATTACTTGTCTAAGTCTGATCATCCTAGAAATTACTATGATAATTGCAACTTAAAGATATTGGGCCAATCAGATAATGCCACAATAGCTTTTCGTATTTCCTTTTTAATTCTCCCCAAGATAACAAGTAAAAGAGAGATATTACCTCTTTGCCCATAGTGATAACGTATGACCCCAGGAGTCATCAGGTCATCTCACAGTGTTTCTCCTTCTACCTCGCCACGGGCAGATCATCTGCCTCACGCACATCCACGGCGTCGGACTCCACACGCGATGTGACTGGAGGTGTCATGATGGTGTCGGCCTTTCCTCCTCCATGCGCCATAGCTCCTCCGCCTAGACTACCTACCGCTCACCATGCCTAACCTCACGACGGGACTCTACTACAAGGGTGTCGCAGACCCGCACCATGCCATAGCCAGGACGGACAGCCGTGAAGCTCCACCATGGACCTTGCCGAACCGCACTGTGCACGTCAGTGCTCGCAAATCTGTTGGGATGAGGTCACCACCGTCCAGACATCTTTGTCTACTGTTCTTCTCATGATGCTTCCCACAGATGGCATCTTGGACTCCCATCCTCACCAACCTGAATTTCTGTTACAGAGCATCGCTGGCAGCAACACCCCTACCATTCTCATGACGCTGACAACTACTACTCCCTTCTGGATCTGTCGCAGCTTTCCCCATGGTCCCTTCCTCATCTCCAAAGCTTCGCCCCCTTCATATGTGGACTCGTGAGAAGACAGTTATATTCTGTCGGAAGAACGGCTCCCACCTATGGCAGCCACCCGCCTCCATGGTGGATCATGGGGGTACAGATCAGAGGGTGAAACCCTACCTGCTTCTAGCCTACCAGCTTCGCAACTGATCTGTGAGCAGTGATGTCATCACAGCAGCTAGGTCACAACACCCTCCCATGGTGGTCAGGTTGTAGTGTAGGTCTTCGACAGACCTTGCGTCGAAGCCTTGGCCACTTCCAATGATCGTCATTAGAGGAGTTAGGGTTATGGTCCATAGCAGAGTTAGGAGTTTGGAAGGAGAGGGAGATGAACAATGAGAGTTAGGTTGTCGATACTTTAGAATATCCAGGAATCGGGGTGTATCTTCCCCCTATATATATACTAAATCCCAAGAAAAGCATCTGATGTTCTCACATATCTAGGATTTGTCTCCATTAAACCCTTTCCCTTTCTACAGAGTCCTATCCTCACGGGTATGTGGGTTAATCTCTGGTTGATTGGTCAAGTTCCCAAGTGTTTAAGGAAACGATCTTAATACATATTCCTTCCACTTCTTTATTAATAAAAACTCATCGTCATTATCTTATATATCCATCTGGAATCACCACTCTCTTATATCTTTCTTTCTATTTTCCTTATTGGCATTCCTTTTATAATTAGGAATCCTTGGAATACGAAATTCCACCAAGGATAACCCAATTATACCTTTTTTTCACTTGTTTCCCATATTTTACCATTATTTTCAATTTCTTTCTTAATAAAGAAATACTTAATTAATCTTTTCCTTTCTTATTGCTTTCTTTTTGCAACTTTGGACTCCTTGTAACCCAAGGAACCCAAGAGGCACGAAATCCTCTTTGGATTTTCTTTCTAGAGGTTTCCATATTTTCTTTTCCCAAATATTCAATTATTCATTTACTAATTGAATTTCCTTGTTATTTGGGCCCAATAGCCAATAAAGCCCACAACACAAACATCAAGGATATTGTAAACAAAATCCATGTATTGAAAACAAATTATATCATTATTTGTTCAAATATATTTAATATAAGAAATTATGTTTCTCACCAAATGAACCCAAAATTAGGGTTGTAACATGTCTGGTCGAAAAGGGATGGTCGTGTTTTCAACGGTGAACATCAACGTCTTATAGATGCGATAAGAATGTATGATAGCCTCATTTCTGACTATCAATTATCCAACACAAAACTATGACAACAAGGATAGGGGATCTCTAGGGTGTCAACCTCAACCTAGAAAGCATCAGAGGGGATGAAGACCAAGTTAAACTGTGATGTGGTGACATAAAAAAATGGATGGAACAGTATTGGAGGAGTCTTATAGGGGTCAAGTGAAGAAGTCTTTCGATAGTTATGGAGAGGTTCAATAGATCCTTCTCAGTGGATATTTGAGAAGCCACTTGTGACACCCCCATGCTAAACAAGATCACTCAAAACAAAGCATACAATCAACAACTAATTAACTGCATTACCAGAAAAGGGAATAAATTAGAACTGATTTAAACATTACCATCATGTTCAGAAAACATGACATAAAGGTCTAACAGCCTGTATAACATAACATACCATATTAGGTATTTACGTGCCTACCCACTGGCATCAGCCACAACTTGTATACAAAAGAGATGTTTCACATATACAACCCATATACATATCATCTATAAAACATCACATGCTCGAACCTGAGAGTACATGGATGACTCTAGGGCTCTACAACTACTATCCAACCTTATGCTCCTACTAATCTCCAAGTTGCTCTTCTCAACACTACAATCCTGACCACGTAGTTGACGACCACCTAAAAAGATGTTGTAACCCACGAGGTGAGACCCATGTCCCAGCGAGAGATATAACTCTCAACCAGTGGTTATTGATTATAGAAGCTTATACTATTAAGAAAGATAAGAAGATTAAGAAGTTTAAATAGATTACACAGGTTAAGTAGGCTAAGCAACTAAAACAAGTAAATCGTGACTAGAATAGTATATAGGAAAATAGGTAAAGCTACCACTTTCTGTACATTTGGTTTCTCTTACAGCATTGCATAAAAACTAAAAATTACAAGAAATAAGGAAACTGCTTAACAACTAATGTGAAGCGTGTTTAATCCGAAATACATGTATTACACAGCTGGATTATGTCTTTTATTAGGCTCTAAGGAGTTGAGGTATACCACTCAACTCCAACTAACCACTGCTAAGTCAAAATTAGTGCCATACAAGATTTAGGAGACATGGACTCCTATGATCTTATCCCCACTCGGTCAGTACAAGTCATCCGTAGTGACATATATAGTCAAACTACAAAAAAACCTAGTCCTCCCTTGGTATATAGGTCATGGCCCTATTTGTAACATACGGAATTCTGAAATTTTGTCTTTTGACCCTCTTTTCCATCTTTTCCTTTCATTTCTATCCTTATTGGCCTTTATATTTAATTAGTGAAATTTATAGTGGTTTAGTGAACATTTATTCACTAATTATATCAATGGAAAGGTTTATACACAAATACCTCAGTGAAAGCTTAATTACCATAATTAAGTGCACTAAATCTTAATCTAACTTTTTGATGTGATTTGAAAACAAAAAATATGCCACATAACTCGTTTAAGTGGTAATATGAACATAAGAAACTTAATTGGATGAACAATTTAGATAATGGGCCGTTAATGGACCATACGACATATCTCATAAAAATAAGTCTCAAAAGAGTAAAAAAACTTCAAATTCGAAATCTACATATCAAAATTAGCCTACATGTCAAATTTCATCTAATTTGGACAACCTTGAAATATTAGGATAAGTTTAGGAGAGAGAAAATGAGTAAAAAGCATAAGTAATGAATAATGTGATTATATAACTTCATAATATATAAATAATGATAAATTAATATTATACACATCAAAGATAACTTGTGGATGAAGTTTGGTCCAATTTGGATGTTGTTTGTGTAGGTTATGCAATTATATGCACATTCTGGACTTTTATGCAATTTACCCAATTGGGAGGTTTTCTTTGCAAATTATCTCCTGAATTTTAATCATTAGATATTCCCTTACCATTAAAGATATTTGAAACCATTGGAGAACCTAGTTTCACCTTAGTTTGATGGTATTTCTTTCCAAGGGCATTATAGGGATTACCCTCTTATAAAGATGCTTATCCTTAAAAGTTATCAACCAATGAGGTTATTTCTTTCTTGAAAAACGGTGGGGATGGCCTAGAATAATCTATGGGCTCTTAGGAATGACTTTTGATATGCATGAAGACTCTATGAGCTATCCTCTTGCATGGCCATCAATCCCTAGGCTAAAGACACATGGAAAGTCCCTTAAGACTCCTCATTCTTCACCTCTTTCTATATATAGCCATGTATACCCCTTCCCAACTCACAATTCAAAAACTCTTGCTCTCCTTTTCTTTCCTCTAGATTAGATAATAGTTTCTTCTGTATTTTTCCACGAAGTTGCCGCCCCAAGGCAATAGAGGGAGCATGCCTTGGTGAAGAAGGCTCCTAGGGCTTCCAAATTGCCCTATTAGGGTTTCTAAAAGCTCCTCCTTGGTAAATTCGACCAAAACTAGTAAGTTTCCTCCCTTAATTCCCTATTTTCATACTATTAGTCTTCCTTTCACCCTATTACAGGTCGTAACCATGGACTTCCATGGTGAAACCCCACCTAGAACCCTAAAACATGTCATCTCCATGCTCTTTTGCTAGGGTTTGCACCTCTAAAGTGGAGAAGGTGATCTTTGCTCAAGAAAGGAGCTAGGCTTGGAGAAACCAGACCTTCTAAGATCGGATTCTTGCTGTTTGGACCTTATTATCTTCCCTAGGTATGAGCTTCATAACCCCCTTTCCCATATATTTCTTATTACATGCTTAAAACTCATGATCTTATGTTAAAAATTGACGATGTGTCGATTTCTAATTGGTCGATTTTCAATAATTCATAACTTTTGATTCATTTGTCCAAAAATTAAAGTAAAATATGTTCTGAACTCAGAAAAACATTTTGTTTTTATATTTAAAATATGCTTAAAACTCAGGACTCTATGTAAAATTGGGTGGTCCTTATTTTTTATAATGGGAAGCCTTTTATATTTGATGTCCTTTATTCCATATATTGCTCAATTTCCTATTTAGTATGCACATACCAGCTTTTGCTGATGTCTCCTATTGTTTCTTTCTTTTGTGGGGTATGCTTCCAACTCCAGGATACATCAAGGAGTATATAGCTTTTGGCTTGGACCTAGCTCTTGGAGATTTTGTTTTGGAGACAAGATTTGAAGTAGTTTGGACTTCCCTCTATCTAGATCCTGATTGTGTGTCTTGATGTAAACTCTATTGGGAGAATTTGATGTATTTTTGTAAACCTTTTATGAAATTGAATACAGTCAGCTATTTTTTATTCTGTTGCTTTCCAATGGTCTTTTGTATACCAATGTTTAATAAATTTGGAAAATTTATGCCCATTCCATCATACCTCTGAGAGTGTTTGGAATGGATGTCAATTCTTCAAATTTTTAGTAAAGGGGTGATTTCACTCTCTTTTACAGCATGGTATCAGAGCCCATGGTAGTCAGAATCTGACTATTTCAGTTTTGTCTCCCTAATTGGAATCCCTGCCTTACATAGTTCCTTTAGGTGACATGGTTGCCCTATAGTTTATCTGTAAATGATGAAAGGTTGATTTAGGACCCTATAGTTCCACATTAGTATCATGATGAATAAAACTCTAAAATACTCATAACTAAAATATGCATAACCTAATGTTGTTTAGGTTTTCCTTTAGGCAACTATTAGGGCATGAAGTTGAACTAAAGGTGTCTAGAAAGGGTCAGGTTCTAGGGGCTGGTAATATTTTCCTCCGCGCCACTTGCTTGGTTTATGAGGACTCCCAGATCCATATGATACCGGCCTGGCCTAAGCTGAAATGGATTGTCTGAAATAGTTTTCTTTTAGGCAATAGTGACCTTAGACATATATGTTGAATATCTTTGGGAACCCTAAGTTTTAGGTGTATGATGACTTGTTTGAGGATGGATACCCAATATAGTTCCCTTATGACCCATATAACCACATGTTTGGATAGTTATCCCTATAACCTAGACTTTGAAGTTTGGGGTTAAGTGAGATATCAAAGTGCACAGTGGAAGCATGATGGATCTTGAGAATGGTTTAGTTAGACTCATCCTTTAACCCTTTTGTAATTTGGCTTGATAGGTCAAACCCTTTTAAGGGGTGGAGTATGGTTAGTTGATGATGTTTAAGTGGTTAGATTTTGAGGATGAAATCCTCTTTAGGGGGATGGAACCCTATACCATCTTGATCTATCTTTAGAAACCCTAACTCCATAGATAGGAGGTTAGTATGCTCGGATCCTCAGCTTTGACCAAACCAGTTATAGTTGTAACCCTAATGTGTTTGTTAATATGTAATGAACATTTAACTATCATCTAAGGAATAATGCATGTGCTTGAACCCTAATGTACATCCAATGCACATAATATGAATATCAATGCTAATTGTCAATATGTAAGAGGTTGATCATGTCATGAACTTATAAACCCTAATGATATGATGAGAATGGTAATTGTAACCTAATGCATGAATAAGTGAGAAATAATGGTCATGTGACCTAAACTCTAAGTTGTAACCATCTAACTTTAACATATACATCCTTAATGCCTTTCATGATACATTAATGACATTAGGTATCATAATCAGATAACATACATTAATACACATAAATCATAGATTAATGAGGTCATCAATATGAAATGCATATCACCTTGTTCTCTAATACACACATAATTAATCACCTAATGACTTAGTATGTGAATCAAATCATTAATATGTAATATGCCCCACCTTGATCATTAAAATATATATAATGACTTCAATATGGATAAAAAGTAATCAATTCACATAAATGTGCAAATCAATAATATAAATAAATATGAGAAAATGATTAATGATGGCATTAATGTGAGAAATAAATATAATGTGGTAATGAGATAATGTTTAATATAAATGTATGTAATTGATGTGACATAATTTGGATTGAATGAAGACTTAATGACAAATTGAATATTTCATGCAAAATTATTCGTTTGAACTTAATGTGGTAGTATAAGGATGATGAAGTCAAAGTTCAAAATATTAAGGATAATGATCAAGTATATTGAGGGAATTGAGTAACCCATAATTTTGCTAAAATTCTTAGTAAGATAAATGAGAAATATATATGTATATATATGATGTTTCATGGATGATAATGAAATATAACTTATAATTAAAAATAATGGTGATAATGGGATATCATAATGAATATAATGTTAATGAGCCAAAAATGTACATAATGTTAAATCTCCTAAAAAGAATATCTAAATAATGGAACCTAGGTGATCCTTGAGAACCAGACCTATGTTGAGATGCTTGTGGAGTATATGTTGATGAGTTGTTTGGTGGAAGTTAAGGTTGGAGAAATAACTTGAATTTTTGTGATGAGATGTTGCACACTCACCCTTCCCGTCTTACTTGTGATTTCGGGGACGAAATCCTCTTTAAGGGGTGGAGTGTTGTAACATACCGAATTCTGAAATTTTGTCTTTTGACCCTATTTTCCATCTTTTCCTTTCATTTCTATCCTTATTGGCCTTTCTATTTAATTAGTGGAATTTATAGTGGTTTAGTGAACATTTATTCACTAATTATACCAATGGAAAGGTTTATACACAAATACCTCAGTGAAAGCTTAATTACCATAATTAAGTGCACTAAACCTTAATCTAACTTTTTGATGTGATTTGAAAATAGAAAATATGCCACATAACTCGTTTTAGTGGTAATATGAAGATAAGAAACTTAATTGGATGAACAATTTAGATAATGGGCCGTTAATGGGCCATATGACATATCTCATAAAAATAAGTCTCAAAATAGTAAACAAACTTCAAATTCCAAATCTACATATCAAAATTAGCCTACATGTCAAATTTCATCTAGTTTGGACTACCTTGAAATATTAGGATAAGTTTAGGAGAGAGAAAATGAGTAAAAAGCAAAAGTAATGAATAATGTGATTATATAACTTCAAAATATGTAAATAATGATAAATTAATATTATACACATCAAATATAACTTGTGGATGAAGTTTGGTCCAATTTGGATGTTGTTTGTGCAGGTTATGCAATTATATGCACATTCTGGACTTTTATGCAATTTACCCAATTGGGAGGTTTTCTTTGCAAATTATCTCCTGAATTTTAATCCTTAGATATTCCCTTACCATTAAAGATATTTTAAACCATTGGAGAACCTAGTTTCACCTTGTTTTTATGGTATTTCTTTCCAAGGGCATTATAGGGATTACCCTCTTTATAAAGATGCTTATCCTTAAAAGCTATCAACCAATGAGGTTATTTCTTTCTTGAAAAACGGTGGGGATGACCTAGAATAATCTATGGGATCTTAGGACTGACTTTTGATATGCATGAAGACTCTATGAGCTATCCTCTTGCATGGCCATCAATCCCTAGGCTAGAGACACATGGAAAGTCCCTTAAGACTCCTCATTCTTCACCTCTTTCTATATATAGCCATGTATACCCCTTCCCAACTCACAATTCAAAAACTCTTGCTCTCCTTTTCTTTCCTATAGCTTAGATAATAGTTTCTTATGTATTTTTCCACGAAGTTTCCGCCCCAAGGCAATAGAGGGAGCCTACCTTGGTAAAGAAGGCTCCTAGGGCTTCCAAATTGCCCTATTAGGGTTTCTAAAAGCTCCTCCTTGGTAAATTCGACCAAAACTAGTAAGTTTCCTCCCTCAATTACCTATTTTCATACTATTAGTCTTCCTTACACCCTATTACAGGTCGTAAACATGGACTTCCATGGTGAAACCCCACCTAGAACCCTAAAACATGTCATCTCCATGCTCTTTTGCTAGGGTTTGCACCTCTAAAGTGGAGAAGGTGATCTTTGCTCAAGAAAGGAGCTAGGCTTGGAGAAACCAGACCTTCTAAGATCAGATTCTTACTGTTTGGACCTTATTATCTTCCCTAGGTATGAGCTTCATAACTCCCTTCCCATATATTTCTTATTACATGCTTAAAACTCATGATCTTATGTTAAAAATTGACGATGTGTCGATTTCTAATTGGTCGATTTTCAATAATTCATAACTTTTGATTCATTTGTCAAAAAATTAAAGTAAAATATGTTCTGAACTCAGAAAAACATTTTGTTTTTAATAAAAACATTTCCAAGTATTGGTTTTCAGTTTTTTCGAAAAGTGTTTTTAGAAAATGAATTAAATACCTAAAATTCACCAAAAATACACTTTAACCTTCATAACTCCAATATAAGCAAAATTATATGTTTTCTTAATCAGAAAAACCTAACTAAGTTAGTGGTGATAGTTTTGAGGTCTGAATCGAGGTTTTCTGTAAAAATTTAATATATTAGGGTTTGAACTCTTTAATGTATATATGTTATTCTAATACATGAATATGAAATCAGAAATAGGATAAGTGGACCTTGATTTCAACTAAAGGTTTGGAAAAGAGGTTAATAGGACTCTATGTAAGATGTATGTGATATTCCTATCTATGTATGTGCCATAAATCCCTATTTATGTATGTTGTATCCCATATTCCTCTATGTTGAGCAATTCACCTATGCTTATTCATTCTCTTTGTCCTATGCACATTAGCCTATACACAATGTCTTTTCTTTTGAAAATCATTGTTCATGTGAAATACCTTATTTGATGTTGAACATGTGATCATGGATATTCTTTTGAACTCTTATCTTATGCTTTGTTCATGATGGAACTCTAAAAGATGACATGTGATGTCTTTTGCCCACTTATGAGGTGGATGTATATGTTGGTCACTTATGTGGTGACTAGTTTATATATTCTGACTATACTTTATACTGGCCTTTACATTTAACATGCTATGTGATTCAGTAGCACTAGAGTAGTGTAATTGCATTGGTTTTTATGGCAGATGTGTTATTTCCTGTCGAGCAGATGTGATATTTCCTGCTCTTTTGGGATGGAAAGGAACCTCATACCCAGGGCAAGATGTGTGATTCTTGGCCCATGTTTTATATATTTGGGAGATTGGAAGTATTCCTTTCTCTATCAGATTTCAAGTTTATGAGACTTAGCCGCCTTTGTGTTTATAATATTCTAGTGTTATGCTTATCTCACATGCATGCAGGATGATGGTTATGATATGTGCTTATATGGCACCACTCTTTTATTTAATAATGGAAAGTATTCTTTTGTTATCATATTATTTCAATTCCTTTTCTCTTGATACCTATTTGGGTGGTCCTTATCTTTTCTATGGGAAGCCTTTTATATTTTATGTCTGTTATTCCATATATTGCTCAATTTCCTATTTAGTATGCACATACCAACTTTTGCTGATGTCTCCTGTTGTTTCTTTCTTTTGTGGGGTATGCTTCCAACTCCAGGTTAGATCAAGGAGTATATAGCTTTTGGCTTGGACCTAGATCTTAGATATTTTGATTTGGAGACAAGATTTGAAGTAGTTTGGACTTCCCTCTATCGAGATCATGATTGTGTGTCTTGATGTAAACTCTAATGGGAGATTTTGATGTATTTTTGTAAACCTTTTATGAAATTGAATACAGTCAGCTATTTTTTATTCCGCTGCTTTCCAATGGTCTTTTGTATACCAATGTTTAATAAATTTGGAAAATTTATGCCCATTCCATCATACCTCTGAGAGTGTTTGGAATGGATGTCAATTCTTCAAATTTTTAGTAAAGGGGTGATTTCACTCTCTTTTACACTAGTAATCGGGGTATACAAAACCCTATCATCTGAGGTAAAAATGTAGTTGTCCACAATGTCAACATATGCATAAATCTCTGAGATACAACCACAATCAGTCTCCTACTAAGGTATGACCGTATCCATCCTCAAAATCTTGAGATCAAGATGGCAAGGACACACAATCTCAAGCACCCCACATATTGAACAATATGTGCTCCGATTTTTCCCTTAGGAGTACTTGTTTCACCATCCAGCAAGTCTTGACACTAGAAGTGATCTATGGAAAAGGAGACTACATGATTTGGGTTTCACTTGATTAGTTAATGCCAATTGGGTATATTTTAACTACATCAATCAAGTTACATACAAACCCTAATAGAATTATACAAAAACATGGGTAGATTGCAACCTCAAAAGATATAAAATGTAGGAGACATAAATCTTATCACATCATCACATGCTACCATTCCATTTCCATACATGTGGCCAATCTCATCATCATACAATCATAGGATCAAATCCCCGTCACATCATACAGAGGATAACACCTCAATTATGGCACAAAGACATGTCCAAGTTCATAAGACCATTCACATTGTTCCCTGCAAGAACACCATCATCTTTCCATGCTTAATCAAGTCTCATCATACCATCACCACACATGTGAGGCATAAGCTTACACAACATTACATTCAAGATCCATTATGTTCATAAGATAGAAAGTTAGCATTACAAAAATACTAGGTGAGAGAAAGCATTCTATCATCTTATTAGTCACTCAAGAAACTATGTAACATCATTACTTACTTGTGTTGAGGTCAGATTCAACAAGGTAAGTAAATTAGGGTTTCAAAATAACAAGTAAAGGTAAACCCTAATCTTATCATCTCCATCAACCATCAAAGGACTTAGGTTAAATATCACCCATCATAGGGTCAACAAAACATGACAACCATGTAGTTCATAAATATTCATTGGTCACTTGGGTCAGAGGTGTCATCGACTGCCAAGAAACATGGAGTTTGGCGACCACATAAGATCAAAAAAGTTGGCGACT
The DNA here is from genome assembly GCA_963693085.1 of Alisma plantago-aquatica. Taxonomy (NCBI): domain Eukaryota; kingdom Viridiplantae; phylum Streptophyta; class Magnoliopsida; order Alismatales; family Alismataceae; genus Alisma; species Alisma plantago-aquatica. The sequence continues at coordinate 596,855,613 of OY856411.1, forward strand.
ACTGACACTAGCGTTAGATCATATTGGTGATCACTAAGTCTAAGAAACATTGGTGACCGAAGAAAACATGAAGCATTGGCGATCGATTGGAATTCAAAACTTGGCAACCACTTAGGGTTCACCATCCTCATTGATCGCTAAGGGTGCAAGACTTCAAAGACCACTAAGGGTACAAACCTCGGTGACCATCAAACATGTATAAACTTCATCGACCACATAAGATGCAAAAATTATTGGTGACCACATAAGATATATCATTCTTAGAGACACATACATCAAAACTCATCGACCCATCAAGAGTGAGGAAATCTTGGCGACCATGGAAAGGCCAAAAACTCATTGAATACTAAGAGGGTGAAATGTTGGCGACATATTTGAATCCAAAATAGGTTGGTTTCCACTAGAAATCCAAAAGATCATCATTTTGCATCTTAAGAGAGAAGATCAACCCAAAACCCTAATAACAACCATCATGAGAGAGAGTAAAAACTAACATTTTAACAAGCATTCAAGGACCAAAACTTCCATCACCAAAGAAGGTTTGTGAACAAAAGGGATTAGGGTTCATCCATGAAGATATACTACTCAAGAATCATCATGTAAACATAAACCCTAGATACAGGATACTATCCTTTTACTTGTAACCACATTTTAGGGTAAGATTAGATGCATGCAAGATGAGTGTAAGAAATAATAGAGAAGAAAGTTATATAAGTTGTCTCAAAGAAGATGGAGAAACTCCAAACAGTAAGATAACTCCAAGGAAGGAAGGTATAACCCTAGCTTGAGCACTCCGTTCGGCTAAACTAGCTCCACCACCAAGAAAGAAGTAAACATTAGGTAGAAGAGGCAAGAAAAAAATGTTCTTCAAGATCTGAATCAAGCACCACCATGGAATACCATGGATTTGGCCAAGAAGAGAAATAAGAAGGGAAGATAAGAAAGGAAAATTGTAAGTAAAGAGGGATATCTCACTTAACAAGACCAAGAAGAAGAGTAAGATTGCACCAAATGATCACAAGAAGGGTAGATCAAAACCCTAGATCAACATGCAAGGAAGATCGGTCCACCTTCTTCAACCTTAAGATCATCCTTCTCCACCAAGTAAGGGGGAACGAGCCCCAAGTTCAAGTAAGGAAAAGAGAGAGAAGAGTAGGTGTATAAGGAGGTTATTTTCATGCAAGGAGAGGGGTTTATATAACATAGGGTTGGAGAGAGGGAAATAGGGTTAGGTGTCAAGATAAACATGTCATATGTACAAGGAATCTTGTCCATGAAAGAACCGCACTCATCCACACAACTAGGGTGATCACAATAAGAAAAAACATCAACAAAGGTGGTCCAGAAAAAGCAAATGATTGCTAAGAAAAATTGGCAACCAACTGATCAGAAAAGCAAACGGTCGCCAACTCTAGGGATTCTTGGGGACCAAGTTGAGTTCAAATCACATCAAATTCCAACCCTAGGGGTCACAATAAAACATCATTGACTGCCAAAACTAGGTCCAAAATAAAACTTGGCGATCGCCAAAAAACTAGGGGATCAACACCCAAGGTCAAATATCAACTTAGGTCATCCATGCAAACCCTAAACTCATCATGAGATGCCACCACTCAAACCAAGGTGTGAAAAGGCACCCCAAATCTCAACCATATAAAACATGATGTAAAAAAATGTTAGGCATAGAAATCATGTGATTAATTTCAAGAAAAATCCTAGATAAGGGGTAAATTTCAATTAGGTCCAAAACAAGCACATAAAATCATAACTAGCTCAAACAGTTTCCAAACTAGACCACACTTGAAACATGAGCTTACCACATGATGTCAATGCACATCACAAGGTTTGATTAAGGTTTTTCAGCACCTAATTATGATAAGAAAACATGTCCAACCAAAAAGCAAGGTCAAGGGTCTTACACTACTGCTTTGCTAACCTAAATGAAGAAAGCCAGAATGCATGGAGAGACAATGATCTAGTTTGAATCGGATTCCCAAGTACTCATTTTAGTTATGGGAACATTTGATTTATGGGATTCATATGGATTTTGAAGAATACTAGATTTTCTCCATCCTATATCGTCGAGCTACTTGGTTTAAGCAATATCATAATAGTAAATTTTGTGTTTGCTTTAGGTGGACGGCATTCTCTCTATCATTTCAATTGTAGGCTGGCAGCAGTTGCTGCACTGTAATTAGTAGTATATACACGGTGAACGTGTTTTTATGGTGCCCCATCTATCTCTGCATAATGGCGTTCGGGCAATTTGAAATTCATATGATAATACAAAAATTATTAGTTGCCCAAGGATTGTTGGATTGCTTGCTTTTCTAGCTTTAGTAAACCAGACTTAAACTTCTTGCCAATGGATTGCAAGACCCTTGACCATTCTTAAGGTGTTAAACATGCTTAATTACTATAATTGAGTGTTGTAAACCATAATTCAACCTTGTGATAAGTTTTGATATTATGTGACAAGCCTAATCTTCAAATTTGGTCCAATTTGGACACAATTTGTGCAAGTTATGCAATGTTATGTAAGTTTTGGAGTTTTCTGCACTTTACCCACATAAGAGGTTTTTCTTGCAATTTTTTTGCATGCAATATGATCCTTAGATGTTTCCTTATCATTCTTGATCTTTTTGGTCCATGGGATGTGTAAATCCCCTCCAAGTACATACATGACAGTGGAAGCAAACCCTATGTTGTCCATAACATGGGACACTCAGGTTGTAGGAACATTACAAAATATGATATTCATTGCAAAAATATTAATGAAATGCCATACATTAATTGGAGATATAGATTCATGCATTGTTCTTTGAAATAGAAAACATATTTTGTAAATTGTCTCATCTTTGAACTTGAAACATAATACATGTAGGCCAAGCAAATCTAAAGCATGAAATGATAAACTAGGCTAGATAATCTATTGAATGGTAGATGGAACCCCACAAAGCTAAAGTCTCCTTTGATGCCAGATACTCTAAAGGGCTCACTTTAGTTCTCTTTTTCTCCTTGATCTAGGGACATCTCATCCCACAACCATGTGAAACAAAGCAACAACATAAGTAAGCAGCACTATGCGTGTTATTAGAACTGAAAAATAAGCATATATACTTTTTTTTAAGACTCTAGAGATTAGTTGTTATTCATCCCGTTCTCTAGTACGGGCCAAATACGGTTAAGTAGAATGTTTACATCCTTAGATAGCCATGCTGGCTGAATAGAAAAGAAAGTGAAATTTGAAGAAAGATACATAGATCTCTTTGCTAGAAAGAAAAATAAGCATATATACTTGAACTATAATAAACTTGACATGGCTTAACATTAGGAATTATCACTACATTTTAACCTTCATTACATCAATGAATTAAGAAAAATTATTGTATGCATTCTCTCCATCACTGTCCATGTGGGGCACATCATGCTCAGAAAGCCCATCATTGCTAGGAAGCCCATAATGACCATAAATGTCCATCATTGCGAGAAACATATAATAAGTAACTTAATTCTCTTATCTTAATCATTAACATCATAATTCTTATCTTGCCATCAATATAAATTTTCCTAATCCATGAATTGCACCAAAGTGCTCATTAGGCTCGTTAAGGCTCATTTTAGTTGTACCAAAGTGCTCATCAATGCCATAAAGACAAAATAACATTAAGAGGAACAATTCACAGTTTAAGTGAATTATCTTAATTATCATGGGATTTCTCCCTCTTAATCTTGGAATTAAGATTTCATAATTTACACGATTCTTTCTTTAATGTCTTAATCATTACTTGATCATAGAATTTAAACTAAGGAGCATCAATGATAAGCATAGGACTTTATGAATATAACCAATCAACAAGCAATAGTGTCATATGAACCATCATCTTATCTTAATTTCATTCATTAACTTCTAATTTAAAGCACAATATTAAATTTTACATAACACACAATTCATCCAAAATACATATGCATAGTGGCATGACCCGCTTACCTAGAGCAATGTAGATTCTAAATTAGTCTTCATGTCCTTGAGTCAATCTAGTTTTCCTAAAGTTAATATGATTTATATTATTTATCACTTTAAACACCATCCTTAACCCTAATTTGGGTCTATTAAGGAAACATGGTCATAGACGATGAAGTTAAGGTTTAGAAACACTGAAATCGGATTCTAATCAAAAACATCCTTTCGAAGGACTATTTATTCGTAATTGTTTGACATAATATGAATTCGATATTAATTTTTGAAAATTCTGACCAATCAGGATTTGTGAAAATTCCACGAAGGAATTAACTTATCCACTGAATCATCTAGCTTATCCAACTGGACAAATCCGATATGGCCAACTGCACCCAGCGCTCATAGCGGCTGTGTGGCCAAAAGTAGGAGAAAATGTTGCAAATTCCTTAATACCCTTGCAATGTATTACACATAAAAAAGAAATCAATGGGTAGTAGTGACAAAATCATGCCTCAATTGATCATCCTCAACCCCGACAGTCTGACACAGTGATGTACACTGGAAATCCGATCAAAACTTATCCTCAGGGATCAATCTTTGGCAAACATCCTTGAAATTGAGTTCCTGATTTTATCGCGGTCACAGTGAGCCTAAGAGGGGAAGATGGGGTGGCCAACAACCCAAGAACCTACCGCCACCAAGGATGAGGAAAGGGGAACATAGGAAACCCATCAAAACTTGTGCAAAATGCCACTACAGAGAAAACCAAACTGCTATCCAAGTTCATAAATGACCCACAAAGAGACTGGGGAAGATCATGAGTAACTGTCAAGCTAGGATCACTGAATTGACTTTGTGATTTATTGGAGCAGAAGTAAGCATGAAAAGGGGAAAACTAAAACTCACCTCGAGAGGGAAAACTGAACGAGCAGGGTGTTTCCCATCGATTGAGTGAGTTGATCTAGAGTTGCAAAACCAGACGTGATGTCTCCCTTAGCTCCAAGGAACTGCCATAGGATATTAGTTGAAAGTGAAGCTTGGGGCCAAGTGTGGAAGTGATTGTAGGAAAATTGATGATGGAATTGGGTCTCTTCGTGTCTAAGGATTGTTAAAGATGTAATATTTATAGGTTTTGTGGCTTGGGCAGGCCTGGTAATCTACTAGAAGTCAAAAAATAGCATGGTTTGAGGGAGTCTAGTGGACCGGGAACTCTAGAACACAAATCCCTATCATGTTTGGGATTTCCTGGTTTAGGATGGAGCGTTGATGTTTCTAGAGTCTTCAGTTTAAGCAAGTAATCCAGGAGAAGGGGGAGGTGAGGCATAGGCTCCTCTTTGGGGGTAGAATCCCCACAGGTGAAGGAGACAGTCCCTCACATCTCAGTTCACTTTAAGTCCAAGTCTGACTCAGAGTCAGGGCCGCATGACTTTTATGTCACCATATACAGCGTCTAAACCATAGTCCAAAAGATATAGGGTTGGTTATATTAGGGTCATTTATTAAATTTAGGTTAATTCTTTCCTAGTTCATATTGAAATATCTAGGAAATTTCAAATCTTCTCAAATTTCTTGTATTACTTAATTGGGACACAAGGAACCCAAAAAAAGAGTTAGTTTCCTTATTTGGTCAACTTAGCTTATTATATCTCTCTTTTTAGGATAAACATTTAATTAATCATATAGGATTACTTACAATGAATTTGAGGATGCAAATTTGGGTAAATCATTACATTATCAAAACCTACTTATGGTAAAATTATGATTCCATAAAAAGAACATTGATTAGGTAAATTTCATATCAAACCCTAAATGTCAATTATTGGATAGTTAAGGCTAAATTGGTGATATTAAGTTTCAATTGAATTTTTTAAGTGCAAAGTTATCAAAATGAGTTGAAGTAGCATATATGAGATTCATAATCACATTATTTTATGCCCTAAACATCAAATAAAACAATTAGGGTTACAAATTTGGTCAGTTTATAAGATTCAAAATTTTCAGTTGTTACAATCCTACCCACCTTATAAAAATTTCGTCCTCAAAATTTCTACATACTACCCACCTTAGGGTTTTACTTATTTTTTGTATACAAACTTTCTAATATCATCTTAAGTTCTCATTCTCATGGTAAAACACTATCTAGACCACATTATTAAATCCAACATGTAGGTATAATCCTAATGATTCTATTTCACATCAGTATTGACATGACAAAGGACCTCTCTTACCTCTTCTCTAGGATTTATAATTCTACCATGGATCTTACTTGCTTATCTATGTCAAATATATACTCTTTGTATTTGTGCTTGATCTTATGATGTGTCTGATCGGGTTTTGGTGACTATATGTCTCAAACTTTTAGTGCCAACTCTTATTTTATTTTTTGCCTTTCGATACATGTCGACCACTCATATATTCAAAGGTGACATGATTTATCACACTCATCTTAGTACCTACCTCATGAAACTGTCCCATACTACATGTACTTGAAAGGACAAGACAAGAATGCTTATGCTTATAACATTCTCTCTACAAAATCCCATGAGCCTATGTCCCTTACCACAAGCACGTGGGAGAAGAGAGAGCATGCTATATACAACTCTAGAGTTAACATAAAAATCCAAAACATCTAGGCACATAACCCTAATCTTTATATAAACCTTTGTCTCATAGTTGACCTCTACTTTGATTTCCCATATCTTTATCTTAATCTTCTATACCTAGGGCTTCAAACAATGCAAATATTTAGCTTAGTGGCCATCTACTTATTTCTCTAATACCATATTGTAACTCCCCTCCAAGTACATACATGAAAGCTGAAGCAAACCCTATGTTTTCCATAACATGGGTCACTTGTCTTGGAGGAACATTACAAAATATGATATTCATTACAACAAGATAAATGAAACACCATACATATTGGAGATATAGATTCATACATTGTTCTTTGAAAGAGAAAACTATCATCTTTCAACTTCAAACCTAATACATGTAGGCTAAGCAAATCTAAAGCATGAAATGATAAACTAGGCTAGATAATCTATTGAATGGTAGATGGCACCCCACCAAGATAAAGTATCCTTTGATGTCAGCTACTCTGAAGGGCTCACTTAAGGTCTCTCTTTCTCCTTTATCTAGGGACATCTCATCCTAGAGCTATGTGAAACAAAGCAACAACGTAAGTAAGCGACACTATGCATGTTATAAGAACTATAAAATTAGCATATATACTTGAATTGAAATAAACTTGACATGGCTTGACATTAAGAATTATCATTACATTTTAGCCTTCATTACATCAATGAATTAGGAAACATTACTATATGCATTCTATCCATCACTGTCCATGTGGGGCACATCATGCTCGGAAAGCCCATCATTGCTAGGAAGCTCATAATGACCATAAAGGTCCATCATTGTGAGAAACATATAATAAGTTACTTAATTCTCTTATCTTAATCATAACATCATTATTCTTATCTTTCCATCAATGTAAATTGTCCTCATCCAATAATTGTACCAAAGTGATCATCAGGTCAGTTAAGGCTCATCTTTGTTGCACCAAAGTGCTCATCAATGCCATAAAGACGAAATATCATCAAGAGGAACAATTCACAACTTAAGTGCATTATTTAATTATTATGGAATTTCTCTCTCTTAATCTTGGAATTAAGATTACATGATTTACATTATTCTTTATTTAATGTCTTAATCATTACTTGATCACAAAATTTAAACTAAGAAGCATCAGTGATAAGCATAGGACTTTATGAATATAACCAATCAACATGCAATAATGTCATCTGAGCCATCATCTTATCTTAAGTTCATTCATCAATTTGGAATTTAAAGCATAATTTTAAATTTTTACATAACACACAATTCATCCAAAATACATATGCATAGTGGCATGACCCGCTTACCTAGAGCAATGTAGATTCTAACTTAGTCTTCATGTCCTTGAGTCAATCTAGTTTTCCTAAAATTAACATGATTTATATTATTTATCACTTTAAACACCATCCTTAACTCTCATTTGGTTCTATTAAGGAAATATGGTCAGAGATGATGAAATTAGGGTTTAGAAACACTAAAATTAGATTCCACTTGAAAAATCCTATCCAAGGATTTTTCTTCATAATTTTCTGACATAATATGAATTAGATATTAATTTTTGAAGATTTTGTCCAATCAAGATTTGTGAAAAAGCCATGAAAGGCATAAATGTATCTGTTGAATCATCTGGCTTGTCCAATTGGACAAATCTAATATGGCCAACTGCACCCAAACCGCACATAGTGGTTGTGTGGCCAAAAGAAGGAGAAAATGTTGCAAAGTCCTTAACACCCTTGCAATGTATTACACATCAAAAAGAAATCAATGGGAAGAAGTGACCAAATCACACCTTAGTTGATCTTCCTCAACCCCAATAGTTTGACACAGTGATGAACACTAGAAACTCTGATCAAAACCTATCCTCGGGGAACAATCTCGAGCAAACATCCTTAGAACTAAGTTCCTGGTGTTGTCACGGTCACGCTGAGCCTAAGAGGGGCAGATGGGGTGGCCAACGGCCAAAGAACCTACCGTTACCAAGGAAGAGGAAAGGGGAACATAGGAAACCCATCAAAACTTGTGCAAAACACCACTACAGAGAAAACTGAAGTGCTACCCAAGTTCATAAACAACCCACAAAGACGACTGGGGAAGATCATGAGTAAAGGTGAAGCTAGGATCACTGAATTGACTTTGTGATTTGTTGGAGAAAAAGTAAGCATGAAAAGGGGAAAATGAGAACTCACCTCGAGAGGGGAAATTGAACGAGTAGGAAGTTACCCATCGATCTGGTGAGTTGATCCAGACTTACAAAATTGGATGTGACAGCTCCCTTATCTCTGAGGAACTGTCAAAGGAGATTAGTTGAAAGCAAAGCTCGAGTCTAGGTGTGGGAACGATCACCGGAAAAGAGATGATGGAGTTGGGTTTCTTAGTGTCTAAGGTCATTAAAGATGTAATATTTACAAGTTGTGTTGCTTAGGTAGGCCTGTTTATCCGTTGGCATTCAAAACAGAGCATGGCTTGAGGGAGTCTAGTGGATCGGGAATCTAGGGCACAAAGCCCTATCATGTTTGGGATTACCTAGTTTGGGAGGGAGCGTTGATGCTTCTAGAGTATTTGGTTTAAGCAACTAATCCAAGAGAAGGGGGAAGCAAGGAAAGAACATCACAGGCTCCTATTGGGGGGATGAGTCTCCACGTGTGAAGGAGACGGTCCCTCACATCTCGGTTTGCTTTGGTTCTGAGTCCGACCTAGACTCAGGGCCACATAACATTTATGTCACCATATACAATGTTCGGACCAAAGTCCAAAAGATATAGGGTTAGTTATATTAGGGTCATTTATTAAATTTAGATTAATTCTTTCCTAGTTCAAATTGAAGTATCTAGGAAAGTCCAAATCTACTCATATTTCTTGTATTAATTAATTGGGGCACAAGGAACCCAAAAAAATAGTTAGTTTACTGATTTGGCCAACTTAGATTTTTTTTTTTTATAAAAGATCATTCATTAATAAAAATACAAAAGCAAGCTATCACCTACTATGTCGGTTGTTACACTACTGGTATGCTAAAATAAAGGGTGCGAAGTTCTACAGAGAGAAGAAAAATAGTTTATGGGGGAGGCACCCCATAACAAGCCTCGAAGCTTGACAACTAGAGTTAAAAATGTAGGAACATCAGTCTACGTAGATAGTGTAAAAGTCCTATCTATTTCTACAGCAGGCCGATTCCAGTTTCATCATCCATCATCGCCTTCAAGTCGTAGAGAAAACGAGCCTTTGATTCCCCCTCTTGTGAGTCATCTAAGCCCTCCTTTATCTTTTTCCCTACAGAGAGAAAGGATATGAAGATCTGAAATAATCTGGGTGATGATGGTGCTCCTTGGTTTTATGGTGTTGTTGAATATTCTGTGATTTCTCTCTCCATAAGTTCCAACATATGGTAACTAGGAAATCATCCCCATTGAGGGTGTAGTTATTTCTGATCGGTGTGAGACCAGTTGGAAAAGTTGTGAAGTTGTGGTTTAGTTTATCAATCCTAAGAAAATGTGAGAAGATGTTATTGGAGAAGCTACAATGCAATAACCAGTGATTCACAGAGTCAGTGTTTTCAAGACATAGAGAGCATCTCGAAGGACCATAGAAATCTCTTTTGTTAAAATTTTGGTCAGTTAGCAGTTTATTGTTTAGCAGAAGCCATAAGAAGGTTTTGTGCTTTTGTGGCCATTTATGTTTCCATATATAGGAGAAAGTTGGGAAAATACCTCTAAAAGTAAGGTGGTTGTAGGCAAGTTTGACAGTATAGAGTTCTCCTCATCTCGAAGAAATCCAGTTTGAGGAGTTATTTTCTAGTTCTAGTGTCAGGTTTCTAATGTTTTCTTGATTAAGGTGTAGAATCAAACAACTCTTTAAAGAGTTTGATCTCCTACTTTATAGAAGGCCAAGAGCTTTGGTAGTGTTTATCTTTTTGAGATTATTAGGTATATTCCAAGAAGTATGCATGTTGAGGACAGTTTGGTGTTTATACCACGAGTCTTCCTAGAAATAAATGAGTTTGTGTGAGTGAGGGGGTGTTGATTATTTGTTTAATTTGAGGAATGTGTTTGTTTATGTATTTCCAAAGAGGGGAGGCAATCTTGTTATGTGTTTTATGTCAGGGAGGGAACTTTTGGTAATATTTATTTGTCAGCATGTTTCTCCAAATTTTGTTGTTGTTATTGGCCAGGAAGTCAATTATTTTTGTGATCAAACAGAAAGCATGAGTTTCTAGGTTGATAATTCCCCATCCCCCCTGATTAATGGGGGTTGTGATGGTGTCCCAGTTGACCAGGTGAAAATATTTGTTCATGTTAGGGGATTTCTGGTGATTGTTCCAAAGGAAGTTTCTTCAAATTTTATCAAAGGCTTTTCTGGTCTTGGAGGGAAGAGGAATGCAACTCAAGTAATAGGTGGTTATTGGTGTGATGGCACTATTGAGAAGGCAGAGACGACCGGCCAAATTAAGGAAATTATTTGTCCAAGATGATAATTTGTTGTTTATCCTTTCAATGATCGGGGTCCAAGTGTGGTGGGATATTTTGAGTGGAGTGATAGGAAGGCCTAGGTAGGTAATAGGAAATTTTTCTATCTTGCACCTCAATAAGTTTTTAAATCTAGTCATCAAATATTGTTCGATGTCGACCCCAAAAATTGAAGACTTTTTGCAGGTTTATCTTGAGGCCCGATATGTATGAGAAGTTTCCTATAATTCTAATTGTGTTGATGATAGATTTGTCCTCAGGGGTGATAAGGATGATAGTGTCATCCACAAATTGTATTATGTTTTCATGACACTCTGGGGGAGAGTTGATCAGACCTCCTTCGACACCTACTTGTATCATTCTACTTAGGATAGTAGTGATAATGATAAAAAGGTAAGGGGATATAGGATACCCTTGTCTAAGGCCATTTGAGTTTTTGAAGTAGCCAAAAGGTACTCCATTTATTATGGTTGATAAGTGATTTGTGGACATATAGGCTTGTATCCAATGGATCCATTTTGTAGGGAAACCAAATCCCTTGAGGGTATGAGTTAGGCATTACCAATTTACAAAGTCAAAGGCTTTTTCAAAATCCAGCTTAATGGCTAAGACTGGAGATTTGTTAATATGGAAATGGTGAATGGTTTCGTTGACCATCAGATAAGCATCATGGGTGCTTCTCCCTTTGAGGAAAGCATTTTGATTTAGAGGGATAATATGGTTGATGTGAGGCTTGATTTTGTGTGCTAAAGTTTTTGCAATTATTTTATAAGATGTATTGATTAGGCTGATAGGCCTATATTGTGAGATGAGGTCTGGTTGGTCAATTTTTTTTATGAGAGCTATGAATGTTCTATTTATGTGTTTTATGATATTGTGGGCATTTTTACTCTGGTGTAAATCCATCAACAAGGCTAGGAAGTCTTTTCTGTATTGATCCCAATTTGCTAGGTAGAATTCCACATTTAATCCATCTGGTCTAGGAGATTTGTTCATACCAAGTGATTTAATGGCCTGGTTTAGTTCATCTAAGGTGAAGCCTTGAATAAGGGAGTGAGATTGAGGGCTTTTTAGGACACAGAATAGTCCAATCTAGCTCACTTAGGCAAGAAGGTTGGTGGTGAGTGTTGAAGATTTTTTGAAAGTGTTCAATGATGTGGTTAGTGATAGAAGATTTGTCCATAGTGATAGAGTCATGGATTTTGAGATACGTGATGGGGTTTTTCTATGATTGTTGTTATAAGTTTTGTGGAAGAATTTGATACTCCTGTCTCCTTCTTTAACCCAAGTTATCTTCGCTCTTAGTCTCCATTTAATGTCTAGGTAGTTTTTTATGTGTTCCATCTCAGCTCTGATAGTTTGGACAAGAGCGGGGTCCGCCGAGGGGTCTTGATCTATGAAAAGGAATTGTTGTTCCAGGTTTTTTAAGGTGTTGTTGAGGTTGTTAGGGTGATGAAGGGTCCATTTTTTGATGAAAATTATCACTTGTTTAGTATTTTCGAGAATGTGCAATCCCATATTGGTGTTTTGAGGTTCAGCTAAGCTCCAGTGGTTAGCACATTGGTTTGAGAAGTTTTTGAAGGTGAGCCAGAAATTGTCAAAGCAAAAAGGTCTTTTTCCCCATATTACATTGGTAGTGTCAAGAATAATAGGGAAATGATGTGAGATGGCTCTGTGGGCCGTGTGGATAGTGGTAAGGGGGTAATTGTCCTCCCAAAGGGGGGAGCAGATGAAGTGGTCAAGTCTAGCAAAGGTTTGGTTTCTGGACCAGGTGTAATTTGCATTAGAATGTTTGATATCGATCATGTTGTGTTTTGTTAGTTGTTTTGTAAAGTGTTTATCAGCCGTTGACATGGTTTGGGTAGTGTTGGAGATGTTGGTTCTGTGAGAGGCCTGGGTAATGAGATTTAAATCCCCTCCAATAATCCAGGGGGGTTTGATGGTATTTGGTGAGGATTTTATCCAATTTAGAAAGATAAGTTGCTTTGTTATTTCCTGGTTCCCCATATATCCCTGTAAAGGTCCATTTAAAACCATCCAGTCTATTTCTGATAGAGAGAGTGATAGAGAAGTCTAGGATGGTAGATTTGGTGATAGAAAAGGTCTGGTTATTCAGTCCTAACAGGAGTCCCCCTTTAAACCCAGTAGGAGGAATCTGAAACCACAGGGTGATTCTGTTTCCACCAATAGTTTTGAGTGCAAAAGGTGTAAGGTAAGACTTGGTCTCTTGAATAGTAATGAGGTCAATGTTTTTTTGTATATGTGGTAGTGAATTTTTTTATGTCTTTTTAGGAATGTTGCCCAACAGACATTCCATGAAGATATTTTCATTGGAGTCAATGAAGAGGTTCTTCTGACCAGTAAGAAGTGTTTACTGGATTTTCATCTTGTCAAAGAAATTGTTGGTGTCTTCTACTTCCCTGTGGTTTGTCCACTCCATGAAGTGTTCTATATCGTGTAAGGCTTTATGTGAATTATTGTCCTCTTCAAAGTTTATACCTATTTTATTTGCAAATTGTGTGAAGCTAGTGATATTTGACCAGGATGCAATGTCTTCAATGTTGTCAAGATCATAATTTGATGAATCTATCATAGGAGAAGTTATATCAACTAAGTCAGAGTGGGATGAAAGAAATGATTGACTCGAAATACATGTGTCCTGGAGGTTGATGATGTGTTTTATCTTGATGCCTTCTAGACTAGGCAGCATGGCTTGAGTTGGCATTTTGACACCTTCTCCTTATTCTTTGATTTTCTGTTGAGGACTCTGCGAGGATCTAATCTCATGAATAATGAATGACTTGAGTTTATGCATGGTGTTAGGGCTGATGTTGATGGTGTTGTTGTTTTCCTTTGTGGTGGAAGGGAAAGAGTTTAGGTCTAATAAATGAGGAGGTTGGTTGGTCTTTCGAAGGGGATGAGGATCTAGGCCTTTTTTATTTTTGGGATTTGTTTGAGTTTCTTGATGACATAGTCAAGGTGTTTTTCCTCTTCCAGACAAGATGTCTTTCACCAGCTTTTTTGATGGGGTTCTGTGGTTTTTTACCTTTGGAAGGGAAAAACCATGAAGGTGGGTGGGTCAAGAGGTCTGAGAAAGTTATCTTTGTCTCAGATGGGTGCTCAACAGAAAGCTTGATATTGTATATGGATTCTCCCATCCTGATGTTAATGGCAGTTGGCAGAGAGATTGCTTGTTTGACTTCAAAGAGGCAGTAAGATTTGATGTATTGTGTGGGATAGAGGGTTTCAGGGTTGATATATTGTAGAGTGGCTCCTATGGAGGGGGCTATTCCTCTTAAGATCTCAACTTTCCAAAGGTGAGGTGGGAGGTTGGAGATAGAAACCCAGTCTGAACCACCTGCAGGAGCTTCAAAAGCCCCAAGCTCAGTTGGCCATTTTGAGAGTTTAGCTTGGATGAAGCTAGAGCTGCAAGGGATGGTCAAGACTTGGTTGAAGAGATGATTTATCTTCATTCCTTCAGGGACCGAGTATATCAATTGGGTAGGTGAGAAGATTTTTGGTTTGAGGATAGTGTTTCGTGGGATAAGCAAGGAAATGGCTCTGGTGATGTCCATAATGTTAACTTGGTTGTTATCTATGTTGTTGTCAATGGTCACCAAGATGCTTCTAAGAGTAAAAAATTTGAGTAGTCTCATGGAGTTGGTTGGAAGATCAAGGTCTATGGCATACTCCAGGTGGGTAGGTGCTTCCATTGGGGTAAAAAGTTTTTGATAGCTAGGTTTTGGTTTCAGGGAGGATGAGATGTTCTTAGGAGGTTGATGTGTAGAGGGGTTTGATCGATCTTTAGGTGTGAGATGGTTGTATAGAGTTGTGGGTTGTGAACTTGTGGAAGGGGTATGGTATTTATGCATGTGTGGGTTATGTGAGACGTTTTCATGCTGAGGCGGGAGTGGAGGTTCTGCTAAGCATGCAAAAGGGTTGTTGGAAAAGAGGGAGAAATGATTTGTTTTGTTTCGGAGATTGGATTGATCCTTCCTGGTTAAGTGGTGGATAGTTTGAAAAGTAGTGTGGGAAGTAGATTTTGTTCTGGGGAAGTGTCGTCCCTTTCTGTGGAAAGGGGTGTAAATAGAAGATGTGGTGTTGGCTGGGAAGTGCTTTTTTATGTGCCCTTTTTGCAGGCACCTAAAGCAAGTTATGTTATTTGGGCACCTGTGGGTTGAGTGGTTTCTATTTTTATAGGTGCTGCAGAGAAGCGCTCAGAAAGGTCTTCGAGGGGGAGCTTTCTACCATGTCTGTGAGGGGTAAGAATGTCCTAGGCACTCCTGAATAAGGGAAATCGAAGAGGTTTAACCTAACCAAGGGAAAGAGATATTTAGTTTATTTTTGTCTCTTGGTATGATTTCTTCGTTTGGGGGAATCTTGTGTCTATTTGAAAGTAGAGAAGGGGGGTCAGAGTAGAGAGCATATACCTAGCCGCGATCGTGTCTGGAATGAAAGTTGATGGTGTCATGTCTTCTATTTCTTCATCTTCCAAACAAGATGAAACTGAGATTGGCCAATGTTTTGTGCCAATCGGAGGTTGATGAACATCTCTGACGAAGAGTTGATACGCAGAGTTTGAAGATGGTGATATCGAACATGACTTCTTCTTAGAGAAGAAGGGAAGTAATTGTTGAGGTGTTTCATTGTTGAAGTCACAGACCCAGCCGAGAAGGTTCCATGGTCGACCGGTTTGAGGTAGATGGTCCATTCCTGTCTGAGATCAAGATCGGAGATCATCTGAGCCCAGCCGTCATTAATGAGCAAGGTTGATGCTTTTTTACCATCTTTGATAGTTTGTCTTGGACTGTTCGACTGTTACCCAAAAGTGCAGTGACCTAGTCACATAGAGAAAGGACCCGTTGATATGTCGAAGCGGTGGTAGATCCAGGCCCTAGGGAGAGGGACACTGGTGAGAAACTCAGGGTTGGAGAGGTGGTGTTCCATGAAGGAGAACCTGGATTCCATGTTGAGAGAGATGGGTGTCATCAGGTGAGATATGAGTTTCTCTAATGGTTTCTTCTGGTGTAGTGTTTCTTGAAGAGAGATGGTTTACCCAAAAGACACTGAGGTTTTTTGTAGAGGCATAGGGCCATTGTGAGAGAGTCCCCTATTCTCATGATGGGATGGAGGAGATGGAGATCGTCGAAAGAGGATAAATGTGGTGTTCAGTTTCAACTGAGATTTTATTCTTCTACAAGAGCAGGTGGATATTCAGGGTGTCGTCAGGTGGAAAGATAGGGGAAGAACCTAGAGTTCACCCCAGAGTCTAGAGTCTTCCGCGTTATGGGGAACTTTAACAAGTGGTGTGAAGATCTTACATGCAGCCGCTAAAAGGGTGGGGAGTCATTAAATGTTGTTCTAGAGGTATCACCCACCTCCGATCTTCTGTAGTTGTAGTAAAGAGAAGGGAGGATCTATGATGGAAGCGAGAGAGGGGGGAGACTGGATGCCACTAGGTCTCAGGGTTGTAGAAGTTACCTAGTGTGGAGAAACCCTAGTGCTGTGAAGGTCCGGGATGAGTTGATGGAGCTGCTCGACTGGTTGGCACTAGAGTAGGTGGAGTTGCTCACCGGAGACAGGAATTGCTCACCGGATATGGTAGAATATCTGATCGTTGGGAGATAGACCTAGGAATTTCTAAAGAGAAGTTGGATCTTTCTCGCTCTTACCCCTTTCACCGCTTGTATGCCTAACTTAGCTTATTATATCTCTTTTTAGGATAAGCATTTAATTAATAAAATAGGATTACTTAAAATGAATTTAATGATACAAATTTGATTAAATAATTACATTATCAAAACCAACTTATGGTAAAATTATGAGCCCATAAAAATAACATCGATTGGGTAAATTTCATATTAAACCCTAAATGTCAATTATTGGATAGTTAGGGATAAATTGGTGATATTGAGTTTCAATTGAATTGTTTAAGTTCAAAGTTATCAAAATTAGTTGAAGTAGCATATTTGAGATTCATAATCACATTATTCTATGCCCTAAACATCAAATAAAATAATTAAGGTTTCAAATTGGGACATTTTGTAAGATTCAAATTTTCCAAATGTTACATGATGCTTTAGTTGTACCATGCTTTGGAAGTGTTTCTCTTCAATGGTGACTTAGGGTTTACCCCTTCATGGATGAGCCACCCTTAGGAGCCATAAAATAATGGTCCCCCCTATTTGGTTGACATCTAATGGTCACCAACAGGTGGTGACAATCGATGGTCATCCTAGAAGGCCTTAGGTTGATGGTTTTCTAGTTTTGATTCACTTGGACCAGTGGTTTACGTAAAAGAGGTGGTCAACTGATGGTTCACCATTTAAGTGACTAAGGTTCCAAGAATCGATGGTTCCTTTGCATGGTAAATGATGGCTAGCCTAGAAAGCTAACAAACGATGTCCTAGAAGGTCTTCACAACCGATGGACCTACTATGCATGGCTTTGGAAGCTTTTAGACATGGACACATGAAGAGCTACTAGGACACCTCAAGCTTATTATTTCCCTTATCCTTAAGCTTTATATTGTTGACTCAAGTTCTAAATTGACTAAACCCTAGTTTTGATGATGACGAAACCATATTAATTCTTTGTGTCTAATGCTTCTACTTGAGTGATTTCAGATCAGGTATAGACACATTCCAAATGCCCTAACTTGTGTATCTCAACTTGGAGAAAAGACAAGTCAAAGTCAATACAAGTGAACATTTTTGGAATATGATATAAATCCATTAGAATAATGTTGTAAATCACTTGTAATGATTGTATGACTTGTAATTAAGATTAGAAAAAATTAGGAGCACTTAGATCGAATATTTAAGCAATCAAAAGCCATTTTCCAAATTTCACATCAGGCTATTTATCAGTCGAGTTACAAACTCAACCGATCCTGATTGGATCTTGAAAATGACTTTTGATCAATCGAGTTTTCATTTTACAAAATCCGACTGATCCCTCTACATACCAAAACTAATTTAAGTGAATCATTCAAGTTACCCCAGGACAAATTCGATCGATTCCTGAATTGGTCTTGTCGCTTAGTGGGATCGGTTGACTTACCTTTATAGAAACTCGATCGATTGCACTGTACGAAAAAGTGTAGAAAAGTGTTTCTAGCCATTGTAGAGTTGAAACAATTGAAAATATATCTATTATAAGCCACAACATGGCTAGTTTTCATTCTTAAGTGTTCCCAAAGGCTAAGAGGCATCCCCATCTATAAATAGGACCCCTTGGTCTTCATTCCAAGGTTGAGCATTCAATGCAAAACTCTATATGAGGTTCCTATTCTATAGTTTAGTGATTCTATAGCCTCCTCTCTCTCTCTCTCTAAGCTTAATCACTTGCATCATCCATTAGAGTGAGTAGGAGATTTGAAAGAGAGCTAGTACTACATGTATATCTTATGAGGCTCTCACTTCCACCACCTCTCTATCTCTCATTTCAACCATGAATATGAAGGTTCTCTCTCTTAGCTAAGATAGGTGAAGAAGAACAAGGGAAGGAGTCCCTTAGTGAATATCAAGGATGAAGACTTGGAGTAAGAGTGGATAAGACCTTGGTGAAGGCAGAAGACTCCTTGCTCAAGTGGGTAAGTCCTTGGTGGAAGCTTCTCCGAGTGAAGGTGAAGTCAAAGGCTGAAGATCCAAGAAGAGTGTGTAATTCCTAAAAGGCTGAAGACTTGTGTAAGAGTGGGTAAGTCCTTAGAGAAGGCCGAAGACTCATTGCAAAGTGGGTATGTCCTTGGTAAGGTTGAAGACTCTTTGTATTGGATAGGTAAGTCCTTTGGTGGGTCATGTATTATAAGTCTTATGAATGAATATAAGAGTGCAATGGTTAAGAAATCCTAGAGATTGACCTCTCTAGGTAGTGGAATGACATACTTATAGTTTGAAGTGTGAACCACTCTACATAGCTTGTCATTCTATGCTTGTTCAATCTCTCTCTATCCCTTGCTATGCATGTTTTAGTTGCACTCAAATTTCCTATTTAGCAACCTTATCTTATGATATAACTTGAATGTCTAATGATTTTTTTTAAGTGCATTCAGCTCAATTCACCCCCCCCCTCTAGAGCATCCAATCACCCATCTAGGATCCAATGATTGGTATTAGAGTAGGTCTTCTCCAAGTATACTTCAACAAGTAGGAGAAGATGAGTGATGACCAAGGAGGGATATACTTGATAAGCCTTCCAATCTTTGAAGGGAGCAATTTCCTCTATTGGAAAAGAAGGCTACAATTCTACATCCAAGGATCAAGTCTTGAGCTATGGAAAATGGTGGACCATCCATATAAGCTATCAGAGACCAAGATAAAAGAATGGGATGAATCTACCATGAAGAAAGCCACCTTGAATGCAAGAGCAATCAACATCCTCTATGCCACCATGAACCCTACCGAGTTTACCTATACTTCCTTTTGTGAGATGGCCTATGAGGTATGGAGAAAGTTGTGCATCACATATTATGGGACAACTCAAGTGAAGGAAAGCAAAGTCTACATGCTCAAAGGTCTACTTGAGAACTTCAAGATGGGAAAGGAGGAGAAGATAGACAACATGTACTCAAGACACAACACAATTGTAAATGGCCTTGTCATCCTAGGTCATCCTATGAGTAGAGGAGGGATCAACTCTAAGAACCTTAGAACTCTCCCCAAGAGATAGGAACCCAAGGTGACTTACATTGAAGTAAGTAAGGTCTCTTGATGATATTCCCATTGAAGAGCTCATTGGAAATCTACAAGCCCATGAAGCCACACTTGATAAAAGAGAAGAAGTTTAAAGATAAGATGAGAAAGAGTTAAAGAGAATGAAGAAGGATGAAATCAAGGGTCAAATTAAAGCTATTATGGGACAATCCTCTCCATCATCTCATGTGGAAGAAGATGTCATGTACTCCAAGGTTAGATTCTCTAAAGGCAAGAATTCCTCTTCCATTCGGTGCCTCAAGTGTGGAAAGAAGGGTCACTTCAAGATAGATTGTCTACAAGGCAAGAAGACCCATCATCACAAGGAAAGAGAAGAGAAGTACAAGAAGAAGGAGAATTGGAACAAGAGCTCAAGTGCCTCCTCCAACTCAAGCTCAAGTGAAGAATCAAGTGGAGGATCCAGATCAAACTCTAGTGATGAAGGAGAATGTCATTTTGCTCTTATGGCATCAAAAAGTGAAGACTCAAATGAGGTAAATATAAACTCTTTAGATCAAAAACCTTTAATGTCTATCATTAATGCTACTCGTGCCTCTCCTAACTCTTCTAAAAACAAAAGGAAAAAGCTAGCTAGAATTGTTGATAATATGCATGTAGAATTAGATGATCTTGAACATGCTAATACTTTATTGCTTGATGATAAATATTATTGTCTTAGTCAAGTAGATTCTCTTAAACTTGAAAATGCTAGCTTGCTTGACAAGATTAGATTTCTATAATCTCAACCTCTTATGAGTAGTTCTAATGAAGAGAATACCTTAATTGTTGATTCTCTCATGCATGATTTTGATGTTCTTAAATATGAAAACAAGGACTTAGCTTTGCAAGGATTAGAATATGAAAATGGTGTTCATCTTTCTAATTTTACTTTGCTTGAAAAAGAAAATGCCTCCTTACTTGATAAAATCAATGTTCTTAAATATTGTTTTAGTTCTACTAGTAGAGAGAGTAAAGTTGTTGCTCTTCATATTGATAAAGATTCCTTTTTGACCAAATCTCTTTGCTTAGAAAATGATCTTTTACATGCTAGAGATAATAGCAATCATTTTTCTTCTACTATTACTTCTCTTATGCATAATAATCATAGTTTGAGATCTTCTTTGCAAAGATTCTTAGTTGGTAAAAAGAATCTTAATGACATCCTACACCATACTAATAAACAAATTGGTAGACATGGTTTAGGATATGATGGTAGCCAAAGGAACAATAAAGGTAAAGGACCTCCAATCTTCCATGGAGAATCCTCTAGTTTCAAGGCTTTGGACTCATGCAACTATTGCAATGATATTGGTCACTATTCTACTTGTTGTCCTTTTAGGAAAGCACCCAAGAGAAACAGGACTTGGGTTGCTAAACTAACCCCTCTGGACCCAAAAACATGATTGGGGACCATTCAATCTTTCTTCTTGTAGGTACTTTCAAATGGGTTGACTTGAGCTATTGAATTGCAAATTGAATTCTCAATCCACATGAAAAAAGAAAGGTGAGATGTGTAGAGGGTGAAAATAAGTGGAAAGAAATGGTAAGCACTGAGGTAACGTTCTGCTTGCTAATATCCAATCATTGTGTGTCTTGCCAAGTTAGTGTGCATTGTACATATAGTTTTTGAGTCAAAAGTGGTATTTTGTGTTTCTCTTTACACTATTGCTCAAAAGCTATTTCAAATGCCTGCATAGTGCATTACTTACTTGCTTACACATATATGGATATGGCTAATATTTTTATCATGCCTCTAGATATGTTTTTATATATGTGTGCTTGTTGACAACAACTTTTGGTCGAGTTTGTCCTGTTATAAACTCTATCGACCAGCACCAATGGGTATTGCCAACAACTGTCATCGTTCGAGTTGTCAATACACAGAACTCGACCGACAACACTGTGCGCGGAATATACATTTGGCTTATTGAATGAGAAATTCCCTCTCAACTAGAATTTCTCAACGAATAGCCTTATTCTTTGGCATTCCCTTGGTACCTGTATATGCATATTGCCACATTTTTAATTTGCCTTTCTTACTTACAACTCTATCTCTCCAATTTCTATAAATTAGTGTATCTATATCTTGCAATTACTTGTTTTGAGTTGCTTTGCAGATTTTGATGATGATCTTTTTGGATCTCGTGGTTTTGTCTAAATTTCTTCTGTTTTGCTCTAACTTGTTACATCTATATAGTTGTATATCTTGTTTTGATACAACCTTGAGGCTCTTAGTGGTAATCATCTTTTGGTAATGATGCATGCTTGATAGTGAGTTATATCCTCTCATGCTTCTAAACTTACAAATCTCTTTGTTTAGATATTTCTCTACATATACTCATAGATTTCTCTTTAACTCTTGTATCTTGTTATGATCTAGATCCTACTAGTAGCCCTAACATGTGATAACATCTACTAGTAGTTCATTTTCATATAGTTATAGCATTTCTTATCTTTTCATAATGTGGTATTCAACTATATGATATGCTTGTATCTTGTTTTATATTTTCTCAAGCTTGAGTTTCTTATATTACATTGTGATGCAGGATATATAGAGCTACATTGTATGTAGAAATTAGAGCATCTTTGGATTTTATGCAAATTTTGCTCCAGTTTCAGTTTCTGATGTAAGAGTAGTGTTTTTATGCAGAAATGGCCTTCTGAGCAAGACTCATGACTTCATCATAAACACTGACGCTTTTTGGGTGAATTCCGTCATCTTAAGGGTCAAAATTATGATTTATTGTTTTTCTACAACACTTTATCTTGTATTTTGGGTTGGGTTGTTCAAGTGCATGCTTAAACTTGCTTTTATTTTATTCTTGTACAAGCCCCTAGATATTCTCTTCTACTCTCCTTATATAACTTTTTGTTATCTCTTTTCTTTTAACAAGTGGTCTTTATTATTTCTCCATACCTACACTTTTTGAAATGACAAAGGCAGAGAAAAGTATGCCTTCTTTTGACAAAATGGGGTGAATCTTACATGAAGAGGAGAAGCATGTCCATGTAAAGGGGAGAAGGTAAATGGAAGAATACATATATGTGTAGAACATATATGAGTAGAAGATATAGTATTTCGTAAATGTTATGAAAGTTAACCATGTAGGAGAAATAGAATCAATTGAGGGGGAGTATGATAACTCCATTAGCATCAATTGAGGGGGAGCATATGAACTCAATTCTATTGAAACCCCTAGGTTTCTCCAAAGGTATGACTTTACTTAAAAGCTTTTAGTACATTTATGGAATGGTTTATCCTCTTCAAAATGGGGGAGAATATTGATTCAAGGTCTAAATTGACAAAACCCTTATTTTGATAATGACTAAACCATTCCAATTCTTTGTGTCTAATGCTTCTACTTGAGTGATTTTAGATCAAGTATAGACACACTCCAAATGCCCTAACTTGGGCATCTCAACTTGGAGAAAAGACAAGTCAAAGTCAATACACGTGCACATTTTTAGAATATGATGTAAATCCATTAGAATCATATTGTGAAGCACTTATAATGATTGTATGACTTGTAATTAAGCTTAGAAAACAATTAGGAGCACTTAGATCGAATATTTAAGCACTAAAAAGCCATTTTTCAAAATTCACATCAGGTTGTTCATCACCCGAGTTGCAAAGTCGACTGATCCTAATTGGATCTTGAAAATGACTTTTGATCGGTCGAGTTTCCATTTCACAGAACTCAATCGATCCCTCTGTAGACAAAAATTGATGTAATTGAATCGGTCGAGTTACCTCATGATAAACTCGACTGATGGCCTAAATTGGTCTTGTCACTTAGTGGGATCGGTCGAGTTACCTTTATAGAAACTTGATCGATTGCACAATATAGAAAATTGCAACAAAGTGTTTCTAGCCATTACGGAGTTGCAACAATCGAAAATATATCTGTTGCAAGCCACAAAATGGATAGTTTTCATTCTTATGTGTTCCCAAAGGCTAAGAGGCATCCCCAACTATAAATAGGACCCCTTAGACTTCATTCCAAGGTTGAGCATTCAATGTAAAACTCTATATGAGGTTCCTATTCTATAGTTGAGTGAGCCTACAGCCTCCTCTCTTTCTAAGCTTAATCACTTGCATCATCCATTAGAGTGAGTAGGAGATTTATAAGAGAGCTAGCCCTACATGTATATCTTGTGAGGTTCTAACTTCTACCACCTCCCTATATCTCATTTCAACCCTGGAGATGAAGGTTCTCTCTCTTGGCTAAGAGAGATGAAGAAGAACAAGGGATGGAGTCCCTTGGTGAAGATGAAGGATAAAGACTTGGAGCAAGAGTGGGTAAGACCTTGGTGAAGGTAGAAGACTCCTTGTTCAAGTGGGTAAGACCTTGGTGGAAGCTTCTCCAAGTGAAGGTGAAGTCAAAGGTTGAATATCCAAGAAGAGTGTGTAACTCCTAGAAGGCCGAAGACTTGTGCAAGAGTGGATAAGTCCTTAGAGAAGGTCAAAGACTTGTTCCAAGGTGGGTAAGTCCTTGGTAAGGTTGAAGACTCTTTGTCTTGGATAGGTAAGTCCTTTGGTGGGTCATGTATTGTAAGTCTTATGAATGAATATAAGAGTGTAATGGTTAAGAAATCCTATAGGTTGACCTCTCTAAGTAGTGGATTGACATACTTCTAGTTTGAAGTGTGGAACCACTCTACATAGCTTGTCACTTGGTGCTTGTTCAGTCTCTCTCCCTTTCTATGCATGTTTTAGTTGCACTCAAATTTCCTATTTAGAAACCTTATGTTGTGATATAACTTGAAGGTCTAATGAATTTTGTTTAAGTACATTCATCTCTATTCACCCCCTAGAGCATCCAATCACCCATCTTGGATCCAACATATATACATATACTTAAGCTCACAAATGAAACCTTTGGTCCCCTATCTCTTCTTATCTCTCCATATCTTGTCTTTCCCATGCTTTGTGGTAGAGGAAGTGCCCAAGGTAGAATAAGACAGTCGATCTTCTTGTTGGATCTTTTAGGGCTCAGATCTACCCTCATATTGGGTTTGTGAAGCTATCTTTTGATGGTCCTGACCTAAACTAGTAAGTATCTCCTTCATTTATTTTGTTGTTCTTCTTCCTCCTACCTTCTTCCTAGATAGAACTATAATGTTTCACAGTAAAGCTTGCTCCTTCTACCTATGGTTTGCTTCTCTTGTGGAGAAGGTTCTAGTTGTCTGAGTTTAGAGCTTATGCTAGGGTTTTCTACCCTCCTTGCTCAAGTTTTCTTGTTTTTTGGGGTTTAATCTTCTTCCTAGAGGCAATTTGTATAACCTTCATCACTTTTATTGCTTACTACAAGCTTGCCTAGTCATGTTCTTACTCTAAAACAAAGATCTAAGCACTTAGAAACTATGTTGATTGGGGTTTCAATTTTTATGGTGTTCCTTGCTTAGTTTCCAGTTCTAGATGGACCTAAAACTAGGTGTAAGATCTTTCTAAGGTAGAGGAAGGCTTAGATCAGGTTATATGGAAAACTAATGGTGCTTACTACTTATCAAACGATGGTCTATACTGAGAGTTTTTAGGCTGATTTCCATTGTATACATGAACCAATGGATGATCCTACTCTAGAACTGATGGAGTTGTCCTCATTACAACTGATTGTGATGACTAATGGTGACAATCAATGGTGTGGTCACACCTTAGGTCAGTGTTAGACTCCTTTGAAAGCTTATCGACCGATGGTTTAGTACCCCTAAAGATGATATGAACCGATAGTGACATTAGCTCAACATCTGATGGTGTCAAATGATGGTAGTGTTGACCCTATCAACCAATGGTGACACAATGTGTTACAATTGATGGTGGTTCATATTAGGACAATCGGTGGTGATTCAAGGTTTTAAATGTTGCTTCATGTAAAGCCCTAAACCAATGGTTTCTTTGGTCAATTGATTCAAGGGTTAGACCTATACTCCAATTGATGGTTTTGAATAATGAACCTGATCCAGTGATTGAGATTGGATGATTCAACATGCAATGTGTTAGAATGAATCCTATAGTATAATATGTTGGTTCTAATAATGAAAATTTGATGGGCCAATGCCTTAATTTGTAGTCTTACCTTTTCCCTCCTATGAATATATTTGATAAATCACCATAATAAGTGGATGTGTAACTTTAATGAAACATGATTTGTTACACCAACCCTAATATGACTAAGTAGTAGTGATTGATTGTAATCATCCCTCTTCGAAGATTAAATGTGACAATGAAATACTCTATTCTTATGATTGAACCCTAATATGATGCTAATTGAACATTACATTTCCTTACTATGTTAATCTTATGTCACATATGTGTTGATGATCTATTGAGCCTAATTCTAAGGCATGGAAAGATAATGTTGGATATTTAGGAAATAATGTGATGGTCCTAATGATCTACCGATGAGGCTAAATGAGGTGTAAACCTCTTCATGATGTGACAAGGGTTGAAACCATGGAACCATGTAATAAGAAATTATGTGCTAGGGTGAGATGATGAAAAGTGTGGTCTTATGTATGGCAATAAATAATACCATGTAGTGATTGTCATTAAGATTTATATCTCAAATGTTTTATATCTTATGAATTTGAAATACTTATACCTTTGTTAGAAATAAATTAGGTTTATATGTCCATTTGTATGATGAAGCCTTAATTCATATAAATTGGCCCAAATAATCAAGTGAAACCCTAATCATGTAGTGCCATGTGTCGTAGATCCATATTCAGTGTCAGAATTTGTTAGATGGTGAAATGAGTATTCTAAAAGGGAACTCGGAGCGGATAATGTTGAGTATGTGGGAGTGGCAAGTTGAGTGAATATCCTTGTCATCCAAAATTACAGGTTATGGAGGATGGTTGCGGTCATGCCTCGTATATTTGTATATATGATGTGACTAAGTATGATGCAGCTGTATCTCAGGTGGTATGGAATTGCTTTGCATACCGTGATGTCTAGTGTCGTGACTTGTACCAAGGGCGGAGTAGTTGTTATCAGCTTGACTATTATGTCACTATATTTTTGACCTGTATTGACCAAGCATAGTTGAGATCTTAGAAATCCGGCTATCCTAGATCTTGTGCAGAACTAAGTGACTCCACAATGGTCATTTGCACTTTAAGTGGTACATCTCAAACTCCCCAGGACATAATAATAAAATATGTAATACAAGCCTCATAGTATACGATCACATATGTTGAGTATCCCTTCTCTTGTCTTTTATATTACACAGTTGTTATATGATGTACTTATATGAAATCTAAATAATCATTGGTATAAGAAATAGATTTATCTATTTCTTGTATAAACTCTGATAATCATACTTGTTTCTAAACTTATTTACTTATCTTATTAGTATGCTTAAATTGTTCA
Organism: Alisma plantago-aquatica; assembly: GCA_963693085.1. NCBI lineage: Eukaryota > Viridiplantae > Streptophyta > Magnoliopsida > Alismatales > Alismataceae > Alisma > Alisma plantago-aquatica. The sequence goes on from OY856411.1 coordinate 596,882,718, forward strand.
ATCTGCTCAATTGATTATTCAATACTCAATCTACTCAATCTATTATTGTAAATTAATCTATTGTAATCAATATCTGTTGAAGAGAGTTATATCTCTAGCTGGGACATGAGTATCACCTATGAGTCACCACATATTTTTGGATGGTCGTCGATAATGTCGTTGAGATCATACTGTAGAAGAGGAGCAGCCTGGTGATCAATAATCCTAGAAGGTTGGACATGTGTAGTTGTTAGTAGTAGAGTCCTAGTGTCTTCCATGTACTCTCAGGTATGGGTGTGGGAAGTGTTTTAATGGATGATAAACTTGTATCGACATGAGTTTTTAGCAGTATGCCAGTGTTTATATATATGGCTTGTACATGTAGAATTATCTCTTTTGTATACAAGATGTGGCTGAGACAACTAGATACAAATGTAAATACATGTTATTGTATATGAGTTTATAAAAAGGATGGACCTTTGTGCAAATATTTTAGAACATGTTTATGATGTGAAATTGATATTAATTCTTCCATTTGTTTTCCTATGTGATTAGTTAGTATTCGATCATGTTTTATGTTTTGAATAATCTCGTTTAGTGTGATGATGTGTCACATGGATTTATAAATGCAATTTGATCCAGTTGTATCTAGGTAAACAAACATCTCATTTACTAAACCCTTCTAGTAGAAGTGACTAAGTGGGCCTTCTAGTGGAGGATATCATCTGCTTAGCTAGAGATTTCAATTTTACATCTTTTGGTTTTGTTGGTAGAACAAGTAATAAAATTGTCCATGCTTTAGCAAAACTTGTGTTAGGAGGAAATTTAGTAGAAAACTCTGACCAGGGTTCGTTACCCTTGTCTATTATAGACCTTGTAGCTTCAGATGTTAAAGATTAATGAATGGACATGACAACTTCAAGAGAATGTCGGTTGGGGTTCACTTTCCACGGTTGGTTAGTATACTGATGAAAAAGAGTGAGAGCAGATGAGCCTATTAAATCTAGTGGGAAAGAAAAAGTGAGAAAATTAAAATATATCAATCTCACTTTTTAGTAAAACTAGTTAAAAGCACATGCTAAGTACGTGAATAGCAGTTGAATTAGCACAATAAAATGTATAATGTATATTGTTACACATGATAAAATGCTTGATGATTAAATTGATATTTTTTTTGGATTCATCTTAGTAGTAAAAATAATTATACATAACTTGCTAAAAGGAATAATTCAATAATTATCCAAGTTTGACTCCCACTAGTATGTAGAACACAAATTAAAATTTTAAATGATTTTTTTTGTGAATTATGAAAAAAAATGGTTGACCCATTAAGAGAGAGTAGCTCGATCAACATTCAGTTGACTCATTCTAGTATATAAACACACAAACATGAGGAACTAGTTAGCATATAGTCATGATGGATTGATTAACACACACACATGTCGTTAGAACACAGATAATGAATAGACCATTGAGCACATAGCCAAGCTACTAGAACACATGACCGCTGCATTAACATGTGGTAATCTATATAAAACATACAAAGAGAAAGAAAACCCAACTGACTCCCTCCAACCTATAAAAATATTGATAGATTGAACCAATTAATAATACTCAGATAGAATGTTTACACATTAGTAATGAGGAAAATTACAACCAGCCCCCTGTATGGGCTTTCTTATATAATATTGATGAGTCTCCTCACATATAATATATCATTTAAAAATAAAAGATGAAAGTACAATGTCCATTCATAGGGACCAATTTGTAATTACAAAAAGTGATGGATAAAATTGCAACCAGCCCCCTCTATGGGTTTTCTTATACATTATGGATGACTCCTCACATAATATATCATTAAAAAAATAAAAGACAAACTTGTAGTGTGCACTAATGGGGACTACAACAAGTAATTGAGAAAATTGCAACCAACCCCATCTACGGGTTTTCTTATATAATATTGATGAGTCTCCTCACATAATATATCATTTAAAAACAAAAGACAAAAGTGTAGTGTCCACTCACGAGGACACTTTTATAATTATAAAAAGTAATGGAGAAAATTGTAACCACCCCCCTCTATGAGCTTTCTTATACATTATGGATGAGTCTCCTCACATAATATATCATTTAAAAAATCAAAGACAAAAGTGCAGTGTTCACCCACAGGGACCAATTCATAATTACAAAAAGTAATGGATAACATTACAACCAACCCCCTCTACTGACATTCTTATATAGTATTGATGAGTCTCCTCACATATTATATCAATTAAAAAATAAAAGACAGAAATATAGTGTGCACTCACAAGGACCAACTCGTAATTACAATATATTAATGGAGAAAATTGCAACCAACCCCTGTAGGGGCTTTCTTATATAATATCAATGAGTCTTCTCACATAATATATCATTTAAAAATAAAATACAAAAGTGCAATGTGCTCTCACAAGGATGAATTCGTAATTACAAAAAGTAATGAAGAAAATTGCAACCAACCCCCTCTATGGGCTTTCTTATACATTATGGATGAGTCTCCTTACATAATATATCATTTAAAAAATCAAAGACATAAGTGCAGTGTTCACTCACGGGACCAATTTATAATAAAAAAAAAAGAAATGGAGAAAATTACAACCAGCCCCCTCTAAGGAGATTCTTAGTATTCATGAGTCTCCTCATATATTATATCATTTAAAAAATAAAAGACAAAAATGCAATGTAAACTCATAGGGACCAATTTGTAATTACAAAATAATGGAGGAAATTGTAGCCATCCCCCTCTATGGGCTTTCTTATATAATATAAATGAGTCTCCTCACATAATATATCATTAAAAAATAAAAGACAAAATTGCAGTGTGCACTCACGAGGACCAATTTGTAATTACAAAAGGTAATGGAGAAAACTACAACCAGCCCCCTCTATGGGCATTCTTATACATTATGGATGAGTCTCCTCATATAATATATCATTTTAAAAATCATAGGTAAAAGTGCAGTGTGCACTCACGGGGACCAATTCATAATTTCAAAAAGTAATGGAAAAAATTGCAACCAGCCGCCTCTACAAACATACTTATACACTATTTATGAATCTCCTCGCATATTATATCATTTAAAAAATAAATGACAAAACTGCAGTGTGCTCTCACAGGGACCAATTTGTAATTACAAAAAGTAATGTAGAAAATTGAAGCTAACCCTCTCTACGGGCGTTCTTATATAATATCAATGAGTCTCCTCACATAATATATCATTTAAAAATAAAAGACAAAAGTGCAGTGTTCACTCACGAGGACCAATTTGTAATTATAAAAAGTAATGGAGAAAATTGCAACCAGCCCTTGTATGGGCTTTCTTATACATTATGGATGAGTCTCCTCACATAATATATCATTTAAAATATCAAAGACAAAAGTGCAATGTGCACTCATGGGGACTAATTCGTAATTACAAAAAGCAATGGAGTAAATTGTGACCAACCCCCTCTACGAACATTCTTATACAGTATTGATGAGTCTCCTCACATATTATATCATTTAAAATGAAAGACAGAAATGCAATGTGCACTCATAGGGACCAATTTGTAATTATAAAAAATAATGTAGAAAATTGTAGCCCACCCCCTCTACAGGCTTTCTTATATATATATAGTATAGACGAGTCTCCTCAGATAATATATCATTTAAAAAACAAAAGACAAAAGTGCAGTGTGCGTTCACAGGGACCAATTTGTAATTACAAAAAATATGGAGAAAATTGTAACCAACCCCCTCTACATGCTTTCTTATACACTACCGATGAGTCTCCTCACATAATATATCATTTTAAAAAATAAACGACAAAATTGCAGTGTGCACTCACAGAGACCAATTCGTAGTTACAAAAAAATAATTAAGAAAATTGTAACCGGCCCTCTCTATGGGCTTTCTTATACAGTATCGATGAGTCTCCTCACATAATATATCATTTAAAAAGTAAAAGATAGAAATGCAGTGTGCACTCACAGGGACCAATTCGTAATAACAAAAAATAATAGAGAAAATTGAAACCACCCACCTTCTACGGACATTCTTATACAATATTGACGAGTCTCCTCGCATAACATATCATTTAAAAATAAAAGATAGAAGTACAATGTGCACTCACAGGGACCAATTCATAATAACAAAAAATGATTAAAAAATTGTAACCAACCCCCTCAACGGACATTCTTATACAGTATTGATGAGTCTCCACACATAATATATCATTTAAAAATAAAAGATAGAAGTGCAATGTGCACTCACATGGACCACTTCATAATTACAAAAAATAATGGAGAAAACTGCAACCAACCCCCTCAACGGGCTGTCCTATATATAGTGTATAGGAGTCATGCTAGAATACACTCGAGTGTACAGGTCGCACGAATACACTCAAGTGTGTTTGCATATCAAGACTGTTTTTTGCAAAATGTAAACCATTAATCTTCACCATCATACTATAACTAGGCTACATACAAATTTTGAGCTCATTTGGATTCGTATAAGTCACTCATCTAAGGGCAACAAAATCGACGTGTGAAACTAATTTGAAATGCATAATTTTTGTTGTCTTTATAACATGACCTATAAATGTCCAAATGTGCTCAAATTTTGCATATGAGTTATTCACAAGATGTTTAAGAAGATCAACGGATTAGAATTTTGAAAAAAATATTGCATCATGAAAAACTATTTGAGTGTATTCTGCTCTGAATACACTCGAGTATTTTCTAACCTGACTCTAGTATAGAGTATTCTCACATAATATATCATGTAAAAAAACAAAAGATAAAAATAAAGTGCGCACTCATATGGACCAATTTATAATTATAAAAAATAATGGAGAAGATTGCAACCAGACCCCTATATAGGCTTTTTTGAACAATATCGATGAATCTCCTCACATAACGTATTATTTAAAAAATAAAAGACAAAAGTGCAGCGTGTACTCACAGGGACCAATTTGTAATAATAATATATAATGAAAAAAATTAAAAAAAACACACACACAGGTGAAAAGCGCACATACACATACGAAGAAAGAGCATGTATATAAAAAATAATTGAAAAAAAAAAGTATACACACATAGGTGAAAAGCATACATACATAGGACGGAAGAGCGGCATGTCATCCGCTTAGGTATATAAGACAAGGCCTGGCTGAATGGTATGGAAAAATACAATTGGCGTGAATGGTATGGAAAAATACAATTGGCAAGTTCCCATAGGTGTGAACGGAATCTTTTCAACTCCTAATCCCTAACTCGACTCTTCGATCTCTCCTTTTCATTAGTTTTTCTAATGATTGTATTGGCTTTCTCTACGGCATAACGCCGGTTACTTATCAGCGACTGCTTTGACGGGTGGGCCCGGCAGGGGTACTGAGCAGGTGGGAAAAAGAAGAGCGAGTGGGAGACAAGGCGCTTTTTTCTCTCTCATCGGTCTGCAACTGCGCTTTAACTTCACCTGTACTGTACCGTACCACCTCTCACCTCCTCCTCGACCATTCGTCCTTTGACCCGTCGCTATATAATCCCCTGATACCTGTCTCCCCTGTTTCACATCGCACCATCAACGGCAAGAGGCAGTTCCCTCCCAGATTTGGCCTTGCTCCCTTTGGCCGACTTACGAACCGATAATATTAGCCTAACCTTGCGAAGCCTAGCCTTCAAAATGAAACGCCTCCTCCGCCGCCTCTCCCGCCTGACTGACTCCTCGGCGTATTCCCCTCTCCTTCCCCGACCCAACCCCTCCTGCAGCCGCCGCCGCAGCTCCTACTACATCGCTCACTCCGACACCGATCCAGTCCCCGAGGGTCACCTGCCGCTACAAGTCGAGGACCCCGCCGGCGATGGCGCCCCGCGCCGCTTCGTCGTTCCCGCAGATCTCCTCACCGCTCCTGCTATCGCTGCGCTCCTGAGGAGGTCCGCTCAGGTGTACGGCTACGAGCAGAGCGGCGTTCTAAGGATCCCCTGCCCCGTTGACGTGTTCCAGCGGGTATTGGACTCACTGGTTCTGTCGTCGGGGCAAATCGGGGGCGAGGAGGAGGTGCAGTGGCAGGATTGGTTCTTTGATGAGGACGAAGAGGAACAGCAGGACGTTGGCCGGTCGCTGGCGTTAGACCAAGGCAAAACCGAGTGCAGCTGGTGCTGCTAACTAGTGGCTGGCTGATCTGGTCAATCGGTTTCGCCCCTGTTCCTTGTCTAAAATCCGCTTCTTTGTGCAATACATTTTGCGGCGGTATTCTGAATTCTGATGTAATCTTTCCGTCTCTAACTCTGGACTGTTGTACAGTCGTCATCTATGGTGTGACTAGGCGAGTAGGTTCTAGACAGTGATGACCGGAGAAGAAGATACGTCTAGGATACGAAGCCAGGGTTGTGTTTTGTAATTTGGCCAAAAAACTAAATGGTACGTTCTTGCCCAAAATGACACATTTGCGGCGTCTTTTTTGGGAAGCATTGTTGTCTCGCGAGTCAATGCGTCCTAGCAGCAGACGAATTGGTCCCACAACAGGGCAATGTGTCCCGGTTTGGGACGCATTGTCCTCTTGTGGGACCAATACGTCTTCCGCTGGGACACATTGCACCAATGAGTCCCAGCCGGGGACGCATTGCAGCAATACATCCTCATACATGACGCATTGTACCAATGCGTCTTCATATAGGACGCATTGCACCAATACGTCCCATGCAGGACATATTATTATTTTTCCAAATATTTTTGCAGTCCCTGATATTTTTTCATGGTTATTGATATGTATATTAACAATATTGATTATATTTGTACATTTACAAATCGTTCACTTATATTTGGATGTCTATAATATACAAAATTATTATAAATTTGTCAATTTCATTAGTTTGTAGCATGCATATGGAATATATAAGTGGTATTGCAAACAACATCAGTTGGTTCCTAATTGATTATATAATAAGAACTTAATAAAAAATGAGATAGCAATTAAAAACAAGGTTAAAACATGAACTGACATGACGAGAAAATAATACACAACACACAATAGAACAATATGATAGATCCAAAATGAACCAATGTGATATCATAATATGATAGATCCACATACAATAAATGTCTTCACAAAGGCATACATACAACACAGGACAATATATAAAAAACTAAGCACGTCCTCCTCGCCCACGACATCCTCGTCCACCTCCCTCTACATCTGACTCCTCCGTACCGATGTCATCTGGAGACGCTTGAACTGGGGACAATTGCGTAGGAGGATGTTGCTGGCGAGCATCAGGGTAGAAATGAAAATGTGGAGGTGGGGTGAGGGTCTCTGAAAACTAGGATATGATACATCAGGTGGGGTGCATCCTGAGAAATCAAACGGAGTAGGTGAATATGTGGCATAAGGTGGTGGTCGGCTCTCATGAATAACTGGTAGTGGGAATGGAGTGTATGGATCAGAAGAAGAACTTGCTCCATGGTAGGATGCTGGTTGAGGTGGGGTGATGAATGAAGAATAAGAACCAGCTCCTCCAAAGTATGGGCTTGTATGTCCCCATCCCATGAACTGAGAAGTGGGAGTGAGCTCGCGAGCAGTAAGTACAAGAGTAGGAGTAGGAGTAGGAGTGGGCTCAGGGACTGTGTAATGAGTGGGTATGGGATCCCACGGCCAAGCATAGTCAGGAAAACTATCAAAGTAAGCCCCCTGGATGTTATAGATGTCGTCTCTGATCTCTGTAGGGGCGTGCTCTAAATCCACTCGGATCGCCAGGTTCACTTGTAAAATAAAGTATGTACACATAATAAAGACCAATTACATATATTACAAATAACAATGATAAAAATAACAGTTTGTAAAAGAAATAATAATGATACGTACAAATTCTTACTGCCGATAACTTTGTGGGTAGTATGTGGCCGGAGGCATAGCTGGAGGGGGCACGATGTACTGGGGATGATACCATACGTAGTGAACCTAAGGACTGAAGACTGTATTGTTCCATAGTTGGTAGAGCGGAAACTAAGCTCTCACGTCTATTGTTCCATAGTTGCACCTCCCGCCTATAATGAAGTAGCCAATCCTTAGCCGCATGACCCCTCCCATCAATCCGGCTAAGCCGCGGTAGCTCAAGAGTAGGTTGTACTTGTATAAAGCCGAATTGTCCAAGTACTCGGTCGGGGAAGTGCCACTCCACTATTGTGTAGCACAGCAAAGGCACTCGTGCCAACCAAACATCACTACCCTCTCTACAGATGGCAGACAATCTCTCAAGAACATCAGCAGTGTAAGTAGTCAAATTTATCTGTTATTCATATAGACAACATGTATCATATCAAACAGAGTAAATTGAAAATAAATAAAACATATACCATACAACATGTTAGTAGATGTAAGTAAGTTATACCTGCAAGGGCAAAATCTGGTCAAATGATGAATCGTAAAACTGGATTGTTCCCCTGATAGTGTCACTCCTTTGGATATATGTAGGCCACCTATTAAATTGACAAACTATATTTAGATACACACTACATAATGTTTGGACAAATATAAAAATTAATTGTGTAGATCTTTACCTGTAACCCAAGGGAACATCTTCTGGCTACTCCCCCCATTGCATAACAATTGAACCTGGACGTCAAATTCCCAACCTCTCCCAACACCACAGCTGCAATCAACAGACACAACCTGATAGATGGGCAATTCTCCTGGACCGGGTGGTAGTCTTATACAACTCCCTATATAAGTAAGCTAGAGTTGCAGGACCCTAAGATAGAGTGTCACAACGTGCAAAATCAGACACAAGAGGGAGGTACCTAACATGCACTCTATCCCCGGTACTATCTGGGATAAGGTAACTACCTAAGAAGTATATGAGATATGCCCTGGTGTACCTTGTCCTCAGTTCTAGTTGTTGCTCTTCATCACCCACGGTCAGATCCATATTCATTAAGTTCTCACGCAGCCAAATCAAGGGGACATGCCCCTTAGACATCCCATCTGGTGCATCTAAGAAATTCTCACAAAGGTGAGACCAAGAAGAAAATTGCCCCACATTTACACCTATAGGATAAGAAGCTATAACATGTGGGCCATCAATCCTAAGACCTAGAAGCACTGCAACATCCTGAAGTGTTACAGTCATCTCAAACGGGGGAAATCTAAAAGTATTGCTAGTATTGTCCCACTGGTTAACTAATACTGTAACAACCCCGCCTCCTGGTAACCCCCAATTAAGGGAGACCCGAAGGTCAGAGCCGTTATTCAATTAACAGGATCAAATGTTCAACAAATAATCAATAATAATTATAAAATTCTACTAACTAACTGGAATTTGGTATAAAAATTAAAACTTTACTTACCTTTGGAAATCTTATCTATCCAGAGCTTGAATTATTCTATCTAATCCTCCTTGCACTTTATTTTTTTTATTTCCACGATGTGTCACTTTACTGTTTGTTCTTTCTACTGTTGTTCCTAAAACGCCGAAAAACAAAACGTCGGTCAGTATATCAAAATATACTGGTATGTGGGAACAACCAAAATCTTGCAAATATGGCTAACAATTTAATAATCACAATCAAATTAATTAACATGCCAATTTATACTTTTCAGTATGACATTCTCCACCGCTTTTTGGCCTAACCATGGCATATCCACCTTAGGGTTTCCTTTGCCAATGACTTAAGGCCACCTTCTCAATCCCGAGCTTGGTGCCTGGGGGTCACCACTCATGGTGCCCACTAGTCATGCAGTATCATAGGTCACCTTCTCATTCCCGAGCTTCACTAGTACAAAAACAACTTTCAACGTCGCTTTTAGAGGCGTCGGTTTTTTAGTAAAACCGATGCTACTCACATTAAACGTCGGTTAATAAGGACATCCGACGTCTATATTTGAAGACCAGCCAGACACGGGTATCGCTTTTCATTCAATGTCGGTTGAAGAAAAAAAACCTACGCCTAAAGTAGCCCGTGAAATCCAATTTTTTCGAGGAAAAAAAACTGCGCCAAAGTATCAGATACAACGTCAGTGTTTTAACTAATAACCGACGCTGAATGAAGATAAAATTTGTCCCAAAATTTCTAATATGGGCGTCAGTTGTCTTATAATAACCGACGTTATAAGTGTGTGCGCGTCGTCCCCGCCAATTTTTTTTTACACCCCTATTGCGTCGGTTTTTTATGGAAACCGACGCTGTTAGGCTGTAGCGTCGGTCATTTAAATAACCGACGCTTATGTTTAACTTAACAGCACCAACGCGAGCGACTCTTCCCCTTTCTCTGTTTCAATCCTAATTCTTCAGTTAGGTCCGGCAATTTCTTGCTTGTCGCCGCTCGTTGTTTCTATTCTCACTGTCACTTGGTGCTGCCGCCGGTCGTTGCTCCTCTCCTCTCGTTGCCGCCGCCCCCGCCGGTAGCTGCTTCGGTGCTTTCGTCGCCGCCGCCAGCTTCCTGCTAGGTCTCTGCTCCGCCAGCTTCCTGCAAGGTAACTCTTCGATCATCCGCCTTTTCTCTCCTCCGCCGCTTGCTTTCTCTGCCGCCTCCGACCTGGACCTCACCCAAGCGGCGCCTAAGCAGGTGCCAGGGCATGCCTAGGGTCCCAAGCCCAGGTGCCCTGCCTAGCTAGGCCTCTGGGAGGATGCTTGTACGGTGCCAGGGCACACCTAGGCTGCTGCTGGGGTTTGGATTAATCTACTGGATTGAACCCTAGATCAACCTATACAAAGGATGCCCAAAACATGCACTGATTTCACCAAGTCACCCCAAAAACCATTGAAAAATATTCTGATTGTGTTTATTTATGTACTGATTTCACCAAGCTAGTGGAATTTTTTTTTAAAGTTATTTACTGATTGTGTTTATTTAATTATGTACTGATTTTTTTATGATTTATTCATCTACTTATTTGTATTTTTCATCTACTTATTTGTATTTTTTTGTCTACTATTTTTTATTTAGTTATCTACTCATTTGAATTTATTTGTGTACTGCTTTTGAAATTATATAGGCTCATTATGAACCATTAGATCTAGATCTTAGGGTATCTCTACCGTCCTAACTATGAAATTGGTAACTTATTTCCTTTTTGAGTATATTGACAATGTTAATCACCTAACTTGAAGAACTAGGATATGAATGATGAAACTAGGATTGTAGGTATAAGAATGACAGCACATGTATTTGTTGGCCTAGAAACCCGTCCAAGATTTACTCATTAGGAGTAAATCTGGGATAGTCCCCGGTTTGAGACTGTTCTTAAACACCTAATCTCACTTAGGATGTAAGTGTATAATGTGTATTGGGTTTTTGAGAAAATTTTGGTAGCATTTCCCCGTTTGTTCTCTAAGTACATATGTACTTAGAGAACAGCAGGGAAATGCTGCCGAAATTTTCTCGAAAACCCAATACACATTATACACTTACTAGTGAGATTAGGCGTTCAAGAATGGGATAGGTGGTACACATTTATTATATATAAGAATGACGACACATGTATTTGTTGGCCTAGAAACCCGTCCAAGATTTACTCATTAAGAGTAAATCTTGGATAGTCCCCGGTTTGGGACTGTTCTTGAACACCTAATCTCACTTAGGATGTAAGTGTATAATGTGTATTGGGTTTTCGAGAAAATTTTGGTAGCATTTCCCCGTTTGTTCTCTAAGTACATATGTACTTAGAAAACAGTAGGGAAATGCTGCCGAAATTTTCTCGAAAACTCAATACACATTATACACTTACTAGTGAGATTAGGTGTTCAAGAATGGGATAGGTGGTACACATTTATTATATATAAGAATGACAACACATATATTTGTTGGCCTAAAGTTTTAACCATGCAAAAACTATAATCTGTTAACCCTAGACCCTAATCTTGTTGTAATATATACTTGTTTTCTCTTTGATCATAGAATGGATAGATCATGGATGTCCATTCGCAATCGCTGCACCCCAGAGTTTATTTTTGGTCTTGACCAGTTTATTAGATTTGCCGAGGAACATAGGAAACAACCTGGAGATAGGTTCTACTGTCCATGTAGGCATTGCGGTAACAACTTGAAAGTCAGCACTGGTGACGAAATCAAAAGTCATGTCATGTGCAACGGGATTGTACAAGGCTATACAGAATGGCACTGGCATGGAGATATTTCAAACCCGAAACCAGTGGATATCGATAGCAGTGCTTGTGTAGAAGAATAAATTGCCTACGATGACGTAGATGTGAATGAACCAGTTCCAGTAGACAACGTTGATGCGATGCTGGATAGTTGTGGGGTAGAGCACACCGATCCACCTCCCATTTTTAGAAACATTGTGCATAATGCTGAGATATCATTATACACAGGTTGTACTAAGTTTACGAAGCTTAGAGTTGTGTTGAGATTGTATAAGCTGAAAGCTAACAATAGATGGAGCGACAAAAGCTTCACGTCATTGTTGTCTTTGTTGAAAGAAATGCTTCCTGAAGGAAACGAGCTGCCAATCTCAACATACCAGGTAAAGAAATTATTGTGCCCAATGGGAATGGATGCCAAGAAGATACACGCATGCCCGAATGATTGTGTATTATTTCAAAAGGACTATGTGGATTTGAAATATTGTACAAAATGTGGTGCGTCACAGTATAAATTGACGACTTCGGGGGAGTCCAAAACTGGTTCTCCTGCCAAGGTGATTTGGTATCTATCTATAATATCACAGTTTCAACGCTTGATTGCCAATCCGATAGATGCGAAGAATTTGAGGTGGCATGCAGATGTTAAGAAAAATAATGATGGGATCCTATGACATGCGTCTGATTCCCCACAGTGGAAGAAGATTGATCTATTGTACCCTGGATTTGGTGAAGAAGTCAGGAATCTAAGACTTGGGCTTTGTACAGATGGGATGAATCCGTACGGGACATTGAGTAGCCAACATAGCACTTGGCCAGTCATACTTGTTATATACAATCTTCCTCCCTGGCTGTGTATGAAAAATAAGTACGTAATGTTGTCGTTGTTGATATCGGGCCCTAAACAACCTAAAAATGACATCGATGTTTATCTTGAACCTCTGATTGATGACTTAAAGAAACTCTGTGGTGAAGGTGTGATGACCTATGATGCTTCACGAAGAGAGACATTTCGTTTGCATGCTATGTTGTTTTGCACTATTAATGACTTTCCAGCATATGGGAATTTGTCTGGATATAGTGTCAAAGGAGCTAAAGCGTGTCCTATATGTGAAGAGAACACTGATTCAACAAGACTAAAACATGGTGGTAAGACTGTATATCTCAGTCATCGAAGATTTCTTACAAAATTTCATCCGTATCGTAGGAAGCGCAAAGCATTCAATGGATTGAATGAGGAACGGAGTGCACCTAAACCTATACCAGGGGAGGTTGTTTATGAAAGAGTAAAAGACTTTGTCAATGAATTTGGTAAGAGATCACAATGTACAATGGCCACACGGAGTGACAAATCTTTATTCAAGAAGAAGTCAATATTTTGGGATCTTCCTTATTGGAGTTCTTTGACAGTCAGGCATTGTATCGATGTCATGCACGTTGAGAAAAATGTCTGTGATAGTGTCATTGGTACTTTGTTGAATATACCAGGTAAGACTAAAGATGGGATAAAATCCAGATTGGACCTACGTGAAATGGGAATAAGGTCAGAATTAACAGAATTTTGTGAAATGGGAAATCGAAGAACATACTTACCTCCCGCTTGTTACACATTTTCTAGAAAGGAGAAGAAAGCTTTTTGTGAATGTTTGGTAAATGTTAAGGTGCCACAGGGTTACTCATCCAACATCCGTAGATTGGTATCAATGAAAGATCTAAAGTTGATAGGTCTTAAATCTCATGATTGTCACACTCTAATGCAACAAATATTGCCTGTGGCAATTAGATATATATTTCCGAAGCATGTAAGGTTTGCAATCACCAGACTTTGTTTCTTTTTCAACAGTCTGTGCAGCAAAGTTATTGACCCTGATACTCTCGATAAATTACAAAGAGAAGTGGTTGTTACCCTATGTCAGCTTGAGATGTATTTTCCTCCGTCGTTCTTTGATATCATGGTACATCTTGTTGTCCACTTGACTAGGGAAGTGAAAATGTTGGGACCAGTTTTCTTGCATTGGATGTATCCCTTTGAACGATACATGAGTGTTTTTAAAAGTGATGTTCGAAACCGTTATCGGCCTGAAGGGAGTATTATCAAGGGTTATGTGGTGAGAGAGGTTATAGATTTTTGCAATGACTTTCTCAGTGGTAATGACACTCCTGATAATGACAAGAATATTGACGAGCAATTTGGCAAAGGAATTTTGGGATCACGTGTGAAAGTAATCAGCCGTGAGCAGTTGGAACAAGGTCACTTGTATATTTTACACAACATGGACGAAGTGAATGTTTATATCAAGGAACATACCAATTTCATCAAGAGACAATATCCTCGAGCCAATACAATGTGGCTTGCTAGAGAGCATAACAAGACATTTATTAAGTGGTTTGAAAATAAAGTCTTACATCAACTATCTCAAACACCAGATGATATTACTGAAACTATCAAATGCCTCACCTTTAAACCAAAATTGACTGTTATGTCTTATGAAGGGTATGACATTAATGGATTCACATATTATATAAAGAGCCAAGATGATAAGAGTGTCGTCCAAAATAGTGGGGTCACCCTTCAAGCATCGACTATGTTTTTTGCAAGTGCAAAGGATAAGAGTCCACGTGAAGCTAAAATGTCATATTACGGTGTCATTGAAGACATATGGGAGTTTGACTACATAGATTTCAGAATTCTGCTCTTCAAATGTAATTGGGTTGATAACACCAAAGGAGTTATAGTGGATGAATTGGGTTTCACTTTAGTGAACTTTGAAAAGATTGGCGAGAAGGGTGAACCATTCATATTGGCATCACATGCAAAATAAGTATTTTATATCTATGATCCTGCAAATGATAAATGGTCGGTTGTTCTTCATGGTAAAAGACAGTTCATTGAAGATCCTATAGATGAAGAACAATACTATGATAAGTATGATGACTCCAGTCCATTCTCAGTTGGGTTGCCAACACCAGCAAATATTAAAGCTAATGATGACTTGTATGTGCGCGGAGATCACAATGAAGGATTGTTAATTGATAAAAAATTGCAATATTAGAGGCATGTTTATATTTTTTTATATGTTTTATTTTTCTGAATGTGAACTTTACAATGTGAATTTTACAATGTGAATTACTTTATAATGTGAACTTTACAATGTGAATTACTTTACAATGTGAATGTGAACTTTACAATGTGAATTACTTTACAATGTGAATGTGAACTTTACAATGTGAGATTTACAATTTGAATTACTTTACAATGTGAACTTTACAATGTGAATGTGAATTTTCAGTTGGCTGAGCATTCTCCTGATGACCGTGCTGATGATTACCGTGAGGGTGAGGACAACAATGCGTCGCCTTACAATGTAAGTTTTAAAAATATATCATATATTTATAACTATATGTCCATTTATAGTTATATCTTGTAAATGTGTTTATTTTGTCAAATTTTAGGTTGATGATGCACATGTACCATCTAAAGCACTTGAGGCACTTGATCAGCAACACGAAAAAGTTGACAAGAGAAGGGGCATCACTATGATGAAGAAGTTAATAGCGCAAAAGGGCAATGAATCCAAACTTGTTGTGGATTTTGATAATGCAGGAAATGCATCTGGTGTTAATCGCAATTCATTTGTTTCATATCTTGGGTATGTTACTCATAGCCATTGCGGTTGTAAGATTGATTCTTGACATAAAGTTTCTAAGGAGAAGAAAGACGTAATATGGAAGGATTTATGCGTGAGTTATTATTAATTTGCAATTCTATTTTGTAGATTACTAATTTTTTGGATACTAGTTAATATCAATTCTATTTTGCAGAGTATATTTGAATTGGATGAAAAGTTGCATCGTAAATGCGTGATGCAACACTGTGGGAGAGTCCTAAGGAACTATAGGACAAATCTCACCTGAGAATACATAAAAGAAGCTGACAAGAGGAAGAAGACAGCCACTGAACAGTGGAACTTCCTGGACAAAGAAGAATGGGATGCGTTTGTTGCTTCAAGACAAACTGATGAATTCAAGGTATTAGGCGTCAGTCCCAATCTCATTAATATATGTTGTATACACCTATTCAAGATTAACATTTACTGTTACTAACCAAATCATTAATGTGCATACTAACTAGGCCTTCAGTGAGGCACAAAGATCAAGGCGTGCACTGAATGTGCATGACCACACAATGGGTCCAAAGGGGTATGCAGGCATTCGCCAAAGACTACAGTCTGAGGCTACTGCTCAGTCTGCTGCTACTCAGGAGTCCTCCACTATAGGTAGCACACCTCTGCCTCGCCATGATGTCTGGATAGGTGGGAGGCAAAATAAGAAGGGAGAAATAAGGAAGCCCGCAACTGCTGAGGCGGCTGCAAAAATGGTAAAATACAACTCTTACAACAATCGTTTGAATATTGATTATTTGTGGTGTTTACTTAATTACAAATTTTTGTTTTTGCGATTAACGGGAGCTGCACGAGCTGAGGAAACAAGGCAAGTTCATCCCTGAGGGCACAAGGGATGAATTGACAGTTGCTCTGGGTAACCTAGAACATCTTGGACGTGTTAGGGCTGCAGGCGCTGGTGTGGGCATCAAAGCTTTTTTTGGGCCAACCCAGTGCAAACATGTCCCAAAAGTGGGACTTTCACAAGAAGAGGTAACATATTTTTTCCTTGTAGATGTTACTGTAAAAGAGAATTCAATAATTAGAATTTGATGTTTCTTTTATCCATGTATAGGTAGATAAGATATTTGATAGGAAACTCGAAGAAGTAATGAAAAAGTGGCAGGCATCTCAGACTGCCACTTACCAGACAGTACCTATGGTGTCTCCTACTGCAGGCTCTACTCCTACTCCAGAGGTTGGGAGTAATCCTGTAGACCCACCACCTAGCAAATCCGCTGTAAGTATTTTTACGACATAATAACTAGTTTTTTAATTCAAGATGATATGTTTTCAAGATGATATGTATATAGGAAATTATAGTCATTTCAAAAAATATGATATGTATATATGTATATAACATTCTTTACACAAAAATTTGTAGGGGTTGAAGCCATGTCGTCTAAAAGTTAATGAATATGTTGTTGTAGAGGCATCGGCTTACCCATCCCTAGCAGGGGAAATGTTTCACGGGTCTCCATTACCAGCTAGTTGGATTTGTGTGAGCCCGATATATATATTCCCCAAGTGGATGGATCTTCCATTGCCATATGCCCACCCAGATTGTGAAACGCTTGGTGAGGCAGAAGGCAGAGTGATATTGTGGCTAAAAGCGGATGTCATCTTTACTGAAACTGTATGGTAAATTTACATTACGTTAAATTGTTAGTGTGTGTATATGATGTCAGTTGATCTAAAATTATTATTATATATATATATATATATATATATATATGTTAAAAAGAAGACACCCACAACATCTAGGCCTCCACTTCCACCTCCTACACTACCCAGTTGGGTTCCACATGACCTACCTATCCCATTAGGTCTTAACTGTAGGGGTATGGCAATATGGTTAGGCGAACATGATATAAATTGTCCTATAACTGTTTCTATATATTCAGATGTTGCAGGTCAATCATACGAAAGCAAACTATTTATACAAGATATTTTGGAGTTGTTTCGATATGATTGGCTAAATACATCTGTGATAGAGCTATGGATAAGGTGAGATCTTCTTTATACATCCATATACCTTGTGTAGGATCTGGTGATCTGGTTTCTTATTTATTAATGCATGCGTAATTAATACATATTTTACAACTACTTAGACAAGATATGTGCAGATTTTGCATTCAAACATGTAGGATTTTTGATTCCATCTTTGATTAGTCTAGTAGCTAAAGACCCTCCGTCAGTTCAACAATACTACTATGAGGCTTTTACAATTTTTTCTCAAAATAAGAAGACAATGATAATGGCTCCATTCAATGTAGAGTAAGTTTACTTTGCTTATTATAATTTGGACTTAAGAAAATTACATTTTTATTGTGGATTTTGAGTTATTAATTTTTAACTTTTTTACCTCTAGTGGTATGCATTGGGAGTTACTGGTTATTGTCCCCGAGACGTTCACTGTCTATTATCTAGATTCTAAGGGGAGTAAATTGAATACAAAATATGGACACATAATGAAAA
The DNA here is from genome assembly GCA_963693085.1 of Alisma plantago-aquatica. NCBI lineage: Eukaryota > Viridiplantae > Streptophyta > Magnoliopsida > Alismatales > Alismataceae > Alisma > Alisma plantago-aquatica. The sequence continues at coordinate 596,900,951 of OY856411.1, forward strand.
TGGAATTATTCCGGTGAGAAATATTTCATTTTCATATCCATTAACATATGTTATTACATTACTATTTAATTATGCAATGTACTATGTTACATTAACATATAGGGGTTTTGATGAGTTCAAAAAGGCTGGAGGAAAGGTTCCCACGAAAAAGAACCAACCAATAATTAGGAAGAACGTGAAAGTAAGTTCCCGACTGCAATATATGTATATATTATTTATGTGAACAATGCTTAATTAGTTTTATTTTTTAATATTTTGTATGTTTGAATTTATAGTGTGCTACACAAGACAACAGATGGGCATGTGGATACTATGTGATGCGATTTATGCACATGATTATCAAATATGCCGCAATGGACATCGATTGTATTGCTGAGGTATTATATAGTCTCATTAGATAATATGAAATATATCAATCTTATTTATAGCTCATTAATTATATATATAAATCATTCTCTTTACAGGTGTTTAAAACTGACCACACTACAGGAACAGCCTTACCAGATGTACATGCTCCCTATACGACGGGAGAATTAAATGAAGTAAGAGAAGAATGGGCAACAGTCATACAAATAGTAGAGGTTTTAAGATATAATTGGGATGTTGATAGCGAATAATGACTAAAGAATGATATTTTGTAAATGAAATTTTGAATTATAATATATGTGTGAATGTTTCTACATGTCTGAATGTTTCTACGTGTGTCTAAGTAAAAATGAATGAAACTGTTGGTTGCTATATGAATATCTCTACATGTGTGAATGTGAAAATGAATGGAACTACAGATTGCTAGCTACATGAATGTTTCTAAATGTGTGAAAGTCAAATAGAACTGCAGGTTTCATTGCTAAATGTTTGAATATTTTTATTGTTAATTTTGTAGGTTTGTGGCCTGTTGTTGGCTGATATCAATGGATGTCGTAAAACCTGCAGTTCATAACTAAACTGTAGGTTTCTCATCCTGCGACCAGCCATACAGTAGGTCTGCAGACTGACAGAAAAAAAAACAAAAAATAGGCGTCAGTTATTTGTATAAAACCAATGTCACATCGTTACAGTGTCGGTTTCTAATAGTAACCGACGTCTATTTCCTTAACACCACGGCCGTGGCAGCGGACCAAAAATAGGCATCAGTTATTCGTATAAAATCGATGCCACATCGTTACAGTGTCGGTTTCTAATAGTAACCGATGTCTATTTCCTTAACACAACGGCCGTGGCAGCGGACCAGACACCACGGCCGTGCTGGCCAGCACGACCGTGTTGGGAGTGCACGACCGTGGCAGTAGACCAGACACAACGGCCGTGCTGGCCATCACGGCCGTGTTGGGAGTTATATGACGTCGGTTTCTTATCTAATAACCGACGCTGATAGTTCCCAAGATGGCGCCCTTCTTTGGTGCGAAGGTATATGGCGTCGATTTCTTATCTAATAATCGACGCCTATAGTGCCCTGCTGGCGCATTTTTGGTGGCGCACGAAGGGTTTTGGCGTCAGTTTTTGAACCGACGCGTAACGGCTGGGCTTTTAGCGTCGCCCACATAGGTTTCACTTAAAAACCGACACTAAAGTCCTTAAATAACCGACACTAAAGGTCGGTTATGTATTAGTGCTTGGTGCCTGGGGTCACCACTCAAGGTGTCCATTGGTCTACCCATCTGGGCCTGACCTTTGGCATCATCCATCAGGGTGGCATGTAGGTGCGAGAATACATACTTCTATTTTTAACGTGATAATCATAGTGACTTTATGATTTGCAAGTATGAACATTCAATAGATAATTTGCATTCAATGCGATTAACCATCCGGAAAATCCTCGGAAAACTAAGGCGGTTATCCATAATTAACCACATACCTGATTTGCAGATTCAACAAGCTATTACTAATTCCAAGCAAGCAAGTAATCCAAGAGTAGTTCAACAATCACAAAATTCCTGAAAAGCATATGTAGCCTATTTACTACACTTTACCAAGAATATACCTATTTAATTGACTTGGATTCACTTTCTAGGGTTTCTAATCCAAATTGGGTTTTATTAGGGTTCTTTTTACAACTTTCCTCATTCATACCCTAGAGCAGCAGTTCTAAGTACAAAACCCTAATTACTCGCATATTCACATTAGAGCCTTTTTTATCATCTTAGGTTCCTTCCGGATTAACAACTCCTAGTTCATTATGATCTAATTCACCTATGAACTCCATTTATCATTAATTCCAACTTTATCCATTAGAAAACCCTAATTATCATGTTAAGGGTTTCTATCCATGATTAGGAACTTTTTATATTCCAAATATCTTAGAGCCATCATTTAACAACATATTATCATATTTTTCGAATTAAATATGATCTTATACTCTTTTACCCTAAATTAGGGTTTCTAAGTGCTTAATCATTCATAATTGGTGTAAAACCCCAAATCATGTAATATATCATCTAGATCAGGTTCAAGTTCATCATTACTGTTTCAACAGGTTACCATTACTTAATCTCACCAATTAAGCTTTGTGAACTTAACCATTAATTTCAATTAGGGTTTCTAACATAATTTCAAAGCACTTTTCATTAACTTATAGTACTTTTGCAATTAGGAACGAAATCAATATTTAATATCATTTTTATTGGATTCCTCTCGTTCTCCTAATCAGTTTTCATATTTTATGCATTCTAATCCGAGCTACCAATCTTTAGTTATGAAATTTGCAAGAGTTACCTTTCTGGACCAATCACGGAGCGCCACATCATCCCCTCCATGCAACGCGGCTTGCCTTATTGGAAACATAACGAAATGACGTTCGTGCCCCCCCATAAGTGAATTGGCGCTACAGCCTGCAGAGGGGCAAACTCGTCCAAGGCACTCCTATCGTCTTCTACCTCGTGACAGGCTATTGCTGTCGCCCTAGCAGTGAACTGCGCTGCCTCTCCTTCCTTCTCTGCACCCCGCCGACCTCCGACGATGTTCTCCCTACCTCCATCATACCCTCGCACACCCAGGGCATCCTTTGTGCGTGGCTAGGGAAGTCGTCTCAGGCTGGACAGCCCGTGATCTGTGACCGGCACTACAGCTGTGCTGCAGCCATTGTGTGAAGACCGGAGTATGAGGATGATGGCTGCAGTTCTCTCGCACAATGTGCAACACCATACCTCCATCGTGATGGCTCCAAGATCCCTCGTTGACCCAGGGGTAGCACTAAAGCTTTCAGTTAGGGTTTCAAACACAAAGAAAGAAGAAGAGGAGAAAAAGACGTGGATTTCTCCTTAAGCTCGAACCAGGGGTCTACCCCTTATATAGGGGAGGGTTCGACGCCTCAAGATGGCTTGTCCTCAAAGAAACGAAGTTCCTTCTCAAAAGGAATCATATTCCTTCAAGGAGAAGTAATCCTCCTCTCTCCTATTTACTTCCTTGTTATTTCCTATTTCATGGATAATTAGGAATACAAAAAAAAATCATCCCTTTTATCTTATTAATTCTTGCTTTTCAAACCATTGGCACGAAATTAAGTTTTTCTATTAGTAGAAAGTACTTCCTTTTATCAATATCACAAAATTCATTAATAATGTATCACATTATCCTTTTATTTTGCAATTTTGGTATTTTCTCTTTCTTTCCTCTTTATTGGGACTCCTTGGATCCCAAGACACTCTATTATTTCAAAATTCTTTTTATTGGATACTCATTATCCTTCTAGATGCATCTAAGTGCATTATTTCTCATTATCATGGTTATTTCTTATTAAAATATTTCCTTTTTGAGGATTTCCCTTTATTTCTCTTTTATTTTCCTCATTGGTATTCCTTTTATCATTAGGAATCATTGGGATACGAAATTCCACAAAGGATAACTCAATTATACCTCTTTTCACTTGTTTTCCACATTTTACCATTGTTTTCAATTTCTTTCTTAACAAGGAAATACTTAATTGGTCTTTTCTTTTCTTATTGCATCCTCTATGCAACTTTAGACTCCTTGGGACCCAAGGAACCCAAGAGGCATGAAATCCAATTTTGGATTGCATTCCTTTGCCTTCTAGAGGTTTCTATCTCATCTCTCTTTTCTCAACAACTCAATTATTCATTACTTAATTGAATTTCCTTGTTATTGGACCCAATAACCAATAAAGCCCACAAATCAAACAACAAGGCTATTTTAAATGAAATTCATTTATTCACACAAATTATATCATTATTTGTCCAAATATCTTTAATATGATAAAATACATTTCTCACCAAAGGAACCCAAAATTTGGGGTTGTAACATCCTTCCCCTCTTATGAGAATTTTGCCCTCAAAATTCCATCAAGCAAGCAAACAAACAGGATAAGTCTTCTTATGTCCATCAGGGCTCCCATGTGGCTTCACCCCTTTCCATGGTGTTTCCCAAGAAACTTCATTATCTCATTTTCTTCCATCTAATTTCTTTATTACCTTGGTATATCGTACCCTCATAGGTGACTCATGACTTTTCAGCCTTTCAAAAGTTGAATAGGTTCAGGGCTCAGCACCTGGCTTGGGTACCTCACATAGTGCTCTAGATCGGACTCATGCAACACATCATTTTATCTTGAGGGGTAAGGTTACACAACCATATCCACCAATCCATCTCAAATGGACCCATATATCGGGGACCCAACTTTCTCAGCTGTAGCTTAGAGGGGTCGGATTTTCACATTACATATTCTCCCATAGTGAACTGCATGTCAGTCTGCTTTGCATCAGCTTGTGACTCATGTCACCACTGGGCTCTCTCTCGGCCATTGCACGATCAAAGAGACTTCATCTGCACACACTGTGGTTCTTTTCTGACCTTCGCGAGGCCTCCTTCACCAACATCATCTTAATGAAGTGGCGACCGACACTACCTCCTTATGGTACTTCTTGCATCCCGATAAAGGCTATGGTGGTTAACATCACATGTTAAGATCAATCTCTTTGTATCATCCTGAACAAGCACACTTTCTCTCATCAGACCCTCTAGTCTGGACCATACCAACCATTAGTTAGGGGTGATAAATTGTGCTAACATCGAGTCCTTCATGTATCTTCTTCCACCTTATGGAAGTGAACCTTTAGGTCATACTCAAGAACTTTTGAACTCACATCATGTTGTAGTTGAACCATCTCTATATCTTATGTAGGTTCAACAGAATCTGTCTCTTGACAATCATTCTCTCTTGCTCGTATTATCTAGGTAAGGCGATCTACCATAACCCATATTGCATCTTGACCTTCTGGGTCAAAGAGAGACTTACCGCAACATCCATAGTGATGAACTCCCATTCCCTCTCAGGGACTCTTTTATCCTCTATAAAGATACACTGGGTTACTGGTGTTCGTCCTTCACCTCCTGGATTGCATGGCCACATACTACATGCAACTTTGTTTTAAGCATCCAGAGTGCTACCATCACTTACTATCTTTGTAGTACCAAGGTATATCATGACCTCCTGTATTGTTATGATTCCTCAAGCTTGATACCTCGGAAACCCTAAATCACTCTCAAAAGGGTTTTATTACCTTCCTATCCAAAGAAGTGTATCTGAGGTTCTATCACCATCCTTTTACTACATCAATCCATTAACTTGTTCAACATATCTTGTTACCTCTGTGTGTTAGCCAAAACACATCCTCTTTCCAAACATAGGGTTAGTCGAACAACCTCAACTTCTTCTAGCTTCCAGCTAAACTAGGCACTATATCTCAACCAGAGCATTCATTACCACTTCTTAGGTGTTAGGTAACATACACCTCCATGTATTATCATCTCACCTCAAACTCTAAGCTTGTCTTCATCAGGAAACTCTGAGCTCATCATAATGGTGATCAAACTCAACCTTGTTTCACTTGCAAATTCCACATATCTCATGCTAAAAACATCCTTATAAGATGACCACCTTATTTCTCTTGATGTTGGTAATCCATGTATTATTCTTTACACAAAGGTATGTTATCATCTCTATCCTCATACCTTGTAGCAACGTTCCAACTTACATCATCTTTATTCTTGGTGTAGGGCATGCGTACTGTCCTATCTCTCACTCCCAAAACAAGAAGAAATAAGCATTTGGCGGCCGTCCAAATACAAAGTTCTTCCCATTCTAGGAGTAGAGATGGTACATCCCACTTTTCCAGTACACCTTCAAATCTAAGTTGAAACGTGCAACTCATGTCTCCACATCACAAACATCATGATATCAAAAATTACTTCCATGGAAAACTGGTCTCGAACCTACTGGGGTTTACACACAATCCTTGGTCATCTCCTCTAGGTTTATAGGGCGCCGACACTTTTGGGGTCATCCCTCTTCCCTTATGCATCCAGAGAGTGCCCTACTCATCTGCCCTTTGGGTCCCATGAGTTCATGAAGGTGATCAATCTCCTAAGCCATGACCCTTAGACAATGATAGCTGTTACCTCCCGACCCTATGGTCATGTGCAACTAGGGAATTAGGAAAATACTTCTTCCATTGGTCTTATCCCTACCTGACCCTAGGATAGACTTAGGATTCCATTATAGTACATGTCCAACTTAGAACCTTAACCAAGCCTTCATCATCTCTCTCTGCATTCATGGACTGTCTTTCATCCTTTCATAAGGGTCATGGCGACCAGCCTACCTTGGTCAGGCCCCATACCGGTTACCTCCATGGTAACACATCCACATGCACTTAGAGATGGTTAACTATGGGTCTACAGGTTCATTCTCTTACCATGTACTCTGCTCTTAGCTTCTCTAGATCCTATGAAACCTCTTTAGATTACCTCAAAAACAACAAAACTGATATACACCCTACAAAAGGGTCCCTCTCCCAGGATGGGAGGAAACTACAACTCTTGACAACAAGGTCACAACCGTCCTTGGGGTTTACATTCACATGAACTTGCCTAACCCAACAGGTACTAAGTCACAAGAAGGTCACCTATTAAACCATGCTAGGTCATACTTGTTCTCTTTCCTCAACATTAGGTCAACTTAGTTGTGAGGGGTTCATCAAACCTATCTTTAACTTAAGGGGTTTCCTTTTCCTCTATACATGAAGAGTACCATGCTCGAAACTATAGAGACTCAATTCTCTTCATGAGCATTAGGTAAGCCACTTCCCCTCTTTGGCCAGGAACCCTAGGTTCACTTTTGGATATCCAACTACATACTCAACCTCTTAAGCATGTCCAAGGTATGCCCTGTACTCCCATGATCCTTTTATATGAGCAACACCTCAGAGTTGAGTCCTCCTCAAGGACAACCAACTAGGTATACAGCCCCACAACTAGTTACTTGAACCTCCTCAGGATCTAAGGCACACTTTATCTCATCTAGTAGGTAATCACTTATACCATAGGTACATAGGTACTGGAAGCATCATCCTGTTTGGTTCCTCTAAAGGAAACTAAGATATCATCGACCTCCAGGGATCATGCATGAGGAAACAACTATCATCCCCAGTATTCCTTATACTCAGGGTGTTAGGCTTCCAACCTTCTTGCTAGGGTCCTTCTCTCTCTCTCTATAGCTAACCCTACCAACATCCTCACTATTAGAGGTCCTCTCTCCATGGGGGATCGAGCCCACAGGCATAGCTCTACGCGGGTGAAGCCTATGCTCAACTTATGTTTGCTCATGATTATCCATAGCCCCTTATGCTTATCCCATAAGCCATCCATCCTGATCCCTTGTCCAGGGTTTCATCCTACTGTCAGTACTACTGACGTTCTCTGGGTGCAAGCTATATCCTACTTGCAACAACCCATAAGGTTTCTATAGGTTCTTCTATAACCTCCTCCATGAAGGAGCTACCCTTCGCTCAAACATGCACATCCCTATACATGGTTGGGTTGCCAAAGATACTAGGCCATCTAACCTCTCATGGCTCATATGACATCCAAGGCATGTTTATCCAAACATTCAGTCCACCACGACATCTAACTCATCATCTCTCTCTAACCTTCACTTAGGGTTAGGGTTAACATCATCCTCAAAGGATGTGCTAGGTCTCTACCTTCAATGGAGGTCTCTACCTCCAAGATTAACTCTCTCTACTCATCCTCCTGACAAGGAGGTCTATCCTCAGGTCTCTCCTGAGGGCAATGACAACTCATGTCATACGACCTAAGCATGTATCTATTCTTTAGTTTGCGCTTAATCTATTAAGCTTATGTCCATGACATCTTATTTACCTAATTTTCATTAATTTGGTGGAGGATTCCTTAATCCTTATCAACCTTACCCATACCTCAAGAGGGTGAGGAGAAGAGAGAAAACCTTAATCCTCAAGGTCCTTATCAGAATTTGAGTTGTGAAGGGATGAACAAGATGAGAGAGTCCTAAAAGTATCTTATTTCGATTCATACCCTAAGACTTTGGCTAGGAAGTCACACAGATCCGGGAGTCCTCATATTCTGACTAGCGGTGTGGAGGAAAATATTGCCAGCCCCCGGTCGTGATCCTTTTCTAGACACCTCCGTCTTTCGGATAATCCTCTAATAACTCCCTTGGGTTCTATGGAGTTTGTAAAATTTAATAATTATTAAAGATTAAGTGAGAAACCTATGCTCTGATACCAATTGTAACGACCCCGCCTCCCGGTAACCCCCAATTAAGGGAGAACCGAAGGTCAGAGCCGTTATTCAATTAATAGGATCAAAGGTTCAACAAATAATCAATAATAATTATGAAATTCTACTAACTAACTGGAATTTGGTATAAAAATTAAAACTTTACTTACCTTTGGAAATCTTATCTATCCAGAGCTTGAACTATTCTATCTAATCCTCCTTGCACTTTATTTTTTTATTTCCACGATGTGTCACTTTACTGTTTGTTCTTTCTACTGTTGTTCCTAAAACGTCGACAAACAAAACGTCAGTCAGTATATCAAAATATACTGGTATGTGGGAACAACCAAAATCTTGCAAATATGGCTAACGATTTAATAATCACAATCAAATTAATTAACAAACCAATTTACACTTTTCAGTATGACATTCTCCACCGCTTTTTTCCCTAATCCTGGCATATCCACCTTAGGGTTTCCTTTGCCAATGACTTAAGGCCACCTTCTCAATCCCGAGCTTGGTGCCTGGGGGTCACCACTCATGGTGCCCACTAGTCATGCAGTATCATAGGTCACCTTCTCATTCCCGAGCTTGATGCCTGGGGTCACCACTCAAGGTGTCCATTGGTCTACCCATCTGGGCCTGACCTTTGGCATCATCCATCAGGGTGGCATGTAGGTGCGAGAATACATACTTCTATTTTTAATGTGATAATCATAGTGACTTTATGATTTGCAAGTATGAACATTCAACAGATAATTTGCATTCAATGCGATTAACCATCCGGAAAATCCTCGGAAAACTAAGGCGGTTATCCATAATTAACCACATACCTGATTTGCAGATTCAACAAGCTATTACTAATTCCAAGCAACAAGTAATCCAAGAAGTAGTTCAACAATCACATAATTCCTGAAAAGCATACGTAGCCTATTTACTACACTTTACCAAGAATATACCTATTTAATTGACTTAGATTCACTTTCTAGGGTTTCTAATCCGAATTGGGTTTTATTAGGGTTCTTTTTACAACTTTCCTCATTCATACCCTAGAACAGCAGTTCTAAGTGCAAAACCCTAATTACTCACATATTCACATTAGAGCCTTTTTTATCATCTTAGGTTCCTTTCGGATTAACAACTCCTAGTTCATTATGATCTAATTCACCTATGAACTCCATTTATCATTAATTCCAACTTTATCCATTAGAAAACCCTAATTATCATGTTAAGGGTTTCTATCCATGATTAGGAACTTTTTATATTCCAAATATCTTAGAGCCATCATTTAACAACATATTATCATATTTTTCGAATTAAATATGATCTTATACTCTTTTACCCTAAATTAGGGTTTCTAAGTGCTTAATCATTCATAATTGGTGTAAAACCCCAAATCATGTAATATATCATCTAGATCAGGTTCAAGTTAATCATTACTGTTTCAACAATTACTTAATATCACCAATTAAGCTTCATGAACTTAACCATTAATTTCAATTAGGGTTTCTAACATAATTTCAAAGCACTTTTCATTAACTTATAGTACTTTTGCAATTAAGAATGAAATCAATATTAATATCATTTTTATTGGATTCCTCTCATTCTCCTAATCAATTTTCATATTTTATGCATTCTAATCCGAGCTACCAATCTTTAGTTATGAAATTTGCAAGAGTTACCTTTCTGGACCAATCGCGGAGTGCCACATCATCCCCTCCATGCAACACGGCTTGCCTTATTGGAAACATAACGAAATGACGTTCATGCCCCCAGTAAGTGAATTGGCGCTACAGCCCGCAGAGGGGCAAACTCGTCCAACGCACTCCTATCGTCTTCTACCTCGCGACAGGCTAATGTTGTCGCCCTAGCAGCGAACTGTGCCACCTCTCCTTCCTTCTCTGCACCCTGCCGACCTCCGACGATGTTCTCCCTACCTCTGTCATACCCTCATGCACCCAGGGCGTCCTTCGTATGTGGCTAGGGCAGTCGGCTCACGCTGGGCAGCCCATGATCCGTGACCGGCACTGCAGCTGTGCTGCAGCCATTGTGTGAAGACCGGAGTATGAGGATGATGGCTACAGTTCTCTCGGACGACGTGCAACACCATACCTCCATCGTGATGACTCCAAGATCCCTCGTTGCCCCAGGGGTATCACTAAAGCTTTCAGTTAGGGTTTCAAATGCAAAGAAAGAAGAAGAGGAGAAAAAGACGTGGATTTCTCCTTAAGCTCGAACCATGGGTCTACCCCTTATATAGGGGAGGGTTCGACGCCTCAAGATGGCTTGTCCTCAAAGAAATGAAGTTCCTTCTCAAAAGGAATCATATTCCTTCAAGGAGAAGTAATCCTTCTCTCTCCTATTTACTTCCTTGTTATTTCCTATTTCATGGATAATTAGGAATACAAAAAAATCATCCCTTTTATCTTCTTTATTCTTGCTTTTCAAACCATTGGCACGACATTAAGTTTTCCTTTTAGTAAAAAGTACTTCCTTTTATCAATATCACAAAATTCATTAATAATGTATCACATTATCCTTTTATTTTGCAATTTTGGTATTTTCTCTTTCTTTCCTCTTTATTGGGACTCCTTGGATCCCAAGACACTCTATTATTTCAAAATTCTTTTTATTGGATACTCATTATTCTTCTAGATGCATCTAAGTGCATTATTTCTCATTATCATGGTTATTTCTTATTAAAATATTTCCTTTTTGAGGATTTCCCTTTATTTCTCTTTTATTTTCCTCGTTGGTATTCCTTTTATCATTAGGAATCCTTGGGATACGATATTCCACAAAGGATAACTCAATTATACCTCTTTTCACTTGTTTTCCACATTTTACCATTGTTTTCAATTTCTTTCTTAACAAGGAAATACTTAATTGGTCTTTTCTTTTCTTATTGCATCCTCTATGCAACTTTAGACTCCTTGGGACCCAAGGAACCCAAGAGGCACGAAATCCAATTTTGGATTGCATTCCTTTTCCTTCTAGAGGTTTCTATCTCATCTCTCTTTTCTCAACAACTCAATTAATCATTACTTAATTGAATTTCCTTGTTATTGGACCCAATAGCCAATAAAGCCCACAAATCAAACAACAAGGCTATTTTAAATGAAATTCATTTATTCACACAAATTATATCATTATTTGTCCAAATATCTTTAATATGATAAAATACATTTCTCACCAAAGGAACCCAAAATTTGGGGTTGTAACAAATACAATGATTAAAGTAGGGTCAAGGTGGATAGATGGTAGCCTCTGAACAAGCCCAAAACTAGCCATAGAAATATTTTCTAAAACATCTGGGTTAGTAATAGGCCATTGTGCCAACATGATGTGGTGTTGGGAGAGTCGGAAGGTTGCTTGTCTAGGAGCCATATCTATGAAAAGTACAAATATTACATTAAATGAAAAGTGCAAATATTGTACAATATATAAGTTTGTCAAGATTCTTCATTACATAAGATGAAATTAATTCAAATACATGAACTACCAAATATTAAAATACAACATGAACTACTAAAAGAGAAATATTACAATAATGAGTTACTGCATTTGATTCAATATCTCATCTAAATGTTCATAAAATGGTCACATTTGATGTACAACTCGATGTATCTCTAGATGTGATACAGCTAATTGGTTTTTAACATGTTCATTGATTGACGTTGCTTTCTATTTAGTGTGATCCCAATACCAACCAAGTAGCTCAAGAAGTTCTTCATACATGTAAAAATTTTCTTTAAAAATTGCCAATGAAATTTTGCTTGTTCTTTTGTCACTATAAATCCTAACTTGTTGTACAACAAATCTGGTACGTAATTCCAGTCATTATCCAATAGAGTTTGATGAGCCATTTTCCCCTGTAGGCACTTTGTAGCTATTATTTGGATTAACTCTACTGACATGTGAAATGTCCATGTCCTTCGATGAGCCATCTATAAAAAAATCCATTATAAATTCATTCTTTTAGTGAAATTGCAAACATTACATGACATGATTAAATTGTAAACATTACATGACTTGAGTAAATTGAAATTGCAAACATTATATTATGTGATTAAATTGAAATTGCAAACATTACATGACTTGAACAAACTAAAATTGCAAACATTACATGCCTTGAGTAAATTGAAATAGCAAACATTACATGACCAGACATCATTTTACATTAGGACAAGTGTGTCTATTATGGCCCCTTCTGCCACACTTATGACAATGATATGTATACTGATTTGGATCAACATCCATAGTTGAAGGCCTTCTCTTTTTATTTGGGCTTCCAGCTTGCCTTTGTTTCCTAGGGGGTAATAAGGGATAAATACCTCTACTTTCATCAAATTGAGGCCATTACCTCTTGTCGGTAATACCACGAAATTCAGTTATGTATGCATTTAGATAAGCCTCATTTGTATAATATGCCCTCACAAGTGCATCAAGATCCCAATTAATAAAGTCTGCAACTACCCAAACATGAGAACATGGATAATGCCATTGTTGTGGAAAACCACAACTGCATTGACTGTCACCATTTGGACGTACTATTACTTGAATTTTATGTCCATCCATGTCACCTACAAGCCATTCATCATTTTTCACATGGATGTGTATTGTAAGTTTTTTTGCATCCTCTCGAACATTATAAAGCTTATCATGAACCCTCAAGGGCCACTTTAGTCCATCTTGTGCACATTTATTTGCGAGATTATGCCTCTCCAGCCACATTGTCACAGAGTGATAGTATGTGGCAACAATTAACGCCTGTATTGGCAAACCTCTAACACCTTTTAAGACTCCATTACACCCTTCAACATGATTGCTAGTCAATGACCCATACCTGCAACCTCTGTCATATGTGAGAGACCAAAAAACTAGATTTTGGCCTAATAAATACACCTTCACTGCTGGTTCTATGGTTTCTATAACAATCATATGACAATCAAATTCAAGTGTATCAACTGTTGATCCCACCTTCCATAAAAGCTCCCTCAACTCTTGGGACTTGAACTACTTATGGAAGTTCTCCCAAAGATGTCGAAGACAATAACGATGTTGAGCCCAATCAAATTTGGATTCAAGTGCTGGAAAAATCCCACTCATTCGATCAGAAATAATACATAAGTCTGTACGTCATGGAATGATTGGAATACAAGTTTGTAGACAACCAAAGAACCACTCCTAGGAGTCCTTATTTTCTTTCTCGACAACAACAAAAGAAAGTGAAAATAGACCATTATCAGCATCTATCCCACATACAATGAGAAGTATGCTAGTATATTTTCCTGTTAAAAATGTGCCATCAATAGTAACAACAGGCCTGCAATAGGCCCAACCCCTCACAGCTGGACCAAATGCCCAAAACACCCGCTTGAATCTACGAGTGCCTTCAGTTTGAAGGGTATAATCATCAATAAGGTGGGCATATATAGTTCTTGGAATATATTGTGTTAGAGATATAAAGAATGGCAACAAACTATAATATGATGATTCCCAGTCTCCAAATATTTTACAGACAAACTTCCTCCTCGCTAGATATGCCTTCTTGTAAGATATTTGGAGCCTTAGTTCAGCATTCACCTTGTCACGAATTTCTCATTTCGACATATCCAATCGTGATACTAGGATTGGCATTATCATTCAAGCAATATAAGATGCCGTGACTTGGTGATGATCATGATTCATAACAGTTAATTCACAATTGTGGCCTTCTTTAAAACATTTTATCTTCGACATGCCACCTGCTCTTTTGGACTGGCAAGCGGTCAATCTCCAAGGACATCATTGATCATGGATACAAACAAGTTTAAGATGATGATTATTTGAGCGTAATGTACGGTACTGGACATTCTTTTGTATCAACCATTTTTGGAGCGTCTCAACCAGTACAACTTTGGATGCAAATAAAGCACCCTCATATATAACAATGCTGGAAGGATTGTAATTGAGATGGAATTCATGACAAAAATCTTCCACCCAGTCATCATCTTGAAAAGCTTCATAGTTGGAATAAATGTGTTCATGTTGGGGCCATTGGTTGTCAAATATGGATGGAATAGAACTCAATGCTACAATAGAGTCAGGGAATGGATGTGTGTGCTCATCATCGATTTCAGTCAATGACTCCTCCTCAGGTGGTTCACTATTATTACCACCTTCAATATCACTATTGTTATCAACTTCATGATCACTATCATTATCACCTTCAAGATCACTATCATTATCTCCCTCGTCAACCTCAACACCAACATTCTCAGTAGTAGGATTTTGAGAGAAATGAGGTGGTTGACTCCATTCAGCAGTTAAATAACTTTGAGAGAATTGAGGTGGTTGACTCCATTCAACAGTTAAATTACTTTGAGAGAATTGAGGTGGTTGACTCCATAAATGATTGTGAGGGAATTGAGATTGAAATTGATTCAATAGACCCATGAAACAAAGCTGTTGGTGGATAGATGTTTTTTCAAGAAACACATCAATATAGGCATCAGTTGAAAGTGATAACAAGGTTCTGTATGCATCATCATCAACTTGTATGAGCATATGATTTTCTCCAGGGAAAAGATATGATATTTTGATAGAGAAGTGGTTGAGATTGATGTCAAGTGCTGTATAGATATATGATTTTAATTCAGACAGGGTATTAATAAGTGAAATGTTTACGGGTCTAAAAGATCGACTAGAATAAGACCCATCAGAGAGAAATTGACCATCATATAGTATCTTGACAATTAGTGAATTTGAACTAGATGCCATGTTCCTATCATTGTAAAACAATAATTCATATTTTAGAACATTCTATTAACATGAATTAATATTTTAGAATAGTGACATCATTTTTAAAAGAGTAGTTAAGATTTTAGAACAATAATTTGGAATTTGGAATTAAATTTATTTTACTATTTTTTCTTTAACATTAACTTTTTAGAACAACAATTCTACTATTTTTTAGTAACATTAACATTTCTAATCAACAACAATTTTGCTATTTTTTCAGTAACATTAACATTTCAGAACAACAATTTTGCAATTCCGAACAATAATTTTTCAGGTATTAATTAACCTTCAATTGTCATTTTCAACATCGTTATTTCACTAATGTGGAATTAAGGATTAGCAATACAGTTATTCCAGTTGTAATATTGCATACTAATGTTAAGTTCAAGTTTTGGACATTAAAATTTTGGTAGAAAAAATACCTCAAATGGAGAGTTCTCCCTTGTCAATCAAAGAATACGAGAAGAGAAAGAACACCAACAGTAGAAGCGCCTCCAAGCTGTATAAGAAACGAAGAAGATAATAGCTCCAAGATCGCCCGAAATAATCTAGAAATCGCCTCCAAACAGTAGAAATTTGAGCAAGAACTCCTGAGCAATGGGAGTAGAGAGCAAGAGTAAGGAAATAAAGAATGATGTGAGTTTGGGGGGATGATTTCGCCCAATATTTATAGGAGAACAATGTGTCCCAGTTGGGGACGCATTGCTCCCACATGGCACCACGCCGCGACCCAATGACAAAATAGTCGTTGGGTTGTGCCGGTCCAGGGAGCAATGCGTCCCCGTTCCGGACGCATTGCCCGCGTGGCCAAATTTAGCCGTTGGGGTGTCTCCACACATGACGCATTGGACCCACAAGAGGGCAATGCATCCTGGTTTGGGACACATTGCCCTCCGGTGGGGCCAATACGTCCCGAACGGCGACACATTGCCCTCCTGTGGGGCCAATGTGTCCCAAACCGGGACGCATTGCCTCGCGGTAGAGCAATGTGCCCCAGAAGGTGACACATTTCTCTACAAATGTGCCATTTTAGGCAATAAGTTCAAGAACGTTCCATTTAGGGCATAAAATATGGCAAATGTGCCATTTAGGATTTTTGGCCTTGTAATTTTATAACATAAAAGGCATGGATGTCTGACCGACTTCGTAAAACAAAGATCCATAATTAGATTAGAACGTTCACACATAGCAAAATGATCTTTTTTTTTGAGTTAGAAGGAGACTTAGTCCCCCCCCTCAAACTGGTGCCAGAGCTCGGATGACCCAAGGGTTGTAAATACAATGCGCAACATGAGGTTTCAAACCCGAGTCCCCCGGGGAGGACAGGTTGGACCGAACCATCTGTGCTACACTGGCCTGGTCAAAATGATCTTTTTTAGTCAAGCAAGGATTGTTCTTGAAACAACATCCACCCATAAAAATGAATTAAGCATTTGCCTAGTGGCCAACAACCTAAACAACAAAAAACAACCTGCTAGTCCTATCCACAGCCAACCTCCAAGGAAAAACTTAAAATAGAAAGAAACTATATGAATAACTATATAAGTATCTACCTACCGTCGTATATGTAAAGTAAGTTTTGTCTATTTAAATGAGAAGTCCTCTTATCTTCATGGGGAAACAAAGAAATCTCCTCATAACAAAAGAGGTATTATGAACATTCCTCTAGGTACTAATAGTTTTAGCAAACTTAATTAGGTGGCCAATGATGGAAAACTCCTGCACCTTCTTCATGATCTCCCTTGTGAAGTGGGTTTTCCTTCAAGGCTTCTTAGCTTCCCTGAAGCCATCTCATGGATCAAGCTTGAGTCAGTCTCAAAATCAAGATGTTAAGATTCTGATCATCCACTGCCTGTTAGGAAATTACCATGACTTGCATGCAATCTTCCTCATGGATGTTCACCATCATCGTATATCTGTAGGTTAGTACGAGACTACCTCTCATGTCCCTTAGAACGCTCATGATTCATCTCTCCTTACCATAGACAACATATGTCTTGGCCCTGATCACTATGTTCAACTTCAAATTTGATACATCAAGGGGGTACTATTTGACCAAGGAGACACATCGATTTTGAACTTTGGATTGGTGACTCCCCTTCCACCTCTAGTATGTGGTTCAACTCTAGGTCCACCTAATTTATAAATGACTCTTCTTAATTGTCATATTTGTTAGTCTCATAGTATATCATCACAATAGGTCTGTGTTGATGGACACACCCTCAGACTTAGCCCTACATCGATGTCTACTGATAGATGAGTAAATCATAGGGGGAGGTAGGAGAACAACCAATCCTTCAAGTTACATGAAGATTACTTGTTCAACTCTATCCGAAGATAGCATGAAGGGAGATAGGACTGACAACCTCCGATTGAAGAAGAGAAAACATCTTGCACCAAAGCTCCCTGACCACCTTACTAACCACAATGAGATGTTGAGTGGTCTCTTGATCGATCTCTTTGTAGCAGATATAAGATGATGCAAGTAGGATCTTACAACAATGGAGATTGTCATCGGTGGCAGCACAAGCTTTGAGATCATCCAAACTACCACACTGGCTCTTAGGAGAGCTTCATTAAACCACATCTCTCTCATGGGAAGAAGGATTCTCTACATCATTATAGAGAACCCGCTTCGTTGATTTGGTGGTGAAGTTAGCGTCTATCGTTGGTGACCACCATAGAACATCATCATGCTCTGAAATAGCATATCAGGACCCTGACACATATCTACACCTTCTTTTGTAAGGATATGTTCTAAAATTGGTGCATCCCAAGTACTGTCTATTGACTCAAGTTATAAATTGAAACCCTTATTTCAATTCACTAAATCCTTGTTTTGATGATGACTAACCATTCCACTTATTTGTGTCTAATACTTCTAATTGATTGATTTCAAATTAAGTATAGACACACTCCAAATGCATAAACTTGTGCATCCTAACTTGGAGAGAAACAAATCAAGATCAATGCAAGTGCACTTTTGTGTAAAATACCTCATATCTTTAGAATCATGTTGTAAATCACTTGTAATGATTGTATAATCTGTTATTAAGCTTATAAAAATTCAAGAGCACTTAAATAGAATATTTAAGCACTTTTGTGGCACTTTCTAAAATTCATTACATGGACTTTTGTTGACTAAGTTTAACTCACATGAAACTCGACCGGTGACCAGGATGCATCTTGAGAACTGCCAGGGTCGATCGAGTTTGTTGGATTAAGGGCTCTAGGGGGGGTGAATAGAGCTTCACAATTCTCACAAAATGGATTAGACCTTCAAATTATATTAAGTGAAAAAGCTAAAGCATACAACCAATTTGAAGTCCTAACTAGCAAGCATAGCAAGGATGAGAGACAAGGAAAGCATATACTTGGACTAAGTGGTTTAGAGTGGTTCCATACTTCAAACTAGAAGTGAGTCAATCCACTACCTAGAGGTGGTTAATCTCTAGGAATTTGATATCTTGATACTCTTATATTCATTCATAAGATTATAAGAAAAAAATCACATTCATCCAAGGACTTAATACTTCAAGCAAGGATCTTCAACCTACCAAAGGAACTTACCCACTTGACCAAGGAGTCTTCAGCCTTCAACAAGGACTTACCCACTCCATCTTCATGTATTTGGCCTTCCAGAGATTGCCTATCCTTCTTGAACATCCGCCTTGCCTATCTCCTTCACTCGGAGATCTGGATCACCATGCTTTCTTCAACCTTGAAGAATAGCAACTCCTTCTCCTTCACTTGGAGAAGATCTTCAAGCATTTTCTTCAAAGAGGAAAGGGGGTAGGAAAATGGAGGTGGTGAGCTTTACATGAATACAGGAAATAACTCTCTTATAAGGGATCCTAACTCACTCATATTTATAGATTTGAATTGAAACTAGAGAGAGAAAGGGGCTCAAAGGTGTGCAACACTCTCAACTAGGCTAGGACCAAGCATGTAGTGAATGAGCAACCTTGGAATGAACTCCAAGTGGTCCTATTTATAGCTGGGGGTGCTCCTTTTAGTTAGGGAACACTTAAGGCAGAATTATAGCCATTTTTGCACAAGGCAAAAGATCTATTTTTGTCCAAACAAGTCATCAACGGTTAGAATCACTTTTTCTACAATTTTCGTATAGTGCAATCGATCGAGATTCAATAAAGGTAACTCGACCGATCGACTAAAAGACAAACCCAATATTCAAACCATCGGTCGAGTTTATCCTGGGGAAACTCGACTGACCAATGAATATTGCATTGATCAGTAACCCGATAAGTCAAGTTCTGTGTATGCACAACTCGACCAATGCACTCTCTAGAAAATGGATCCAGTGGATTGGTCAAGATTGCAACTTGACCGATCAACAACATGTGATCAATTTTCTAAAGTGCTTAAAAAGTGATTAAAACTTGGTATAAAGTGTCCCAATAATTTTTCTCATCTTAGTTACAAGTCATATCATCAATATAAGTGATTACAAAATTCTTCTAAGGTCATTTACATGGATTTCTTAATTAGCACACTTGTATAGCTTTTGACTTGAACTTTGACAAGCTAGGGCTTATGAATTTTGATCCTTTTCATGTACCTAACGCCTAAAATCAATCTTGAATACACATATGAGATACATATGAATGGAATGGTTAAGTCATTATCAAAATATGGACAATGTATAACCTCTAGGTCAACATTCTCCCCCTTTTTTACAATGACAAACCATTCCTCAAACATATTGAAAAGGATATAGAAATTATACCCTTGCCTTGTGAATTTTCGGGGATTCAATATTTGACCAATGTGAATTGCTCCCCCTCAATCTATGCTTACTTTAACCTGCATAGTTAGTCTATCTACACAAAGCAATTATAGCATATATGTACTATATGGTCCTTTGCAAGTCACATAATAAAGCATATGATGAACAAGAAAAGGATCTCATAAGCAATTAGCAGCAGTATGACAAAAGATAGCAATATGATAGCAGTATGATTGAGTTTCAAGACATTGAAGTTCTCTCCCCCTTTTGACATTATCAAAAAGTGAGGGGTAGAAGAGCATAAAGTTAGGTCTTCTCCAAATACAATCAAGCAGATATTCAACCATGCAATCTCATATCATATATCAACTAGAGATGAAAGAAACACACAAGCTAAGTCATAATCAAAATATGGTGAAATATGACACCAAATCATAGGATATAACAGATCAAAGAGTAATAGTGCACATAACATAGATTACAACTTAGAAGCATGTTCTCATAAAAGCAGCTATAAGAGAGAAGCAATGAAAATTGAAGATAAAATAGTACATCTCAAATAATATGCCCAGATGTTTCTAATACAAAATAGCCTAGAAAGATATATATGATCAACAAACTAGACTAAAAACTAAGAACATCTAGACATCTAAGCTATCTATGTCCACAACATCATCATCATCATCAGCTCCAGGCTCGTAGTCCTTGTCTCCATCTGAAGGTGCACTAGTAGTGCCTTCATCACCAAAATCAGCACCAGAGCCATCACCATCATCAGAAGCATCCTCACCATCGCCATCATCATCATCAGCAACAATAGTTCAACATCAGCCTGGTCAAGCATCTCCTCGTCCACAGAAGGACCAAAGCCATGATCAGGCCAATGAGCATTCTGCTCACCCCAAGTGATACAAAGAGCATAGAGCTTATTGGCCAGAGGGAAGGAAGGAGCGGAATTGCCAAGACTGGGAAGCATAGTGGTCAAAGGGCCAGCAAGCAACATCAGGTAAACGGGAGCAGGACCACCAACAATAGAGGGTGTGGGAGCATTAGTGAAAGGCTTGGGGGTAGGGTAGTAATGATGATATGCATAAGAAGCATAATCACTACCGGGGTATGGCTGGTAGGTGGGGTATGGGTGTGCACATTATAAGTTCATGTTAGACATGATTGAACATAAATCCTGGTGTAGGTGCTCCTGAACCTAGAGGTTGTATACCTGTTGGTGCATCATGTAGCCCATGAGGGTTTCATTTGACACATGAAATGAGGCATGACTAGGTCGGGGTGGCTGAGGAGGTGGAGCTCGGGTAGATGTGGAGGCAAGGGTAGCAGAGGTAGAGGATGAGGGTGAAGCACCAGGTGTGGTGGAGGCAAAGACAGGCACAGACTTCTGAATTGTAGTCTCACTAATACACACTCCCTTCCTAGCAAGTTTGTAGTGGAAGTCAGAAAAGAGTGATTTCTCAATGGCGAATTGAAATAGACCACAGATCAGGGCTGGATAAGGTGGATGGGTGCCGCGAGTGTTCTTATCAAAGTCAAAATAGGTCATATGGTGGAGAATGTATCTTGACCATTTGACATCGATATTCTATAGAATGCAGTACATTAGGACCGCAATGTTCTCTGTAATATATGTTTGATTTTTCTTTGGATGGATGTTGCAGTTGATCAGTAGGGCTAATATATGCTTTCTGAGATCAAGGGAGGAGGAGGGTAGGGTGCTCTTCTTCTTGTAAGGAACATCAGGTTTCTTCAGGTAGCAATGGATATAAGGAAGAGTGATCTCATTTTGCTTGTAGAAACCCTCAGGATCCAAAAGGTCAAAATACTCGCTGTAATCCTTGCGCTTGGTGTCATTCTCATCATCTCCAAAAAAGAAAACATTCAAGATATCTTCAAAGATTTGAAATTTCTTCCCAGCGATCATGGAAGTAAGGATCACTTGAGTATTCAACGGGGGTACAAGAGTGTCATAATTCCAACACAGGTTAGCATAGAATTCATGAACTGCTTTTGTGCTTGTCATAGAATTATAAAAGCAGTCACGCTCAACAGCCAGGGCTGATAGGTGATGAACAACTAACAACCTCACCACTTGGTCTATAACATCTTGATGCCTATAGATAGGCTCAAACAAGTCTCTAAAAGGAAAATGACTCCTAGGAAGAAGGTCTTTATACCTATTTATGACCTCTATTGAGACAAACAAGGTGTCATCAAACGGAACCAAGCGAGAGGATGAAGAAGATGGTTGTGCATTGCTAGTGGCGGGTCTCTTTCTTCTATGAGAAGCCATGGAGGTGAAAAGAAGGAGTAGAAGAGAGTAAACACACAAAACAAACCACCAAAACCATTCATCAACCAAGGTTGAGCAAAGGGGAAGGTCTAGGGTAGCCTATCTTGGTCGGAAAAGGGCTAGGATAGGGAAGGTAAGGGTTTGGTTTGAGAGCTTAGGGCTAGAAGAAGGGAAATCAGTTGGCTATTCTCTAGTTGAGAGGGAGAATAGTCAGCCAAACCCAACTTAAGTTGGCTTTAGCCCACTGATCGATCGAGTTTTGAGAGTCAGAAACTCAACTGATTGGTCCATTCAGAACAGCTCTCGACCACAGACCAGTTGAGTTTATCCTAGGGAAACTTGACCGATGGTCAACCTGACCTAAAACCATCAAACTCAATTTCTAACCATTTGAATGCTAATTAAATTTATTTATCAAGTCTATTGTGTATATTGAACATACTTAGGCACATATCACTCATCATTGGGTACTATTTTGTGATAAAACAAGCATTTACAAAAAATACCCAAAAGCAAGAGAAAAGCAAGACAAAAATGAACATGAAAAAGCAATTTTAGGCATGTAAGCATTCAAAGATAACCAAGATAGATGCAAAACATATAGGATAGATGACTACTAGCTAGAAGGCATGTTAGATTCATCCAAAGTAGTTATAAGAAATTTTGATCTAATAAAGTTAAATTGCTCTCTAGCTAGAGGTTTAGTGAAAATGTCCGCCAACTGATTTTCTATGTCCACATGCGTGATATAAATATCCTTTTTGGCAATGTGATCATAAAGAAAATGATGGAGTACCTCTATATGTTTAGCTCTACTATGCAATATAGGATTATAAGAAAGATTAATTGCACTAATATTATCACAATAGATAGGAGAAGCATCAAAATGTATGTTAAAGTCTTGGAGCATTTGCTTCATGCATAGGATTTGGGCACAACAACTCCCGACTACGATGTATTCAGCCTCGGTGGTTGATAATGCCACTGTGCTATGTTTCTTGGAAAATCAAGACACCAAGCATGGTCCTAGGAGGAAACAAGTGCCGCGTGTGCACTTTCTATCAATCAAGCAGCCTGCATAATTGGCATCACTATAGGTAGTATGAGTAAAGTCTCTTGACTTGGGATACCATAGTCCAAAGTTTTGAGTTTTGGCTAGGTACCTTAAAATCCTCTTAACAGCTATAAGATGAGATTTCTGAGGATTTGATTGAAAGCAAGCACACAAGCCAACACTAAACATTATGTCAGGTCTAGAGGTAGTTAAGTAAAGTAAACTTCCAATCATACCTCTATAGAGCTTCTCATCTAACTTATCACCTTCTTCATCTCTATCAAGTTTGGCGGTGTTGGACATGGGTGTGTCCATCGGCTTCATGTTTTCCATTCCAAAGCATTTGAGTAGTTCATTGGTATACTTGCCTTGGTTGATGAAGTTTCCATATTTGGTTTTCTTGATTTGGAAGTCGAGGAAGAAAGTAAGCTCACCCATCATGCTCATCTCAAACTCACTCTTCATAAGAGAACTAAACTCCTTGCAAAGATCAAGATTAGTCTCGCCAAATACGATATCATCAACATAGATTTGAATGATAAGAAAATGGTTAGAAGTGTGTTTTAGAAATAGAGTAGAATCAACTTTGCCCATGACATAGCCATTGTCTAACAAAAAGTTCTTTAATTTCTCATACCAAGCTCGAGGTGCTTATTTGAGTCCATAGAGAGCTTTTTGTAGAAAATATACATGGTTAGGTAGCTTGTCATTTTCAAAGCCCGGAGGTTGAGTAACAAATACTTCCTCCTCAATTGTATCATTCAAAAATGCACTTTTAACATCCATTTGATATAGAAAGAAATTCTTATAACTAGCAAAAGCAAGTAGCATTCTAATAGATTCAAGTCTAGCAACAGGAGCATAAGTTTCATCAAAACAAATACCTTCCCATTGATTGTAGCCTTGAGCCACTAACCTTGCTTTGTTCCTTACCACCTTGCCATTTTCATCAAGCTTGTTGTGGTAGACCCATTTAGTTTCAATGATATTCCTATCACTTGGTCTTGGCACTAGAGTCCACACTCAGTTCTTCTCAAACTACTCTAGTTCCTCTTGCATGGCTAGGATCCACTCATCATCTCCAAGAGCTTCCTTGATGTTCTTTTGCTCCAGCTATGAGATGAAGGCACTGTTCGCTTTTTGTTTGTTGTAAGCAGCTCATGTCTTCACCCTTTTGAATGGATCAACAATGATTAGATCTTTGGGATGATTCTTTGCGAAGCGAGGAGTGGGATGTTGGTATGTATGCCCATAGAGCAAGTCATGTGATGATTGTAAAGGGATAATTTGTAAATGATTTGAATAATAATGAAGGCAATTTCCAATCTATATGTTTTAACTATTTCTTAGATGATAGTGTAACATGATAGATGTCTAAATAATTATTTACTCAATGACGTATGCTTTTAGGTTCAGGACCTAAACGATGAGATCATACGGATGTTAAGAGTATACATTCTTGTTTGGTCCCTAGTCAGTTGTTATTGTGGAAATAACCATAGACATCAATAACACTAAAGACTAGATTGTGTGTTGGTTGATGACAGAATCTCATTAGTCATGATATAGTGATATCAAACCAAGCACATAGGTACTTGTTAGAGAACAAGTGTACCAAACAGACCCACTGTGAGAGTGAAACATGGAACCATGATTTGGTAGTCACAGTCAGCTCTCACAGTGATGGTGGTGAATGTGATTATTTGACCTGAAATCACTACACTCAACACATGTTGTTGGGTACACTTTGACATCATCAGACGTAGTCCTGAAACATGGGTTGTTATAAAGGTGATGATTGGGTGGCTTTGACACATGGGGCTTTTGAGGGGTGAGTGATAGATATGGGATTTGTCCTTCCTAAGGGAGTTTCATGTCCATGTCCACTTGATGAGTAGGATTGAGAAAGGCATGCACATGCATATGTGAATCAATATGAGATATTGATGTCACACACATGTCACCCAGTCTGCTCTGAGATCAAGGAAATGGATGAACATTGAAAGGATGACTGTACCATGCCTTGAGTTCATTCAGGACATTAGTGACAAAGGAATTATACATTCGCTGTAACACCATTCACGGATTGTAGGATTGAAAGTTGTTCTCCAACTTTCTATTTCACTTAGGTAGCACTGATGTGCGACTAGGCACCACTCTTTGCTTGTAAAGTCATAAGTGTTATGGACTTTCACTGCCAACGTGAAATGGACCTGTAGGATCACACACATAGGATTTAACCTAGAAGAGGAGTTTATCCAAAAATGGTGTTTAGATTGATTAATAAAGGAGTTTAGTAGTTCAATTAAATACTCAGTTGATTGATAGATCAAAATCATAGTGTTCAAGGTGTTGGACCAATTGATTAGAGTATCAGATTGACTGAAACTACAATTGACTGATTTTGTACAGTCCGCACTCCCAACCGATCAGCTCATGGGATGAACCAATCGGCTCAGGTTGGTGAACCGATTAGCTCAGCTGGTGAGATGATCGACTCATGTATTAATGAGATAATCGACTCAATTGTTGAACTGGTTGATTCATGTGACCAACCGAGATCATTTGGAAAGTCAGAAGACTATTTTTGCAAATACAGTTTGTTTCACTTATACAAATTCAATTTGAACAAGGATTAATATTTGATTAATCAGAAACAAATATGAAAGTCAATTTGAGTTGGATTAGGACCACGAATCGATCGGCTCAGAGCACCAAACAATCTACTCAGGTCTCAAACGATCGACTCAGGGCCCGAAATGATTGTTTCAGGGTGTGAACCGATCGGTTCAGCTGACGCAGTTGGTTGTTTTGTGGAAAATTTCGAACCCTTCTACTCCTGCTTTAATCCCGCATTTCTCGGGGTAGAGAACCCTGTCCCATGACCCTCCTATATATAAGGGTATTGGGGGATTCTCAAAGTACAAATCAAAACACCAGTTGCTCTGCAAAGTTGTCATTCTCTCTTGTTGTGGTAACCGAGAGAGCCTGAGCAAGTGCTACCTGATAAGGGAGGCACAACAAGGGAAAGACAACTATAGAAAGGCAACTGGTTGCTGGAGAGTGTGTCGGTGACTAGTACGCTGACAGGAGGGTGTGACTCCTTCTGATTCCTTATGGGACAAGGAGATCAGAGTTCCAAGTGGTCCGTGTGGACTACTTCAGAGGTGGGAGACTTCTGCCGCTCGGAGGATAGCTGTCAATCCTGACAGTCCCGGTGAGACCAGGAGTTGCACATACACCATCCGAGACTAGAGGTGAAGACCGCGCAAGCCGCGAGGTAACGTCACTGAGAAAGCCTCGAGACAAGGTACACCTCTACAAACCATCCTTCCTATTGTATAGACGTTGACACGATTCCTTTATTTAGAGTTTGGGAGAAGAAAATTTTTGTTTCCGCTGCCTTCTCTGTCTTCCCCAAAAACCCAACAGTGGTATCAGAGCCACATCAACTGCTCTATACTTTAGGATTATCGATGTGATCGATTTTGGTTTGTCACCTTTATTTATTGCATATGATGCGAATAAAATTGGCTTTATGCATGTCCAATCCTAAATCTACAAATCCCTATATACATATATGATATGTAATATGAATGCACTCGATACACGTCACCCTTAAATGAGTTTTTTGGTGGATGTACAACATGGTTATGGCCAATAAACCCTATGTATGTGTTCTTGGTTGAAAGTGGTTGCTTGTATCTCGGTCTGTGCACTGATTCCCTATCTCCTATTCCTGATGTAACTCGAGATAACTCGGGATTTCTTTCCTACCTTTGCTCCCCCCGAATGTAACTTGGGGTTTCCTTTTTCAAATGTAAAATAGGATAGATTTTTATTTCCTGTTATGTTATAGAATGGCAGACTTTTTGACGACCGGTTCGAGGAGTGAGATTAGTGGGTGGCGACCTGAGGAGATGCATGGCGACCAGTGAACCGATCGGCTGGAGGCGTTAGTCGATTGGCTGGTGGAACCCAACCGACCGGCCTGATGGCGAGCAGATCAATCATGGAGATGAGTTGATCAAACCCAAAAAGGCAAAGCACAAAGTTCATCTTATACAGGTTGCTTGTGATGTGGACCTAGATGACCGTGATTCCTCTTGGGTCGAGGAATCACATTAGGATGTCCATAATCATTGCTTTTATTGTTTCACATGTTTTCTATGGGATATATCATGTATATGATACTTACTATATTGTGGTGATTGGATATGTATATGTACCTATAAAAACCAAATCCTTCATTAAATATTAAAGTTTTAGATGCCTTCCAAATGTGACACACGTGAAAATCTTGATCGGCCAAGTGTGGGCACACCCTAGCGTGGTACACCGTCTATCTCGTGGAAGCGTGAAGGATGGATATGTGGGTCTGCCCTAGCAGGGTGCATATTCATCGTGTTGGCTTTGGGTTGGACTTAACAAGGTGACCTAGATAGGATCTAGCACCTTGAGGCATGGAGGTGATCATGGCAAGGAGTTGTACATGACATCTTTCAAGAGTTGCATATGATGCAATTGGTAAAAGTTGCCTACTTGGAAAATATGAGTTGTGGGTGACAGCCCTAGCTGGTCCAGGACTCAGAGGATTTCAGGATCTTGACCCACTAGAAGATTGTACGCTGCAATCTTCTGAATTGATGGTGAGGGTTGTCAATTTGAATCAAAATAGTGGGAGTGGTAATTAATTAAAGTCCTAATTAACTACTGTCAAATTTTATTCAAATCAAATCAAAAGGAGTTTTGAAAAATGCAATTTTCTCTTGTAGAATGGCAAAAGAATCATCTCTTAAAATGGGCAAATTAATTGAGAATAAATTCCATAACTGGTTGGGAATTGTGAGAAGTGTTCTGCACAATCCAGAAATACCGGTAGCCTCAGAATCCACTCTATGTGTGCTTAAGAAGAAGGATAGTTCATTTATGGAGATCAATGGAACAAAGTCTAAGGATAAAGGTGAGGGAGAGAAGGGTTCTCTCGCCAAACAAATGTTAGAATCTTCTGTGCTCAAAACATGGAGAGGATGGAAGGAACGATGGAGGAAGAAGCGAGAGATAGATATCTCCACTTCTAGTGTATACGTGATAGAGATTAACTTTACTACTTCTTTGTCATGGGTACTCGATACCGGATGTGGATCTCACATTTGTTCAAATGTGAAGGATCTTAAGAGAAGTAGGCCTTTGGGGAAAGGCGAGGTTGAACTACGTGTTGCCAATGGGGAAAGAGTTGCCGCCAGTTCCGTAGGAACCTATGAGTTAACTCTACCAAGTGGGCTAATAATAGAGTTGAAGAACTGCTATTATGTACCTGCCATAAATAGGAATATCATATATGTCTCTTATTTGGACAAGGATGGTTTTGAATTTCTTATTAAGAATGGAAAGTGATCTATTTCAAAAGATGGGATCTTTTATGGTAGTGCCCCAATGTCTTATGGTCTATACTTGATAGATCTAGAGACAAGTGTATATAACGTAAACACCAAAAGGCAAAAACTCAACAACTCAAACAAAACATATCTTTGGCATTGTCATCTAGGGAACATAAATGAGAAGCGCATATCTAGACTCCATAAAGATGGTTATCTAGACTCTTTTAATTATGAATCAATAGAGACGTGTGAATCTTGTTTGTTGGGCAAGATGACCAAGACTCCCTTTTTAGGTAAAGGTGAGAGAGCTAGTGACCTATTAGGACTCATACATACTGATGTATGTGGGCCTTTTAGAACTAATGCCAGAAATGGGTGTCAGTACTTCATTACCTTCACTGATGACTTCAGTAGGTATGGCTATGTGTACCTGATGAAAAATAAGTCAGAAACCCTTGAAAGGTTCAAGGATTTCATGAATGAAGTACAGAACCAACTTGGTAAAAGTATTAAAGCACTTCGATCTGATTGAGGTGGAGAATACTTAAGCCAGGAGTTTGAGGACCTTCTGTGAGCCCGCGGTATTGTATCACAATGGACTCTTCCTAGAATACCACATCATAACAATGTGTCTGAAAGAAGGAATCACACTTTACTAGATATGGTGCGATTAATGATGAGATTTGCTGATCTTCCAATTTCCTTCTTGGGTTATGCTCTTGAAACCGCCACGTTTATACTTAACCGAGTACCATCTAAATCGGTTCAAAAGGCACCATATGAGATATGGACAGGGAAGCGTCCCAATATGTCTTATATGAGGATTTGGGGGAGTGAGGCATATGTCAAGAAAATGTTTCCTGACAAGCTAGGCCCTAGATCTGATAAATGTTATTTTGTTGGATATCCTAAGAACACCAAGGGATATTACTTATTCCACCCAACTGACAACAAAGTGTTTGTTACCAGAGATGCTGTGTTCCTAGAAAAGGAATTTCTTTCTAAAGGAAACAGTGGGAGGAAAATGGAGCTTGAGGAGGTTCAAGCCCAACAAGAAAACATTGAACCAATAGATGTTCAAGAGGAACATAGAGGTTCACAAGGTGTTGTGGAATCTCAATCTCCTCAAATAACACAAGGACCTCATAGATCTAGTAGGACACACCTTGAACCTGAGAGGTTTGGATACCTTGTGACTCAAGAAGGCGGTGAGTTGATCACAGATGATGATCCAACTACCTATCTAGAGGCTATGGAGGGACCAGATTCTGAGAAATGGCTTGAGACCATGAAATCTGAGATGGAATCTACGTACTCCAACAAAGTATGGACTTTGGTGGAACCACCCGAAGGGGTAAAACCCATAGGGTGCAAGTCGGTCTTCAAGAAGAAGACCGACATGGATGGCAATGTACAAACTTATAAAGGTAGATTGGTTGCAAAGGGTTTCCGACAAATTCAAGGTGTTGACTATGACGAAACTTTTTCTCTAGTTGCCATGATTAAGTCCATCAGGTTTATGCTTGCTATTGCGACTTACTATGAATATGAGATTTGGCAAATGGATGTTAAAACCACATTCCTTAATGGGAATATAAATGAGGATGTGTACATGACACAACCTGAAGGTTTTGTAGATCCAAAGAATGCCAATAAAGTCTGTAAGCTACAAAGGTCAATCTATGGATTGAAACAAGCATCTCGGAGTTGGAATCTTCAATTTGACGTGGAAGTCAAAGTGTTTGGCTTTATTTAAAATGAAGATGAACCTTGTGTGTACAAGAAGGTTAGTGGGAGCATGACCACATTCCTCATATTGTATGTGGATGACATACTATTGATGGGGAATGATGTCTCAGCCTTAGAGAAGGTAAAGACTTGTCTTGGGAATACTTTCTCAATGAAGGACTTAGGAGAAGCATCCTACATTCTAGGTATTAATATCTATAGAGATAGATCTAAAAGGCTTCTCAGACTGAGTCAAAGCACATACATTGACAAAGTGCTGAAGCGGTTCAGCATGGAGAACTCAAAGAGAGGAAACATACCCATGCTACATGGAGTCACCATCTCTAGAGCTCAATGTCCCCAATCTTGTGAAGATAGGGAGTGTATGAATGGGATCCCATTTGCATCAACCATCAGATCCATCATGTACGCTATGTTGTACATACGCCCAAATGTTTCGTATGCTCTCAGCATCACGAGCAGGTACCAGTCAGATCCCAGGGATGCTCACTGGATAACTGTAAAGAACATCCTCATGTACTTGTGAAGGACTAAGGATCAGTTCCTTATATACAACGGTGAGGAAGAACTGGTTGTAAAGGGTTACACTAATGCAAGCTTCCAAACCGACAAAGATGATTACAGATCGCAGTCAGGATTTGTATTTTGCCTAAACAATGGAGATGTGAGCTGGAAGAGTTCCAAGCAAGAAACAGTTGCCGATTCTACTATAGAGGCTGAGTATATTGTTACTTCACATGCATCAAAGGAGGTTGTGTGGATTAGGAAGTTCATCACTGAACTTGGTGTAGTTCCCAGTAGCTGTGATGCATTTGAGATTCATTGTGACAATATTGGAGCTATTTATCAAGCTAAGGAGCCCAGATCACATCAGCGATCCAAGCACATACTGCGACACTTCCATCTCATACGAGAGATCGTACAACGTGGAGATGTGAAGATTTGCAGAGTACCAACTGAAGACAACATAGATGATCCACTGACTAAGGCCCTTTCTCAGCAGAAGTATGATGGTCATGCTAGGTCACAAGGACTGAGGTTCCTAGGTGACTGGCTGTAAGTGCAAGTGGGAGTCTGTTGGTATGTATGCCCATAGAGCAAGTCATGTGATGATTGTAATAGGATACTTTGTAAATGATTTGAATAATAATGAAGGAAATTTCCGATATATATGTTTTAACTATTTCTGAGATGATAGTGTAACATGATAGATGTCTAAAGAATTATTTACTTGATGACGTATGCTTTTAGGTTCAGGGCCTAAACGATGAGATCATACGGATGTTAAGAGTATACATTCTTGTTTGGCCCCTAGTCGATTGTTATTGTGGAAATAACCATAGACATCAATAACACTAAAGACTAGATTGTGTGTTGGTTGATGATAGAATCTCATTAGTCATGATATAGTGATATCAAACCAAGCACATAGGTACTTGTTAGAGAACAAGTGTACTGGACAGACCCACCGTGAGAGTGACACATGGAACCATGATTTGGTGGTCACAGTCAGCTCTCACAGTGATGGTGGTGAATGTGATTCTTCGACCTGAAATCACTACACTCAACACATGTTGTTGGGTACACTTTGACATCATCAAACACAATCCTGAAACATGGGTTGTTATAAAGGTGATGATTGGGTGGCTTTGACACATGGGGCTTTTGAGGGGTGAGTGATATATATGGGATTCGTCCTTCCTAAGGGATTTTAATGTTCATGGCCACTTGATGAGTAGAATTGAGAAAGGCATGCGTATGCATGTGTGAATCAATATGAGATATTGATGTCACATATATCTCACCCAGTCTGCTCTGATATTAAGGAAATGGATGAACGTTGAAAGGATGACTGTACCATGCCTTGAGTTCATTCAGGACATTAGTGACAAAGGAATTATACATTCGCTGTAACACCATTCACGAATTGTAGGATTGAAAGTTGTTCTCCAACTTTCTATTTCACTTGGGTAGCACCGATGTGCGACTAGGCACCACTCTTTTCTTGTGAAGTCATAACTGTTATGGACTTTCACTACCAATGTGAAATGGACCTGCAGGGTCACACACATAGGATTTAACCTGGAAGAGGAGTTTATCCACAAATGATGTTTAGATTAATTACTATAGGAGTTTAGTAGTTCAATTAAACACTCAGTTGATGGATAGCTCAAAATCATAGTGTTTAAGGTGTTGGACCAATTGATTAGAGTATTGGATTGATTGAAACTACAATTGACTGATTTTGCATAATATACACTCCCAACCAATCGACTCGTGGGATGAATCGATCGGCTCAGGTTGGTGAACCGATCGGCTCAACTGGTGAGACGATCGGCTCATGTGTCAATGAGACGATCGACTCAATTGTTGAACCATTCGATTCATGTGACCAACCGAGATTGTTTGTAAAGTCAGAAGACTATTTTGCAAATACAGTTTGTTTCACTTGTACAAATTCGATTTGAACAAGGATTAATATTTGATTAATCGGAAACAAATATGAAAGTCAATTTGAGTTGGATCAGGACCACAAACCGATCGGCTTAGGCATGAACCAATCAAATTAGAGCACCAGAGGATCGGCTCAGGTCCCAAACGATCGACTCGGGGCCCGAAATGATCATTTCAGGGTGTGAACCGATCGGTTCAGCTGACACAGTTGGTTGTTTTGTGGAAAATCTCGAACCCTTCTACTCCTGCTTTAATCCCGCATTGCCCGGGGTAGAGAGCCCTATCCCATGACCCTCCAATATATATAGGGGTATCGGGGGATTCTCAAAGTACAACTCAGAACACCAGTTTCTCTGCAAAGTTGTCATTCTCTGTAGTTGTGGTAACCGAGAGAACCCGAGCAAGTGCTACCCGATAAGGGAGGCACAACAAGGGAAAGACAATTGCAGAAAGGCAACTGGTTGCAGGAGAGTGTGTCGATGACTAGCATGCAGACAGGAGGGTGTGGCTCCTTTTGATTCCTTGTGGGACAAGGAGATTGGAGTTCCAGGTGGTCTGTGTGGATTACTTCAGAGGCGGGAGACTTCTGCCGCTCGGAGGACAGCTGTCAATCCCGATGAGACCAGGAGCTACACAGACACCATCTAAGACTGAAGGTGAAGACCACACAAGCCGCAAGGTAACGTCACTGAAGAAGCCTCGGGACAAGGTACGCCTCTACAAACCATCCTTCCTATTGTATAGACATTGAGGCAATTCCTTTATTCTGGGTTCAGGAGAAGAAAATTTTTGTTTCTGCTGCCTTCTCTATCTTCCCCAAAAACCCAACATGGGATCCTTCTTCTCTTCATCTTCTTCTTCAACCACCTACTTACCTTTGTTGTCAATGTTGAGATCCTTTAAGATTAGAATTAAGTCATCTACAACATCATTATCCACAACATTCTTTCCAATAGTAGGGTTAGATTCAATAAATTTGGCATTAAAGATTCTTCAATTTTTGATAGTTCAATATTGAAAACTCTATAAGCCCAACTTGTAGCACTATAGCCTAGGAAGAAAGCCTTGTATGGTTTTAGATCAAACTTGTCGAGAGAATCCTTTGTATTAAAAAAAATAAGGACATCTAAAAATGTGAAAGAAGTTGATGGATGACTTTCTACCACACCATAACTCATAGGGGGTTTCTTTAAAGATGGATGCCTAAAAACCCAGTTCTGCATAAAGCATGAGGTTCTAACAGCTTCATCCCAAAACTTCTTTGGAGTGTCATACTCTAGAATCATGGTCCTAGCCATCTCCTATAGTGACCTATTCTTTCTCTCTACTGCCCCATTTGTTGAGGTGTACGAGGAGAAGAGAAATTATGCGAGTAACTAGATTTATCACAAAAATGGTGAAAAAGATCATTTTCAAACTCTCCCCCATGGTCACTACGAATAGAAACAATCTGACAAGAAGCTTCATTTTCAAATAATTTATAAAAGCTCAAGAAAAGATCTAGAGTATCACTTTTAGAAATGAGAAAGAATGTCCAAGTATAGCGAGAGAAATCATCGACAATCCAAGACAATACTTAGAACCACGAAGCGTTTGAGTTCTCATAAGTCCAAATAGATCAATATGAAGAAGCTCAAGAGCTCTTTTGGTACTAAGGACTCCTTTAGATTTGAAGGAGGACTTGGTTTGCTTCCCTTGTGTGCAAGGTTGGCATTCCTCATCCTTTTCAAAATCCAATTTAGGAAGTCCCCTAACCAATTCATTTTTGCTCAATTTCTTCATTTGATGCATATTCACATGACCCAACTAGCGATGCCAAAGAGATATATCATTTTAATCCACAACTAAGCATATATCATGTATGGGCTTTAGAGCATCAAGCACAATAACATATAGATTTCCATTTCTAGTTCCCTTATATATAACATTATAAGTGAGGGAATCTAGAAGCAAACATTCTAAAGAAGTAAATAGAACAAGATAACCATTATCACAAAGTTCGCTTACACTTATCAAGTTGTGATGTAGACCATCAATAAGCAAAACATTTTTAATAAAAAGCTCGTTGCCTACATCACCCTCACCTATTACCTTACCCTTTTTATTGTCCCCGAAGGTCACAAATCCTCCTTTCTTCTTTATGAATTTGTTGAAATGGCTGATTTCACATGTCATATGCTTTGAGCAGCCACCATCAATAATCCACCTTCTTTTGACCTGTATGAAAGAAGGATGTCGGTGCCCAACTCAAACTTTAGGATCTGGGATTATCTTGGGGACCCATTTCATCTTTGGGTTGGTCCCCTTTGGCTTGTAAGGACAATAAGTAGAATAATGATCATCACATTTACAATGAGCACATACCATTGGGTTCTTGAAGCTGGAAGTCTCTCCATGGAATAAAGGAGGTTCCACACTCTTCTTCTTACCCTTACTCTTGTTCTTGTTCTTACTCTTAGGAGAAGTTTCATCATATCCTAAACCACTAGTACCAATTTGTTTGGTAGAGTGTTTTAGGACAATATTAAGGGATTTCTTTCCCGTAAGAAACTTTTGCAAAGAATCTCTTAATTTTTCATTATCATCACTAAGATTAATGACTGTAGACGATAAGCTAGCAAGCTCATCTCTAGCATGCAACAGGTCAGCCTCTAAGAAGAGGGCTTTAGTATGAAAAGAATCACATTCTAGAATAGTGCTATCTAATTCATTACTTTGTAAGATAGGTCTAGAAGATAGATCATTTAATTAAGCAAGCAACTTAGTATTTTTAGATTTAAGTAATAAAATTTCTCTTTGATAAGCATAACCTTTTCTCCTAGCTTCATCAATGAGGTTAAGTTCTACATTTTTAGTTTTAAGAACATCAATCTCATCTTGGCATTTTTGGTTCTCTTCCTTAAAAGTAGCAATGTTCTTAA
The DNA here is from genome assembly GCA_963693085.1 of Alisma plantago-aquatica. NCBI lineage: Eukaryota > Viridiplantae > Streptophyta > Magnoliopsida > Alismatales > Alismataceae > Alisma > Alisma plantago-aquatica. The sequence continues at coordinate 596,936,892 of OY856411.1, forward strand.
GGTAGACACCATTCTCAACTTCAACTCCATTGTATTGGACCTCAAGATCAAGAAATTGCCCTTGCAAAGAATCAATACGATCAAGATGTAGCTTTTCATTTTGATGTAGAATCTCAATCTTAGCATAAAGATCATCTATAATCTTTCCTAGCCTTTTATTTTTAGCTTTGCAATTAGTAAAAGATAACCAACTAGCATTAAGCATTTCAACAAGAGTTTCTTTAGATAATTCATACAAGTTTACTTCACTTACCTCACTTACCTCACCTACATCATCACTTGTAGAGGCCATGAGAGAAAGGTGACATTCTCCATCTTCGGGGCTAGAAGAACTTGAGGAAGACTCCTCCCAAGCTGCATGAGCTGCATCTGTGCTTCTTATTTCTTAATTCTCCTTTCTCTTGTATTTCCCTTCCTTCTCATGCTGCTTTTCCTTCTTGTGGCTTCTCTTGTGGTGGCTCTTCTTGGTCTTGGGACAGTCACTCTTGTAATGGCCTTTTTGGCCACATTCATAGCACCTAGGAGTAGATGAAGAAGACTTCCCTTTGAAGTGCTTGTCCTTGGAGTAGTTAGCTTCATGCTCATTTGGGCCTTCATCTTCACTTGAGGAAGGAGTAGGGGACTTGAGAGTAACTTGTTGCCGAACCATCTCCTCAATTTGAGCTTTGAAGGCTATGTCCTTGATCTTCTTGGTATTCTCTTTTTTCTTCTTCTTCTTGCTTGTCAAGCCTTGGCTCATGAGCTTGGAGGTTGCCAACCAACTCCTCGGTTTACAGTTCACTAAGCTTGTTCACTTCTTCAATAGAGGTCACCTTGGGCTTCCATCTCTTTGGAAGAGATCTCAAGATCTTTGAGTTGATTTTGCCATTATCCATCACACTACCAAGAGCTGCCAATCCATTAATGATGACATTAAGCCTTGTGTACATGTCTGCCACTCTTTCATTCTTGCCCAACCGAAAGTCCTCAAGGAGACCACCAAGCATGTAGATCTTTGCTTCCTTCATTTGCTCCTTTTCCTCATAGGTGACACATAACTTGTTCCAAATCTCATGTGTAATGTTCCATGAGGGGATCCGATTGAACTCAGATGGGGTGAGGGCTACATAGATGATGCTCACGACTTTGGCATTGAGCTGAGCTTGCTTCATTTAGGCTTCCTTCCATGTAGAGATTCCCCCCTTTGGATCTTCATACTTTAGGTGCACCACCTTCCACATCTCATAGATTACTCCTTGGAGGTAGAACGGCATTCTTCTCTTCCAATAGAGGAAGTTGGTGCCGTTGAAGACCAGAGGTCGCATGGAGAAGCTTCCCTCCAAGTTGAGAGATCCAAGTGCTAAATCGCCCATTTTCTCCTTCTTGTGGAAGTAGCTTGGAGAATACATGCTCTGATACCACTTGTTGGATCAAGGGATCTAGAGGGGGGTGAATAGAGCTTCACAATTCTCATAAAATAGATTAGACCTTCAAATTATATTAAGTGCAAAAGTTAAAGCATACAACCAATTTGAAGTCCTAACTAGCAGGCATAGCAAGGATGAGAGACAAGGAAAGAATATACTTGGAAAAAGTGGTTTAGAGTGGTTCCACACTTCAAACTAGAAGTGAGTCAGTCCACTACCTAGAGGTGGTTAATCTCTAGGACTTTGCAATCTTGATACTCTTATATTCATTCATAAGATTACAAGACAAAAACCACATTCATCCAAGGACTTAATACTTCAAGAAAGGATCTTCAACCTAACAAAGGAACTTACCCACTTGACCAAGGAGTCTTTATCCTTCAACAAGGACTTATCCACTCCATCTTCAAGTCTTTGGCCTTCTAGGGATTATCTATTCTTCTTGAATGTCTGCCTTGCCTATCTCCTTCACTCGGAGATTTGGATCATCATGCTTTCTTCAACCTTGAAGAACAACAACTCCTTCTCCTTCACTTGGAGAAGATCTTCAAGTCTTTTCTTCAAAGAGGAAAGGGAATAGGAAGATGGAGGTGGAGAGGTTTACATGAATACAGGGAATATCTCTGTTACAAGGGATCCTAACCCACTCATATTCACATATTTGAATTAAAATAGAGAGAGAAAGGGGCTCAAAGGTGTGCAACACTCTCAACTAGGCTAGGACCAAGCATGTAGTGAATGAGCAACCTTGGAATGAACTCCAAGTGGTCCTATTTATAGCCGGGGTGCTTCTTTGAGTTGGGAAACACATAGGGCCTAATTATAGCCTTTTTGCATAAGGTAACCGATCTATTTTTGTCCAAACAAGTCACCAACGGTTAGAATCACTTTTTCTACAATTTTTGTACAGTGCAATCGATCGAGATTCAATAAAGATAACTCGACCAATCGGCTAAAAGACAAACCCAATATTCAAACCATCGGTCAAGTTTGTCCTAGGGAAACTCTACTGACCAATGAATATTACAGTGGTCAGTAACCCGATCAGTCGAGTTCTATGTATGCACAACTCGACCGATACACTCTCTAGAAAATGGATCCAGTGGATCGGTCGAGATTGCAACTCGACCGATCAACAACCTGTGATTGATTTTCTAAATTGCTTAAAAAGTTATTAAAACTTGGTATATAGTGTCCCAATAATTTTTCTCATCTTAGTTACAAGTCATATCATCAATACAAGTGATTAAAAAATTCTTCTAAGGACATTTACATGGATTTCCTAATTAGCACACTTGTATAGCTTTTGACTTGAACTTTGACAAGCTAGGGCTTGTGAATTTTGATCCTTTTCATGTACCTAACACCTGAAATCAATCTTGAATACACATATTAGATACATATGAATGGAATGGTTAAGTTATTATCAAAATTTAGACAATGTATAACCTCTAGGTCAATAGAGTTTAACAATGATAAACTTATCTGACACTTGGCACAGGAAAGCCAAATTGAAGGCATCAACCGAGTTTCATCTAGGATAAACTTGACCAACAACTCAAATTTGATTGGTCGCATAGTGAAATCAGTCGAGTTTCTCAAAAGTAAAATATACCAACTGTACTCTATAGAATGTGTAGAAAAAGTGCTTCTAACCATTACATTGTTGTAAAAAGAAAAACATATATCAGTTGCAACACCCCAAATGGATAGAATTCATTCCTAAGTGTCACTACTAGGTAGCAGACAGCCTCAAATATAAATAGGAACCCTTGGAATTCATCCCATGGTTAACTAAGCACTATGAAGGTCCCTATATTATAGTTGAGTGCTTCCAAGAGCCTCCTTGCACCCTAAAGCTTAATCACTTGCTACATCCATTAGAGTGAGTAGGAGATTTGTATGAGAGCTAGTCCTACATGTATATCTTGTGAGGCTCTCACTTCCTCCACCTCCCAATCTCTCTTTCTACCATGAAGATGAATGTTATATCTGATGGCAAAGAGAGGTGAAGAAGAAGAAGGGAAGGAGTCCCTTGGTGAAAGCTTCTCCTTGGCAAATGTGAAGTCAAAGGAAGAAGATCCAAGTCAAGAGTGGGTAATTCCTTCAAAGAGGAATACTTGTTGCAAGAGTGGGTATGTCCTTGGTGAAGGAGGAAGACTCGTTGCAAAAGTTAGTAAGTCCTTGGTGAGGTAGAAGACTCTTGGTCATGGATAGGTAAGTCCTTTGGTAGGTTATTGGATCCCTTGTCCTCAAAGGTAAGGCTAGATATTGTGTAACTCTTATATTGGAATATAATGAGTGATACATGATTGAAAAATCCTAGAGGTTGACCTCTCTAGGTAGTGGATGTACACTCTCCTAGTTTGGAGTTTGGAACCACTATAGATAGTATGTGTTCTTGTGCTTGTTCAATCTCTCTTTCCCTTTCTATGTATCTTTAGTTACACTTAAAGTCCATAGTTGTCATATTATCTTAGAAATATCTTCAAGGTCTAATGACTTTTGTTTAAGTGGTTTTTAGCTCTATTCACCCCCTCTAGAACCCATTATATATCCAAAAAGTGGTATTAGAGCGGGTCTTCTCCAAGTAATAATTCTACAAGTAGGAGAAAATGGGAAACTATCAAGAGGGAAGATAATCCTTCTAAAAGATATAGAGGGAGGAGAATAGAGATTTTGATACTTTAAAAGTTAATTGAAAACATAAAGTAAAGGAGGAGAAAACAAGGAAGATACATAGATATAGAGTGGTTCCAACCTTTGAATCAAAGGTTGTCAGTCCACTACCTAATTGTTTCCAATTGGGATTTCAAAGTGATTTATTTTATTTACCTCGCAAGGATGTTACAACAAAATAAAATCACCATCCACCTCGTTGAAGTAGCCTTCACCTAGAAGTAGCCTCAACCTCCTTTGAAGCAGCCTTCTTGAAGTAACTTCAAGCCCTTGGAGCATCCTTCACTACCTTGAAGTAGCTCCACCACCTTGAGGTAGCCTTCACCTAGAAGTTTCTCCAACCTCCTTTGAAGAAATCTTATTTATATAACCTCGAGCAACCTTTGAGCAACCTTCTTTGCCTTGAAGTAGCTCCAAGCAACTTTGAGAAGCCTTCTCTTCTAGAAGTAGATCCAAGCAAGCTCCCTTAGGTAGCCTCCACCACTTGGAGTAGCCAAGGAGCACAAATAACATTAACCTGTGCATGGAGATTGGAAGAAGGAAAGTACACCAATGAAGTATTGTGCTTTGATCCTATATCAAGCATTGGACCTCTCAAACCACTTAGGATGGATGTTTCTTTGATGGTGGCTAAGAGGCAACAACTATAAGACATGAACTTAGAGCTCAAGGAAGAATATAACAAGTGATTCTTAGTTTTGTTGATCTCTGGAATAGATGCTCAAGTGTAGCTAGTGTGTATTGGGTGTCCTAAGGCCTCTCCTATTTATAGGATGCTTTGCAAGTGATTAGGGATGTTGTAGGAAGTCTCTAGAATGTTCTTAGTGTTTAACTAGCCTTTTGATAAAAAGTAGTTGGGTTGCAATGGCTGAAATGTTTGAGTTTAGAAGAACAATCCATAACCAAGTTTGATCGACAAGTTCTCCAACCGAGCATGTCTCCGTCAAGAATTTCTTCGACCGAGCCTGAGTTTAATGCATGTATATTCCAACAACTATCTTCAACTATCAACCTCTCGATCTAAAAATCATATGATTTGGATCGAGGATGATTTTGGTCGATAATAATTTTGACTAAAATTGACTTAGAGCACAAATGTGTATGACTTCAATCGGTGCTCTGAGTCCTCGACCGAGGTGGTTCTCGGTCAGAAATATTTTTGACTGCGTGTGCCTCGGTCGACTCGTTTCTCGACTGAGGATGTCACTGATGCAAGTTTTGAACCACCTATCAAATGATTGTTCTAATGAATGACTCTAGACTCTAAGGGGGATCCTAACCTAAGGTTTTGTGTTGATAGGAAAGATCTTATGCTTTATTTACATGATGTCTAAATCCTTGTACATTATATACTTATACAATTTTTACATTGAGTACAATCATGAAAATATTAAACACTTAAGTACATTGATCTTCAACTATCCAAATGGAATGATCTCCTCATCTTCTTGAACCTTTAAATACTCAAATAGCATGTTATTTCTACAAGAATGAAATGTTTGTCATCATCAAAACAAAGGGTATGCTAATGTCCAATATAGCCAACAATCTCCCCCTTTTTGAAGATGACAAACATTTATGAAATATAAGCAAAATATCATAAAGATGAATTTCATACTTGAGAAGAGCATGTCCTTGAGTGGTATAAAAATGTGTGCTAGTATGCTTAGAGAGATATGGAACATGATATCCATCTCATAAAGCAAATTAGCATCGATTTTTTTTCCAAGACAGTAAAATTGTAAATCTCAAGTAACACTCAAGGAAAATATTTTGCTCTATATTTGATTTCCCCCCCTTTGTCATCTCAAAAAGATAGTCAAATATTAAAATATCCCCCCCCCCCTAAATGAGATACTCCCCTTAATAACATACCCATGATTTTAACATAGATAAATAAAAAAATGTCCAATGAAAGCCACAATGTCAATACTCAAGATAGAAACCAAGAATACGGTCAAGAACCTTGAGCAAATATATCAAAGAGAACATATTCTAGTGGAGTAATAAGTAACTTCCTTCTAATGTATCAAAACTGGTCCAAAGGAAGTAGTTTGGTAAATATATCAGCTAATTGTTCCTCCGTATCAACATGATGAAGAGAGATGTTATTATTCACAATATGATCTCTTAAAAAGTGATGTATAATCTCAATGTGCTTGTCAGGACTGTGTAAAATGGGATTATGAGCCAAGTTTACAACACTAGTTTATTAGAAAATTGGCATAGAGGAAAATACCAAATCAGGACCATTCAATACTTTCATATAGAGTACTTGAGCACAACATGAACCTTCAACCATGTATTCAACTTCAGTGGTAGATAATGCAACTATATTTTGTTCCTTACTAAACCAAGATACTAAGGCTCTTCTGAGCAAGAACCCACCACCATTTGTGCTCTTTCAATCAAGATGACAACCAACGTAATTGACATCCGTATAAGCTTTCAAATCCAACGATTGACCCTTTGGATACCATAAGCCAAAGTTTCTACTGCTAGCAATATATTTCAAAATTCTTTTAATGGCTTGAAAATGGGATTAGTTGGGGTTTGATTGAAATCTAGTGCAAAGTGCAACAACAAGCATAATATCTGGTCTAGATGAAGTCAAGTATAGCAAGCTACCAATCATGGCTCTATATAAGAAATCATCAATGGTTTCACCATCTTCATCCTTTTCAATTTTAGCAGAAGTAGCCGTAGGAGAAGTAGCATGTTTGCAATAGTAGCATGTTTGCAATTTTCTATGTTAAACCATTTTATGAGTTCCTCAGTATATTTCTCTCTTGCCGGGGAGGAGTGGTTCAGGTGGTTCGGCATGGTGTCCCCTCATGAAGGGACCCAGATTCAAAACCCAGTGGCCTCCTCCAAAATGGTACCCGTCACACAGGCCGGTCAACTGTGCGCTTTAACCGGTTACCGGGTGGGCGGGGTGCTCGGGGGCCCGAGAGTTTACACTATCTGGGGGGGGTCACAAAAGTGGCACTTCTACAGGGGCGGTTCTCTCGTACTAAAAATAATAGTATATTTCTCTTAGCTTAGAAAAATTTCAACGGCATTTTCTTTATTTGAAAACCAAGGAAGAAAGTTAAGACTAATGAGACTAATTTCAAATTCCTTTTGCATGATATCACTAAATTGAGTACACAAAGAATCATTTTAAGCACCATTTATAAAATCATCAACATATATTCAAACAACTTGAAAATCCGATTTGAAAAATAATTTGGAATCTGACTTTTCAATAGTGAATCCATTGTCAAAAAGATAGTTTTTAAGTCTTTAATACCAATTTTAGGGTGCTTGTTTTAAACCATAAAGAGCTTTCTTAAGTTTATAGACATTATCAAGATTTTTTGGAATTTCAAAACTAGGTGGTTGAGAGACATAATCTTCTTCTTCTATAATTACATTTAAGAAGGAACTTTTTACATACATTTAAAAAAGTTTAATGTCTTTATGGGCATCCAGAGCTAATAACATTCGGATGGCCTCAATTATATATAAGGGTGCATAATTCTCATCAAAGTCTATCCCTTCTTGTTGATTGTACCCTTGAGCAACCAACCTCGCTTTGTTTCTTACTACTTCCCCGACTTCACTTTGTTTATTTCAAAAAACCCATTTAATTCAAATAATAGTTTTGCCTTGAGGTCTAGAAACTAAATCCCATACATTATTCTTAGTAAATTGAAATAACGCTTCTTTAATAGAAATTATCCAATAATAATCTTTTAGATCTTCATTTATCTTTTAGGTTTAACAATTGATATAAAGGCCGTGTTTGCAACATCTATAAATGATGATCATGTTTTGACTTTATCAAAAGGATTTCCTATGATTAGGTCTTGAAGATGATATTTGATTAAACTAGGGATAGGCTATTGTGACTCATTATTTTTATTATTATTTTTTCAATTTTTTGAATTTTATCATCTTTTGTTGATATGGTTAGGTCCTCAATTTGGTGTGTAATATCATTCAAGTTTTCATTTCCTATTTCATTTTCAGCACTTTGTGATGTAATTTCATGAAATGTGATATGAATTGATTCTCAAATTTCTTGGAAATAGTGTTGTAGATCCTAAATGCCTTACTAAGAAATATCCTTTTTGTCATTTAGGGTCAAATTTGTCTCTATCATCCTTTGTGTTCAATATATAGCAAGGTGTACCAAATGTATGAAAATAGTCAACTGTATGTTTCTTGTTAATAATAAGTTCATAAGGAGTTTATAAAGTTGTGAGTGAATTGAAACATGGTTAATACATACCATGTTGTATTTACTATTTTGGCTGAAAAGATTTTAGGTGTATTATGTTCTAGTAGCAATGTTCTATCCATTTCTTGTAAGGATCAGTTTTTCCTCTCAACTATCCCATTTTGTTGTGGAGTGTGTGGGGATGCAATATTATGTGTATACCCCTGAGATGTACAAAATTCCTCGAATATATGATTTTCAAACTCTCCCCCATGATCACTCCTAATGGTGAATATTTTGTTTTGTAGTTGATTTTCAATCTTAGAGCAAAATTGAATGAATATTCTAACAATACCATCTTAAAGAAAATGCACCCATGCATATCTATTGTAATCATCAACAATGAAAAAATAATACTTTTTAACACCAACAGATTGACTCCTCATAGGTCCAAATAAATCCATGTGAATAAGTTCTAAAGATCTAGTTGTAACAACCCTCAAAATTTAGTACCAAAAATCCTTGGTATTTAATAAAGGTGAAACCCTAAATTGAAAGAATCCATTTTTCATATGATGACTTAAGCAGAGACCATTCTTAATTTTTATTCCAAAATGAGCTAAATGTGCCAAGTGGACCTTGAATTGAATCATTTACATCAATACTTAGTCATATTAATGTCATGTATAATGCATGAAAACCTAACCCTAATTATGCAATGGTGACTAGTTGGGATTGAATGATAGTTTGGATCTGTATACATGTATAATATGTCCCACAGATTGGTATATGAGTAGATAATAGAATAATAGAGCTTCCCTTGGATTTTGGTAATAAAACTCCTTTTCAATGATTATTAGTGTATTAATTACCCTAAGTAGCTAATGATGTAAAACACATGTTTCCCTAACTCATATCTGAAATATAATTGGATAATTGAATTCCTCATGGTCGAATTAGCTTACATACCAAATTTGGTTACTTTTGGATAATCCTAAAGGCTCCAAATGGTATTAGGAAGAAAATATGAGATAATTACATTTCATTGATTAATTAACTTGATAATGCTTGCGATTATCATTGGACTTTTCCAAAGTCTCCAATTTAATTGTCATGCACAACTAAGATGCAGCTGGGCTCCTTGTGAGCTGTCGGATGGGGATCTGAGGGTAGGGACCTCATCCACTACCTCCCGTAGAATCCGTGTTGAGGGGGGAAACCGAGCCCCAATCCCTCGCCCGCAATATCCCTCTCCCTCATCAAAAACTTGCCTTTATCTCAATGCCGATCGATTCAGGAGATCCCCATGAACCTAGCGAGCCCTAGCTCGACCCCTATAATCGCCTATTGAGAGAATTCCCAAAAACCCTCTCCCTCCAGTCCACAGTTCCGCCTTCCCTAGGCCATGTAGGTCCATCGGACCAAGGGCAAGAGATCCAGAAAGCAAGGACGACCCCCGATAGGCCCTCCTACTCCATTAATTTCATCAGAATCGTCACAAGCTAGAACCGCCGTCGGGATCTTCCTCACTGACATCGGCGAGCTCGAGCACGGAGCTCCGACCTTCCCAGTTCAATACAACCTCTAGTAAGCATCCTCACCCCCAGTTCTAGCTGTTCTTGATGTCCTTAGCCCTCACAATGTATCCCAGTGTTGTACCCACGAGACCGTTTTCTGGTCAGTAAAGCCCTCCTTCCGGCTATCACTCATAGTGGCTTCTTGCAGCAAAGACACATGCATTAGACTTAGTAGATCATCTTGAAGTCAAGACCATTTGTGATCGAACATTTTACTTTTGTGATCTCTCTTTTTCAGTCGACCCCCATGGGACTCTGTTGTCTGCAAACTATAATTTTGCTTTGTGGCTTCCAAGGATTTCTATGCGATGTTGTTTACATCATTGACTTCTTACAGACCTTGCGAATTCAATGGGTGGTTTTCTTTGTGTTGCCGAGTGATGCCTAGATTCTGAGACCTCCGCTTGGTACTCCAGTAGGACCTTCGACGCCATTGCAACAAAGAAGAAGCCAGTCGGAGCAATTACTCACCTACCCTCGCAAACCAAATAGAAATATCATGTATCCAAAGGGGCATTTCTGGTATCTCACGACTGCGTTTGATTTAACTAAGATTTTGACCAAGTCCTCCCTGCCACGCTATGCTTAGAAATTATCTTGGTGGGCACATCGGTCTTTTCCCCTACGTGAGGTCATGTTTTAGAAATTACATTTAAATGTTTATCTAGCTTCTGATTGGCCAGTTTTAACCTGATCTTCAATAAATCATAGAAAATAAATTAGAGCCCATATGGGGACGACCCATATATAATTTTTGATCAGTTTTTCAATATCTATGACATGGTCCTAGTTTCTGACCCAGACTCATGACCTAATTTCCAAATTTAATTAAATAATCATACACCTATGTTAAGAAAATGAAATTAATGTATAATTATGTTATTTACAGGACATTAGGATTGATCAGGAGTTCATCTACTATTAGTATACCTCCTCAGGATCAAGTAAGCGGGTCCATGCACTTTAAGTATATAGTATTAGCTTTCATCAGTTTATAATCATTATGATAATCAAGATGAATGACATACACAATTATGTGTTCAAATTTAATCTTAACAACATCCAAGTTCCTGTAAAGTTATTTCTTTAATGTTATGCCTCAATGCTATTTCAAGAATCAATGTCATGTTCATATGAAATCCAAGTAAAGTTAATTAGTTCCAAGATATTGATGAAATACATAGTGGTTTGGATTACTTTATCCTCATCATGTTAATGTTGAGCCTACGGGCCTTATGAGCACCATTGGTGCATAAGTATCAAGGATACTTTAATCAACCAACAAGATTATGTTATGTGAATCTAAATCCATTGTTCAATTAGTTTCATGATTTTTCTTATTGCCAAGTTACTAAGTTGTTATAATAATGCTCTATGTCGCTTACTCTAACGTAGTTTTTATTGCATGCATGGCTGGGGGCGGGATGCCCGCAGGTACAGAGCAACTTTCAAGAAAGGGCTATATGAAGGTCAGCTTAAGGAATAGATCAACGTTTCCTAAAGATGCATATGGTGGGGTGCCATCTACGATAGAAGATCCTGATGTTATAGATAACTTCATGTATTAATTATTTTTAATCATTTATATCCTAGTTAGCTTCAATTCAAGAAACCAATTGTAAACAATGTATAAATCAATTTCAATATCAATGCATGGTGTTTGTTTACTTTATTTGCAATGATTATTATGATTGTGACATTCCTTTTGAGTAAGAGTACCCCATATTATAGACAATGTGGGTGTTTCTTCCATTGCTACCTATATTCTTGAAAAGGGGTGTTACAAAATGGTATCAAAGCAAATAAGTAGATGGCCACCATGTAGAAATCCCATCCACATGTTCTAAGTCATAGGTATATAATATTAAGTTCAAGGTATGGGAAACCAAAGTAGGTTCTAGTCAGAAGACACAAGTTATATTAGGGTTAGGGTTATGTGCCTAGATATTTAGACTTTGTGTTAACTTTGAATTTGTACATAGCATGCTCTCTCTTCTTCCTACATGTTTATGGTATGGAACACAGGCTCATGGGGTTTTGTAGAGAGAATGTTATGTGCAAAATCATACTTGTCTCGTCCTCTCAAGTTCATGTGGTATGGGACATGTGCATGAGGGAGGTGTTGAGACAAGAGCTGACAATAAAGTTTGAGACATATAGTCATGTAAACATAATTAATTACATAATAAGACCAAATATGCATACAAGGGGTAGATAATTTGATAGGGATATGAAAGAAAAATGATGCACATGCTACTAAACAATGTTCTCTTCTATTTTATGATATGTGTCCAGATTGAACGTCATGTGTTATTTCTATGCTTATGAATTATGAAATTATGAAAAATCATGTCTACGTATAAGAAATCATGTTATGTTGATAATGGTCCTCTCCATCATGTTATGTCAGCCTTAATTGGCCTTATGTGAGCCTTAACCGACCTTATGTGAGCCTTAACTGGCCTTATGTGAGCCTTAATCGGCCTTATGTGAGCCTTAACCGGCCTTATGAGCACCTTGGGTGCAATCAGGAGAGTGACTATATCAACTCAAGCAAAATATCCTCATATTATGAAATAATGTCAAGTTAATCAAGTTCTCATGAAATTATGTTAACTATGAGTAAGTCATGTCTTAAGTATGTTAATGAGACTCTAAGATAATATTAGAGATTTTACATGCACATACTAAGTGAAACCCTAAGGTGGGTAGTAATTGGAAATTTCGGGGATGAAATTTCTATAAGGTGGGTAGGTTGTAACGACCCACAAAATTTAGTCCCAAAAATCCTTGGTATTTAATAAAGGTGAAACCCTAAATTGAAAGAATCCATTTTTCATATGATGACTTAAGTAGAGACCATGCTTAATTCATATTCCAAAATGAGCTAAATGTTCCAAGTGGACATTGAATTGAATCATTTACATCAATACTTAGTCATATTAGTGTCATGTATAATGCATGAAAACCTAACCCTAATTATGCAATGGTGACTAGTTGGGATTGAATGATAGTTTGGATCCGTATACATGTATAATATGTCCCAAAGGTTGGTATATGAGTAGATAATAGAATAATAGAGCTTCCCTTGGATTTTGGTAATAAAACTCCTTTTCAATGATTATTAGTGTATTAATTACCCTAAGTAGCTAATGATGTAAAATACATGTTTCCCTAACTCATATCCAAAATCTAATTGGATAATTGAATTCCTCATGGTCGAATTAGCTTACCTACCAAATTTGGTTACTTTTGGATAATCCTAAAGGCTCTAAATGGTATTAGGAAGAAAATATGAGATAATTACATTTCATTGATTAATTAACTTGATAATCCTTGCGATTATCATTGGACTTAGTATCGGAGCATGTATTCAAGGAGACTTAATCAGTCTTGAATGGGGGACGATGTTCTATACAACCTCAACCTCAAAGGAACTCATGTGAGCTGACCACCACCCTTAGATGGAAGCAACTACACTTATTGGAAAAGAAGGATGAATTCTAATTCCAAGGAATCAACCTGAAGGTTTGGAGAATGGTGTCCTTGCCTGATGCACTTCCGAATATGGAGTATGCAACATGGAATCCCGAAATGATAAAACAATTTCAATTAAATGTGAAAGCAGCAAGTATTTTATATTGTTCCATTTCCATTAGTGAGTTTAATAGGATATATTCATGTGAAAGTGCTTATGAAATATGGCATAAACTTTCAGTTACACATGGAAGGTACAACTCAAATTAAGAATACCAAGATTAACATGGTTAAACAAAAGTTTGAACAATTCCACATGCAACATAATGAATATATTAGTGAAAAGTATGCAAGGTTTTCTTCTATCGTTAACAACTTGAGTGCCTTGGGTAAGAATGCGAGTGAGGAAGATCAAGTATCCAAGATTCTTAGATCCTTTCCTCTAAAGTAAAATCCAAAAGTGACTACCATGGAAGAATCTAATGACCTTGCCATATCAAAGATGGAGCAACTCATCAACAACCTTGAGACACATGAGGTCACCCTTGAAGAAGAAGAAAGACTAGAGGTCAAACTTCAAAAGGGGGAAAGGAAGGACATTGCATCAAAAGCTACCACCAATACTCAATCCAAGGTCTTCACTCACGAAAGTGATGAGACAAGTGAAGAAGATGATGAAGAATATGCACTCATTATAAATGGTAACAAATATAGAAGGTACAAACCTAAAAAAATCTAGTGTTTCTTCCTCGTCTTCCCTTAGGTGCTTCAAATGTGGCAAGAAGGGACATTTAAAAAATGCATGTCCTAAAGTTAAGAAAGGAAATAAATCCTATTTCAAGAAGAAAGACAAGGGAGATAAAGCCTACAAAGTAGCTTGGGATGAATCAAGTAATGAAGGCGGGAGTAGAGAAAAAGAAGTGGAGTGTCTCATGGATAAGGAAGATTAAAATAAGACTCAAATGAGGATTGGGTGGTTGATAGTGGTTGTTCAAAACATATGACCGGAAACAAGGAGGATTTCCAGACACTTGAAGAGAAGAAGACTGGAAGAGTCACATTTGGAGATAATGCCAAAGGTAAAATAATTGGGATAGACAATGCTGGTATGAATCTTCAAATAAAAAATGTGCTACTTGTGATTGGATTGCATCATAACCTAATTAGTGTTAGTCAATTGTGTGACAGTGGATATGATGTTCTTTTTGACAAAACTTGCTCATAGAAAACAATAATGATGTTATTTATGAAGGAAAGAGAGTGGGAAATCTTTACATACTTAGACTAATTCTATGCAAGATATTATTGGAAAATGCCTTCTTGCAAATGATGAATCCTTACAATTATGGCATAGAAATCTAAGACATGCAAGCTCACATGTTATTTAAAAAATGCTTAAATATGATCTTTTATTCATGGTTTACCTAAATTTTCCTTTGATAAACTTGAAAATTGTGAACCATGTACTCTAGGGAAACAAATTAGAACTTCTTTCAAATCTAAAGCCTTGCTTAGTACTACTAGTGTAACACCCCTTTCAAGCATATAGGTAGCAACATAAGCAACACCCACATTGTCTATAATATGGGGTACTCTTGCTCAAAAGGAATGTCACAATCATAATAATCATTGCAAATAAAGTAAACAAACACCATGCATTGATATTGAAATTGATTTATACATTGTTTACAATTGGTTTCTTGAATTGAAGCTAACTAGGATATACATGATTAAAATAATTAATACATGAAGTTATCTATAACATCAGGATCTTCTATCATAAATGTCACCCCACCATATTCATCTTTAGGAAACGTTGATCTATTCCTTAAGCTGACCTTCATATAGCTCTTTCTTGAAAGTTGCTTTGTACCTGTGGGCATCCCGCCCCCATCCATGCATGCAATAAAAACTACGTTAGAGTAAGTGGCATAGAGCATTGTTATAACAACTTAGTAACTTGGCAATAAGAAAAAAACATGAAACTAATTGAACAATGGATTTAGATTCACATAACATAATCTTGTTGGTTGATTAATGTATCCTTGATACTTATGCACCAATGGTGCTCATAAGGATCATAGGATCAACATTAACATGATGAGGATAAAGTAATCCAACCCACTATGTATTTCATCAATATCTTGGAACTAATTAACTTTACATGGATTTCATATGAACGTGACATTGATTCTTGAAATAGCATTGAGGCATAACATTAAAGAAATAACTTTACAGGAACTTGGATGTTGTTAAGATTAAATTTGAACACATAACTATGCATTTCCTTCATCTTGATTATCATAATGATTATAAACTGATGAAAGTTAATACTATATACTCAAAGGGCATGGACCCACTTACCTGATCCTGAGGAGGTATACTAACAGTAGATGAAGTCCTGAACAATCCTAATGTCCTATAAATAACATAATTTTTCATTAATTTCATTTTCTTAACATAGGTGTATGATTCTTTAATTAAATTTGGAAATTAGGTCAGGAGTCTGGGTCTAATACTAGGACCATGTCATAGATATTGAAAAACTGATCAAAAATCATATATGGGTCATCCCCATATGAGCTCTAGATAATTTTATATGATTTATTGAAGATCAGGTTAAAACTGGCCAATCAGAAGCTAGATAAACATTTAAATGTAATTTTTGAAACCTGACCTCACGTCGCGGAAATGACCGATGTGCCCACCAAGCTATTTTCTAAGCATAGCATGATAGGGGCTGACTTGGTCAAAATCTCAGTTAAATCAAACATAGTCGTGAGATACCAGAAACGCCCCTTTGGATACATGATAATTCGATTTGGTTTGCGAGGGTAGGTGAGTAATTTCTCTTCCTGGATTCTTCTTTGATACAATGGCGTCGAAGGTCCTTCTGGAGTTCTAGGTGGAGGTCTTAGAATCTAGGCATCACTCGACAAAACAAAGAAAACCACCCATTGAATTCGCAATGTCAGTAAGAAGCCAATGATGTAAACAACATCACATAGAAATCCTTGGAAACCACAAAGAAAAACTTTAGTTTGCAGAGAACAGAGTCCCATGGGGGTTGACTGAAAAAGAGAGATCACGAAAGTAAAATGTTCGATCAAAAATGGTCTTGACTTTGAGATGATCTACTGAGTCTAATGCAGGTGTCTTTGCTGCAAGAAGCCACTGTGAGTGATAGTCAGAAGGAGGGCTTTACTAACCGGAAAACAGTCTCGTGGGTACAACACTGGGATACATCGTGAGGTCTAAGGACATCAAGAACAGCTAGAACTGGGGGTGAGGATGCTTACTCGACTTGTATTGAACTGGGAAGGTCGGAGCTCCGTGCTCGAGCTCGTCGATGTCAGTGAGGAAGATCCCGACGGAGGTGCTAGCTTGCGACGATTCCGATGAAATTTATGGAGTAGGAGGGCCTATTGGGGGTCGTCCTTGCTTTCTGGATCTCTTGCCCTCGGTTCGATGGACCTACTTGGCCTAGGGAAGATGGTGTTGTGGATTGGATGGAGAGGGTTTTTGGGCATTCTCTCAATAGGCGCTTATAGGGGTCGAGCTAGGGCTCGCTATGCTCATGGGGATCTCCCAAAACGATTGGTGTTGAGATAAAGGCAAGCTGTTGACGAGGGAGAGGGATATCGCGGGCGAGGGATTGGGGCTCTGTTTCCTCCCTCAGTGCTGATTCTGTGGGAGGTAGGGGATGAGGTCTCTTCCCTCTGATCCCCATCTGACGGCTCACAAGGAGCCCAACTGCATCTTAGTTGTGCGTGACAATTAGAGGGGGGTAAACTGAGCTTTTGATACTTTAAAAGTTAATTGAAAACCTAAACTAAAGAAGGAGGAGGAAATAAGGAAGACACTTGGATTTAGAGTGGTTCCAACCTTTGAATCAAAGGTTGTCAATCCACTACCCAATTGTTTCCATTTAGGATTTTGAAAGTGATTTATTTCATTTACCTCACAAGGATGTGACAACAAAATACAATCACCTTCTACCTCCTTCAAGTAGCCTTCACCTAGAAGTAGCCTCAACCTCCTTTGAATCATCCTTCTTGAAGTAACATCATGCCCTTAGAGCAACCTTCAACATCTTGAAGTAGCTCCATCACCTTGAGGTAGCTTTCACCTAGAAGTAGCTCTAACCTCCTTTGAAGCATCTTCTTGAAGTAACCTCAAGAAACCTTGGATCATACTTCTTTTCCTTGAAGTAGCTCTAAGAAACTTTGAGTAGCCTTCTCTTCTAGAAGTATATCCAAGCTAGCTCCCTCTGGAAGCCTCCACCACTTGCAGTAGCCAAGGAGCACAAATAACATTAACCCGTGAATGGAGATTAGAAGAAGGAAAGAACACCAATGAAGTATAGTGCTTTGTTCCTATATCAAGCATTAGACCTCTCAAACCACTTAGGATGGACCTTTTTGGGATGGTGGATAAGAGGATATAGCTATAGGACACGAACTTAGAGCTCAAGGAAGAAGATAGCAAGTGAATATTAGCTTTGTCGATCTCTAGAATGGATGCTCAAGTGTAATTTGTGTGTCCTAAGGCCTCTCCTATTTATACAAATGGTTTGCAAGTCATTATGGACATTGTAGGAAGTCTCTAGAATGGTCTTAGTGCTTAACTAGCCCTTAGGTAGAAAGCAGTTGGGTTGTAATGGATAAAATGTTCAACTTTAGAAGAACAATCCAGAACCCAGTTCGGTTGACAAGTTTTCAGACCGACCATGTCTCAGTCGAGAATTTCTTTGACCGAGACTGAGTTGAATGTAGGTCTATTCCAATGACTATATTCAACTACCAACCACTCGATCTAAAAATCATATGATTTGGAATGAGGATGTGTTCAGTCAACAATAATTTTGACCAAAATTGACTTAGAGAACAAATGTGTATGACTTTGACCGCTCCTCTGATTCCTCGACCAAGTTGGTTCTTAGTCGATAATGTTTTCGATCGAGTGTGTCTCGGTCGACTAGTTTCTCGACCGAGGATGTCACTAATGCAAGTTTTGAACCACCTACTCAAATGATTGTTCTAATGAATGACTCGAGACTCTAAAGGGGATCCTAACCTAGAGTTTTGTGTGGATAGGAAAGATCTAATGCTTGATTTACATGATATCTAAATACTTGTACATTATATACTTGTACAAGTTTTTGCATTATGTACAATCATGAAAATGTTAAACATTTAAGCACACTGATCTTCAACTATCCACATGGTATGATCTCCTCATCTTCTTGAACCCTGAAATACTCAAATAGCAAGTTAGATCCATAAAAATGAATTATTTGTCATCATCAAAATAAAAGGTATGTTAATGTCCAATAGGAAGGTTGAAAACAATGATGTAAGCACCTTATGATATGTGATCCAGGTGTCCTGTAGTGGACTAATATATGAACTTTTTTAGCTTATGGTACTTTTATGAAATTGGTTTTAATTTCCTATGTTTTTTGGTAATCCGCTCGCTTAGTGTTGTTTTCACGATGGGTTTTGAGTAATATCACTTTGTGTGGCATGGGGCGTCATAGTTTGGTTGGTATCAGAGCTTTAGATTTGCTAAGTCTACAGGGACTTAGGACTAGGGTTTGTGTCTATTCTAGTGTCATCCAGTCTGTCTTATAGTGAGTCCTGCTTATGTAGAAGAAGAAGAAGAGCTGAAAAGATAGCTGGAGAACACAAAGAACATGTTGCTGAGAGTGGTATTGCTACACCAGGTGGAGGTGCAAGGAGGCAAGATGTCAAGGGGAGGGCACCGGAGATGCCTTAGTTAATCCCTACATTGGTGGCCAATCATGCTTTTTAGTCCATGTTTAGATAGTTTATGGACACTATTACACATATGGTGGATAGAATGTCCGTTCCTCAAGGTAGAGAAGTGGTTCCCAATGTGGAATCTCTAGTCTTCGGGAAGACTTTTCAGTGGTTGAGGTGAGTTGCAGCTGTAGAGTATGTTGGTACGACAGATCCAACGGATGCAGAGATTTGGTTAATAGAGTTGGAGAAGGCCTTCAAGATCCTCAACATCCCCAAAGTAGACAAAGTGAGGCATGCAGTGTATCTTTTGAAGGGGAGTGCTGGCCATTGGTGGGCCATAGAAGATGAGAAAAGGCCAGGTGTTGTGATCAGTTGGGATGAGTACCAACATGTTTTCATTAGTTTCTACTTCCCTCTATCCTATCTGGATGAGAAGATCAACCAGTATGACAGGATCCAATAGGGATCCATGTCGATCAATGAATATGAAGTGAAGTTTATGGAGTTGTTGAGGTTTTGTCCTCACACGACCACTATAAATCATGAGAGAATTAGACATTTTGAGAAGGGGTTGAATATAGAGTTGAAGACGCCAGAAGCAGCCTTAGAGGATAGAGAGTGTTTTGCCACATTTGTGGAGTCAATTAAAAGGATAGAGATGTATGTGGTTGAGAAGCGTGAGAAGGGTGCTAAGAAGAGATCAACACACTTCCTAGAACAGACGTCAGGAGGCTTTAAGGAGCCTAGGTTTTCTACACCACCAACATAACAGAGGTCTAGTGCACCTACGCAGTGGTCACCAAGTAAGGGCAGAAGCCACAACTTTCCACCTACTGGATCCCATAGTACAACATTTGTATATGTGACGGAGCTGTCTAGGCCACTATATGAGACCAGGACTTGCCATAAGCATGCATAGGTAAGTAATCTGAGATGGGAGTGTCTAGTAAAAGGTGATGAGGTGACTCAATTTTTGAGGCAGATCCAACAAGGCTCACAGATACAATAGTTTACTAGTGGTGGAGGATGCGTATGTGGACAAACGTTGTAGGTTGGTTCCTTTAGACATGCGAAAGCATAGTTTTACGCCTTGAGTCAGCTAGAAGAAGAGGTCAACCCACAAGTAGAAACATGTCAGATGAAGTTATTTCATTTTGACATGGATGCATTTGCTTTATGTCTATTTTTCTTTACGTGAGTAGGAGCTTGAGGTAGAGATGCAGGGGGTAGTACCCGTCTCTTTTGCCTTGGATTTTGGGGGTGAAATCCATGTTAGAGGTTTATGTTTTATAAGACCCCCGAATTGTGTTTTGGGTTAACCCTATTTTCTTTGGCTTGATGATGTGATTAGATCCTTGCTATAATCATTTAGGATTCTTTTAGATCTTATGGAGAGCTTAAGTATCTAGTTTGAGCTCGTTTGGATGATGTTTGTGCTTTGTGTGCTTATTTTGGGTCAAATTGCAACTTACCAAGATATAAGGGTTATCTTGAAATTGTCCATATATGCATTGTGTGTTGTCTCTCTTGGATTCATGAGAGAGAGTGTGGTGCTTTGAGTTTCCTTGGTTGGGCCTTGGTTGAATGCTGACACCCTAGTGGTGATTAGGGTTTCTAGGGTTTTGGTGTGCCTTGACCATATGTACCTTGTTGAAGGTGGTGACCCCCATCTTGACCTTGAGAGGGTGTCTTGAGGGGGTTTCATGATCAAGAAAACTCCCTTGGATGGTTTTATCTCGACCAAGGAGGTTTGGGTTGTCTTGGGTTGAAAAATTGTCTTCTAGTGAAGTATCTCGAACTAGTGTGTTAGTATTCCTTTTGTCTCAACCATGTGATGTTTGGTGCTTTGTCTCGACCATGTAATGGTCGCGACCTATGTGTTGGGTGACCCTAGAGGTTGAGAAACAACATAGGTTGCATCACCATCTCATGCATGTGTGTTCTAAGTGGTTTCAT
This sequence comes from Alisma plantago-aquatica, assembly GCA_963693085.1. Lineage (NCBI taxonomy): Eukaryota > Viridiplantae > Streptophyta > Magnoliopsida > Alismatales > Alismataceae > Alisma > Alisma plantago-aquatica. The sequence goes on from OY856411.1 coordinate 596,957,956, forward strand.
GTTGGTTTCTCGGGTGGACATGTGTCCCTTTGGAGACCTATCTTGCTGACACCTCATCCTCACCCTACTTCTCTCCTCCTTTTCTATATAAACCCTCCTCTCTCCATACAAGTGACCCTTTTAGGTCTTCCTTCATCCTCCCACTCTTTTTATCATCCTTGTATCTTGGTGGAGCAAGGAGGGTTTGTAAAGACATAGTCTCTACTATTAAACATGATAAACAAATACATCAAATGTGTGGCAGCGGAAGAAATAAAACTTGACTTTATTCAAAATGTATAAAGACTACTTTATAAAAATTTCCCCAATGGGAGTACAACTTTATACAAGCATAGGATCTAGGTAGAGGAAGACTTAAACTAATACAACTTGTCTCCACAAACAACATAACAAAAGCTTATGCAACTAGTCCAAGCTATCTAGATGTGCAAGATCTCTTTAGCCTTAGGCAGGTTCACCAAGCTTCCATGCACACTCTGATCCTAGCCTGGATGGTTGGGGTCATCCATCAAGAGAAAGATAAAAATGTATGTGTTATTCAAGAGAATTAGGACAGTTAAATAATCTAAAGCATTGCAATATAAAAGATTCTCTACACTAAGATATTTTTAAATAAATGAGGCAAGCATAAGAATAAGAGAGAGAAGACTACCATAATCAATCACCACAATAATAATCACATAGAATGAATATATTAAGACACAATGTCATCTCGATGTAGGGTGAGGCACCTACCGGACCTCACCAAGTGGCAGGGGGACTAAAACCCCAGTGCCTATATTAAGTGGCAGGGGGACTAAAACCCCAATGCCTAATATAAAATGGCAGGGGGACTAAAACCCCAGTTCCCGACATGAGGACTAAAACCTCAGTGCCCTATGGGTTGTTTGTACACATGTACACTACATTGTCATTTGGCCTAAAATACATCATGCTTAATAGTTCACTTGGAAGTAGTAAAAATATAAAAGTGACATTTGCATCATAGCATTTGGGAATAAAACCCACGAATAAACCACATGAAGGAGCCAACATAGGCTATAACAAGATTTAAACATTTCTAAGTATATGAGCGAACATATGTAGTAGCAAGATTCACATGTTTCAAATGAATGAGCCACAATGGAATTAGAATCATCAAATAAGTAAAGATCCAAATAAAGGCATTTAGGAGGATATCTAGGCTAGCACAAAATGTTTGTAGGGTTGGATAAGACCCAACAAAAGGATTAGGATTGTTTGCACATAGATTTCACAATCATACATTCCACATATATAATAGGAATCACATACACAAATAAGTATCACACACCAAAATAGGATCCACATACCTTATTTTGATTCATTACCATTACTTTCACCAATCATATTGTTTTCACTTCCATTTTCCCTAGTTATAAACATTACACATGTATTAGTATATATTAAGGCATAAAGCATAGGAAAAACCCTAATTTTGGAACTTATTTCCAAAACCACGATTTAAAGCTCAAAACCTAGTCCAATCGATTAATCACATTCTCCTGATTAAGAAAACATATTTTATTTCCCAATTTGGAGTTAAAATAGATTAATTACACATTTTAGATCATTTAAGGTGATTAAAATGATATTTAAGATAAACTACGAAAAATAATTTGGATTCAGTCTTCAAAAACTACAAAATTGGATTTTACTCGAAAAATCCTTTCCAACGACTATTTATTCACATTTTTGTGACAAGGCATGGATTTATAATGAAATAAACAAAATTGACCATTTAGAATTTGGGAAAATGCCACCAAGGCTACTAAAAGATTTGCAAATTGTGTAATGACCTATATACCCTTGTCATATAAATCAGTTAATTAGATTTGCAAGGGTGCTAGAGTCAATTAGACACCAACGAAGACCTACGGATGATAAAACAAAACCAAATATGAAATGTCACTACTACCCTACTGGTTAATTGAGGGGGCAAGGGTGCCCTGGTCATTACCTGACCAAGCTTCTTGCAGCCAGAAATGGCGCAAAGGAGCAGCAGGTCAGGGACCAAGAATCGAGCAACCGCAATACTTGCTACTGATCTTCTCCGGGAATTGAACCAAATAGATTCGTCAAGGACCGATGAGGACAATGGAGCCAAAACAAGGCGGAGTTGTATGCAGAAACCACCCAAAAGCCGGGTGAAGTCAGAGAACAGAGACAAGGCAATCATGACCAAACCATCGAAAACCCTGAGATAAGCCACTGCTTAGGACTCCAATAGGTTTGCGGATTCAAGACGGGTAAAAAACAAGCATCAAGATGGGTGGAGGAGCACGGGGTGGAGAAAAGGTGAGGCGCCGCCTAGGAGCTTCCGGCAGCCTATAGGACCTGGCGTCTCGATGCAAATCGGGGCCAAACAAGGAAGGGAAAAGAAAGATGAGGCATCGAGGGTGCTCACTGAGCCATTAATTGACCAAAAGGTGGAGGAAGGAGACGGAGCTATTGTGGGGTTCACTAGAGAAGAGAACGAGGAAGTTTGGGAGCTCCATGGAACTAGGGAACCAATGGGAAGGGGAGGAAGAAAGATCGTAGTTCAGAGGTCCTTTATTTAGTCTTGAATAAGCGTGAGGAGGGCGCTAGTCCCTTCTGTAACCTCATGACAGAGAAGAGGAGGAGGTCCCGGTTGGGCATTTTGCAACCAGACCAAAGAGGACAATGAGATATGGCTCATTCGAATCGTTGTGAAGATCCGTACTCAATGGAAGAAGAATCACGCGAAATGGTGAAGGAGGGAGAGAGAACGGGCCGGGGTAGCTCGGGGGTCGGGAGCAGCCCGACGGCCGGAGGTGGAAGACAAAATCCCACTGTCAGATCGTAGATCGATGGTCCATAGATCGCACAAATAACCGGTTACGCGTGACTTAGAAAAATCAGCTGAACCATAGCGTTACACATTCATATCATTGATTCGATGCATGAACTATAGTTATACTATATTAAAACCTTTTAAAATGGATTTGAAGGGTCAAATGAAGTCCAAAAAGTACCAAATTTTAACCACATGGACAACTTAATGTGTAGAATCATTCTATTCAATTATATTCTCGTTTTACTCATTATTTGGCCCTTAATAAATATATTTCTCATTAAAGTGTATATTAATATATTAAAATGAATGATTTATATGAAAAGACTTCTTTTAATGGATTACATGAGTGAATTTCGAAATATCCATCCATAATTAATTTTAAGAACAAAAAATCACCATTATATTCTATTTATATATATTATTATCATTTTTAGGAGGGAGAAGGAAAGTAGGTTAATTACACTCATAATTAATCCTATTACATATTTTTGCTCATATCTTATCCAAAAAGATATAAGAGCTCCAAATTAACATTATCCACATATTATCTCCCATAAAACCCCATTTTGCATTATTAGTCCTTAATTATTTCCTTAAGTGGGTTATTTGTGCAAACACCCCTTTAGAATCATAATTGGGGGGGGGGCAAAAATGGAATTTCACCATCATTAATGCTCAAATTACACATAGAGTCCAAAAATAATTCAAAAGGATGGGAAATTTATGAAAAAGGTCCAAAAGGACTATAAAGCAAAGAAAAGTTCAAAATTGGGTAAATTGTAGGAAAGACCCTAGATTTTAGTATGTTACATCACTCCACCCCTTAAAGAGGATTTCGTCCCCAAAATCACAACAAGATGGAAGAGAGGGTGAGTGTGCAACATGCCAACCTTAAACGACTAGATGGGTACTAAAAGCTCTACACATAATCCAGGTGTTACTAAGGTTTCCACCAAACCTATAGCCTTTTATCAAACACAACATTATTAGCATTTTTGGCTTATTAGAATAATCTCCATCATGAAGAGGCATCATATCTATTATTCCATCATTTGGATCACATTTTATTCACAATTACATCTCAATATTATATCATATGTATTTCCCTCATCAAGGGTTTTAAGCACAATTAGGGTTTACTAAGTAGTCTCAACATTAAGTAATGTATTAGGTCAAAAAAATCTTAATAACATGAATTCATTTTCCATTATCCTCTTAAAACTATCATGTAGAATTATCACAAATTATTTTGTAGAAAAAAGTTAATATTATTCAACAAGTTATTAAGCCTATAATAATTCCAAATAATGTCCATATTGCACATTGTCATATCATCTTTCATACTCATATTAATGACATCATTAATCATTTTCGTCCATTACACTTCATATTATAAATTATACATATTTTACATCACATTAGGAATTTATGAATATTTATGTGAATCCAATTATTCATTATCATGGTTGAGTCATTATATGAATTTTAGTGAATAGGATGTAACACATTAAATATTAATGAATTAATTCATATATCAAGTTATGATGAGGTGTTCATTAGAGAACAAGGTGATATACCTTACATAATCCATTTATATGTATCAAGGTATATTATTTGATGATGACACCTAATGTCACTAATGTATCATGAAAGGCATTAAGGATATATATGTATACGTTGTCAAAGCTAGATGATTACATATTAGGGTTTAGGTCAGCATGATCATTACATGTTAAAGCATCCTTAGGGTGCATTATCCATACACATTTTACCATTAGGGAGGCATAGTCAACATTATGTATATTCACAATTAGTAATGAGTAACTCATTATTATGTGCATCAATAATATGTGAAGGTTCAAGCATATGAACTATCTCTATATGACTTACTACATATTCACGTGTGTATAAACAAACAAGTTGAATTACAAGTATAATGTGCTTGGTAAATTCTTGTTGACATAAGTTATTATGTACATATGTCCACATAGATAGAGTTTCTAACTCTAAAGGTATTTGATTTTGCTTTTAATTGGGATTCCATCCCCCTAAAAAGGGATTTCGTCCTTGAAATCAGATTTGCAAAACCAAGTAGGGTACTAACACCATTAACCTCATTCCACCCCTTAAAAGGGTCAACTAAGTCAAACTAAGCTAAGGGTAAAAGGGTACATAAAACTCAACACTAAAAATATTTACTAACCAAACTTCAGGGTGTAACATAGGGTACACTAAACCCTAAACATAGGAGTATAAGGTATTTAAGGATGATTTTTGTGTAAGAGATCTTAATCATCACTTATGGTTTTCCTAAGGTATTCAAAAATTAGGCAACATGCCCAAAGATAGACTATTTTGAGCTGTCTGTATCAGATTAGGCCAGGCCAGGTCATATGAGCATGGGAGTCCCCGTAAACCAAGCTAGTGGCATGGAGGAAAATTTTTCCAACCCCCAAGCTTTGACCCTTTCTAGACACCATCACTTCAACTTATTGCTCTAGTAGCTTCTCAATAGACAATTCACCCAAAGTTGATAAATTTTATTTCTAATTATGAAATTGTAACTCTAATTCAATGTTGGTCAACTCTAAGGTGAAAACTTACTAAAGAAGGTATATGAGGAGAGAGGTTCTATCTAGGAGACAATTTGAATTAGTCAAGAATCCAACTACCTTGATGCTCTGATACCATGTTGTAAAGACATAGTCTCTACTATTAAACATGATAAACAAATACATCAAATGTGTGGCAACGAAAGAAATAAAACTTGACTTTATTCAAAATGTATAAAGAGTACTTTATAAAAATTTCCCAAATGGGATTACAAGTTTATACAAGCATAGGATCTAGGTAGAGGAAGACTTAAAATAATACAACTTGTCTCCACAAATAACATAACAAAAGTTTATGCAACTAGTCCAAGCTATCTAGATGTGGAAGATCTCCTTAGCCTTAGGCAGGTTCACCAAGCTTCCATGCGCACTCTGATCCTAGCCTGGATGGTTGGGGTCATCCAGCAAGAGAAAGATAAAAATGTATGTGTTATTCAAGAGAAACAGGACAATTAAATAATCTAAAGCATTGGAATATAAAAGTTTCACTACACTAAGAGATTTTAAAAGAAATGAGGCAACTATAAGAATAAGAGAGAGAAGACCGCCATAATCAATCACCACAATAATAATCGCATAGCATGAATATATTAAGACACAAAGTCATCTCAATGTAGGGTGATGCACCTACCGGACCTCACCAAGTGGAAGGGGGACTAAAACCCCAGTTCCTATATTAAGTGGCAGGGGGACTAAAACCCCAATGCCTAATATAAAATGGCAGCGGAACTAAAACCCCAGTGCCCAACAGGAGGACTAAAACCTCAGTGCCCTATGGGTGGTTTGTACACATGTATACTACATTATCATTTGGCCTAAAATACATCATGCTTAATAGTTCACTTGGCAGTAGTGAAAATATAAAAGTAACATTTGCATCATAGCATTTGGGAATAAAACCCACGAATAAACCACATGAAGGAGCCAACATAGGCTATAGCAAGATTTAAGCATTTCTAAGTATATGAGACAACATATGTAGTAGCAAGATTCACATGTTTCAAATGAATGAGCCACAATGGAATTAGAAGCATCAAATAAGTAAATATCCAAATAAAGTCATTTAGGAGGATATCCATGCTAGCACAAAATGTTTGTAGGGTTGGATAAGACCCAACTGAAGGATTAGGATTGTTTGCACATAGATTTAACAATCATACATTCCACATATATAATAGGAATCACATACACAAATAAGTATCACATACCAAAATAGGATCCACATACCTTATTTTGATTCATTACCATTACTTTCACCAATCATATTATTTTCACTTCCATTTTCCCTAGTTATAAACATTACACATGTATTAGTATATATTAAGGAATAAAGCATAGGAAAAACCCTAATTTTGGAATTTATTTACAAAACCAAGATTTAAAGCTCAAAACCTAGTCCAATCAATTAATCACATTCTCTTGATTAAGAAAACATATTTTATTTCCCAATTTGGAGTTAAAATAGATTAATTACACATTTTAGATCATTTAAGGTGATTAAAATGATATTTAAGATAAACTTCGAAAAATAATTTGGAATCAGGCTTCAAAAACTACAAAATTGGATTCTACTCAAAAAATCCTTTCCAATGACTATTTATTCGCATTTTTCTGACAAGATATCGATTTATAATGAAATAAACAAAATTGACCATTTAGAATTTGGGAAAATGCCACCTAGGCTACTAAAAGATTTGCAAATTGCGTAAAGACCTATATACCCTTGCGATATAAATTAGTTAATTAGATTTGAAAGGGTTCTAGAGTCAATTAGACTCCAACAAAGACCTACGTTCGATAAAACAAAAGAAAATGTGAAATGTCACTACTGCCCTGCTGGTTAATTGAGGGGTTAAGGGTGCCCTGGTCATTACCTGACCAAGCTTCTTGTAGCCAGCAATGGCGCGAGGGAGCAGCAGGTTAGGGACCAAGAATCGAGCAACCACAATATCTTCTAGTGATCTTCTTCGAGAAGTGAACCAAATGGATTCGTCAAGGACCGACGAGGACGATGGAGCCAAAACAAGGCAGAGTTGTGTGCAAAAACCACCCCAAAGTCGGGTGAAGTCGGAGAACAGAGACAAGGCAATCAAGACCAAACCATCAAAAACCCTAAGATAAGTCACTGCTTAGGACTCCAATAGGTTCACAGATTCAAGACGTAAAAAACAAGCATCATGATGGGCGGAGGAGCACAGGGTGGAGAAAAGGTCATGCGCCGTCGAGGAGCTTCCGGCGTCCTATAGGACCCGGCGTCTCGATGCAAATCGGGGCCAAACAAGGAAGGGAAAAGAAAGATGAGGAATCGAGGGTGCTCACCGAGCCATTAATTGACCAAAAGGTGGAGGAAGGAGACAGCTCTACTGCGGGGTTCACCAGAGAAGAGAACGAGGAGGTCAGGGAGCTCCATGGAACAAGGGAACCAATTGGAAGGGGAGGAAGAAAGATCGTAGTTCAGAGGTCCTTTATCCAGTCTTAAATAGGTGTGAGGAGGGCTATAGTCCCTTCTGTAACCTCACGACGGAGAAGAGGAGGAGGCCTCAGTTGGGCATTTCACAACCAGACCAAAGAGGACAATGAGCTAGGGCTCATTTGAATTGTCGTGAAGATCCACACTCAATGCGAGAAGAATTGTGTGAAATGGTGAAGGAGGGAGAGAGAACGGGCCGGGGAAGGTCGGGGGTCGGGAGCAGCCCGACGGCTGGAGGTGGAAGACAAAGCTCCCACTGTCAGATCGTAGATCGACGGTCCATAGATCGCGCAAATAACCGGTTACGCGTGACTTAGAAAAATCAGCCGAACCATAGCGTTACACATTCAAATCATTGATTCGATGCATGCACTATAGTTATACTATATTAAAAGCTTTTAAAATGCATTTGAAGGGCCAATTGAAGTCCAAAAGGCACCAAATTTTAACCACATGCACAAATTATTGTGTAGAATCATGCTATCCAATTAGATTCTCGTTTTACTAATTATTTGGCTCTTAATAAATATATTGCTCATTAAAGTGTATATTAATATATTAAAATGAATGAGTTATATGAAAAGACTTCTTTTAATGGATTACATGAGTGAATTTCGAGATATCCATCCACAATTAATTTTAATAACAAAAACTCACCATTATATTCTATTTATATATATTAATATCATTTTTAGGAGAGAGAAGGAAAGTAGGTTAATTACACTCATAAATAATCCTATTACATATTTTTGCTCATATCTTATCCAAAAAGATATAAGAGCTCCAAATTAACATTATCCACCTATTATCTCCCATAAAACCCCATTTTGCATTATTATTCCTTAACTATTTCCTTAAGTGGGTTATTTGTGCAAACACCCCTTTATAATCATAATTGGGGGGGGGGGGGGCAAAAATGGAATTTCACCATCATTAATGCTCAAATTGCACATAGAGTCCAAAAATAATTCAAAAGGATGGGAAATTTATGAAAAAGGTCCAAAAGGACTAGAAAGAAAGAAAAGCTCAAAATTGGGTAAATTGTAGGAAAGACCCTGGATTTCAGTATGTTACATGGTTGATCCTTGGAGCCTTGGTGATTGGAACCCCTTGGTGACATTTTGTCATATTCAACCTTGGTAAGTGTATGCCTTTCCTTTGTGGCATTTATTTTAATCTTGTACCCCATATTCTTCTTGTTTCTTGGCCCTAGACCATGGATCCTCCATGGTGGTTGTTCTTGAGGAGTGAATCCCTCATCACAAGGGTCATAGGCCATGTTTTGAGAATGTAGACCCAAGTGTGAGGAAGTTTCCTTCTCTCTTTCTCCTCCTTTTGGTTTGGCCTAGAGTTTCTTGCCCTCTTTTATTATGTTATCTTTGAGCTTGGTGTCTTCTTCTTCTTGAGGTGATCTTGTAGCTAGGAGTGGAGCCTTTGATGTAGCTTCATCATCCTTGGTGATTGTGTGCTTGGATCTTGTGATCCTGGGAGTGATCTTCCTTAAGGGGGTTATATAACTCTGAACCTTATCTATCACTTACACCAATTTATTACTTGAATGTTGATGTTTCTCTCTCTATCTCTCTCTAAAACGTACCCCTATCATTCTAGTAGATATTACCATACTCTAGATCTTTAGTGATGGTGAGAATCATTCTTGGGTTGGTTAGAATTTGAAACCCTAACTTGTGGTACCTAATGTTAGGGATGGATGTGTTTTGGTGTTTTCTTCCCTATATAGTGATCTTGGCTTTGATCACATAGATGATGCTTGTGTATCTTGATATATAGTGAATTTTGGTTCTATTTTGAATGTGTTAAATGTGGTTTAACTCTATTCCTTAAACCCACGTTTCTATGAGTGCATTTCTCTAAGTGATCTTTGGTGGATGGTCTCACATGCATCTTGAGATTTGGTTTTATCACCATGATTTAAGTTCTACCACCTTGTTTTCTTGAAGTTTTTGGTGGTTTTCATATAAGAAATGATTTAATTTTCTCTCTCTTAAGTGGTTTTGTAGATTATCTCAATGATGCTTTTTTAAGGATTGCTGATATTAGATTTGTGAGTATTTATCTTGATGGTGGTTGTTTTTCTTACTATTTGACCATGCTTAGACTGAGTCATAGGTGCCCTTGGTATCTTGGGTCAAGGCATACACCCATGTCTAGTACGAAATTCAAGACATCCATAATATGTGTTGACCTAGGTCAAGATGCTTTGTTAAGATATGGTTGTAATGCCTGTTTTCAATTTTTGGTTGAGACGCTATACAAAACGGTGGTCGTGACACCTTGCTTTGACAATGATTAACTCATGTTCTGCCATGGTCACTACATTGCATCGTAGGGACAGTCATGAAGTTTCATTATGAAGATAGCCACAATGATGCTTTAGGGTCTTGGTTGTGATGTTGCCTTGTGGTTGACAGTTGAGATGCTATGCTATTGGTTGATCGTGACACCCTGTTGTGAACGTTAGACATGAGTCTTAGCTGTGGTGAGTTGTGGTCATGACCAGGGTGAGAGAACGTCGCGGTCATGATTGTGTGTTGGGGTGATGGGGTTGCGACCAAGTGTTGTTGTGTTACGGTTGTGACCCAGTTTGAGTGGAGGTCGAGACACCTGTGTTATGGTGGGTTGAGTCATACATGATTACATTGTTTTTACATACATATAACATAGTGAGAATGATGAACGTATACAAGCAGTTGAAGGTTGATACCTATGTGCATCATAGAAAGATGGGGACATGTACACATGTATATGATAGTGATATTCAATGTTGTTGACATGATGCTCTAAGTGTGTTAATTTATGATGTTCCTTAACTCTCATATACTATAAGAAAGTGGGAGGTTGTATACCTAGGGTTTGGTTGTTGAACACATCTATAAAACCCTAATTGGAGATACTATGAAACACTAACCTAATTGTAGATCCATGTGATATATTACATCTCTCACTCAGAATGGCTATCATATATGATGTTTTCTCTCTCTTATTTATAAATTCCTAACCTTGTAGGTGATATGAACTTGAATGACATAGCTATGTGGATGCTATGGTGGATCCTATACTATATAGGATGGTGATTATGAGAAATGTTGAGGCATAATGTGATATTGCATATGCATGGATCATGTGATTGGGTCTGATGACCTGGCAGGTGCTTTGTGCATGATTTGAGGTGACGCCCTCTAGAGGTGTCATTGGTATCCCACAATGATGTGAAATTGGTGATAGCCTTGTGTGTTTGTGAAACAATGGTGATGTCCTTGTGAATGGCAGTGCTACAGTGCTATGTGATGATGTGATAAGTTCCCACCTTATACATTTTATATATTCTAAATTGCACCATTCTCTTATTCTTGTAGAGTTTGTTTTATCTTTATACATTGTAACTTGATTAATGCTAAACGACACTTAATTGGCATAACTAATCAAGTGGAATATTAACCATGTAGGGGCCATGCACCATAGATCCATTCATTAGTACTGGATGGTGAAATGAATTCTCCCTTAATGGAAGCTCAGAGTCGTATACTATTGAGTAAACACATTCACATGATTGGATGTGGTCCATAACCTGGAAGGAGTGTCTGCGAGTCGTAGCTCAGTGATGTGACTCAGTGTATACATTCACATGATTGGATGTGGGTCATACCCTTGTAGGAGTGTGACTATAGGTAACAACTTAGTTTCACTAGCACCGTGCCTAATTACTAAGAGAGGCTTGGCAGTTTGTAGTTAGACTTCATATGTCTCTGCGGTGTGTTCTCGTGCTAACCAGGAGATGTGGAGAGGTTGTGGATTCCAACTCTTCCATAGACCTTGTATGGCACTGATTTCGACTTAGAAGTAGCCAGTTGGAGTATGAGTGGTATACCTCATCTCCTTAGGGAATAATGAAAGACATAATACAACCATGTAGTGTATTGCATAAGGGCAAAATGTGAAGAACATTGGTTGGAGCCTTGAGTTTATTTTGTATGGCTTTATTGATGGAAAATATACATGCTCTTCATAATCCTTTTTAGAATGTTACATGTTCTACTATTCAGTGGTAATAACCCGATATTGCTTAACCTACGTTTTTTGTTGGATACATATCAGTTCATTTAATCTGCTCAATTACTATACATATATTACCTATCTGCTTCAGTTTATCTGTGCTTTAATAGACATTGGCAGAGAGTGATATCTCTCACTAGAATGCTTGGTCTCACTCTATTTGTGAGAACCTATTACACTAAATGAGATTACTCAAAACACAAAACATGATTACTCACTAATTAAACACAAATCTAGAAAATAGGAAACATTAAAAATGATTTCAACATTTCCCAATTTCTCAAGAACATTTACATAATGTTCAATATCCTTGACAACTTCAATGTAGCCTCAGATACAACATAAAATTTACAAAGGAACACTATCCACATATTTCACATATACAAGCATGAACATGCTATTGAAATCTTGATTAAATAAAAACATCATATACAAACTTTTCACCCGGACCTAAGAGTACAGGGACGATCTAGGACACACTAGACAACTAAACTACCATGGTTTCATCACCTTAGATTCTATTTGTTTCTATGTTCTGTTTCTACTATTGTCGATAACCTAAAAATATGTGGTGAGCCCACGAGGTGAGAAATAGTCCCAACGAGAGATATAACTCTCTCCAATAGATATTGATTACAATAGATTATTCCAATAGTAAATAAATTAAGCAGTTGAAGTATTTAATAGGAGCTTGAGCAGATAGAACAATTCAAGCATGCTAAATAGATTAAAAAACTTAAGCTTAGCAACAAGTATAATTATCAATATATATAGGTAACATATAAATCCATTTCTTCTATCAGATATCTACTCAAGTTTCATAAGATTGCATCTATAACAATCGACATTATTAGCCAGACTATCATGATATGCCACACTAACAACACAACAAAACTAGTAGCACAAGCATATCTAACATCATGAATATGTCTAGTAGCATAGCATGGATATCAATATTGGAATGTTTGACAAAGTGAACTAATCTACACCATAAGTAGAGATAACATCATAAGCATAAGCATGGCTACCAATATTAAACATAGATAGCATCATCATCTTAACTATCTATGCCAATATATCTGACAACATAAGTATGTTTACAACATGAGCATAACTACAACATCAGCATATCTATCATCTCTTATTATACTATACATCATCTCTATGTAAGGAAAGCAAACAAGGGTTATCATCCAATGTGAAACGTTGTGTATAACCCTAAATAGATATTCTACATGGCTATATTACACTTTTTTTATACACCCTGAGGAATTTGAAGATACCACTCAAAATCCAATTGACCACTGCTAAGTTGAAATTAGTGCCATATAAGATCTAGGAAGATCTGGACTCCTAATATCTTCTCTACCCCCGATCAGTACGATTCTGCCACAACGACACATAAGGTCAAGTTGTTAACAACCTAGTCCATCCTTGGTATAGGTCACGACACTAGTGAAAGGAGGTGGGTATGCATATCTTACCATCCGAGGTACAACCACACTTGTCCTCCAATCTCATCACAAATATAATCACTGAGACACAACCGTAACTGCTATCAAACTAAGGGCTAGGTAAGACCACAATCATCCTCCCTAAACACTTGGATTCAGGATAAAAAGCACCCCACACACTCAATAGTATGCACTCCGAATTTCCCTTAGGAATACTTGTTTCACCAATTGGCAAGCTCTGACGGACTATGGCACATGGCACTACATGCTTACAATTTCACTTGATTAATTATTTCCAATTGGGTGAATTAAGTCTACATCATACAAGTGGACATACAAACTCTAATTCATCTCTAACAAACATTGCTATATAACTATTTTAAGAGATATAAAACGTATGAGACATATTGTTCCTCATATCATCATCACATGATTCTTTTCACTTGCCATTCACGAGACTATCATCATACTACCACATGATATAAATCATTAGCAAAATATCATAGGATCAACCCTTGTCAACATAAGAGGATTATACCTCATTTAGGGCTCAACCATGCCCAAAGGTAATTAATACCATCATACCATTTCTTGCAAGTTCATCATTAACTTTCCATGGCTTATAACAAGGCTCAACAAGCATCACCACTCATGTGATGCACATGCTCAACATGATGTTGCAATAAATAACTAAAATATGTTTATAGGATAAGATTGCATGGTTATATTAGCATTAAGAGAATTCCTTTATTATATCAACATATAAGGAAGCTATATGATTGGTCATCATACATTAGTAATTTACAAATTTAGAATAAGAAAGCATAAATCATAAAGCTACGATGACCACTAGTTAACATATTAGAATTGAAATCAATCATTAAGAAGGATATTTCATCACTATATTAACCATTCAAGGAAGGGTAGCATAGATAACTACCGTCATCTATTACCATTACGGTTGGGTTAAAAAAGACATGTTACTTTGATGTTACAAATCATCACTCATACCCAAACCCTAACTCATGGTATCCCCACTAGATCATGGATGCATGGGGTTAAACATCACCATCACATTCCATACCATCCTCAAGTATGGATCTACACATAAATCTAGATGTGACCATTAGTTTATAGAATACTAGGGTTCAACCACAAAAGAGATACTCTATGATTGTATTCATCATTCAAGGACTATGCATAACCATTTACCAACATTTGGCTATAATAAGACTAGGTATAACAAGGTATACCTCATTAGGGTTACATATCAACACAATATGGTCATTATCCCTTCTATTCATATGAGTGAAAAGGTAAGACTACCTTATTAAGGGTAACCTTCCATTGGTTCCATCATCATTCAACCCATATCACCAACCCACAACATCTCCTAGAACCATTGGATTTTGAAAAGGTAAGACCATTGATTATTTACATAAGTAAACACCTTAACAAACCATATGTAAAGCCATTGAGTTGTAACCTAGAGAGAGTCACCATTAAACCCTAAATATACCTTATTTAACAACATAAAAGGGGACCATAGCTTGTGGGTTTAAATCCCATCATTGGTTGTACATTTTAAGCAAGCCATCATATCAACCATCAAGCTCCTTAAATTGATCACATGAAGGAAACCATCAAATTCAGATTGTTAAAACTCACATGTAATAATATAGGTTTCAATGCAAACCATTTTATGTTGAAGAATATAATCTCAAACATTAGATCAAGTCCATTAATCAAAACGATTAGATGAAGAAGGGTTAGTTCCTAACCATTGGATCATGTTCATACCTCAAAACCAATAATTGGAGTATAACCATTAGATCAATTGAACCAAGAAACCATTAGTTTTGGGTTTAATTGATGCTACAATAACATCCTTAACTCACCATTTCTGTAGATGACATGATCCACCATTGGTTTTGGTCATTAAGTCACCATAGGTTGTTAGAACATCACTATATTCATTTAACTCCATCAAATGTTAAGCTAATGTCATCATTGATTAATAACATCATTAGGATACTTATCATTAAGCTTCTAATTGAGACAAAACATGAACTAAAGGGTGACCATTGTTTGAAACCCTTGGGAACCACCATTGGTTGTCAAGATAGGAACACCATCGGTTGTTGCATGGTATCTCCTTCGGGTCATGTGGTAGTGAAGGAAAAAGCTTGAAAACCCTAAGTTGGACCATCGATTGTTAGGTGCTTAGCACCATTGGTTGTGTTACCAACCTGTCCTAGATCACATTATAACTTAGGAAGGACGTGCACATATTTACATGTTCATTTAAAAATGGAACAAAATAGGGAACACAATAAAAATTTAAAACCCTAAACAAGCATGGTTTCTTTACACTTAGATCATCACTTTTAAGCATAAACATGAACTAACAAGCTTTTAGTCAGCAATATAAGTGAAGAAGGTTATAAAACTTACCTCTATAGAGAATAAAAGACTTCTTGAAGAAAAAACTCGAGGAAAGAAGGAAAGAAAACCTAAGTTTTAGATCTGAACTCGGCCAAGTACGCACTTTTCTCCACAAAGAAGTAAAACCGTAGAAGAAGAAGCAAGAAAGGTAGATTCTTGAGTTCTACAAAAAATTCTACCATGGACAGTAAGGATCCAACCTGGAGAAAGTTAAGAGGAAGAATAAAAGAGAAACAAATGGAGGAAAGAAGGGGATACTTGTTTAGGGCAAGATCACCAAGAAGGAGCTTTAGAAACCCTAAAGGCAACAAATTGTAACCCTAGATGCTTCTACCAAGAAGATCCACACCTTCTTCTTCCTTAGACAGGTACTCCACATAAGAATAGAGGAAATAGGAAGATCTTAGAAGGAGGGAAGTGGTATAGAGAAAAATTTTCGTTTGGGTTCTTAAGGATAGGTATACAAAACTTTAGGATAAAGAAAATAAAAACTTGAGGCGTCATAGTAGCTCTCCATGTGTCGATGGCCTTAAACTATTAAGGATACACAAGCAGCCAGACAAGAAGATGCCCCACCATTCATGGAGACCTTCTTTTCCATAGTTTGTTGGTTTTACAAGCCAAATAAACAAACCCTTGGTTGATAGCTCCTAAAGATAGCTCATCCATAAAGGGGTAAACCCTAAAATACCCTTGAAGAAAACACCTCCAAACCAAGGTTCAAATTGGTGCACCATGGCTCAAAAAGCTCAATAATGATAAGAAAACATTAAAGGACCATAATGCAAGTGACAAATTGCAAACAAAACCTCTTAATTAAGTAAATTGTATGAAAGTCCAAAATCTGCATAAAATTGCATAACTTGCACAATCCGTGTCTAAATTGGACCAAAGTTGAAACTTAAGCTTGTAACATGATACCAAAACATATCACAAGGTTATATTATGGTTATAAGAATTAAATTATGGTAATGAAGCATGTTCAACCATTTAAGCAAGGTTAGGGGCCTCACAACCATAAACCCCTAATAGGGATTTCACCCCCGAAATCTAAGGTACACATAGATGGAAACTTCTCATGCACACCATAATCAATCTTCCAAATGGTTAATTTCATCACATGGTGATGTCACATAATTCTCATAGAATACATATTCTTCTCCCTCAACTCTTGCATGTGTCACCTTGATTCAACCAAAAACTATTGTGCCACCTATACAGGTCTGGTAGTACCTTTCAACTTGGGACTCTAACTATCATTCTGGACTATACTATTTGTTGTACCACACATCAGAGGCCATACTTGCTCGATCTTACCAAATATAGAACATCATGCATCTCTTATAATATGTAACTTTATAAGGTTTCATCTCTATGCTCCTTTAATGATTGTTGTAATTAGCAACTCAATCAATTAGGTGGGTATCCCATAATTGTCAAGAACTATAAGGTATATTTTCTTAGAATATTCTTCAATCATATTAATGATGGACTGGCCATCAGTCTAAATGAAGAATCACACACTTGTATGTAACCATTAATAAATAATGTCCTAGTTGACCTTGTTAGGGGTTGGGTAATGAAACTATCTTCACCTTCCTAGGATTCATACAACACACTTAGTAGATGTATCATAACTTCCAAGAGGATACTCTAGTTAACCCCCAACTTACTCTTGATGAACTTGTCACACATATGTATAGTTGCTTCAACATTCTTAAGGTTTAGCAAAGATGTTAACCGTGCTATTGACCATCTCTGAAATACTTTGAGATGTCATCATTCAAAGCATGTCACACTTATGAGACATGACCTACAAATTATTTATGAATGCTACTGATACATTGGCTAGGTCAAACAAGATAACCCTAAACTCATCATGGTCATGTAACTTATGTCATCCACTGTAACTATTATCCATTGATATTCTGATGCTAGGTTTATCTAAAAGGATCACAGTAACACATGCATGCTAATTAAAAAACCATCTAACCTTGATAGTGGTCTCGCCCAACTATCAACAGACCATACACAAGATCATAGAATCACTCTTCTTTCCCCAAACAACACTTGGTGGATCAACATCAACTCCTCCTCCCCTCTCTCTCTAATGGAGATGAACACTGGACACTTCGTCTAATAGATGTCTTTAACTCATATATAACTGGTACACTATAAATACTAGGATTCATTACCTTGGTATCCACCACATGTGTTATAAATAACTCATACCCTGGTTTCATACACTTCTTCAACATCATAACTGGGTAATAATATATAGGAGAAATTCCCCTAACTCTTCGAAGGCTCAAAAATCATACTCATTACAAAACATACATATTTTGGAACTATAGTCCAAGGCAATCACACATCATATCAAGATATCCATCCCATGATTACAACGAATCCATGCGTACCAACTTTCATGAGATCCATTTAGAGGATATGCCTCAAAAAGAAAGAACATAAAGGGAAACAAACTTCCTACATCAAATCAGCATTGTCCAGGGGTCACCAGCAAAAGGGTAACTAATTCTATTTTCCCATGAATGTTACACTTTTTATGTATCATTTTACCTCTTACAACTTGGGTTCCTTGCCATTAGCATAGTAATGATTAAGATTCTCAAATCTCATTTATATTTTTTCATTAACTCTTCATCATTCATATGTATGTCCTTTCATGTTATCATGTTTCTCAACCACTTATCAATGAATAGATCATCATATTCTACATTAGACAGGGATCATCTCCCTTAATTTCTTTCATATGTCACGAAGACTGTACATTAGCACTTCGTACACCCATAGGTTGGTCTGAGATTAACTCAAGTTCCACTTTATTTCTCTACCATTGTTCTTATTCATCTTCTCATATTATACTTATCACAAGATTCCTCTCCATCTTATGTGAATTTCATACCTTGAATCACTTTATTAGCATAGACTTATCTATCTTTTAATTTATTATCTTCTTGAATTATAGCTTCAAGAACTCCTCTTTAGCTTATCTGTATTCAAATTTAGGTTTCATGGTGTTGTATCTGTCTGTTGTAGTTACCAAATATTCAAGTTTTGATAGGTTATGATGTAATTCTCACCCCCTTTAGGGTAAGATTGGGATATATGCACCATGAATTCTGACTTGTTATGCTCTTTAGATTGTATCAAAATGACTAGTTGATCAGAGTAATCATAAACATAACAATCTAAGAGTTACATACTTACCTTTTCTTCAATACCTGAATACCAAGCCAAGGCATCCAAGTACTGAGATTAGGTAGTATGCACCATGTTTTTATGTCATATTCCTAACTTAGACATCATCCTAGTCCTATGTCCTAGTGTTCCTGTAGACTGAGAAAACCTAAAGATTTGATACAAACTTGTGAGAACCCATTACATTAAATAAGATTACTCAAAACACAAAACATGATTACTCATTAATCAAACATAAATCTAGAAAATAGGGTAAATTAAAATCAATTTCAACATTTCCTAATTTCTCATGAATATTTACATAATGCTCAATATCCTTTACAACTTCCATGTAGCCTCATCTACAACATAAACTTTGTGAAGGAACACTATCCACATATTTCACATATACAAGCATCAACATGTTATCGAAAGCTTGATTAAATCAAAACATCATATACAAACTTTTCACCAGGACCTAAGAGTACAATGATGATTCTAGGACACACTAGACAACTAAACTACCATATCTATGGATAATCACCTCATATTATCTTTGTTGCTGTGGTTCTACTTTTTCACTTGTCAATCACCTAAAAAGATGTGGTGACCCATGATGTGAGACCCTGTCCCAACGAGAGATATAACTCTCTCCAACATATATTGATTACAATAGATTATTCCAATAATAAATAAACTAAGAAATTGAAGTATCTAATAGTAAATTGAGTAGATTGAACACTTCAAGCATGCTAATAGATTAAGAACTTAAGGTTAGCAACACATATAATTATCAATGTATATACATGTAATAGATAAATCCATTAATTATATTAGATATCTACTCAGATTTCATAAGATTGCATATATAATAATCGTCATTATTAGTCAAACTATCATCATATGCCATGCTAACAACACAAGCAAACTAGTAGCATAATCATCTCTAACATCATGAATATGTCTAGTAGCATAACATGAATATCAATATTGGCATGTTTAATAAAGTGAACAAATCTACACCACAAGTAGATCTAACATCATAAGCACAACTAACTACATAAGCATGTTTAGTAGTTTAAGCATTTCTAATTACAAAGGCATGGGTAGCAATATTAAACATACCTAGAAACATCATCTTAATTATATGTGCCAGTATATCTAACAACATAGGCATGTTTACAACATGAGCATAACTACAAAATAAGCATATCTACCATCTCTTATTGTACTATACAACATCTCTATGTAAGGAAAGAAAATAAGGGTTATCATCCAATGCGAAACATTGTGTATAACCCTAAATAGATATGCTACATGACTATATTACATTTTTTATACACCTTGAGGAATTTGGGGATATATTCAAAATCCAAGTGACCACTGCTAAGTCAAAATTAGTGCCATACAAGATCTAGGAAGATCTGGACTCCTAAGATCTTCTCTGCCCCTAGTCAGTACGGGTCTGCCACATCGACACATAAGGTCAAGTTGCTCATAGCCTAGTTCGTTCTTAGTATAGGTACTTACACTAGTGAAAGGATGTGGGTACACTTACCCTACCATCTGAGGTACAACCACAGTTGTCCTCCAACCTCATCACATATATAATCACCAAGACACGACCACATCCATTCTTAAACTGAGTGCTAGGTATGACTGTAGTCATCCTCTCTAAAACACTTGGATTCAGGATGACAAGCACCCCACATACTCAATAGTATGTGCTTTGAGTTTCCCTTAGGAATACTCATTTCACCATCTGGAAAGTTCTGACACTCAAATGTATCTATGGCACATGGCACTACATGATTAAAATTTTACTTGATTAATTGTTGCCAATTGGGTGAATAAAGTCTACATCATACAAACCTTAATTCAGCTCTAACAAACACTGCTATATAATTGTTTTAGAATATATAAAACGTATGAGACATATTTTTCCTCATATCATCATCACATGATGTTATTCACTTCCCATTCATGAGACTACACTTGTCATGATACTATCACATGATATAAATCCTTTGAAAAATATCATAGGATCTCAACCCTTGTCAACATAAGAGGATTCGACCTCATTCAGGCCTCAACCATGCCCAAAAGTCATTCATCATATCATTCCCTACATAGGGTATCAACCCTTGTCAACATAAGAGGATTAGACCTCAGTCAGGGCTCCACCATGCCCAAAGGTCATTAAGAACATCATCTCATTCCCCGCAAGTTCATCATTATCTTTCCATGCCTTATAAGAAGGCTTAGCAAACATCACTAATCATGTGATGCACATGCTCAACATGATGTTGCAATAAATAACTAAAATATGTTTATATGATATCATTGTAAGGTTATCTTAGTAGTAAAGAGCATTCTTTTATTATATCAACCTATAATGAATCTATATGATTGGTCATCATCACATTAACATTTTACAAGTTTAGCATAAGAAAGTGTAAATCATAAACCTATGATGACCACTAGCTAACACATTAGAGTTGAAATCAATCATAAAGAAGGATATTCCATCACTATATTAACCATTCAAGGAAATTCATTAGATCCTTTTTATGAATGTCAACTAAGTATCGTAAGTTAATTGATCCTGGTTGTTCAATCATTTGATAACCTGAGTCATTCTTTGCTAAATGATCACTATGAGTTAGACTCAATAGAATTTGATCAATTCTTTTTTTCTGTTGTTAGGGTGGAGAACTGAACCAAGAATTCTCTTTCTTCATTATCAATTGAATCATTGTTCGCGGCCCAAGATTCTATTTTCTCATCAATCCAATCACCACATAGCTAACTACCATCATCTATTATCATTATAGTTTGGGTTCAACAAGATAGGTTATTTTGATGTTATCATGGATGCATGGGGTTAAGCATCACTATCACATTCCATACCATCCTCAAGTATGGATATACACATAACTCTAGATGTAACCATCAATTTATAGCATACTAAGGTGAAACCACAAAAGAGATACTCCATAATTGTATCATCATTCAAGGACTATTCATAACCACTTACCAACATTTGGTTATATTAAGACTAGCTATAACAAGATATACCTCATTAAGGTTACATATCAACACAATATGGTTATTATCCCTTCTATTCAAATGAGTGCAACGGTAAGAATACCTTATTAAGGATAACCCTCCATTGGTTCCATCATCATTCAACCCATATCACCATACCAAAACATCTCCCAAAACCATTGGATTTTGAAAAGGTAAGACCATTGGTTATTTACATAAGGAAACACCTTAACAAACCATATGTAAAGCCATTGAGTTGAGACCTATAAAGATTCACCACTAAACCCTAAACATCCCTTATTTGAAACATAAAGGGGAATCATAGGTTGTGGGTTTAAATCCCATCATTTGTTGTACATTTTAAGCAAGTTATCATATCAACCATCAAGCTCCTTAAATTTATCACATGAAGAAACCATCAAATTTTGATTGTTAAAACTCACATGTAATACTATAGGTTTCAATTCAAACCATTAGATGTTGAAGCATCTAGTATTAACCATTGGATCAAATCCATCAATCGAAACTATTAGATGAATAAGTGTTAGATCCTAACCATTGGATTAGGTTCATATCTCAAAACTATTAATTTGAGCTAGGTCTAACAATTAGATCAATTGAACCAAGAAACCATTAGTTTAGGGTTTAATTGATTCTACAGTTACATCCTTAACTCACCATTGGTAGTGATGACCTAATCCACCATTGGTTGTGATCATTAAGTCACCATCGGTTGTTAGAACATCACTATATTCATTTAACACCATCAGATGTTAAGCTAATGTCATCATTGATTGATAGCATCATTACGATACTTAGTGGTTGATAATTAATATTCTAATTGAGCTAAAACCTGACCTAAGGAGTGACCATCGGTTGAAAACCTTGGTAACCACCATCGGTTGTCAAGATATCAACACCATTGGTTGTTGCATGGTATCTTCGTCGGGTCATCTGGTAGTGAAGGAAAAAGATTGAAAACCCTAACTTGACCATCGATTGTTAGGTGATTAGCACCATCGGTTGTGTTTCCAACCTGTCCGAGATCATAATATATGTTAGTAAGTATGTACACATGTTTACATGTACATTTAGAACTAGAACATAATAGGGAACACCATAAAAATTCGTAACCCTAAACAAGCATGGTTTCTTTATGCTTAGATCATCACTTCTAAGCATAAACATGAACAAACAAGATTTTAGTAAGATATATAAATGAAGAAGGTTATAAAACACGCATGTATAGAGAAGAGAAGACTTCTTGCAACAAGAAACTCGAGCAAAGAAGGGAAGAAAACCCAAGTTTCATATTTGAACTCAGCCAAGTAGGCACTTTTCTCCACAAAGAAGCAAACCCCTAGAAGAAGAATTAAGAATGGTAGATTCTTGAGTTCTATAGAAACTTATACCATGGAACAACAAGGTTCAAACGTGGAGAAAGTTAGGAGGAAGAAAAAAGGAGAAAGAAATGGAGGAAAGAAGGGGGCACTTACTTGTTTAGGTCAAGATCACCAAGAAGGAGATTTAGAAACCCTAAGGAAGCAAATCATAACCCCATATGATTCTACCAAGAAGATCCACACCTTATTCTTCCTTGGATAGGTCCTCTCTAGTAGAACATAGGAAATAGGAAGCTCACAACGTGCATTTCCACATCTTTTTTGGTGGTTGTACATAACAAGGTGGAGATCATGCAGCAGAGGAAGCGTAGAAGCAGGAGAAATAGTTGATAAGGTTGGATGTACTACTTGTCCTTTGGTGTTAGATTCCTAGAGTCATCCCTGTACACTTAGGTCTTGGGGATGTTTTCAATGTTCTTAGTAGAGATGTCACCGATACAAGGTTTTTGGCTTGTGTGCCTTTTGTTGTATAGCTGTGGTAGTGTAAATGTATGTGAAGTAGATATGTAATGTAATAGGTTGATGATAGTAAGGTTGAAAACAATGATGTAAGCCCCTAATGATATGCGTTATGTGATACAAGTGTCCTATTGTGGACCTATATGTGAATGTTTTCATCTAATGGTACTTTTATGAAATTGGTTTTAATTTCTTGTGTTTTCTGATAATCTTCTCACTTAGTGTTGTTTCCGCAATGGGTTTTGAGTAATCTCACTTTCTATGGTGAGGGGCATCACCAATTTGGTTGGTATCAGAGCTTTATGTTTGTTGAGTCTATAGGGACCTACGACTAAGGTTTGTGTCTGTTGTAGTGTCATCCAGTCTATCTTATTGTGACTTCTGCTTATGCAGAAGAAGAACATGAGTTGAAAAGATGGTTGGAGAACACGAAGAACATGTTGATGAGAATGGTGTCACTACACCATGTGGAGGTGTAAGGAGACATGATGTTGAGTAGAGGGCGCCTGAGATGCCTCAGTTAGACCCTATAGTGGTGGCCAATCCTACTTTTCAGTCAATGTTTGGAAAGTTTATGGCCACGATTACACATATGGCAGACAGAATGCTCATTCCTCAAGCTAGAGAAGTGGTCCCCAATGTGGAATCTATGGTCACGGGGAAGACTTTTAAGCGGTTGAGGTGAGTTGGAGATGTGGAGTATGCTAGTATGGGAGATCTAGTAGATGCAAATCTTTGGTTAACAAAGTTGTAGAAGGCCTTCAAGATCCTCAACATCCCTGAACCAGACAAAGTGAGGCATGTGGTGTATCTTTTGAAGGGGAGTGATGACCATTGGTGGGTCATAGAAGAGGAGAAAAGGCCAGGTGTTGTGATAGGTTGGGAGGAGTTCTGATGTGAGCTCATAGTTGGTACTTCCCTCAAACCTATTTGGATGAGAAGATCAACCAGTTTGAGAGGACCTGGGAGATGAAAAATTTCAGAATATTTGGGTGTTCTTTAAATGTGGTTCTAGGTCGAACTATAATTTGACTAAAATGCTGACAGAGCACTGTTCATCAATGTAGTGTTTGATTTTTTAATTATTCATTGGTAACTCTAAATGATCTAAAATTGTCGATCAATGAGTATGAAGCTAATTTTATGGAGTTTTTGAGGTTTTGTCCTCACATGGACACTACAGATCAGGAGAGAATCAGACGTTTTGAGAAGGGGTTGAGTACGAAGTTGATGATGCCACAACATCCTTAGAGAAAAGAGAGAATTTTTCCACATTTGTGCAATCTCTTCAAAGGAAAGAAAGGTCTTTGGTTGAGAAGTGTGATAAGGGTGCCAAGAAGAGATCGACACAATTCCAAGAACATACGCCAGGAGTCTTTAAGTAGCCTAGGTTTTCTACAGTGCCAGCACAATAGAGGTCTAGTACACTGACGTAGTGGTCACCATGTAAGGGAAGAAGTCACAACTTTACACTAGCTGAATCCTACAACACAACATCTGTATATGTGACGGGGCCGTATAGGCCACTATATGAGACCAGGACTTTCCATAAGTGTAGAAAAGTGGGACATCTGAGATGGGAGTGTCCAATAAAAGGTGATGAGGTGACTCGACAGGTGAGGTAGAGTCAGCAAGGCTCACAGAGACAACAATTTAGCAATTAAAGAGTATGAGGATGTGGACAAACATCACAAACTGGTTCCTCTAGATAGGCAACAACACAATTTTATGGATTTAGTCAGCTAGAAGGAGAGG
This sequence comes from Alisma plantago-aquatica, assembly GCA_963693085.1. Taxonomy (NCBI): domain Eukaryota; kingdom Viridiplantae; phylum Streptophyta; class Magnoliopsida; order Alismatales; family Alismataceae; genus Alisma; species Alisma plantago-aquatica. Next base: position 596,983,710 of record OY856411.1, read on the forward strand.
TCAACCCATGAGTAGAGACAAGTTATATGAAGTTATTTCATTCTGATATGTCTGCATCTTCTTTATATCCATTTTGGTTGGAGTAGGATCTTGAGGTAGAGATGCAGAGGTAGTACCCGTCTCTTTTGCCTCAGATTTTGGGGGTGAAATCCCTATTAGAGGTTTATAGCTTGTATGACCCCTGACCTATGTTTTGGGTTAACCCTATTTTATTTGTCTTGATGATGTGCTTATAACCATTATCTAATCCTGGGATGCTTTTAGATCTTGTGGTGAGATTAAGTCTCCAGTTTGAGCTCGTTTGGATGATGTATGTGCTCTGTGTGCATGTTTTGGGTCAAATTGCAATTTACCCAAATTATGAGGGTTATATTGCAATTTTCCTCCTCTAGAGTGTTTCTTCTCTCTCTTGTCTTCATTATAGAGATTGTGATGCTTTGTTGCACCTTGGTTGGGCCTTGGTTGAGTGGTGACACCCTAGTGGTGATTAGGGTTTCTAGGGTTTTGGTGTGCCTTGACCATGTGTACCTTGTTGAAGATGGTGACCCTTGTCTCGACCTAGAGAGGGTATCTTGAGGGGGTGTCACGGTTGAGATACCTCCCTTGGATGGTTTTGTCTCGACCAAGGTGGTTTGGGTTGTCTTGGGTCAAGACAGTTATCTTCTAGTGAAGTGTCTCGACCAAGTGCGTTGGTGTTCCTTTTGTCTCGACCATGTGGTGTTTGGTGCTTTGTCTCGACCATGTGATGATCATGACCTATGTCTTGGGTGACCCATGAGGTCAAGCATGCATGTCTGTTCTAAGTGGTTTCATGTTCGTTTCTTGTGTGGACAAGTGTTCCTTTGGAGCCCTATCTTGTTGATACCTCATCCTCACCATACTTCTCTCCTCCTTTGTTATATAAACCCTCTTCTCTCCTAGTAAGTGACCCCTTTCGACCTTCCTTCATCCCCCCTCTCTTTTTCTCATCCTTGGATCTTGGTGGAGCAAGGAGGGTTGATCCTTGGAGCCTTGGTGATCAGACCCCCTTGCATGTGGTGACTTTTTGTCATCTTCAACCTTGGTAAGTGTATGCTTTCACTTGATGGCATTTCTTTTGATCTTCTACCCCATATTCTTCTATTTTCTCACCCTTAGACCATGTATCCTCCATGGTGGTCGTTCTTGAGGAGTGAACCCCTCATCACAAGGGTCATATAATATGTTTTGACACGGTGGACCCAAGTGTGAGGAAGTTTCCTTCTCTCTTTCTTCTCCTTCTTTTGGTTTGGCCTAGAGTTTCTTGCACTCTTTTCTTGGGTTATATTTGACCTTAGTTTCTTCTTCTTCTTGATGCGATATTGTGGCCGAGAGTGGATCCTTTGGTTGAGCTTCATCATCCTTGGTATTCGTGTGCTTGGAGCTTATGATCCTTGGAGTGATCTTCCCTAAGGTGGGTTATAAAACTCTTAATATTCTCTAATACTTGCACCAATTTATTACTTGCATGTTGTTGTTTCTCTCTCTCTCTCTTGAAAATGTACCCCTATCATTCTAGTAGATATTACCATACTCTATATCTTGAATGATGGGGAGAATCATGCTTGGGTTGGTTAGAATCTGAAACCCTAACTTGTGGTACCTAATTTTTGGGATGGATGTGTTTTGGTGTTTTCCTCCCTATCTCATGATCTTGGATTTTATCACATACATAATGCTTATGTATCTTGATATATTTTGAAGTTTGGGTTCTATTTTAAATTTGTTAAACATGGTTTAACTTCTTTCTTAAACCCTAGTTTCTATGAGCTCTTTTTTCTAAATGATCTTGGGTGGATGGTCTCAGATGCATCTTGAGACTTGGTTTTATCACCATGATTTAAGTTCAGCCACCAAGTTTTCCTTGGAGTTTTTGGTGGTTTTCATATAAGAAATGATTCAGTTTTCTCTCACCTAAATGGTTTTTATATATGATCTCCATGGTTCTTGTTTTAGGGATTGCGGATCTTAGATTCATGAGTATTGATCTTGATGGTTATTTTTTTCTTACTATATGACCATGTTTTGATTGAGACATAGGTGCCATTGGTGTCTTGGGTCAAGGCATACATCCATTTTGTATTGAAGTCGATACATCCGTACTATGTGTTGTCCTGGGACAAGACGCTTTGTTAAGATATCACTATAATGCCTATTTGTAGCGTTTAGTTGAGACGCTATGTAAAACGGTGGTTGCAACACCTTGCTTTGATGCTACTTGAGTCATGTTCTACCATGGTCACAATGTTGCATCATAGGGATGGTCACGACGTTACATTATGAAGATAGTTGCAAAGCTACTTTAGGGTCTTGGTCGTGACATTTCCTTGTGGCTGACCGTCAAGCCGCCATGCTATTGGCTGATTGTGATGCCCTATTGTGAATGTTGGACGTGACACTTAGTTGTGGTGAGTCGCGGTCGCGACCATGTCTTAGGGTGATGGGGTCACGACTAAGGGTTGTTGTGTTATGGTTGTGACCCAATTTGGATGCAGGTCGAGACACTTGTGTTTGGGTGGGTTGAGTCATATATGAATACATGGTTGTTTTATGCATATAGCATAGTGACAATGCTACACATACAAGCAGTTGAAGGTTGATACCTATGTGCATCATAGAAAGATGGGGACATGTATACACATGTATATGATAGTGATACTTAGTGTTGTTGACATAATGCTCTAATCATGTTAATTAATGATCTTCCTTAACCCTAATATACTCCAAGTAAGTGGGAGGTTGTGTACCTAGGATTTAGTGGTTGAGCACATCTATAAAAACCTAATTGGAGATACTATGAAACCCTAACCCTAATTGTAGGTCCACGTTATATATTGCATCTCTCACTCAGAATGACTATCATATATGATGATTTCTATCTCTTGTTTATAAATCCTTAACCTTGCATGTGATATAAACTTGAATGACATAGCTATGTGGATACTATGGTGGATCCAATACTATATATCATGGTGATTATGAGCAACATTTAGACATAATGTGATATTATATATGCAGGGATCATGTGATTGGGTCTGATGACCTGGTAGGTGCTTTGTGTATGATTTGTGGTGACACCCTCTAGAGATGTGTTTGAGGTTTTGGTATTCCACAATGATGTGACATTAGAAATAGCCTTGTGTGACTATGAGATAGTGGTGATGGCCTTGTGAATGGCAATGCTAAAGTCCTATGTGATGATGTGATAAGTTTCCACTTTATACATTTTATATCTTCTGAAGTTGTACCATGCTCTTATTCTTGTAGATTTTGTTTTAGCTTTGTACATTGTAACTTGATTGTTTGTAAAAGACACCTAATTGGCACAATTAATAAAGTGAAAACTTTATCATGTAGGTGCCCTATGCCATAGATCCATTCCAGTGTCAGTCTTAGTGCTAGATGATGAAATGATTTCTCCCTTATTGGAAGCTCAGAGTTGTATACTTTTGAGTATACACATTCATAGGATTGGCTGTAGGCCATACCCTGGTAGGAGTATGGCTGTGGTACGTAGCTTAGTGATGTGACTCAGTTTATACTTTCACAAGATTGGTTGCGGGCCATACCCTGTCAGGAGTGCGACTATGGGTCATAGCTCAGTTTCACTAGCGTTGTGCCTATATACCAAGATAGGCTAGGTTGTTTGTAGTTAGACTTGATATGTCTCTGTGGTGTTTTCTCATGTTGACTGGGAAGTGTGGAGAGGTCATCGATTTTGACTCATCCATTATTACACCCTGATCTCACAATTAACACTAATCATGAGATTAGGGCATAAATTGAGGATTTAACGTAATACAAAGATCACCCTTAACTTTTTCTTCTTTTTCAAACTCTTTGTTTTCTCGCATTGAACCACATAAACTAACTTTACAAGGGAATCTAAACATTGATTTCTCTAATCTGATTTCAATAGTAAAAATGCATGTATGAACATTCATTATGTTTCTCATACTTTTAAGCACATAAGACTTGCTGATATACATATATTGCTAAATTAGGAATAATGTTATACATCATCATTTGCAAATCTCTCTCAACTCTATACAAGGATCTAGAGTGACAGGGACCAATTGAACTTAACTAATATTATACTTAACTCCTATGGCAGATCTACTCTGATGCAATGACATCTTCAGTCCACAAGTTATCCCTAAAAATTTTGAGTAGAGGGGTGAGCCTACTTGCTCATTGAATGAGTACTTCAAAGAAATAGTCTAAAGCACTGATATAATTATATATATACTTTTGAGAAACTGATATCAATTATAACAGCAGTAAGCTTTAAAGAGACTGATCATTGACAATCATAAATATGGCAGGATACTCTAGATATCAACAAGAGTAAATCAATATATGAGCATGCTTGATTAATTTCAAAGAGAACTAATAATTCAAAAACATATAAAGAATAATTGATGGGAAACAGTAATCGAATCTTTCTTAGCCTTTTTACTTATAAGAAACTCTTTAAACCTATATGAACATATTTTATCTTATGCCCAGATCATATGTAGTGTACTCTACATATGAAGACTTGTAGCGAACTATGATCTCACCATACAAGACTTAGCTTAAAACCTGGGAAGCTAAGCCTAGAATTGAATCTGGGCCTGCTTGACTCGAACCGTCATGTCTGACTAAGGTGGCTAAACAACTGGCCTTTAACTGGATCTCTCCTTCTAGGCTGAGTACACAGGCAGAGGGTCTGAGACTCTCTATGGGCCTCAGCTTGGTACGCTCTATGGGTACCTCTGAGTTACCACCGGGATCTCCAGTTCATGTTGGGTAACCTATCTTCTCTTAGGAGACTTCCTCAAGGGTTTCATCTCCCTGTACGCTCTATGGGTGCGATCCGATCCCCATATAGTGGTCGCTGCCAGGGTGGATCGTTTCCTCCCTATAATGCAGACATTTGTAGGGAATCTACGATGTTCAGGGCACCTATGTCTATTATTTTATTATTCTTAGAAAACTTTTTCTACATTGTACCTTTCTATGACTTATACTTGAATCTGATATCTCTATGGTACCACATCTATTTATTTGAAGTTTATAATACAACATGTATATCATTCTAAACTTGGTAGAGCAGTATATTCAAAACATTGTAATATTCTGAGTAATCATCATACTATACATACATGCAGACTAAAATTCTTAAATAAACAGAATACATGTCAACTTGGTACTTTATACACTAGAATCATGCAATTGAACTATTAAGCATAACCACATATCATACTGAGAACATTGATATCACAATACTTGATTCATTGAACACCCTAGCCTTAGGGTTTCATTTACCTCATTCACTTATCACTTGGCTCTCATAAGGATTTCATACAACATAAACATTCACTGAATAAAGACTATTTTCAACAAATCATATACAATCAATATATGTATGAAACCTTGGAACTGAGCTGAATTTGGGTTTCCATGCCATTCACTGAGATATCATGCATCTAGAATAAAATTGAATAAATAAAGTCTATCATGTCAAGAAAATCCCTTCAAATGGATTTCACGATATCTATTCGTAAATATCCAGCTTTCCTCACATCTAGGGTTTCACCCTCTTTACTGAAATATCAAACAAACACTATTCACCTTAAATGAAATCCAAGATAGTATTTGACATATATGTACTATGAATTTAGATAAACAATCATTCATAACCAAGGGGATCTAGATAAACAAATTTCTCTATTTAATTATATAGCAATTTCAGTCATAGACAAATTCCGTATATTTCAGTTTACTCTTATAACCTTTGTGAATACTTAGAGAATTATCATTAGGCTGTATTGTATACATTTCTAATATGAATTTATCATATGAAATTCAAACAAATAGAGGAAGAATCCATTTCATATCATTTTGCAACAACTTAGATCAAACAAACAATTCAGGGTTTGTAGTCGCATACTAAGAAATTAAAGATTATGGATGATTTAACTAATTTTTGTGCAATATACTATTTAAAGGAAGTTCCCACTCACCCTAAGGTGTGAAAACACCTTAAAAACGCACCTCCTCCCTGAAAATCTTGATCTCATATCAAATCCCTAGCAATTCGCCTGATTCTTTTTCCTTTCAACTCAGAAACCCTAGAAATGAGGGATTATGAAGAAAAAGTGAGAAAGGACTTAACTTGATATGATTTCAAATCCAATCAGGGGAGGGGCATAATCTTGACATCTAATAGAAGATTCACCATGAAACTATATCCAAAGAGGCTAAACTTACATGATTTCATCATTCCTCATACCGCAAAACCCTAGGTCAGCATCTCCATCAATTTCTCCTCTCAAACCCAAACTCTCCCGCTCTCTCTAGGAATTCATTTCTCTGGTTTGAATGATGAATTATGAGAGCTCCTTGTGTGTTAGGTTGACCATATAGAGAAATTGAGCTGCTTGGGTCAATTGCACATTGACCCCTCACTATACTTTCTCTTATTTTAGCTGAATTTTCTATCATAAAAAGATTACTATAATTTGTCTACTGATAAGGTCTAATCGCATCCAAAAATTATGAAAATTTTATATATTGTTTATGATTGAGTATCATATCTCCAATTAAAATTTCAGATCATTTTGAGTTACCAATAAATAATTAAAAATAAAACACTAAACTATTGAAAAACACTCTGTCAACATTTTGGTCGAAGTATAGTTCGATCGACAACCACATTCAAAGAGCACTCAAATATTCTGAAAATTTTCTCCAATATGCATGATTCAGTTATCCATATCATATCCAAAATTCAATTAAACAAATTTTTTTAGAAAATATGAAAAATATTTTACCACACTACTATCCTGATCAAATTCGATATTCATGTACTATCAAAAGCCTAATTTTTTCCGATTAGGGTTTAAATTTCTCAAACCCTAATTCTTCAAACTAAAATCATAGTTACAGTTTCTTCTTAGGTTTGAAACATCACAATTGATCTACTATCAATAATCAAGTCTAAATGATGTTCAATCTAATCAAGCATGTAATCATTCAGGTAAACCCTAGTTTACCAATTAAACACAAATGTGGTCATTACAATTCTCACCCCCTTAAAAAGGTTTCATCCCCGAAACATAAATATGCAAGAAAAGTACTTTCAAGGTTTATTTTAAGCTTCTGAAATCTTACATGTCATTATATTCTTGTATTTCATACTTGAATGCACTTTTCAACATTAAGTCCTTTATTTCTTTTATAATCACAACATGTCTGAAACAATTTCCAAAGATATCCAAAGAATTTTCTATGTCACAATCAATCATAGGATAGAGAGAGAAACAACCATTTCAATATTTCCATTCTCTTGATGTGTTACCTAAACATTGATAATCTGATCCAACTATCTCAATTCATATGGCTCAATATGTACTATTGTTATGTATTACCTCTAAGTCACAAAAGAGAGTTCACCATGTTTTTTTGAATTTTTACTATTGTGCTACTCAAATAGCAAAACAGCCTTGAGTTGGAAGACTAGATTCAACAAAAATTATACAATACTACTCACGACATCCCCATTGCATCATGGATGCATAAGGTGAAGCATTACCATCACATTGCATATTATTCTCAAGTATGAACCCACACATAATTCAAGGTGTAACCATCGGGTTATAGCATACTAGGGTTTCAACAACAGTAACAAAGTACTCCATGATTGTATTAGTCATTCAAGGACTATTCATACCCAATTACCATCACTTAGTTATATTAAATCTAGGTATAACAAGCTATACCTCATTAGGGTTAGATATCAATACAATATGGTTATCATCCCTTCTATTCATGAGTGAATAGGTAAGACTACCTTATTCAGGGTAACCCTTCATTTGTTCCATCATTATTCAACCCATATCACCATACCACAATTGTACAATACTAAGATGGATTACTGGTATGAATGACTACAACTATCAGGCACCTTTAATTAACATATTTCTTGCACATGTACACTGAAATTATACGTAGAACCAATTTACATCCCTTAATATACCTTCAACAAATTATACTTCTAAAAGCAAATTCACATATTACTAAAAGCCATCGTTTTCTCTTATCTCTCTCCTCATTCACTACTACTTTCTTTTTGCTATTTATTCTTCTCATTTTAATCATGTAGATTAAACATTCCTAAAATTGAAACATACAAGGTACAAATAGATTATTCATCATTCTTTCTATCACTGCAAGAATTAATCTCATATCGCACTTCACTCATATTGTATTTCTCCTTTTATTCAAAACAAACTTGTTACATTTCAAATTTATATCTTACTCTTTACTCCGTATCATTTCCATATTGTTCATCTACCTTTCAGATTAGCTATCTTTAAACCCTGGATTACTATTAGTACTAGTTTACTTCTCGTAGTGCAAATCTCATGATCTTGTTTTATAGAGATGCTAGTATTCAAGGTCAAATCACTAGTGATATCCCTTAAACTACTACAACTCTATACATTCAAGGGTTTGGTCCTTATCAGTAGCATCACATTATTGTGATGTGACTTTGCTCCCTTAATTTGAAATTCAAACTTTGGATCTCACAAGTTTTACTAAAGTCTTCTTTATCTTATCAATTGAATTTCCTTTCTCTTACTTGGCCATTCAGATAGATTACATTCTCAATTACCCCACTACAGTTTCATCATCATATTGTGTGTCATTATTACATTCACTATATGTCTCTACCATGGTGGTTATGCATCATATATGATTCATTTTCTTATCACTTCATTCCCACATTGCTTTCATTAAGGAAGATATGAAAGAGAAGATGATTCTAAGACTTATAATTCTTATCTTCAAACATTCCCCTAATACATTTCTCGTATGTAGGTTTAGTTAGTTATCAATAAGGATACTTGACTAACTAGCACTTGATTGAATCTCCTAACCTCTTTCTTTTATAATCTATATTACTCCATCATGTTTCAAACCCTTCCTTACTTTCCATAATCCCCTTACCATATAGTACTATTTCACATGTCATCTTTAACTTCTAGTTTTCTCTTATGATCATGTTGCTTCTTTTATGTGTATGCTCATGTATACCAAGTTGCATATATCTCCTTTTATCCTTCTACTAATGTGAAGTTGAAATTCTAAACCAATAATCTCTCTACTAGTATCACCTCATGTTTAATACATTACATATCCTTCATTTTAAATCAAATGGCTCATGCATGGGTGAAACATAGTTTCTCCTTCAATCAAGTTTTTCCTTCCTGAATATAGTCTACCTTTGTATGACTTATTCATTTATTTAGCTACACTTTTATTCTTCTTTTAGAAACTAGTTTGTTGTTCTATAGAGACTTAGAATCCAAATGCAGTAAGGATGAATGTATTCAACTTTATAATAAAGGTATACATTCCATGCTCTCAATTATATCATAATCCTCATTCCTTAACAAGCTCATCATTTCTAACATTTCTATTTGTTTCAACTAAGTTTTTTATTCTAGTCTTATGATTTACATGTTCATCCAATTCTCTTTACTTTAACTCTTCTGAAGGATCTTCACTTATATGTACTTATTGTCTACTTAACTCTTTTCTTCTATTTTCCCTTTTCTTTGAAGTACATAAAAACATTTTACTCGATTATATGATCCATTCCTCATGATTGATTCTTACTATCTTGGCCCTTACATACGTTTCTCATATCTTCTCCATTTTTCATATTTAAAGTTCATATTATACTAATCATTAAACTTAACCTAAACCTTATGTCGTGTTCCTTTATTCCCGATTAAGGGACTCTCATATGAGGCCCCAAAGTTGGATCTCAGATATCAGTTCCCACTAATTCTTAGCTATTATAACCTTCCCCATATGTTTCTACATCTTAGTGTATGTACATTCTCACTATGATGTGGGTCTAATTTATCCAGAGTCTATTCTTATTATATTGTTAATAGGAGCCATTAGATCCCAGTAATGCATCCTACCAGTCGGACCAGGCCGAACCTGCAGTCCTAAAGCCAAGAGATACTCAAGATTAACTAACTCCTATTAATCTCAAACATGTGGAAAGAATATCCACTTAGGGCAAACTCATTTAAACATAACTTTTGGTCTACTTGATACAAAGAATATAAATAATAAATGAAGCACTTCATGATACACAACAATATAAAAGAACCATATATATTCTACAAACTGATAATCTAAATTCATACATATAAGAGCATTTCTATTGATCTCCAATAAAAAAAGCAATATAAAGCAAGAGTTGTATCACATTCTATGTTTAATCTCTTACTCATTCATTACTTTCTCGTCTCGTAACCCTATGATTTTTAGGGTTTCTCTCTAGCCCATCCTTCCTCTGCATACCTGGCCAGGGCATCTAGAGAAGAATAGACAGAGTAGCTTGATACTGGTCAACCTAAGTATTCAGATACCGGGTCAGGGTATCTAAATACTCAGACCTCCCAGAGCTATAGACACATCATCTCCTATCTGCCACACTTATAACTCTAACTTTCTATCCTAATGGTCCTTGACGACTGAACCTAAGCTCTGATACCAAGTTGTTAAACCCCGATCTCACAATTACCACTAATAATGAGATTAGGGCATAAATTGAGGATTTAACATAATACAAAGATCACCCTTAACTTTTTCTTCTTTTTCAAACTCTTTGTTTTCTCACATTGAAACACATAAACTAACTTTACAAGGGAATCTAAACATTGATTTATCTAATCTGATTTCAATAGTAAAAAGGCATGTATGAACATTCATTATGTTCTCATACTTTTAAGCACATAAGACTTGCTGATTTGCATATATTGCTAAAAGAGGAATAATGTTATACATCATCATTTACAACTCTCTCTCAACTCTATACAAGGATCTAGAGTGATAGGGACAGACTGAACTTAACTAATCTTATACTTAACTCCTGTGGCAGATATACTCTGATGCAATGTCATCTTCAGTCCATGAGTTATCCCTAAACATTTTGAGTAGAAGGGTGAGCCTACTCGCTCAGTGAATGAGTACTTCAAAGAAACAGTCTAAAATACTGATATAATTACAGATATACTTTTGAGCAACTGATATCCATTACAACAACAATAAGCTTTAAAGAGACTGATCATTGACAATCATAAATATGGCAGGATACTCTAGATATCAATAAGAGTAAATCAATATATGAGCATGCTAGATTAATTTCAAAGAGAACTAATAATTCAGAAACATACAAAGAATAATTGTTGGGAAACTGTACTCGAATCTTTCTTAGCCTTTCTTACTTATAAGAAACTCTTTAAACCTATATGAACATATTTTAGCTTATGCCCTGATCATATGTAGTATACTCTACATATGAAGACTCATAGCGAACTACGATCTTACCATACAATACTTAGCTTAAAAATCGGGAAGCTAAGCCTAGAACTGAATACAGGTCTGCTTGACTTGAACCGTCACATCTGACTAAGGTGGCTAAACAACTAGCCTTTAACTGGACCTCTCCTTCTAGGCTGAGTACACATGCAAAGGGTCTGAGACGCTCTGTGGGCCTCATCTTGGTACGCTCTGTGGGTACCTCTAGGTTACCACCAGGATCTCTGGTTCATGTTAGGTAACTTATCTTCTCTTAGGAGACTTCCTCAAGGGCTTCGTCTCCCCACACACTCTGTGGGTGCGATCCGATCCCCGTATACTGGTCGCTGCAAGGGTGGATCATTTTCTCCCTACAGTGCAGACATCCGTAGGGAATCTACGGTGTTCAGGGTACCTATGTCTATTATTTTATTATTCCTGGAAAGCTCTTTCTACATTGTACCCTTCTCTTACTTATACTTGACTCTGATATCTCTATGGTATCGTGTCTATTTATTTGAAGTTTATAATACAACATGTATATCATTCTAAACTTGGTAGAGAAGTATATTCCAAACACTATAATATTCTGAGTAATCATCATACTTTACATACATGCATAATAAAATTCTTAAATAAACAGAATACATGTCAACTTGGCACTTTATACACTATAATCATGCAATTGAACTATTAAGCATCACCACATCTCATACTGAGAACATTGATATCACAATACTTGATTCATTGAACACCCTATCCTTAGGGTTTCATTTACCTCATTCACTTATCACTTGGCTCTCATAAGGATTTCATACGACATAAACATTCACTGAATAAAGACTGTTTTCAACAAATCATATACAATCAATATATGTATGAAACCTTAGAACTGAGCTAAATTTGGGTTTCCATTCCATTCACTGAGATATCATGCATCAAGAATAAGATTGAATAAATAAGGTCTATCATGTCAAGAAAATCCCTTCAAATGGATGTCATGATATCTATTCATAAATATCCAACTTTCCTCGCATCTAGGGTTTCACCCTCTTTACTGAGATATCAAACAAACACTATTCACCTTAAATGAAATCCAAGATAGTATCTGACATATATGTACTATGAATTTAGATAAACAATCGTTCATAACTAAGGGGATCCAGATAAACAAATTTCTCTATTGAATTATACATCAATTTCAGTCAAAGACAAATTCCCTATATTTTAGTTTACTCTTATATCCTTTGTGAATACTTAGAGAATTCTCATTAGGATCTATTGTATACATTTCTAATATGAATTTATAATATGAAATTCAAACAAATAGAGGAAGAATCCATTTCATATCATTTTGCAACAACTTGGATCAAATAGACAATTCAAGGTTTGTAGTCGCATACTAAGCAATTAAAGATTATGGATGATTTAACCAATTTTTGTGCAATATACTATTTAAAGGAAGTTCCCACTCAACATAATGTGTGAAAACACCTTAAAAATGCAGCTCCTCCTTGAAAATCTCGATCTCATATCAAATCCCTAGCAATTCACCCGATTCTTCTTCCTTTCAACTCGGAAACCCTAGAAATGAGGGATTATGAAGAAAGAGTGAGAAAAGGACTTGATTTGATATGATTTCGAATCCAATCAGGGGAGGAGAAGAATCTTGACATCTAAGAAAAGATTCACCATGAAACTATACCAAAGAGGTTAAACTTACATGATTTTATCATTCCTCGGACCACAAAACCCTAGGTCAGCATCTCCATCAATTTCTCCTCTCAAACCCTAAGTCTCCCTCTCTCTCTAGGATTTTTTTCTCTAGTTTTAATCACGAATTATGAGATCTCCTTGTGTGTTAGGTTGACCATATAGATCAATTTAGCTGCTTGGGTCAATTGCACATTGACCCCTCACTATACTTTCTCTTATTTTAGTTGAATTTTCTGTCATAAAAATATTACTATAATTCATCTACTGATAAGGTCTAAACACATCCAAAAATTATGAAAATTTTACATTTATGATTGAGTTTCAGATCTCCATTTAAAATTTAAGATCATGTGGAGTTACCAATAAATAATTAAAAATAAAACACTACACTGCTGAAAAGCACTCTGTCAGCATTTTGGTCAGAGTATAGTTCGACCGAGAACCACATTCAAAGAACACTCAAATATTCTGAAATTTTTCTCCAATATGCATGATTGAGTTATCCATGTCATATCCAAAATTAAATTAAATACAAAATTTGTATAAAATATACATAGGACCCCATATAATAGTTGTGGGGGCCTGAGTGTTGGGTTATAAATCTAAGAATCTGAGTACTCTAGATCCGCTCCATTTTGGACGTGTGATTTAGGATGGTCAAAGATCAAACAATGATAAGAGAAAGATAACCATGTGTTCTACATATGCATGGAGGACCAAAAACCTCTGTCATCCTCAAGATAACCAAAAACATAAAAAAGAAGGTCAAAACAAACATTTTATGGTGTGCATGCAAGCACCAACTTGTCACTATCCACAAAATTCAAGAACAAGAACTAGGGTTAGGGAAAAGATCTAATCTAAGCATTATTACTTCAGAATCATAAAACCTAGAACAAGATACTTTCATCATGAAACTTAACCACGTTTTATAGATAAGATAGGTTTTTCATGTAGAAATTAAAGTGCAATAATAATAGGGTAAAGAGTTATATAACCCACCTTAGATGATGGTGCAACCACCTCCAAGAAAGAAGCTCCAAAAGTAAGAAAGTATCCTAGCTTTGTTCTCCTCCATGACCAAGATAGTCACCACCTTCAAAGGAATAGAAAACCATCGGTTAAAGGGAAAGAAGGAGAACTAAAACTTCTAGGCCAAATAGATAAAAAGGAGGGAAAAGGAAAAGAGTTCCTTCACTCAACTTGAACACTACCTTGGAGAACCAAGGATTCAACACAAGAAAGAGGAGTACCTCTACCCCAACACAAGCACTACCATGGAAGCTCTAAGGATTCAGACAAGAGAAGAAGAAAGAGGTAGGGTTTTGCAAGAAAATGAAATTAAGAGATGGATTACTTACCAATGATCAAAGAACCACCAAAGATCACCAAGGAAGCATAGCTCCAAGCTTGGATGACCACATGCAAAGGATTTCGACCTCCAAGCACCAAAGATGAGCTCATCCTCACCTCTAATCACACAAGAGTCTAACAAAAGATAGAAGAGAGAAGGAAGAGGGCTAAAAGAGATACTTACATGTGAAGGATAGGGTTATATAGTTAAGAGTAGGAGGGGTGAAAATGGGTTAGGTGTCAAGGTATTTGGGTTTCTCATGCCACTTTTCCATCAAAAGATCCCCCATGCATACACTAAAACCATACAAGAACTAAGGTCCTAAAAAACAAGGTAGACCAGTGACCTCACTTGCTCCTAGAGGATCATCGATGGAAGGAAAAGCAAGGCATAAGGCTCATGGTCAAAGACACTCAAGCAACCAAACCAAACTCTAGGTCATCTTCGACCAAAGAGAGAGTTACGACCTTCTTCGACCAAAGGGAACTCCTCCAAACACACCAACCACCGTAAAATGCAGAGGACACACCAAGAAACATTAAGGATGGTCACTAAAAGACCAAGAACGACTTCGGTCAACACAAGGTCAACATCAACATAGGGTATCTAAGCAAACCCTAGAAGCAACACTCAACATGTCATCACTTCTCTCCTCATCAAACCTAGGTACAACAAGGCACCCCAAAACACCATCCTCTCTCTCATGATGCTAAAACTTATGAGGCACATACAACATGTGACAAAATTGCAAAATACCCCCTCAACATGGGTAAATTGCAAGTTGGTCCACAACAAGCACACATATAGCAAAACTAGCTCAAACATCATCCAAATAGGACCAAACTAAAAACATAAGCTTGTTACATGCTATTAAGGAATCTCAAGAGGTTAAATTCACCTTCAAGCATCTCATTAAGTAAATAAAGCATATAAAGCACTAATCTAGGTCATGGCTCTTGCACTAATGGTACAATAGAACACCCACAAATAGACAGATCTTATTACAACATAGTTTAGTACCGCACCCAAAGGTATTCAATAATTATCATTTTTATGTAATAAAGAAAGAACTATATTTTATCACAAAGGTTGATTTAATTAAGCTAAGAATAGATAAAAAAGTTGAATAAAAGTCAATATTTCTAAATGGATAGAAACACCATTGTGGATGGGTTTCACCATCACTACCTACATTTTCACTCTCAATGCATAATTATAAGCATGGACATAGTAAACTTTGAGGTTTAGAGAATAAAATCCTCTTGAAATGAGGATTAAACTTGGATATATATACCCCTCCATTACCTATAGGTCATATACCCATCACCTCAAAAAACATGTATCCAAAATTCTCATCAAGGGTTTAATAAAAAAATCTAATATCCTAGATCTTGGGTTTTAGGTTTCTACATCTAAGATCTAATAGAATAGAATGGCTAAATACATATCTAAGAATATAAAATATTGATTCAAAACATAAAATTGTTCATACAAGAACAGATGCAAGAGAAAAGAATAAATTAGGATAAGAAGGCTACTCCTACAACCCTAAATAAGGGACTACTCACTCCTCATGGTAGTGATACCAAAGAGGGAAAATGAATAAATAACCATCATCAGTATAGGTAAAAAGGGTACAGTCATGGTGCATGACACCAACCTTTGATCTTAGTGATGAGGTGAATCCAACGCCAACAATTCTAAACCCTATATGTTCATCAAGGTGGAGTTACTTCTCATTATCCTTCCTTTATTGGGTTTGATCTTGTTAGAGGGAAGCATGCGACATCATTCATCAATGGAAGAGGGGATGGAATGGTTATCAATAGCGGGTGACATCATTAACCTAACCTCTATTGTATTATGGGCCTTACAACCTTGGTGGCATTAGTTGTTGGGATATATTCTAGACTGGTTGACGAATGATGCATATGGAGCTTGATGATGTAGTACATCATCTTGTCAGTGTGGATAACATATTCATATAAAGGATCATAGGGATCAATATTTATGGGAATGTGTTTAGGATGGGACTCTCGACAATCTACATTGAATATATTAGCCATATGATGGAACTAGTGGTGGCGCACAAACAAGAATACGCAAGGCCATTTGATGTGCATCCATGTTCAGGTTGGGAAAGATCATAATAGCCTAGACTAATACATATCATCTCTTTCATATTTTCTACCTCATAATTTCTCTCTCTTTCCCTCCTCATCCTCTCTCTCTCCACTATATCCCCCACACTCTAACTATGAAGAGAACAAGTTTTGGGGTGGGCAAATGACAATACCTCCCCCCCACACACATGGAAATGGATGCACACTTGAGGGGTGGTAGGGCAATAAAATCCTCAAGTGAGAGGTCATTATAGCTTGTAGAGGTAGAAGAAAATAAACTCTCTGGTAGACGCATCACCATACTATTGTGGGGCATTGGGGACAGGCATTTTAGGAAGCCACATTGCAATTCTAAACTTGATCATACAAATAGGATATGGGGGTCTAATCAATTGGATGTAGCCTTAGAATAAACTTACCACTTCATCATACCAAAGTCTTCATCAATATAGAGTGTAATCAAGGAGCAAGTTCATCGGGGTGCAATTTGAGTCAACTATAAAACCATATCAATGAATTGACAGGAGACATATGTAACACCTCTAATGTAGCTTAACCCTACTTTAAATCTATTAGTGTGTGTTAATAAAATTAAATGCTTGATAAATTTTTTATGGGGAAGTCAAAAGGCTTCTTATCGTCTCACCCTTCTCATGCAAGAAAATTTAAAGGAGAGTTACAATCACTAATTAAGCAATGAAAGTTAGATATGGTAGGGCTCCTGTCATTATAGTGCTCATAAGTAAGAGATCATATATCTCATTAGGTGGACCAAGATACTCATATGTCTCGTGGGATTATTTAAGGTGGTGCTTAGATAGACCATTGACAACATTTTTATTCTCTCTATAGATATGGGACACATGTCCATTTGTTTTCTCAAGAGATCTTGGACCTTAATAATCCAATTGGAATGTCTAGCATAAGCAAGATGGTCTTGATCAATAAAGTTGACATGATTATGCAATTGAATTCTTTAGTGAACCCTTTTATCTTTTTCCTTGTAATAGGACTAGAAGTGTGCATTCAAATCAGTTTAGCCTCAGTGGCATCTTGTGATTTAATCTTTTTACCTAGACCACCATCCTAGTGAACCTTGTTTTTGTGAACTATTACCACAACAATCACACATGTTTTACTGAAAAATGCCTCTTAATTCAACTTCATATTTTCTGTAAGGGGGTAATCTAGAATTATTTTTTTTTCAACTTTGTTACTAGACTGAAGCTCGGACCAAGCAATCATGTTTTACTTGATAACCATTTTTGAATAGTGGATCTGGTGTGTTGATGTTCTCACATAAATTTTGAAAATATGTGTAATGACCCCACCTCCCGGTAACCCCCAATTAAGGGAGACCAAAAGGTCAGAGTCGTTAACCCAATTAATAGGATCAAAGGTTTGACAAATAATCAGTAATAATTATGAAATTCTACCAAACTAAACTAAAATTTGGAATAAAATAAAACTTTGCATACCTTTTCAAAAACATGGATATATACTTCTATCCACATCTAGAGTCTATTCTAACTAATCCTCCTTTTTACTTTAATTCGTATTTAATTCCACATATGCCACTTTAATGTTTGTCCTTTTCAAACTTGTACCTAAAATGCCGACAAACAAAACATCGCTCAGCATAAATGAATATGCTGGTATGTGGGGACAACCAAAATTTCACAAATATGGCTAACAATCTAAATATCACAATCAAGTAAATTAAAAAGCCAAATTACACTTTCAGTGTGACATTCTCCACCACTTTTACCCTAACCCTGGAATACCCACCTTAGGGTTTCTCTTATGCCAATGACTTAAGGCCACCTTCTCAATCCTGAGCTTGGTGCCTGGGGTCACCTCTCATAGTGCCAATTAGGCATTCAATAAAGACCACCTTATTAATCCCGAGATTGGTGTCTGGTGTCACCACTCATGGTGCCCATGGGTCTTCCCTCCTGGGCTTGACCTTTTTGCATCATCCATCAGGGTGGCATGTAGGTGTGAGAATACACACTTTTATTATTATTGTGATAATCATAGTGACTTTATGATTTGCATGTATGAATATCCAAACTGATAGGTTGCATTCAATGCGATGAATCATATGGAAAACCTTTGGGAAACTAATGCGATTAACCATAATTAACCACATATCTATTAGGTTGACTTGAGTGCAGAAATAATCCAACTAAGCAAGAAATCCAGTAAACAAGCAAGCACACAAGATGATCCTGAAACATGCATCCAATTTTCCTACCATTGATCAAGCCATCAAGGTCTATTAAACCTAGCTCGCTTCCTAGGGTTTCTAGTCCACTTTTAGGATTTCCATTGCAATTAGGGTTTCACTTCACTTTTACTATTTTAACCCTAATTTTATACAATTACTCACAAACCCTAATTATATCATCTACTCCTCATGAAAGATATTAAGGTTACCTTTTAATAACATATAACCCTAATTTCGGATTAAAGGCACAATTAAAAGTCAAATAAGTCTATTATGCCCCTTTTACATTAAAACTACTATTTTTATCCTTTTAATTCATGATACAATCTTTAGGCCCAATTATCATCTTTGGTTCCTTCCAGATTAACAACTCATAGTTCATTATGGTCTAATTCACATATGAACTCTTTTATCATTAATCCACCTTTATCCATTAGAAAACCCTAATTACCATATTAAGTGTATTTATCCACAATTAGGAACATTTATACTCAAAATAACTTTGAACCATCATATCTCAGCCTTATTCATGAATTTGAACAATTAAAATCATTAAGAGTCATAATTACTAACATTAGGGTTTCAAGGCCCATTAAAGCTCATTTATGCACATTGAACCCTAAATTAATCCAATTACATGAAAAGTTCATCCTTTTTTATCTTAATGTATCTTTTTAATAATTATCAGGTAAATATCATCTTTAATCATCCATAAAATCCCTCTTAATACATTAATCATCTCAAAATAGGGTTTCTTAATCATTAATACATTAAAGTTGATAACTTTCACTATTTTTCGAATTTCAAGATGAATTAGATTCTAAATCTATTTTTAATGGATTCCTCACATTTTTCTGAGCAAAATACATATTTTATACGCATTCATCCAAGCTACCAATAAAACGATATTAATTTTGAAATATTTACTTACTTGGGCCAATCATTGAGCGCCACATCATCTCCTTCCATGCAACATAGCTCAATTAGAAACATAACGAAAAGACAAGTTTGCCTTGACATAAGTCATTGTTTCTTCAGTCCGTGGAGGGGCAAAATGGTCCAAATTCATCTACCCATCTTCAACCTCGCGGAGACCTAGCGCTTCCGCCACGACTATTGTTGGCGTGGGTCCTCCTCCTCTTCCCTGACCCCGATGGCCACCAGGGAGGGTTTGCCTACCTCCGTCGCACCTCCACGCACCCCAGGGTGCCCTCATCCTACGGCTAAGGCAGCTGGTTCACGCTGGCCGTATTCACAACCAACAACCAATCTTGCAGCCGTGTTGCTATTGTCATGCACAAGCTAGGGCATGGTGATGATGGAAGAGCCTCTCTTTGGCAATGTGGAACATCACTCATCCATCGTGATGACTCTGTGGTTCCTCTCTGCCCCAGGGTTGGCACTGTTCTCTATCCTAGGGTTTCCTTGCAAAGAAGAAGAAGAAGAAGAAGAAGAAGAAGAAGAAGAAGAAGACAAAGGGTTGTGTGGGATCTCTCTTGAACTCGAACCTGAGGTTCTACCCCTTATATAGGGGAGGGTATCCATGCCATAAGATGACCATCCACTAGTTAATAAGTCATTTTCCCAATAGGAACCCAAGTTCCTTCATTAGGAAGCAAACTTCTCTCTCCTAATTATCTTCTTAATAAACCATGTTCATTGGATATTTAGGAATTTGAAAATTCTCTTTCTTATTTTCTTTATGCTTAACTTTTAATCCATTGTCACGAATTTATATTTTCTTTTAGTAGAAAATACCTCCTTTTTAAAAATGCCACAAAATTCATTAATTATGCATCACATTATCCTCTTATTTTGTATTATTTGTATTTTCTCTTTCTTTTTCTCCATTGGGGCCCTTGGACCCCAAGAAACTCTAATATGTCGAGATCCTTTTTAGTGGATACTCATTATCCTTCTAGATGCATCTATATCCATTATTTCTCATTATCTTATTTATTTCTTATTAAAATATCTCTTTTCAAGGATTTCTCTTTATCTCTCTTTTTATTTTCCTTTTTGGAATTCCTTCTAATATTAGAAACCTTATGGATATGAAAATCCACTAAAGATGACTCAATCATACCTCTTTCCACTTATTTTCCAAATTTTATCATTATCTCAAATTTTTTTCTTAATAAAGAAATATTTAATTGATCTTTTCTTTTCTTATTGCATTATTTTTGCAACTTTAGACTCCTTGGAACCCAAGGAACCCAAGAGGCACGAAATTCACCTTCGGATAATATTCCTTTTCCTTCTAGAGGTTTCTACATCTTTCTTTTCTCCATTTCTTTAATAATGGGGTTTCCTATGTCTTTTCCTTGTTATTGGGCCCAATAGCCAATAAAGCCCACAAAACAACCAACAAGGCTATTGTAAACGAAATCCTTTTATTCAAAAAAAATTATATCATTATTTGTTCAAATATCTTTAATAGGAGAAATTACATTTCTCACCAAAAGAATCCAAAAATTGGGGTTGTAACATCCTTCCCCTCTAATAGGAATTTTGCCCACAAAATTCCACCAGGCACACAAACAAACAAGATAAGCCTTTCTTATATCCATCATGGCTCCCATGTGGCCTCATGCTTTCTATGGTGCTTCCCAAGAACCTACATCATCTGATATTCTTTCATTTGAGTTCTCTCTCACCTTGGCATATCATACCCTCATAGGTGACTCAGGACATTTCAGCCTCTCATAAAGATGAATAGGTTCAGGGCTCAGCACATGGCTTGGGTACCTCACATAGTGCTCTAAATCAGACTCATGGAACACATTATACATCATGTTATCCTGAGGGGTAGGGCTAAACATAACCATCTCCACTAATCCATCTCAAATGGACCCATGCAACCGAGACTCAGCTCTCTTAGCTATAACTTAGAGGGGTCGGATTTCACATCACATACTCTCCCATAGTGAACTGCATGTCAGTCTGCTTTGCATCATCTCACAACTCATGTTGCCCCTGGGCTCTCTTTCAGTCATTGCACGATCAAAGTGACTTCATCTGCACACACTGTGGTCCTTTTCTGAACTTCATGAGGTCCCTTCACCAACATCATCTTAATGAAGTGGTGAAAGACACAACTTCCCTTACAGAGCTCCTTTACATCCCGATACTGGCTATGGTGGTTATCATCACATCTTACAAAGGAAAAGAACTGTCTCTATGTATCACCCTGAACAAGCACACATTCTCTTATCAGACCCTCTAGTCTAGATTATACTAACCATTAGTTAGGGGTGATAAAATGTACTAACATCAAGTTCTTCATGTACCCACTTCAACCGCATGGAAGTGAATCTTTAGGTTATATTCAAGAACTTTTGAACTCACATCATGGTGTAGTTTAACCATCTCTTTCTCATATGTAGTTCAACCGGATCTGTCCCGTGACAACATTCTTTTCTTTCTGATGTCATCTTGGTAAGGCGATCTACCATAACCCATATTACATCTTGACCTTCCTTGGTGTAGGGGAGGCTTACCACAACCACCATACTGATGAACTCCCATTTCCTCTCGGGGACTCTTTATCCTCTATACCAACTCATTGGGTTACTGGTATTCATTGTTCACCTCCTGGCTTGCATGGTGACAAGCCATGTGCAACTTCATCTTAAGCATCCAAAGTACTACTGTCACTTACTATCTTAGTAGTACCACGGTGTATGATGATCTTAAAATCATGATCTCCTATATGTCATGATTCCTTAATATTGATTCCTTGGAAACCCTAAACCACTCTAGTCGGGTTTCATCACCTTCTTTTCCAAAGAAGTGCATCTGAGGTTCTACAACCATACTTTTATTTCATCAAGGCCTAGGCTGGCTAACCAAACAACTACTATCTTAATAAACAATCTCGTTACATATGAGTGTTAGCCAAACATATCTCCTTTTTCAAACTTAGGGTTAACCTAGCAACCTCTTCTAGCCTCTAGCTAAAATAGGCAGTTGTATCTCAACCAGAGCATCCATTACTACCTCACATCCTTAGGTGTTAGGTAATGTTGAAGATACACACCTCCATGTATTCCACTTATCATCTCATCTCGGACTCAACAAGAAAACTTAGAGCTCATCTTCTTGGTTATCAAACTCAACCTTGTATGACTCACAAATTCCACATAGATCATGATACAAGCATCCTCATAAGATGACTACCTTAGTTCTCTTGATGTTTGTAAACCATGCACATATTGTTTACTCCACAAGGGTATGTTATCATCTCTGTCCTCATACCTCATAGCAACGTTCCAACTCCCATCATCTTTATCCTTGGTGTATGGCATGCGTATTGTCCTATCTCTCACTCCCATAACAAGAGGAAATAAGCATTTGGCAGCCGTCCAAACACAAAGTTCTTCCTATTCCAAGTGTAGAGATGGTACATCCCACATTGCCAGTACACCTTTAAATCTAAGTTGAAACGTGCAACATACGTCTCTACATCATGATCATCTTGATATCGAGGTTACTTCCATGGAAAACTGGTCTCGAACCTACTTGGGTCACCACACAATCCTTGGTACTCTCCTCTAGGTCTATAGGGTGCTAACACTTTTGGGGTCATCGCTCTTCCCTTATGCATCTAGAGAGTACCCTCCTCATCTGCCTTTTGGGTCCCATGAGTTCATGAAGGTGATCAATCTCCTAACCCATGGCCCTCAGACAATGATAGTTGTTACCTCCCGACCCTATGGTCATGTGTACTAGGGAATCATGCAACTCCTACTTCCATTGGTCGTATCCCTACCTGACCCTAGGATAGACTTAGGATTCTAACATGAAGGTGATCATCTCTCTTTGCATTCTTGGGCTGACTTTCATCCTTTCATAGGGGTCATGGCGACCTGCCTACCTTGGTCAGGCCCCATATCGGTTACCTCCTTGGTAACACATCCACATGCACTTAGAGATGGTTATCTATGGGTCTACTGGTCCATTCTCATACTATGTACTTTTCACTTAGCTTCTCAAGATCTTGTGAGACCTCTTTAGGTTACCTCGAAACCAACAAAATTGGTATACACCCTACAAAAGGGTCCCTCTCCCAGGATGGGAGGAAACTATCTCTTGATAGCAACAAAGGTCACAAAAATCCTTATGTCTAGGGTTTACATCCACATGAGCATGCTTAACCCTAGCATGCTACTAAGGCACAAGAAGACAACCTACTAAACCATGCTAGGTCATACTTGTTCTCATTCCTCAACATTGGATCAAAATCATACCTTCCCATGCCACCAACTTAGCTGTGAGGGGTTCATCAAACATACCTTAGACTTAAGGGGTTTCCCTTTCCTATCAACATGAGGAGTGCCATGCTCGAATCTATAGAAACTCAAATCTCATCATGAGCATTAGGTACACCACTTCCCCTCTTAGGTCTAAGAACCCTAGGTTCACTTTTTGGATGTCCAACTGCATGATCAACCTTTTAACGACAAACCAAGCATGTACAAGGTATGACATGCACTTCCCATGATTCTTCTATTTGAACAACACTTCAGAGTGGAGTCCTCCTCAAGGACAACCAACTAAGTGTAAGGCCTCACAACTTGTTACTAAACCTCTTCAGGGTCTAAGGAACTCTTTTTCCCATCTCAGAAGGTAAACACCTATACCATAGGCACATAGGTAGCAGAAGCCCCATCCTCTCTCTAGGGTTTGGTTCCTCTAATGGAAACCAATATATCATCAGCCTCCAGGGATCAAGCATTAGGCAACCACTATCATCCACTTAGGTCACATCATCCTCAACTCCCCATTGTTCCTCATATCTCAGAGTCTAAGCTTCCAACCTTCTTGCTTTGGTCCTACTCTCTCTCTCTCTAGAGATAACCCTACAAACAACCTTACTACAAGAGGTCCTCTCTCCATGAAGGATCAAGCTCACAAGCGTACCCCTACATGGGTGAAGCCTATGTTCAAACTTATGTTTGCTCAAGATTATCCATAGCCCTTTATGCTTATCTCATAAGCTATCCAACATACTCTCCTGGATAGGGTTTCAACCTATTGCCCGCACTACTGATGTACTATGGGTGCATGTTATGCCCTACTCGCATAAGCCCATAGGGTTTCTATAGGTTCTTAACTAACCTCATCATTGAAGGAGCTATCCTTCACTCTAACATGCACGACCCTTTCCCGGGTTGGGTCGTCAAAGGTACTAGGTCATCCAACCTCACATGGCTCATATCATCATGGGCATTCAAAAGCATGTCCACCCACACACCTAGTCTATCATGACATCTAACTCATCGTGTCATCTCTCTCTCTAACCACCACTTAGGGTTAGGGTTAGCATCATCCTCGGAGGATGTGCCAGGTCTCTACTTATAATGGAGGTCTCTACTTCTAAGACTAACTTCCTCTACTCATCCTCCTGATAAGAAGATCTAGCCTTAGGTCTCTCCTAAGGGCTTGACAACATATGTCATATGACCTAAGCATGTATCTATTCTTTAGTTTATGCTTAAACTATTAAGCTTATGTCCATGACATCTTATTTACATGCTTTTCAATAATTGGGTGGAGGATTCCTTAAACTTTATCAACTTTACCCATACCTCAATAGGGTGAGGAAAAGATAGAAAACCCTAATCCTTAAAATCCTTAACAAAATTTGAGTTGAGAAGGGATGAACAAGATGAGAGAGTCCTAAAGTTATCTTATTTCGAGTCAAATCTTGAGACGTTGGCCATGGAGTCACACCAATCCGGGAGTCCTCATATTCCGACTAGCAGTGCAGAGGAAAATATTGCCAGCCCCCAGATGTGATCCTTTTCTAGACACCTTTATCTTTCGGAAAATCCTCTAATAACTCCCTTGGGTTCTACAGAGTTTGTAAAATTCAATAATTACTAAAGATTAAATGAGGAACCAATGCTCTGATACCAAATGTAACGACCCCGTCTCCCGATAACCCCCAATTAAGGGAGACCAAAAGGTCAGAGCCGTTAACCAAATTAACAGGATCAAAGGTTCGACTAATAATCAGTAATAATTATGAAATTCTACCAAACTAAACTAAAATTTGGTATAAAATAAAACTTTGCATACCTTTTTCAAAAACTTGGATATCTACTTCTATCCACATCTGGAGGATGCACTCCCCATTCAACCAATGGATAGTCTTTCAAAAACTTGGATATCTACTTCTATCCAAATCTGAAATTTGGTATAAAATTATGAAAGGCGTCAATGGATAGTCTTTGAGGATGCGCTCCCCGTTCTACCAATTTTTGTTCCAAACACTTATCATTGTGCCATTGATAGGAAGCATAATAATATTAATAGTGATGAATGATTTTCCTTCTAAAATAGTTTCCATTGTCCTTGAGATTACAAGTAACTTTGAGGCATTAAATGTATCAAATCTTCGATTGAGGGACTTGTGCAACACCACATCTATCTTAGTGATCATCTCCCATGAGTTCTTCATTAATAAAAATATATTTGATTCCCGCATTGTGATCCCTAAACCACCCTTGTTTTGGGTATTGCTGACCTTGTTCCAATCAACTAAAACTTATGGATGATTTTTATGATTACGGTCCCAGATAGATCTTCAAATGCTACCGTAAATTCTATTGCATATTTTCTCAGGAAGGATGGCCATTTGCATCACATATGTGGGTATAACTGTGAAAGTATATTTTATCATACACACCCTCCCTACAAGAGATAAGATCCAAGAATACCAGAATTTGACTATTCTGGAAACCCTATCTAGAATATTAGAGTAGGTATTCTGGTTAATTTTCATCTGAATGATTGGGACACATAGATACATATGAAGTGCAATGGTGATTTGAAACCCGTAGATTCTTCTTACCCTTCTTTGAACAATTTAAGGTACATTATTGGAGACGAAGAATCACATCTTGTCTACTGAGATGGGTTGGTCAAAAGTTGCTTCAAACTTTTTAAAATAGTTCATCATACTTTTCATTTGACCTATACTTGCATGAGAAAAGAGTATGAGATCATCCACAAAGCAAACATGTGCCAGATGGACCTCTTACAGTGGGCTTAACATGTTTCCAAGCCTTAGAATCAACACTTTGTTAGTCATTTTACTATGCCTCTCGGTGCATAACGCAAAGATGTATGGAGACTATGGATACCCATATTGGAAGGCCTTTGATTACTTTGAAATATTGTGATAATATGTCACTCCAGGTGATTGAGATTCTTCCACCAGTCATATAGTTAATGATGTAGGATTTGGTTTTATCCCAGGTACCAACTTGCTTGAATGTGTCATTAATAAAAACCTAGGGCATTCGTCAAAAGACTTAGTGAGGTTTACTTTGATGGCCATTGTTATAAAACTTCTATTTCTCTTCATGTTGTGTGTGGGTTCTAGAACCAACAATTATTATCAATAATTTGTCATCCAAGGATGAAGTTGCTTTGCTCCAAAAAAATTAATGTGGGCATGAGCCATTTGAGTCTCTCTACAACCACATTGGAATCTATTTTCAGCCTTATTTTTGAGAGAGACAAGCTTCAACTGCTCCCATCTCGCTAGATTAGGGATTTTAGGAATGTGTAGAGTCACATAGGCCATCCAAAATCTATGAACTTGTAAACATGCTGATGAGTGTCGTGATCATAGTATGATTTACGATCTCTCATTTCTTCTGTAGGAAAAGTGCATTGTCCCTATTTGGGTCAGATGCTTTATGAGGAGTCATGTCCTTAATTACTTTAAGCACCTCCATAGGTATCGAACTAGTGGAAATGTGGGTGTTTCACCCAGGAGATATACATATGAAGTAACTGAGGATGTCAAGATACCATGGTTCATACAATTGTGAGGCACAATGAGGACCTTCTCAAAGTGACACACTACCATGGAAAAGGCTTCATCACTTATCTAGAATCCATTTTTAAGTGTGGTAAATGTATTCCTTCTTCTAGGGTTGGAAAAATCTTGATAGACCTTGGTATTACTATGCCCATTTTTAGCCATTTATTATGACATTTTTGTTTCTAGCCCCCTTCCTCTAGATTTGCTCCAACTTATATTTCATATCAATGCAATGATTGTCAATGATGTTGTCATAATGCTATGACATGTTGATTTGTTACTGATCAATGATCCTGATGAGTCTTTCTTTAGTGGCACACTTTGTTGGATCATCTGAAGGATTTTGAAATCAATTGATTTAGTGAAAAACTAATTTGATTCAGTTTGTAATTTGTTCACCCTAGTTTGGTGATTCTTTGAATGAATGAGGACTAATATGTAATTTTACTATCTATGAAAACTTTATTGAAATTTATATGAACATTTTTAAAGATTATATTTTAGTGAATGCATATTCTTAGTTTCATGGGATTTGGGTGCTTTTGAACTATGGTTGTATCATGTATCAACCTTAGGTTTTTAACCTAACCCTAACCTTAATCTAGGATTTAGTGCTTGAGTGCTTGAGGTTCAACAAACTTGGACCTAACCTCAATAACATATCTAGGGAGGATCATCTATAGACTATCCATAGAGGGTACCTCAATAGCTTGTTTATAGAGGGTACCTAGATAGGGGTAGTTGATCCTCAATAGGTGGGGGAGTTTTGAGCTTTGGTAGGTGGGGGTCACAAGGTCTTGTAAGGAGGACCCTAGATGAGTATAGAGGGGAGGGACCCTTGATAGGGTGATCCCCAATAGCTTGGAATCTCAAAAGACACAATATCTCTCCTTGGTCTGACCTTCAACAACTTCACTTATGTAGGTATGTTGTAGACTTTTGACTAGCATGCATTATATATACCCCAACCTATCAACCCCTTGCCTCATTTGGAAAACAAGAGACCAGCTATAACATGAAGTAAGAACCAAGGTGGTGAAGGAGGATCTATATCACCTTGATATCCATGCTTTTATCCTTGCATGTGAATGAAAGTTGAAGATCATGCTCTATGTGGTGGATCTATGGCTAGATTGCTTATTTCTAATCCTAAACTATATAAGATCAACCTTTCTCTCATTCTCTCTCTATCTCTTCTTACTATTCTCTTCTAATTTTTCTTTGTAGACTGAGTTGCATGGATATAGATCTTGCTGCATATAGCTAAAGATCTCTCATTTTCTCTCTCTTTCGCTAGATCTAGCCAGAGGGAGCTTCAATCAAGCTTTTCAAGGGTTGTTGCTGATATTTGAAGACAATTCTAGATGTAACCCTAAAGAGGAGGTTCTATCTACATGTTTTACAAGTGGTTTTCTCTCTCCTTTCTTGATTAAACATGTATTCATGACTTAAACATAAAGAAAAATCTAATTGGTAGCTTGTTTGTTTCTAGACATGCCTACATGTTCAATTTTTATGGTCTATCTGGCGATATACTGAAATGATCACGAGTTCTCTTTCCTTCCTCTATATTTCAATGATAATTCAGTGTGGTAATGTTATATCCTCTTGAGGTTATAAGGGATATATAAAATAAAAATGCACTTTTCACCCTTAAAATGGCTCTTTTATGGATTGCTTGATGCCATGTAGAGCAAAACATGAACTTGTATTATTTGTTGTTGTTTGGATAATCAATTAAAATGTAAACATGCTTCCCAAACCGATATTCTACATAAATTTTGTGGAGATTATGTTCTACAATTTAAGGTGGATCTCTTATACATAAAAATGGTGCTTTTATGCAGAATCTTATTTTGGTAATATCTCCCTCATACTTTGGATTTTGTCTATGAAACTTTGCATGGTGTTTCATGGGTGTAATGTGAAAAGATATGTACCATTGGAGGCATTGTTGTAATTTATGGGCTTGTTATGACCAAAAGTGGTGATATATACCAAGTATGAGTACTTTGATATATGAGATGAGGCATTTATATCTTTTGGAGTTGCTTACACTCAATTTAAGTTACTAGTAAATATTAAATTAATTATACATGTACACAATAATTATTGATATAACCAAACTAATAAATTAAGAATGAAGTGATCTTTGGGAAATCCTTAATCAAATATGGGCTTTTAATAAAGGATGATAGCCTTCTGTGAAAGTAGACACATGATTAAATATTTCGTTTCCTCAAAGGAAAACTTATGATTTCCACTCTCTTCTATTTGATAATATTAAAGAACTTAGTTGTGTGTTGTATAATGTCATAGAGTATGACACTACAAGATGAGTCATGTATATGGGTATATAAGTAGGCTTATTTCTAGATATTGATGCCTTGAGGGAAATGATATAAGTGCTACCATTGGAATGATGGAAAGGGACTATGTCTAGGGAGTCAATCCATTTATGGATATGAATTAATATTAGATAGTGGAAAATATTGTAAACCACTTAGGGTTGAAAATAGATTGTTTTATATGTTGACACACTTACCTTTATAAAGAGATCATACACTTCATAATAAGAATGTATGACCTAAAAGAGAAAGATGACAATAATTAAGTACCATCTAACTGAATATTTGATGTAGCCCTATTTTAGGGCTCCATATTGTGCCATTTTGTACTTAAATCACATCTAAACATGTTAGATTACAAGATATTTCCCCTAATATGTTTATCATTGCCAAATGCACTTATGGATGTTCTTTGCATCATTTTTAGGTACTTGGACCATGATTAGGGTGAATGAGAGAGAAGGAACGAGTCCTAGGGTTCCTCCACTCATGGAGGGATCCAAATAAGGCCCCCAAATCTCCCTGAAACTACCTTCAATGGCCAAGGATTGACATCAAGCAAAGAAATCCATGAATGATGAAGTTTGAAATTAAATTGCCTACTGCATACCCCAACACAGCCGTGGGCATACCCCCACATTTGTATCATTTATTGTGAAAAATCAACAAATTCAATAGGGATTTACACCCAACTGGCCACGACTGTGGCCATCAACACGCCTGTGTGCCATTGAAGATACCACGGTCGTGGCCACCAACACGGTCATGGCCAGCAGAGCAGAAGACGGCCGTGGGCATACCCTCACAGTCATATCGTTTATTGAAAAAAATCAACAGAATCAATAGGGAGTTGCAGTTAAACACCCACGACTATGGCCATCTGCCACAACTGTGGCATTTGAAGACCAACTCGCCCATGCTGCTACCTCATGACCATGTCCTCCTCCTCCAAAACGGCTGTGATACTCAAACACGACCGTGGTGCTACTCACCCACCACGACTGTGGCACTCTGCCACGACCGTGGCCACCTCCTATACTTGCATATCTACCACCCTTTCCACACCGTGCCCATGTCCTCTCTCCATGACCGTCCCATACCACCCTCACCATGGATGTGGCCCATCAACACGAATGTGGTGACCAACCAACCCTAATTGATTTTTACACTATTTTCCTATCCTACCCCTACTTACCCTAGTGCTTCTCCACCACCTATATATACATAGTTGGTGGCTGGGGCACAAAGGTTATACACCCTTCAGCTGCTCCTAGCCTCCATTACTCCTATCCACCTACTCCTTAAGCATTTAGTGCATTTCCCTTGCATTTATGCTCTCCACCCACCATTTCCATCTCCATTCCACCTTGGAAACCTAGTTTTCTAGGTTTTCCTCCATAATCCCCCATATCTTCATGTTCATATGCACCCTTGGAGTATAGAGGACATCCACAATAGCAAGGAGGTGAAGAAGAAGGCTACTTCCCCGAGCTCCATGAAGTTTCTTCCCCTTCTTCCCCTTTCTTTTGCTATTTCTTTGATCATGCCTAGCTAAGCCCCTAGTGGTGGGCTATTTGGGGTTAAAAAGTGACTTTGGTACCATGTTGGGGGAAAATAACTTGTAATGAACATAATTTCTATCTATGATTATTTCTTCTTACTTCTATCTCATTTCCTATTTTATTGCATGTGGTTTGTGCTTATAACATGAATTGCTTGCTTTGCGATGTTTGATGACACTTAGGTTCTAGGAGGAATTGTAGTGTATGTGGCAATCTTAGGAATGGCTCCTAGGTCCAATTAGTGGATCCCTAGATAACTCCCTTTGTTCCTACATACACATCCCTCCTCCTACAAGTGAGTGTGAGATCTAAGTGGCTAGTGTAAGTGTGATTAGTGTGATTGCCTAGGACTTTCTAAAGGGTAGATGGCTAGTGGCATGAGGTGAAAAACCCTCATCCCCTCTCCCATTTCTACCATTGGCTCTCATTTGACCTAATACCACTTACCCTAGAGACCTAGACTTGACAAGCCCTACTAGAATTGCACCTAACCCTAGTTCCCCAACTAGTAGTATAGGGTACATTCTACTAGCACTTGCCTTGTTGTTTGGTTTGGTTATCTAGATAGAATTGTGATAGTTGCTTGCTATGTTGAGATCCCCCAGTTAATATCAAACCACATCCCCAAATGTCCCACCTACCTAATCATCACTTCTTAAAAACCATTTTGCTCTACTTGATTGTTCATGCTAGTCTAGTTTAGTTGCTTTTGCTCAATCTAGTTAATTGCTTGATTTTGCTCTTTAGTGTAAATTTAGGTTCTTGCTCACTCTAGTGGTTAACTTAGCTTCTAAATTGCTTCTTGCTCTTCTAGTGTAGTGTAACTCACCTTTTTCTCTTAGTTAGTTAGTTAGTTAATCTAGATTGTTAAACTTTCTTGTTTAAGATAACTTAGGTTTAATTCTACCTCTCTTGCTTGTCCACTTAGATTAATCACCAAACAAACCTTTTTAAAACCTTTCAACCCTAGACTCCGCATTAGGAACATAGCCAACGCTAGCCTATCTCTAGTGCCCCCTCTATCCCTGAGGACCGACCCCCTGCCAATCACATATACTACAAAAATACCCCGTGCGCTTGCGGGTGACCTGTTTGGTTTTGTGATCGACTTGGTTAGGGCCAATACAAATTTCAAAATTTCCCATACTTATGTTTGAGTCTCATGGAGTGCATCTAGTCACCCTTAGTTGTCTAGTGTGTACGCCTCTAGATCTGACGCAACAAGCTTTCTGGCACCATTGTCGGGGATAGAAGCACTCATCCTAGCTATTTAGTATAGCTTAGCCTTTTCTTTTGCCCTCATCATTGCTATTCTTTATTCTTTATTCACATTTGTGTATTGCCATGCTAACCTGGTTCCTTGTTGCTTGTTTGTGTATTGTGCAAGTGATAGATATGCATGCACCACACATGTCCCACTTGTACTGACTTGGTGTTGTACGACCCCGAGATAAGTAGAAGGAGATGCCAAAGTCACCACAACCAACACCTAGAAGCTGAGATGGTAGAAAACGACCCTCATGCAGATGCTCAACCACCTCCACCGCATCACCACCCACTCCACAAGTATTTCACCCCAGGGAACTACAATTCCCCCATTTCCATTGTAGTTGACCAAATGTTGGGTCAATAGTTCTCCATTCCACCCGCACTCCTTGGACTCCTCCACACTTACTATGGGATGGAGAATGATAATCCCTACCATCACATTGATGCATTCCTTGAGTTGTGCTCCACTTTCCGTACCCCCTCTTCCACCGATGACTCCGTCCAGAGAACTCTCTTTTTGTTCTCCCTAAAAGAAAAAGCTAAAGAGTGGTATGTGTCAAAGCCAGATCTGGTAACCTGGAATGAAGTCAAGAATGATTTCCTCACGAAGTTCTTCTCAATTGCTAATCTATCCTATATGAGAAGATGCATCACTTCCTTTGCCCAGAAAGAGAATGAACCCTTCCACGAGGGGTGGAAGAGGTTCTAAAAACTTCTCTATGACTTCCCTCACCATGAAGTGCCATTGTGGAAAATTGTTCAATCCTTCTACACCAGGCTTGAAGAATAGTGCCAAAACAACGTCGACTCCTCCTATGGAGGTACTTTCATGGCAAAGCCACCTGAGGAATCATGGTCTTTGTTCGAGCATCTTGCTGAAAACTCACGCCATCACATTTCTACAAAATGGGAGCATTGTGGCTGAAACTACATCCCTCCACCTTCTTCCATGGATCCAACCCGCAATGTTACCGACCCCGATATGGGGAAAATGATGGAGAATATGATGAAGATGATGAAGAACCAAGCTGATGGTTCTCCTAGACAACCCACCATGGCAGTCGATTCTGTTGATGAAGAAGTGAATGCCTTTCACTCCTTTGGTGGACGAAAAAATCAAGGCCCCATGTCCAACACCTACACTCCCGAGTGGAGGAACCATCCAAATTTCTCTTGGAAGCAACAAAATGAGGATGGGCAAGGACAAGGGTAGCCAAGGCCAAGGTACAACTCCAAATTTGAAGATGAAGTACTTGGGAGGTTTAGGAACTTGGATGAGGTAAAGAGAGAAGTATCCTCTCAAGGGAAAAATATTAGCCACCTTAAACATTCGTGGGTTTTATTTCATCAGAGAATGTTATGGTTTTTTGGACAAATGGCCACGGTCGTGGCCACCCGCCACGGCTGTGTTGAAGATGCATGGCCACGACCGTGGCAACTAACCAAGACCATGGAAAGGTCAGAGGGAAACATTATTCATTGACAACATGACCATGAAACCCCACCATGACCGTGGCCACCTGCCACAACCGTGGCCTAACCCGGTCTAGAAAAAAAATATAGCTTTTTAGCATCAAAACTCAACCCCCCTCTTCATTTCTTCTTCTTCTTCCTTAGTTGCACGACTGTGGCGGCACACATCTACCTTGCCATACACCATTCTCCACCTCCAACACCTCAAAACACCCCCAATCAACCCCCAATTAATACCAAATCATTCCCCAGCCACCCCCTTCCATTGATAAAATTTCTATCTCAATTGCTCGCTGTGAAGAGGGGAGACTCCCGTCTGAACCCATGGTAAATCCGAACAACGATGGTGGTTATGTGAATGCTACTCAAGGTGCATACATCCCACCGCGAAGCCAAGCACCCCACTCCTCCAATACCAAGGACCACCACATCATATGCTTCGCCACCTCACCAACCCCTGTTTAACTACCAATATCCCCCACTGCCTTCACATACCTATCAACCCCCACCTCCACAACAACCTCCACAACAACCAACTTGCATACTCCAAAATCCTAACTCGACCCATCAAAGACCGCCACCACCTTCATCTACACAAGCCCCTCCTTCTTCCCATGAACAAGTGATTATGGTATCTATCATGTGGGGGGGGGAGTTGCTCGAAATCTTGAAAAAAGGGAAATGACTGAGGTTGATGAAAAAGGCTCGATGCTAGAAGGGTCTAGCAAAGATCGCAAAAGCTATGAAGAATTTTCCGCTCAAGTACTGCCAAAGAATCCTAAGTGCACCCAAGTTTTTGCTGCTCTCGGTGTGAATGTAGAAGTGCCACCACTTGTCCCATCATCTCTTGGAAGTAATGAAAGTGCAAGAGATTTGGCTCATCTGTCTTTTTATGACAAGGTCATGTTTGCTGCCCCACATGCCATTGACATCACAACACTTGAGGCAATACCTTGTTGGGAGCCACGACCTCCGCATGAGATGAGAATCACCATCATACCTCCTTAAGGCCCACTAAGTGTTGCAAAAACATTTTAGGTAGTCAAGGAGGAATTGCATGAATCTTTAGAAGATACATCTCTCCAAGAAAGGGCAACAGTTTCATGAATCTCCTTGGGTCCTTGAAGAAAGGAATGATAGGGATCAAAGCATTCTTTTCATTAGAGAAAGATGTTTGCATGGGGAAGAGGAAACTTGTGTTACTACCGCCCAAAGCAATTGTTGCTACAAGATCAGTGAATTTCATCTTTGACCTTGGATTTCTAGAAAAAAGGGACAATCCGAGAGTTCCTCTCATTACCTGCTACATCGGTACACAGCCCATTGAGCACACTCTCCTTGATTTAGGTGCAGGGACAAGTATCATGCAGTGGAGCATGTCTCTATGACTTGGCCTCAATAAAATGGAACTGGTGGATTGTGTCCTTGTCTTGGGTGATAGAACTAAGAGGAAGCCCTTGGGAATATTGCAAAACACAATAGTAGAAATGGATCAAAGGATAAACATTGCATATGCGACTGCTTTTCTGATCGTGGATTCTAGACCTATTGATGGAAAAGAGTACCTCATATTGGGGAGACCCTTCTTGTCCACTACGTGTGTAGAAATCAATGTGCGTACGAGCACTCTGACGGTCACTTATAAAAGTAGAAAGTTTGATTTCTTTATATTTACTGAAGAGGAGAGGTACAAGCTGGTTAATGAAGACTACGGCGAGAGTCTATGCTATTATGATCCCTTAGAGTTGTGGAAATAAAGTCCATACTTCCGTTCAATGTACACTCCTTGGGATGAAGCATATGTCGTCAAAACTCTGGAAAGGATCACTACGGAAGAGAGGGAGGACACTGTGGGTGTCAATACTTAGTGAAAAGAGCAACAAGCCCGACTGAAGACTATAAATTTAGTGCTTGTGGGAGGCAACCCACGTGGTTTGAGATTCTCAAATCCTTTTTTATCGTACTTGCTTTTGTTTTCCACAAATACACACACACACTTGTGTCTAATAGTTTTTATTTGAGTTTTGATGACACAATAGGTGTTAGGCACTAGAGAGAGGGATAAAAGTTGAGTCATGGTCATTAAGGAAAATTTGTGGTAGAATGCCAAAGACAAATGAAGCTCTGATTTTTTGAATTGAGAAAACTGAAGGATTGCCCCTAGCACGGCGGTGGAGCTCGACCACGACCGTGACAAAAGTGGGCAACCATGGCCGTGGCTTCCCGCACCACTTATCCTCTCTCAATCGACCCTCCATCTCCACCTTCATCTCCAATCCGCCCAACAACCCCCCCTAAACCTCCACATAAACCCTCCATTGTTTTCCCAAATCCACAGGAAACCCCATATCCACCATGTAAACCTCCTTCTCCTTCGATTCTACACCTAAATCCACATCCACATCACCCCCCTATACCAAAATCTGAATTTCACCCCCTTTCCCAGCCCAACCATGAAGAAAATTGGGAAGGCAATAACCAAGGGGGCCAACATTATCACTGGAGGAAAGCGACACTCCAAAAATGCCTCCTTTGATGTTTCTGTACCCTCACATACCCCCTCCCCAACCACCTCTGTATATCAATCCCTCTGTTGCTCACAATCGGTGAGTGCATCCCACTCCCATTCATCTGATAGCCACCACATCACTGACACCACATATGAGGGAGATGATGAAGAAGAAGAGGCGTCTGAGGAAAATCTGGATGATTTGATTAATGAAGTTGAGCCAGTGATTGCAAAGAAAGGGAAGAAATCAAAAGTAGCACCATCATCATCAAAGCGGCTGCCAAAGCCTACGCCTGCACGCCACTTGACGTCTCACACAGTGGCAGAGCGTAGTGAGCAGCCTCAATCTCCATGGCAATTGCATCCGAATGAGGAGAAATTTGCACAATGGTAAAACCTTGACATGAGTTCAGAGTTGCAGTCTTACAGAAAGGAGGAAGATGAAGATGACAGTGATGAGGAAGAGGTAGAGCTGATGCCTGAGGATAAGGATGTTCTGGAACTTTTGGAGGCAGACAGATTGAAGGCCTTAGGAAAGGCCCCTACAGGAGTGTCCTATGGAAGAGGACACAGGAAAAGAAAGATCTCTCTCACATACTCTGAGTGCATGACAAGGAGAGTCGTCTCCACTAGATATGGTTGTGATAAGGTCTTTGATGATCTAGGAATCAAAGAAGCGATGGAAGGAAGTTTGAAGGCAATGGGGTTGTGGAACCTCCTTTTCACACCCCAAACAACTTACCTTGCTTTGACTCAGGAGTTGTTTTCCACTCTTGAGAAGATAAAGGTGAGAGGTAGTGAAGCTATCAAGTTTTCCATGATGGGCAACATGCACACCCTCACAGCTACTGACCTAAACTGTGTTTTTTCTACAAATCATGAAGAGGCCAAGAAGATGGATGATGGCCTTCTAGAAAAAGAGGTAGATTTTGATTATGCACATTTCTTGAAGACTTTGATAGGTAGCTGTGATTACAATGCAGAGAGGTCTAAAACTACTTCTATAAGAACCCCCCTAATCCGTTACGTGCAAAGGGTCTTAGCAAATACCATTGTGGGACGGTATGATAACCAGGGCTCCATTTATCAAAGGGAAATGCTTGTCTTGATGGCAATGATCCACAAGTGGTATACAAACCTGGAAGTGCTACTGATTGATCACATGATGTCCATACCCTTTAAGAGTAAAACACCTTTTGTTATGGGAGGGTTTGTAACCTCAATTGCACTCGCTTTGGGGTATGATCTTTCTGGGTTTGAAGACGCATATGAGGGAGAGTTTTTTGACCTAAACTATCTTATGTGCTCACACACTATCAAGATGAAGGACAAAAGGATGATATATCTCACAAGTAGTGTTCCCGACATTGAGCTCAAGCTACCATACCACACGGTGCCACTTCTATCTGTGTTGGGGGTCTTCTATAGACTGAGGGAAAAATTGTTGAAATGGCAGCAAGAAAACCCACTAGAGACATACACTAGGGGAGCCACTTCTGCACAAGAAGAGATGGATAAATCAAATGTGTAAGGGTAGGGACAAGAAAGTGAAGGACACAGGAAGTCCCGAAGGACAATAAGTAGGGATGAAGGAACATCCCAGCTGCAATAGCCCTCAAAAAATGCCTATGACATGTCCGCCATCCAGGCGCAACTTGAGGGTATTCAGAAGACACAAAGTGACATGTAGTTGATCCATAAATACATGTGGAAAGACCAATAATAGATGCACCACCAGGTCAACCACTTGTATCACTACCACCATGCCCAAGTAGCAAGAAACCCCAAATGGGGTGGAGATTTTTGGGGTGGCATAGATGGATATCCAGAGACATACCCTCCACCCCAGGATGACTACTGGGGACATTACTACCAACATCCTTTGATAGGCTCATCTTCTCCTTCATCTCCTCCTCCAGATCCTCATCACTCGTCCGATCAGCAGCCACAGCAGTCGTGACACTTCCCCTATCTACCCTACACTATAGTTTCATGCTAAGGATATCATGATTCTAAAGTTTGGGGTGGGTAGGGAGGTACGCACCACCCTCTATCTCTCTATGATTTTGTTCCACCTATGCTATGTAGTTTAATTTTTCTTTCTCTTGATTTTTATTGCATCTTTGCATAGCATGTAGTTACTTTCTTACATTTTTTTCCTAATTTTTCAAATAATTTGCCCCTTTTTGCCATGCATTGCATTTCATGTAGATTTTTGGTAATTTTTGCATGTTTTAGCTAGGATTTTCCTATTTTAATTCTTTAAATTCAATAATGTAGGTTTAGATGTGATTGAAGGAAAATTGGAACCATTTTGGCCAAGTTTGCCCAAGCTTGAATGTTCTTGCCCAAAAAGCATGTTTTGACTTAATCTCCACTATTTGAAATGAAATTTTAATCCTTTGAAAAATGCATGCCGCTCGCTTAGATTTTATTGCTATATGGTCTTGTTTGATGACTCTTTACATGTTCTCCACCTCTCTTATGTTTGTGAATGTTTTGGTTGTTTTGTGAATTGAGCAAGCTACAAACACTTAAAGCCTATGGAATCACTTGGTAGAAATGTGAATGTCATGTTGCTTTATCATGTGGTGTGATATCATTTTATGAAGTGTTGGATTAGCTTTCATGCAGGAGATCTTATGATGAAGACTACATTAATGACCCCCCTTTGGATCCAAGTATTCTTTCACCATCTTCATACCTCTCCGCCTGATGAAAAGATGCCCTAGTGCAAATAATCATCCTTGACCACCTATAAAAGTTTGGGGGTGGCCATATCTCCACCTCCCTGCTTCACTCTGTCCACCATGCGCCCTATCTACACCAAGGGCAAGGAAAAAGAAAAGAATAAGAAAAAATAAAATAAAATAAAAGGATGCTCCTATTTAAGAGCATTCAAATAAAGAAAAGATGAGTGTGTAAAAACACTCCAAAATCTTGCCACAATCCTTTCTTCCTTTTTCACACCCATTGAGCTAGAAAACATCAAATCTAGCTCACTTTACCATTTTATACATCCATGTGGGTCATTTAGTATGGTTTGAGACATAAGAGTGAATGCATGAAAGAGAAACAATACTCCTAGTCATCTTTGATTAACACCAACATGAAACGATTTACCTGGAATGACATGAAGGACATATGGACAACTTGTGTATTCTATGCTTTATATTTGAAGTTTGTATGCTCAGTGCTCATATCATGATTGGTATGTGAAAGGGGAAAGGAGAGAGGTGGAACACATGCACTTAGTCACTTCCAAGACCATGTAGTCAATAATTTTTTGTTGCTATGCATTTGCCATTCTTGTATATTGAATGAAAACTGAAAAGAGAGATTAAGTTAGAGAATACTTGAGGACAAGTATGTTTTAAGTTTGGGGTGGTGATGTAGCCCTATTTTAGGGCTCCATCTTGTCCCATTTTGTACTTAAATCACATATAAACATGTTAGATTACAAGCTATTTCCCCTAATATGTTTATCATTGACAAATGTTCTTATGGATGTTCTTCGCATCATTTTCAAGTACTTGGACCATGATTAGGGTGAATGAGAGAGAAGGAAGGAGTCCTAGGGTTCCTCCACTCATGGAGGGGTCCAAAGAAGGCCCCCAAAGCTCCCTCAACCTACCTTCAATGGCCAAGGATCGACATCAAGAAAATAAATCCATGAATGATGAAGTTTGAAGTTAAATTGCCCACTGCAGACCCCAACACAGTCGTGGGCATACCCCCACGGTCGTATCACTTATTGTGAAAAATCAACAGAGTCAACATGGATTTGCACCCAATTGGTCACGGTCGTGTCCATCAGCACGACTGTGGCCCATTGAAGATACCACAGCCGTGGCCACCAACACGGTCGTGGCCAATAGAGCAGAAGATGGATGTGGGCATACCCCCATGGTTGTATCGTTTATTGGAAAAAATAAACAAAATCAACAAGGAGTTTCACTTGAACACCCACGACCGTGGCCATCTTCCATGGCCATGACCTTTAAAGACCAACTCACCCGTGCTGCTGCCCCACGACCAAGCCCTCCTCCTCCAAAATGGTCTTGTTAGTCAAACACGGCCATGGTGCTACTCACCCACCACGACCGTGGCACTCCGCCATGGCCGTGTCCACCTCCTATACTTGCATATCTACCACCCTTTCCACACCATGCCCGTGTCCGCTTTCCATGACCGTCCCATACCACCCTCACCACGACCGTGGCCCATCAACACGACCGTGGTGACCAACCAACCCTAACTAGTTTTACATTATTTTTCCTATCCTACACCTACTTACCCTAGTGCTTCCCCATGACCTATATATACATAGGTGGTGACTGGGGCACAAAGGTTAGACACCCTATAGCTACTCCTAGTGTTACAACCCCACCTCCCGATAACCCCCAATTAAGGGAGACCGGGAGGTCGAAGCCGTACCCATAACTTCTGAATCAAAGGTTTGGTAATTAACCAAGAATAATTATCAAATTTTAACAAACTATACTTAAAAGCTGTAAGAAAATAAATTTTTGCATTCCTTTTTGAAAACTTGGATCTCTAAACTTCTTTCCACTTAAGGATTCTACTCTAACTAATCCTCCTTGTATTTTACTTCATGTATTTCACAATATGACAATTTACTATTTGTCCTTTTGGCTTGTTCCTAAAATACCGACAAACAAAACGTCAGTCTGCCGAAGCAGGTATGTGGGGAAAACAATAAACGTGCAACTATGATAACAATGTAATCATTCAATTAATCATTTAACAATCAAGATTACGTTTTAAATATAACTCCGTGATCCATGAGTACCCTATCCTCTGTGCTATCCCTGTAGTGGACCTGGATACTACCTTCCTTATGGTAGATCCCCATTAAACCCCTCATGGTCCCACCTATTGGTGAACCAACTTCTAGGGTTGAGTCACATGGCACTACTCCTAAGTAGCCCACTCCTTAACTCATGGCAGGCTAATGAGTCTCATGGCACTACACGTAGGTAGCCCAGTTTCTAACTCTCGGTAACTTAGACCTTGCTCTAGGATAACCCCTTTTTTTTAGCCTTTTCAAATCAATAGAGGTGGACCCGGATCTAGCCAGTTATATATGCACATTTATAATGATAATCATAGTCACTTTATAGTTGCATGAAATAAATAGACATCCAACAGTTATTTTCAAGCAACCGATTAAAACTTCGGGAATCTCCGTGAAACTAGAGAGATTATTCATAAGCGTAACCACATACCTGATTTGATGATTTCACAAGCATTAAGTAAACCCAACCAAGAATGAAATCCAAGCAAGCAATTCAATCATCAGATAATTCCTGAAAAGAATATGCACTCTATTTATTACACACTTTATCAAGAATCTACTGTATTTACTAGGATTCATTTTCAAGGGTTTTTGTATCCATTTTAGAGTTTCATTAATCTTCATTAGGGTTTCTTAGATCCATTCCTCAAACTTTATCCCTTTTAGGTCAACAAACCCTAAAACACTCTTTTCCATTTATATGAACCTTAATTGCTCAACTATCCATTTTAATAGTCTTTTATACCCAAATTGACTTAGGATCATCATATCCATATTTATTCATGGATTTGAACAATTAAACTAATTAAAAGACATATTCTCCTAAATTAGGGTTTTCAAGCTCATTAATGCATAATCATGGATGAAACCCTAAATTAAGCCAATTATATAAAAAGATCATCTTTTTAGATCCTATTTTCACTTTTATTAACAATAGGTTAATCTCAGCTTGAATTATCCAAATAACATCATTAAGTCCATCTATCATCAAATCTAAGGGTTTTTCCTTAATTAAGTCATTAAAGATGATAACTTTATGTCCTTTCCAAATTTCAAGCATATTTACGCACATAAACTCT
Source organism: Alisma plantago-aquatica (assembly GCA_963693085.1). Taxonomy (NCBI): domain Eukaryota; kingdom Viridiplantae; phylum Streptophyta; class Magnoliopsida; order Alismatales; family Alismataceae; genus Alisma; species Alisma plantago-aquatica. Next base: position 597,026,419 of record OY856411.1, read on the forward strand.
AAATTAGACTAATCATGTGCAAAGTTCTTCCTTTTTGAACATAATGTACCTTTTTACATTTAATAGGTTAACATCAACTCGAATGATCCATTAAACCCTATTAAACACTTTATTCCTTTCAAAAGATGACAATTTATACTACATCTCGAACTATAATCAGATTCAGGCTATAAAACTATTTTTATTGGATTTCTTGTGTTCTTCTGATCAAAATTCATATATTACTTGTCCTAATCGGAGTTACCAATATTTAATTATGAATTTAGCAAAGTTTCACTTACTTGGCCAATCAGAGGGCGTCACGTGGCTGTTTCCATGCAAAGCTCACGCGATGGAATTTTTTTTGAAAAGTCTGTTATACCCTCCCTTAAGTCGATTGCCGTTGTATCTCACGGAGGGTATATTTGTCAAAAACCCACCCGTGCTTCTCCTACCTCGCGAGCAACCCTAGGTCGCCGCCTGCAGCGACTCAGGGGAGCTTTCCTTCTCTATCCTTGGTCTCCAGGGTGCCGACGATGGTCCTCCAGCCTCCTCCTCCCTCCGCCATGCTCCCACGCACCTGATGGTGCCTCTTTAGAGCAGCCATGGCGGCTGGCCTACACTGACCGAGCCTGTCATCTGCGGTTGGCCTGGCAGTCGTGCTGCAGGTTGCTGTGCGACGGTTGTGGCCTGGGAAAGGTGGAAAACCACCCTTGATCCTAGGAGCAGCTTCATACCTCCACCAGATCGTGCCGCAGTCGCTAAAGTCCTTGAAACCGCCATGTGCTCACTTGGTTAGGGTTGCATGCAAAGAAGAAGGAGGAATGAGATAACTGCATGGGATTCCCTCCTAAACTTGAACCAATATCTTACCCCTTTTATAGGGGAGAGAAACGAACCCATTGGTTGGCTTAAACACAACTCAAAGAGTCTCTTTCCAAAAGGATTCATTTTCCTTCAAGGACAAGTAATCCTTCTCTCTCTCTTTATCCTTTTGATATCCTCTATTATTTGAGTATATAGGAAATTCGAAATTCCTCTTTCTTATCCCCTTTATTCTTGCTCTTTAATCCATTAGAACGAATTTCTATTTTCTTTGAATAAAATTACTTCCTTTTTCATAATGGCACCAAAATCATTAATAAAGTATCATATTATCTTTTATTTTGCAAATTTTGGTATTTTCTCTTTCTTTCCTCTTTATTGGGACTCCTTGGAACCCAAGACACTCCATTATTTCAAAATTCTTTTTATTGGATACTTATTATCCTTCTAGATGCATCTTTATGCATTATTTCTCATTATCATGTTGATTTCCTATTAAAATAGTTCTTTTTAAGGATTTCTCTTTATTTCTCTTTTATTTTCCTCATTGGTATTCATTTTATCATTAGGAATCCTTGGGATACGAAAATCCACAAAGGATCACTCCATTATACCTTTTTCCACTTATTTCCAACATTTTAACATTATTTTCAATTTCTTTCTTACTAAAGAAATACTTAATTAATCTTTTCTTTTCTTATTGCTTTCTTTTTGCAACTTTGGACTCCTTGGAACCCAAGAAACCCAAGAGGCACGAAATTCATCCTTGGATTAAATCTCTTTGCCTTCTAGAGGTTTCTACCTCTTTCTTTTTCTCAAATATTCAATTATTCGTTTACTAATTGAATTTTCTTGTTATTTGGGCCCAATAGCCAATAAAGCCCACAACACAAACATCAAGGCTATTGTAAACCAAAAACAAATTATATCATTATTTGTTCAATTATCTTTAATATGAGAAATTACATTTCTCACCAATTGAACCCAAAAGTTGGGGTTGTAACACCTAGCCTCCATTACTCCTATCCACCTACTCCTTGAGCATTTAGTGCATTTCCCTTGCATTTATGCTCTCCACCCACCATTTCCATCTCCATTCCACCTTGTAAACCTAGTTTTCTAGGTTTTCTTCCATAATCCCCCATATCTTCACGCTCATCTGCACCCTTGGAGGAGAGAGGACGTCCCCATCAGCAAGGAGGTGAAGAAGAAGTCTACTTCTCCAAGCTGCATGGACTTTCTTCCCCTTCTTCCCCTTTCTTTTGCTATTTCTTTGATCATTCCTAGCTAAGCCCCTAGTGGTGGGCTATTTGGGGTTAAAATGTGACTTTGATACCATGTTGGGGTAAAATAGCTTGTAATGAACATAATTTCTATCTATGATGATTGCTTCTTGCTTCTATATCATTTCCTATTTTATTGCATGTGGTTTGTGCTTATAACATGTAATGCTTTCTTTGAGATGTTTGATGACACTTAGCTTCTAGGAAGAATTGGAGTGTATGTGGCAATCTTAGGAATGGCTCCTAGGTCCAATTAGTGGATCCCTCGCTAGCTCCCTTTGTTCCTACATACACGTCCCTCCTCCTACAAGTGCGTGTGAGATCTAAGTGGCTAGTGTAAGTGTGATTAGTACAATTGCCTAGGGCTTTATAAAGGCTAGATGGATAGTGACATGAGGTGAAAAACCCTCATCTCCACTCCCATATCTACCATTGGCTCTCAATTAACCTAATACCACTTACCCTAGAGACCTAGACTTGACAAGTCCTACTAGAATTACACCTAACCCTAGTTCCCCAACTATTAGTATAAGGTACATTCTACTAGCACTTGCCTTGTTGTTTGGTTTGGTAATCTAGATAGAATTGTGATAGTTGCTTGCTATGTTGATATCCCCCAGCTAATATCAAACCACATCCCCAAATGACCCACCTACCTAATCATCACTGCTTAAAACCCATTTTGCTATGCTTGATTGTTCATGCTAGTCTAGTTTAGTTGCTTTTGCTCAATGTAGTTAATTGCTTAGTTTTTCTCTTTAGTGTTAATTTAGGTTCTTGCTCACTCTAGTGGTTAACTTAGATTATAAATTGCTTCTTTCTCTTCTAGTGTAGTTTAACTCACCTTTGCTCTTGCTTAGTTAGTTAACCTAGATTGTTAAACTTGCTTGTTTAAGACAACTTAGGTTTAATTCAACCTTTCTTGCTTGTCCACTTACATTAATCACCAAACAAACCATTTTAAAACCCTTCAACCCTAGACTCCACATTAGGAACATAGCCAACGCTAGCCTAGCTCTAGTGCCTCCTCTATCCCTGAGGATCGACCCCTATTCTTACTGATCACCTATACTACAACAGTACCCTGTGCGCTTGTGGGTGACCTGTTTGGTTTTGTGATCGACTTGGTTAGGGCCAATGCAAATTTCAAAAGTTCCCACATGTGTGTTCGAGTCCCATGGAGTGCATCTAGTCACCCTTAGTTGTCTAGTGTGTACGCCTTTGTCTCAGACGCACCGATATTCCTTTACTGCAATATAATGTTATGGTCCTTCATCATAACACTTACACTGGAATAGTGATGGTTAATCTTATTAACAATTATTCCTTCTTTAATTGTTAATTATGAGAATTCCCAGACATTAAATAATGACCACACCTTTTGATATCTCTATAATTATTATATGTTAATGGTGGAAAGAGAAATATAACATGTTGATGCCTTGTTTAAGACTAATGTTGAATATATTGATATAGAGGGGTATGTGGCCCTTATATCTCTTTCCATTTAATGTCCATGTATCTGATATTTCTTAGTCTTGTCCCATTTCTATTATTTCTTTTGCATAATAATGATAAGCTGAAAGTTTTTGATCCAACCTAGCTAAGCATGATAATTACTGTATTAAATGGATCTTTTGTAATATGTTATGATGAGGTTGAAGTTTTGGTTCATTTTCTCATCACGCCCTTTTGTGATATAATGTTGATGGCAAGTAGTAAGCACTTATGACACCATGTGAAGTTTTATGATGATTTATCAGAATTTGCATCACCAGGATTTCTCAATTCAGTTTTTGATGGCTTCTAGTTTTCATTTGGGTTTCGTTTCAATATTTAACCTAATAGTCAATTAGGGTTTGATTTAAAAAATGGGTTCTAATAAGTGTGAGAGTAGACCATAAGTTTTCTAAGGATACATTCACAATAGGAACTAGGACTAAACAATAACTAAGTGATGAATATGACACAAGCATGATGCATGCTAATCAAAGTGTTGAGGGAGAGTTAGTGTTAAAAACCTTGATTTTATTCGTTCTTAGTAAATTATCCAAGTAGGTAGTTGGGAAACGACCTAAAAGTATAATAAGATACTAAATATTGAAAAAATAAATGAGATAAAATATGAATAGAGATGTGGAACATGGAATAAGTCTTAATACATTGAACATGAAATAAGTACAAAATTGTCTAAATAAGTGATGGAACACCTTAATCTAATCACTTGAGAGGAAAAACCACCCATTTTCGAACTCATAAAGCTTAAGGGTTTGATAATTAAAAGATATGAAACAATACAATGATGATTTGTTTTATTATAAAAAAATAAAAAGGAGTTCCTATAACTTAAAAGGGTACCCTATATGGATATGATTAAAAATATATAAATCTTAAATTATAAAGAAGTATGATATTGAGGAGAGATTTCTCATTATATGAAGCTTAAATTATGTGCAATATTGAGGAGAATCCTGGATTAGTGCTTAAAATGTAGGGATGCCCATATGGAAGATCATGGAGAATATATGTTATAATAAGGATTTTAGACATAGATTCCTTCCTTATAAGATGATGGGAACTGAGATAACAAGTAGGATGTGCTATGATAAGATGTAAGGTGGCATAAGGGAAGTATGAAACTTGAGTTGAACTGAGACAAACCAAAAAGAGTTTTAAAAATCTAAATTAAATAAAAATGATGTTGAAGAAATATATGGGAAAGGAGAAATTGAGTCAAAGATATAAAGACACCCCAAGCATACACCTACAAGCAATAGAAACCATGAGTAGATTATAGTAGTTAACTAGGAAATTATCACTTATTTATGAATGCATATTATAAATCGTGAATATAAGATAAAGATAAGGATAATTAAGAAGGGTTGAGATACAAATAATTTTGAAATTTTTGTAAAGTTGGAAGGGTTTTCCCTATTCAAAATTTATAATATTAAATATAAGTAAATTAGAGTCGAGATGAGGATCCCCAATCCGATATAGAATCATTGTGACATAATTATAAGTATTATACTCTTCTTTACCCATTACTCATACCTTTTCCCAATAAAATAATATGTAGTGCCTTCCCCTAATTTGAGAAACATTAGAGTTAAAAAAACATGTTTAGACAATAGTTGATGGTTATGGTATTGTTCATAAATACCCCACTCTTAGATATGACTCTCTAGAATAATCTTATAAGTGAAGTGAGGAAGATAAAGGGCCAACATTAATTAGAATCAAAATGTATTTATACAGAGGAGTTTATACACTAAATTTATACTCAATGTATAAGTAAAGAATTGAATCTAAAATACAGACCAAAATCAGATTCATCATGATCAAAATAGATAGCCTATGTTTTAAATTAGTAAGAGGTCAAATGTGCCCTATAATTGGCAAAAGAGGAAGAAATATAAAGTGAGAAGGAACTAAATGATCTTTATCATACAATGTTTCTACTTTGACCTAAAGTCTATTGGGTTGCACCTATAATGTGGGTTGGGCGTGCTACACATGATCTAACAAAACCCATTTTATGCACTTGTTTTTGTGAGGGTCTACACACACCGTCTTTCCCATTCCATTACTATTGTAAGTAACTTTTCAACTGAAAACGTGTTGTCATTAATTTTCATCCCATGGCCAACAAACCCGATCAATTTCACCTCTATTAAATTCCTTATATATATTTTTGTTTGATGCCTTGTTCACATGAGGTGAGAAAATGTAGATGAAATTCCCAACTAAGCCCTAGGACTAAGTCGTAGTCCCTCCTTTATAAACCTCCAAATACACCATTGAATCTATCACTTGTCCCCATTACATAACTCTAAAACCATCCACTTACTCATGAGTATGTTTTTCCCAACTCAATTGGCCCCAACTACCGTAGGTCTTTCACAAGCCATATTTCCCACTCTTCTCTATAAATCTTCAAGTCGCACCAACGTACCTAGGTCAATCAGCCAAATCAACTCCCTGATACGCTCCCAGTTACCTATAACATTTCATATTACATTTAGTCATGCCATTTTCTTCCTTGATTCACCCTTATCCATCAAACATCTCACTATTCACTTCCCAGCCATGGCCATAGTAGTAGTGGTGTTGTTTTACACATCTTAATTTCCAGAAGACATTGACCAGTATGCTTTTCCCTGTCAATTTCATCAAGTATTACCCCACATGTTGAATTGATCGCTTAACTTTTTGTTGTGAGATTGTCTAGCTTTCTTGGATGCTATTCATACCACAATCAAAGAAGAAGAAGATACTATCTCCTTCATTGACCTAGGTGTCCTTGACACTGTAATCACATTATTAATACAACAAGGGAATTTTTGGTTTTTCTCCTTTGAATGTATTCAAAATCATACAAAATTTGGGTCAACTAAAATGACATACCCTCCCTAGTTTTACTTTTAATACTATCACACTTCACATGGGCAAATCTATTTTGATATATTTAATTTATTTGAAACTATTTTAATTTGTTAAAATCATATAAAATAATCTTGATTTTAGGAAAATATAGAAATACAAGTTTTCTACATGACACAAGTCCTCCTAATTTATTGGTAATAATTTTAGAGACAAAATCCAATGTTATTAGCAATGTGATTTAAAGTTTAATAAATTAGAATACATATCTATAAACATTATTCATATTTATGATGGAATTAGGTATTGGGAATTTTGACTCTTATCCCTAGGACAATTTTGAAGGGATTTGACATTTATGGAAAGGTATGTGCAATCTCTATTTAAATTTGAGGAGACATCTTTCAACACCTCTCCTTATCAACACAATATATATACCTAATGAAATAAAATGTGGAATTATCTATTTATGATAGGGTTTATAACATCCCAGGATTAGAGGCCTCGGATAACATGATCTTAAAAGGAATGATTGGACTACCCATATCACCAAGGTGCACCTCCTTTTCCGGGAGCCCATCACTAAAGAACTCCATAGTTAAGTGTGCTCAGCTTGGAGTAGTACTAGGATGGGTGACCAGTCAGGAAGTTGATCCTGGCTTGCGCATGAGTGAGATTAAAGTGCGTAGTTAAGGCTAGTGGTGGTTTGTGGGGCCAGTCATCATTCCTGAAACTCTACTAGAGCCTTGGGCAGTGGGCTCGGGCATTACAAATGGTATCAGATCCATAACCCCTCTAGTAGGTGCGGCCCACATGGGCATGGCATGCCAGTCTTGAGCCGTGCGGTCCAGGCATGTAGGAAAGGGTTGTCCATGGTTGACGTAGCCACCCTCGCGCTGGTATTCCATGATCGGGACCTGGGTGTCCATGGGCCATTGTGGGTCTGCATTGAAATGGGGTCAGATTATGAGGCCATATAGATGTGCCTTGACGATGACGTCAAGAGTATAAGTGGGGGAGATTGTAACATCCCAGGATTTGAGGCATCAGATAACATGATCTTAAAAGAAATGATTGGACTACCCATATCACCAAGGTGCACCTCCTTTTCTGGGACCCCATCAATAAAGAACTCCATAGTTAAGCGTGCTCAGCTTGGAGTTGTACTAGGATGGGTGACCAATCAGGAAGTTGATCCTGGCTTGCACATGAGTGAGATTAAAGCGCGCATTTAAGGCTAGTGGTGGTTTATGGGGCCAGTCGTCATTCCTGAAACTCTAATAGAGCCTTGGGCAGTGGGCCCGGGCGTTACATGATTAGTTACATATTTTGCCATGTTTACATTACTGAATTTATTGCTAATGGAACCATTTTAGCTTTCCACACTCTTTCCATCCTTGTTATTAGACTAGTATTCTATAGTTGGCGGTACTTTTTCACAACCATATCTTTTTTTATATATTGGGTATCAGGGTTTTACTCCTCCTTGCTCTTGGGGTGTTGGGTTTCTACTCCCCCTTATCCTTAGAAGATAAAGGTTTTTAGTCCCCCTTGCTCCCGAGCTTGAGATCCTAAGGTGTCTCGACCCTATTCACTTAGTGTAACCTACATGCATATTTTATAATTGTTTTGATTTATTTGGGAAAGATCTTTGAAATGATTATATTATTCTCAAAGATTTACTGACTCATTATTTTTTTATTCACCTTTAAAATGTATCCTCTTGAACTTACCTACATGATTTAAAACTCGTACATTTTGGAAGAATCCCTCTTTCTCCTTACACATATAATAGTGATCAAATATGCTTAACAAGAACATACTCAGTGTTATTGGCACATACTCTTGTTTCCTTTTCTTTTCTAGGTGCTCTCTCCTCCAACCAGAGTCTGAGCCACTAGGAGAACCAGAATTTGTGTAGTAAGAAGTTGTCGACCAGAACATAGAACAACTAGATCAAGAATAGGAGACCTTGAGAGTCCTAGGTGTCCTTACACCTCTTCTTTATCTAGTTGATACATTTTCTTAGATTTTCTTTTGTTTGTCATGGACCAATATGATATATATTCATATTTTCTTGTGATAAGTTTAGTTTCTTTCGTTGTAAACTTTTTATACTTCTATGTACTTCATACTATTTTGAGCAAAGCAATACAACAGTTCTATTTATGACTAGGGATGTATCTTTTTGCATTGTGTTTGTTATATCAAATAAAAGTAAGGAGTAGTCCCATTGTTGAGATCCACTCCTTATGGTATGGTATCAGATGTAGCGGTTGGAAACTATCTATCTTTGGGGTGAGATTATCTAGCTTTGTTGGACGGTATTCAGATAATGATTGAAGAGAAAATGATACCAGGTCATCCATTGACCTAGGTTTTCCTAACACTTTAATTACATTATTAATACAAAAAGGGCATTTTTTGGTTTTATCCCTTTCAATATGTACCCAACATGTCAAAATCTAAGACAAATAAAATGACCAAGTTGCCCTAGTTTTAGTTTAATATTGTTGCACCCCACATGGGAAAATCTATCAGTTGATTTATATAACTTATATGAAATTATTTTAATTTTAAAAATCATATCAAATAATCTAGCGCTCAGAAAAATATAAAAAATATATGTATCAACAAGATAAAAATACACCCAATTTAATCATAATGTCTTCAGAGATGAAATACAATTTCATCATCAAGCTCATTTAAACTTAATAAATTAGAATGCATATCTAATAAACATTATGCATAATTATAATGGAATTAGGTATCATGAATCTTGACATTGAACCCTAGAAAGATTTTGAAGTGAGTAGACTATTGTTGAAAGGTATGCACATTCTCCATTTATATTTGAACACTAAATTGATTATAAACCCATTCATTACAAAGGAGGAATCTTTGAACATTTCTCCTTCTCGACACAATATCAATACCTCATGAAATATAATCCTCTTATTGCTTCTAAAATGTGGAATACCTATTGATGAACGAGTTAGCTACCAATTCTTCCATCTTTACATTACTAATTTATTGATTATGGAATTGTCTCACCTTGCCACACTATTTCATCCTTGTTATTAGATTGGTAACCTAGAGTAGCAATATTTTTTGTACAACCATATACTTTTTATATATTGGGAATCTTGGTTTTATCTCCCTTGCCTTGGGGTATCATAGTTATACCCCCTTATCATTAGAAGAACTGGGTTTTACTCCCCATTTCTTCCTTGATCAAGATCCTATAATGACTCGCCCCAATAGATTTACTTAGTCAAACTTGCATGCACATTTTATTATTTTATTGATTTATTCGAGAAAGATCTTTATAATGATTATATTGTTCTCATAGATTTTATTAAATCCTTCATTTGTTATTTACCTTTGAATTGTATTCTCTAGAACTTACCTACTTGATTTAAACCCCTAATTTTGGAATCATCCCTCTTTCTCCTTACACATCTAATAGTTCAAAATATGCTTAACAAGTACATAATGCTATTGGCACAAACTCATGTTTTCTTTTCTTTTCTTTTTTGGGTGCTTTCTCATCAACCCAACGTCTAAACAACTAGGAGAACCATAAATCATGGATCAAGAAGTTGAGGACCAGAACTTATAACAACTAAATCAAGAATAGAAGGAGATCTTGAGATGCCTAGGTGGCCCTTCACCTCTACTTTATCTAGTTGATACTTTGCTTTTTTTTGGGGGGTCCATCATGGACCAGTATGTTAATAGTCATCTTCTCTTATAGTAAATTCAGTTATCTTTCGATGTAAACTTTGTGCACTTCTATGTACTCCATACTATTTTGAGTAATGTGATGCAATCCTTTCTTTTATGACTATGGATATATGTTATGGGGTTGTATCTATTATATCAACATAAAAGTAAGGAGTGGTTCCATCACTGATGCCCACTCCTTACAATCATATTCTATTCATAGGAATCTTATTATGAATAAGATGAGTTTTGAGGTTATGTATGACATAATGAAGGGAAACCATAATATTTTTCCATACGAATCATGATTTCATTGGGTTGACAATATGAATAAATATGAATAAGTGATGACATAAAGATTGTATATGATGTGGCCCCTGTCCGGCCATAGTAGCCCGGGTGGTAAGAACTCGGTAAGTCCCAATGAAGGACCTGGGTTCGAACCTCACCGAATGCACTTTGCGAATGGAAATTCACGTTGATTAGGCGCGTGAGGGGGGTTTACCATGCCGGGCTCGCCCGGGGTGGGTTCTCTCAGTCACCAAAAAAATATATGATGTGGCCCCTCTTATTTTTTGTGATGGAGGATGAAAGACATAAGGATCTTATGTTTTAGGAGAAAGTATTGTTTGGAAAGGTCATGATTCATCAATTAAACAAGGCCAAGATGGTAATGATAAGAGGAAAGTGGAAACAATGGGGATCTCTCTCCTGTGATTATGAGTTGGTTGTGAAGTTGCAACATTAAAAAAAATTAGTTAGAAAGAAGATAATGGATCTGGACATGCATGTGTCAATTTTGATTGAGGTTTAGTAACACAAATTAATCTCCCTAATGTAAACCCATGCCTGATCAGAAATGTAAGTTTAAGAAAATGAATATCGAAAATGTTGAAACTACCCTTAATCGGTAAATGACACATACATCAATAATAAAAGTGACATGAAAATGATAAATAATGAAGGAAAAAATGTAGAATGATAATATCACCAATCCTTAAGTAAATTTCATGAAGTCTTGAAAAGATTGTTAATGATGCATAACTAGTTGAAACTTAAATTTGACTAGAAAGGTTTATCATGTGCATTAAAAAGTACAAAATTTTGGGTACACATCTATTTTTGAGCTATAATTCATTATTTCCTCAAAATCTAAGTTCATTTTCAAATTTGCATGTCACTCATAATCTCATTTTATTATCTTGGTCAGTTATCATGTTATTAAATATTAGTTTGTTTACTCTTGAAATCCCTGTGTCTAGATGAGTTCATAAGAAAGGTTTACAAATTAGTCCTTCATGTTTTCTCCATGAACCAATTTGATATCCAGTATTGAAATTCAGATCAATTGTGCAAATATAACTTGATTTGATAATGCTTAGAGTGGTCTTGAATTTATAAATAATGGCCTTGGATTGATGTAGAATTATATTTGTACTCGTAGATATGAATCTTGGAGGGATTGATGAGAGACCTTTGTTTCCTAAATAAGAGCTTTAAGGTAGATAACTAATATCTTTGGAAATACGTAGTGAGAAAATAATATTTATGAAGAAACTTCCATAATAATTAAACTTTTTAGACTAGGAGTTGAAAAATTATGTAATAATGAGATCTTATCCTATCCATACTGAATAATACCCATATCTTTGAGGGGAAGTCCACCCCTTCTCCCTCAAGTATTGTGACTTGCAGTTACAAGGAAAGAGACAAAGAGCCCATATCTAGGCCATCCCCTCAACTGAAATGGAAATGCAGACTGGAAGTAGAGGTACTTTATGAGGAGTTAAAACCTCTATTACTACAGCCCCGACGCCCCATTGTTAGAAAAACTCTGCAAAACCCTATAAATACTTCTCCCTCTCCCTATAAGATTCCCCCACTACGGTCTTCACCACCATGAACATTAATGGTTAAATGGATTGCAAACCTACCACACAACCATGGCTTGTGCCACCAGGTCAGATTAGTGCCTCTTCCCTTCGTTCTACCCCAATTCTTCCCTACTGCCAAGCACCACCGAGACACTAAAGCCCAACAAACTCTACCATGACCAAATGAAACCCTTTCCACTATCTACCTCACCAAGACCTGATGCAAAAACTGATGTCCAACAAATACCACCCATCAGACTTATCAAATCTACAACTTCTTCTTCCTCCTCCGATCAGATGATAGACTCATGATGCCTATCAGATCTTTAGAAACTAGAACTCCCTCTTCATTTTCTCTTGGCACAACAAGGAACATGTCTTAACTTACTCATAAACCCTACCTAGTTACATCGTTTCCAAACATAACTGCCTGTACCTCTACCTCTCATTTTCATCGTCACCCCTAAAACTCCTTTACACCCTCTAAGACATTGTGACCAAGTGTTCTCTTCTAATGTTTCAACTTGGAGATCAAAGACCGACTACTTCAACCCACCTCATCATTGTCCTCATAGTCAACAATGTTGCTAGATCTAGTGAAGCTGAGCTTGAATAGTTTGGAAGAGGTCAATGATATTACTTATATCATGGAGATCCTGAACCATCATAGGCCATCAAATAATTTCCAACCAAGAACCCACTAATATCCTCTCTCTCGATCTAAAATGAAGAACCCAATTCTAGTATCTACTAATGGACATATGACTTTGACAATGTGTAGTCAACCAACATTCAACCTCTTGGCTTCAAACCTCATCTTCATCTATGACACTGCAAACTAAACATCACAAGGCAACGCTGGTTTCGTGCATACCTGATCAAACAACACCCCTACTTCTTCCGACCATAGTGTTTGAAAGGAGGGTCTAGCCAATCCAAGAGGAGAACAACCAATAGAACCTCCAAGCCCATATCTTGGAAGTAAATCATCTAGCCAATGATGTTGAGGTACCTCAACCCCACCCTTTCTCTATTCAGTTCAACAAACTATGTAGGAAAATGAAATCAAGGCTAATAAACCAAGTACATCCAACCACTGACATCTACACCTAGTTATAATATTGATCTAATACTGAGAGTCATACACTTGACAACATTATCTGTAAAATAGATGGGAAGTGCATATGGAAACCACTGTGGTATATGCATGTCATGACCTAGATGTATTTTGGTCATATTTGACATACGCACATATATGTATGCATAATCTAGATGATTTTTTTATAGCAAGCAACCCCTCTGGGGATCGGCCACATTGGACCCCACGCAGCCAAGAGTAAACCCGGGGACCAGCCGTGTCATGGGGGGGACACCACGCCCCACCCAATCAAATGCCAGCCCCAGTTGCACCACGACCAACACCCAAAGTTGAACCCGGGTCCCTTCATTAGGGATTTCTAAGCTGCACCACTGAGCTACTGACCGCCCCCATGTATGATCTAGATGATTTATATAGTGGAAATAATAAATCACTACGAGTGTTGGTATGTATGCCCAGAGAGACAATCATGTGATGATTTTAATGGAATAATTTGTAATTGATTGATTAAATAATAAAGGCAACCTTTCAATTTATTCTATTTAATTCAATGATGAGATAATGATGTGACATTATTAATGTCTTGAGGATTATATTACTCAATTACATATGTCTTCAGGTATGCAATTTGGAGAAGTGAGATCCTTCGGCTGTTAAGAGTACATATATATTCTCATTATGTCCCTGGTCGGTTGTTGTTGTGGAAGGTTGATAGACAACAATGACACATAAGATAAGAGTGTGAGTTGGTTGATGACAAAGTCTCATTAGTCATGATATGGCTATATCAGACCAATCACATCGAGCCAATGTCAATTTACTATATTATGGGATAATCAATATGATTGTATTTTGGATTTTTTGTTGTATTATTACATGCGATGCCAATAATATATGTCCAATCAAATACCACAATAATCCTAAACTAATATATATATATGTATGTATATATATATGTATATATGTATATATATAAAGATTTTAAGAATAAGGATATATATATCTAAATCAATGATGGATTTCTAATAAGTAATATGAAGTGGGTAGCAGGAATTGAACCCGCATCGTTAGCTTGGAAGGCTAGGGGTTGTAGTTGACGTTGGTTGATCATTTTTAATGTCTCTAATTCAAAACCGGACATGAAGTTTTTGTTTCATTCGGCTCCTTTATGGAAAATCAATGTGTTTCCAGATCTAAGCATAAAAGACAAAAATAAGAAATTTCTTTTACGGAACTTCCTTCTTAGACCAGCAAACCATCACCCATAAATACAACACCAACATTATTTGATTCCAAATTTAGAGCAATACCTACTGTACCCTTTTCAAATTCTACTAACTCACCCGCCATTATTTCATCAAGACCATGAATACGGGCAATGCCATCATATATATATATATATATATATATATATATATATATATATATATATATGGGGTTAGGATGTGTGTATCGACCGATACATGCAACTTATGTGTACCAGCCATGAAAATGATATATGTAGAATACATTTATTCAATCCAACCTTATGGATTGAATCAAAATTCAATAGATTATATGTAATTAAAAATAACAACCATACATCATGTATATAATGAAATATAACAATATATTATTCAATGGTTTCTGCAATTTTTGCAACTTACCGTTGATTAGAAAATATGTATATCCATTAATTTTCTGATCTAAGAATGTCAGTTTGAAGTGATTTTTGATACACATGTTATCTAAAGGGTATGCATCAGATCCATAAGGTTGGATTAGTTTTTATACTTTTGTAATCATCACAAATGAAGATGGGTACATGTAAGCTATATATACTCAGATATGCAATTCTTTTAGCCTATATATATATATATATATATATATATATATATATATATATATATATATATATATATATATATATATATATATATATATATGCAACTTACACGTATCTCCCTAAAAGTGGTTTTGACAATGGATGTGTAGCATGATTATGGCCAATATAACCCCTAGTATCAATGCATGGTTGTGTGATTGGTTTATCCTTTTGACTCGGTCTACGTAACGAGCCTCTATATTATCTTCCCAATGTATAGTTAATTATTTCCTACCCTTGTTTCCCTTGAATGTAATTCGATGTTTCTCAATAATAATGTAAAAGTAGGATAGTTTACTTTCCTATTATGATGAAGAAGAAGGATGTTAAGTCGAAGCCAACTGACTGTCCAAGAGATGAACCGACCGACTAGAGGACTGAGAAGGGCTATATGGATGAGTTGAACCGACCACCTGATGGACCCGACCGATCAGCTAGATGATCCAATAGATGGTGGATAGAAGGACCAGACGACTGATGAGAAAACCAAACGATCAGATAGGAGTCGAGCCAATCAGTTCAAAGGCTGAACCGATCAACCAAAATTGTCCAGTACAGTTCTTCATCAACAACAAGTTTCTGCATGTGATGTGGACCTAGGTTGTGGTAATTCCTTATGGCTCCAAGGAATTACATTAGGATGGCCATAACCATCACTTTCATTTATTGCATGTTTTCTTTGTGGGATATAGAACATATATGATATGTACTTTATATGTGGTGATTGGATAAAGTATATGTATTTATAAATACAAGCTCCCTAATTTTTTTTATTAAGTCTTAGATGCTTTCCAACAACAACCCACATGAAAAATTGATCACCCAAGAATAGGTTATGCCTTTGTGTGGTGCTCCATCTATCTCATAGACGTGTTCTGGTACATATGTCGGTTCTGCCTTTGTAGGGTACATATCTATCATGTTGGCTGTCGGGTCAAGTTCAAACTGATGATTCTTAGAGCATCTAAGACCAAAAACATGCATATGAGTATGGCAAGGAGTTGTGCAAATCATATATCCAGAATTGCATATGATGCAATTGGAAAAGTTGCCTACCTTGCTAATTAACTGTGTTTTGCGTTGTTGATCAGGCCACATTTGAATTATCTTGGATCTAACCCACTAGAATATTGTACACTTTAATATTTTAAATTGATATGTGAGGGATATCAATTTGAAAATAAAATAGTGGGAGCAATGATAATTAAAGACCTAATTAATTTCATTAAAATTTTCAGATCAAAACAAAAAATTTTGAGAAATGCAACTTTTCTCTTGTAGAATCAAATGACGAACAAGTCAGAATTACAATTGGTGCTTAAGAAGGACAAACTTGAAGGGATAAATTTCCATGATTGGTTTTGGAATTTGAGAAGGGTTCTCAATGAAGAGTGTAAGTTATATGTACATAACAAACCAATGTTAGAAATACCTACTCCTGATGCATCTTGGGCACACATGGATGGTTACTGGAAGCATGCCAATGATGCCTTGGAGATAAAGTACCTTATGCTTAGCTGCATGAACTATGAGTTGCATAAGCAATGCAAGTACATGAGTGTTCTTGAGATGGTAACACATATTAAGAAAGTGACACTTGACCTCACAAAGCAAGAAAGGGACGATATCCTAAAGGTGCTACTTGAGTCTAAGCTGACAAAGGGAACCTCAGTAGAAGAACATGCGCTCAATATAATTGGACATGTGTATCATCTTGAAGAACTAGGATTCACCTTGATCCAAGAGTTGGCCACTGATACGATTCTAAAGTCAATGCTGGAATCATATAGCCGCTTTATTACATGTTATCATGTGAATAATATGGTTGGACACATGTCAGACTTGCTTGCCATGTTGATTCCAGCTGAAGTAAAATTTAAGAAGGAAAATCCTATGATGGTGATCAGTGGGGCAAACTCCAATCATCAAGTCAAGGTCAAGAAGAGTTCTAAGATCGATCCCAAGTCCAAATCTTTAACACTCAAGATAAGGAGAAAGAAAAGTATAAGAGGAACACATTCTTTGTACTTGAAGGCTTTCAGGAATCTTAAGATGGGGATGGTGATCTCAACTTCTGGTATATACATTATTGAGATAAACCTATTTATTGCTTCATTATGGATACTAGATACCGGATGTGGATCTCACATATGTTCTCATATGCATGATCTAAGCGGAAGTAGGCCTTTGGGAAAAGGCAAGGTGGAATCGTGAGTTGCTAATGGCACAAGAGTTGTGGACAACACAGTTGGAACCTGTAGTATATCTTAGCCCTACAAGGATTGTAATAGAGTTAAAGAACTACTATATGTACCTTCTATAAATAGAAACATCATTTCTGTATCTTGTATGGATAAGGATGCATTTGAGTTCTATATTAAAAATGGTCAATTTTCTATTTCAAAAGATGGGATCTTTTATGGAAATGCCCTAATGTCTTAAGGTCTTTACTTGTTAGAACTAAAGACAGATGTTTCTAACATTAATACCAAAATATTAAAACTCAAATAATAAAACAAAACATACCTTTGGCATTGTCGTGTAGTGCACATAAATGAAAACTCATATCTAGACTCCATATGGATTGTTATCTAGACTCCTTCGATTTAGAATCAATAGAGACAAATGAATCTTGTTTGTTGGGCAAGATGGCTAAGACCCCTTTCACTAGTAACAATGAGAGGGATAGTGATATGTTAGGACTCATACATACTGATGTGTGTGGACCTTTTAAAATAACTACTATAGGTGGGTATCCATACTTCATGACCTTCACTGATTACTTCAGTAGGTATGGCTATGTTTATTTAATGAAAAATAAGTCAGAAAGTCTTGAAAAGTTCAAGGAGTTTATGAATGAAGTAAAAAACCAAAGTATTAAGGCACTTCATTCTGATTGAGGTGGAGAATACTTTAACCAAGATTTTGAGAACCTTCTTAGAACCCATGGGATTGTATCCCAATGGACTCCACCTAGAACACCTTAGCATAGTGGTATGTCAGAAAGAAGGAACCATACATTGCTAGATATGGTGTGATCAATGATGAGTTTAGATGAGCTTCCGACTACCTTCTGGGAGTATGCTCTAGAAACCACCGCATTTACACTAAACTGAGTACCATCTAAATTAGTTGAAAAGACATCATATGAGATATGGCATGGGAAATGTCCCAAAGTGTCTTTTATGAGGATTTGGGGATGTGAGTCATATTCTAAGATAATGTTTTCTCATAATCTTAATCCTAAATTTGATAAATGTTATTTTTTTGGATATCCTAAAGAAACAAGAGGATATTACCTTTATTCCCAATCTAACAACAAAGTGTTTGTTGCCAGAGATGACGCATTCCTTGAGATGGATTTCATTTCCAAAGGAATCAGTGGGAGGAAAGTGGAACTCGAAGAGGTTTGAGACCAACAGGAGATCATAGAACTGATAGATGAACAAGAGGAACCAAGAGAATCACAAGATGTTGTGGAGTCTTAAATTCCTCAAGTAACATAGGAACCTCGTAGGTCTAATAGGACACACCTTGAGCCAAAAATATTTGGATATCTTGTGACTTTGGATGGTAGTGAATTGGTCATAGATGATGAGCCAATAGCCTATCAAGATGATATTGAAGGACCAGAGTCTGAGAAACGGCTTGAAGCCATGAGATCTGAGATGGAATCCATGTATACCTACAAAGTATGGACTTTGGTGGATCCACCTGAAGGGGTAAAACCCATAGGGTGCAAGTGGGTCTTCAATAAGAAGACTGACATGGATGGTAAGGTACAAACCTATAAGGGAACCATTGGTTGCAAAGGGTTTTAGACAAGTTCGAGGTGTTGACTATGATGAAACCTTTTCTCTAGTAGCTATGGTTAAATCCATCAGGATCATGCTTACTATTGCAGCTTATCATGACTATGAGATTTGATAGATTGATGTTAACATGAATCTTGTTGAGGATGTGTATATGACACAACCTGAGGGATTTATAGACCCAATGTTTGCAAATAAAGTCTATAAGCTACAAAGGTCAATCTACGAATTGAAGCAAGCATCATGGAGATGGAATCTTCATTTTTATGAAATGGTCAAAGAGTTTGGCTTTGTTCAAAATGAAGATGAACCTTATGTGTACAAGAAGGTTAGTGGGAGCATAGTGACATTACTCATATTGTATGTAAATTAATATTATTGATTGGGAATGACATCACTAATTTATAAAAGGTAAAGACATGGCTGGAAAATACATTTTCTATAAAAGACTTGGGAGAAGCATCCTACATCTTGGGGATAAATATCTATAGATATAGATCTAAAAGGCTTCTTGGACTAAGTCAAAGCACATACATTGACATAGTGCTGAAGCAAATAAACATGAGAACTTAGAGAGAGGAAACATGTCAATGCGTCATGGTGTCACCATCTCTAGAGCTCAATGTCCCAGTTCTTGTGAAGAAAAGGAATCGTGAGTTTGAATCCATATGCCTTAGCAGTTAGATCAATCATGTATGCAATGTTATGTACCCGTCTAGACGTCTCGTATTCCTTGAGCATGACAAGAAGATATTAGTAAGACCCAGGTGATGCTCAGTAGATAGCCGTGAAGAACGTCCTCAAATACTTGAGAAGAACTAAGGATAAGTTCTTAGTCTATGGTAGAGAGGAAGAATTGGTGGTAAAGGGTTACACCGGCACAAGCTTCCAGACTAATCAGGAGTGACTACAAATCACAATCAGGATTCATGTTTTTCCTAAACAACATAGCTGTAAGATGGAAGAGTTCCAAGTAATAGATAGTTGTCGATTCTATAACACAGGTCGAGTTTATTGCTGCATCGAATGCAATAAAGGAGGTTTTATGGATCAAGAAGTTCATTTCTAAACTTGGGGTCGTTCCAAGCATCAGTGACACAATTAAGATATATTGTGACAATAATGGAGCTATTACACAAGCTAAGAAACCCAGATTGCATCAACACTCAAAACACATAGAAAGGTGGTTCCATCTCATACGAGAGATCGTGCAACCAAGAGATGTAAATATTTGCATAGTACCAACTGAGAACAATGTTACTGACCCATTTACTAAGGTACTTTCACAACAGAAGAATGATGGACATGTTAGATCAATTGGATTACAATTCGTAGGTGATTGGCTCAAAGTGCAAGTGGGAGTCTATTTGTATGTATGCCCAGAGAGGCAATCATGTGATTATTGTAGTGGAATAATTTGTAATTGATTTGATTAATAAATAAAGGCAATCTGCCAATTTATTATGTTTAATTTAGTAATGACATAATGATGTAACATCATAAATTTCTAAAGAATTATATTATTCTATGATGTATGTCTTCAAGTACATGATTTGGAGAAGTGAGATCATACGGATGCTAAGAGAACATATATATTCTGACTATGTCCTTGATTGGTTGTTATTTTGGAAGGTCGATAGACAATAATGACACATAAGATCAGAGTGTGAGTTGGTTCATGACAGAGTGTCATTAGTCATGATATGGCTATATCAAACCAATCACACAGACACATGTTAGAGAATACTGTATCAGACAGACCCACCGTGAGACTGACAGATGGAAACCATTACCATGGTAGTCATAGTCATCTCTCGTAGTGATGGTGATATTTGTGGTTCTTAGACCTAAAATCCCTACACTCATCACATGTCGTTCGGTATGCTTTGATATCATCAAATACAGTCTTAAAACATGGATTGTTATAATGTTGATAATTGGGTGACTGTAACACATGGGGATTAATTGTGAGTGATGGAAATGTGATTTATCTCTCCTATAGGAGTATGATATCCTAGGCCTCTTGATTAGCGAGACTTAATTAGTTGGTTTCAAGAAAATCATATTTCCTTATAAGGATTTCAAGAAAATCAATAAAGGACCAAAGAAATGAAATCCATGGTCTAAAACTATATTCTTAATTAGTTGGATTCAGATTGAATATTGTGATAAATGACTCATATGATGGAAATTACATTCTTATTTCAGGGAAAAATATGGGAAACTGATTAAATGAACTTTAGCCCTTACACCGTACATATACTCCTTCTAAGAACCTTATATGTATATATAAATATAATCATGTGGATTTTACCTCTCTAATAACTTAGTTTAGATGATCCATGGGTGGACCAATGTATTAAATTACCCTATTTTAATTCATTGGATTCTACATGTATTGGGAACCATAAACTAGATCTAGCTGTATGACCAATGTATATTAAGGTACATTGAAATTTAACTCTAAATATCCCTAGAAAGGGTATATTGGTAAATAAATATATTTCACCATAGTAAAATTATGTTTTATGTAAAAGAGGAGATAATATTTATAATTCATATAAAGAAAATGTGATAAAACAATTGAGCATGTAATATTGATTTTATATATAAAATAGGTAGAAACCCTAGCAATGAGAATAATGGTAAATATGACCAACACTCTAAAATGGAAAACCCCAGACACATATAACATTAACAAAATGAAATTCGAAGAACACCCAATTCCAAGACATATCATGGAATGTTTTTGTTTAGATTTGTAGACCTCTTGTCCCTTGGAGTAAATACTTGAAATTTTTGCATAATGGATACTTTTGATTCAAAGGTATGAAATTTCTATGTATATCTAGAAAGTTACTTCCCTGATTGATTACATACATGACTAGATAGATTGTTGTACGAAGAATTGATTTTTAACCCTAGCCTTCATCTTTCAAAGGCCACCAATATCTATTCCTAGAATATAGTAGCACATTGTTTAAACATAAAAAATGCCCACTAGTTTGAGTGGAAAAACGCTTCCATGACTTTGCATAGAGAGAAGGACATGAGGTCCCTTAATATACTTGGAAACATAATTGGTGTACTTTCTTTATCCATGGAGAGAACATGTGGCTTCTCAAACAACATAGACATTAACATTTGCTATCTATGTGAAAAAATGAACTACTAGTCCCAAAATTGGATATTGAATTTTAGTGAATTCAGAAACTCTTTGCCACCTTTTGATACTTGGCTATATTGTTTATTCCTTTGCATTTTGTCATTAAAATTCTTTTTAGATAGGTTCATATTGTTTTACCTTCCAAATATAAATTTTGTGTCAGTCACTCGACCAACCCATATTTTCCTTATGGGGTTCATGTGTGGTTTTGTTCCTTAGGGAATTCATGGGCAGGTGATCACAAAAGACCTATAAGAGACATGAAAGACTTGTCCCCTATAGAAGGATAGATAGGATTCATGCCTATTCTTAATTTTTTAATCCTATGTAAAGCTTATGTGAATCTGATGTAAAGTATGACTGTAAAAAGATTTGTTTGTATTTTTGATTCAGTTACATGGTTTTAATGGACACAATAGTGGAGGCGGGGAGAGGAAGGGGACAATGCCCCGTTGTTGGATCATGCTTCTGTGGCCCAGATCACACACATCTAGTCCCTCACTATGCATGATCGTGGAAACAATTGACTTAAAACAAACAATAATAGCCACATAATAATGCAATTGTTAATTACTTTAGGTAAATCAATAAATTTCTTTCTCCCTCTGATTGGGGATGTAAACAATTCTCAATAAATCTGAAATTTTGCATGTTGACTAAATAACACATGGCATACAAAATTATACCATCAATTTTGTCTTTGGGATCATATAGGATTTAGTTCTTTGAAGGTTAAGTATCTTTAGTGAACATGTATCACTCACATTAATCAATTGAAAGCTATAACTCAAATTTTCTCTAATATGCTAATCCAACTCAACTAGGAACTTTTTAGAGTGTCAAAAAGGGTTATACCCTTTAATAGGTGTATTTATGTGACTAAACCATATTATTGAGTTAATCATTTAATTGCTTAGTTATTTTCATGCAAAGAGATTGACATCTATGATATTATATGTGTCACCCAAGAATCAGTAATATCGTTTGATTCTAGGAAAAAGAGAAATTGGCAAGAAAAAATAAAGGAATAAGAGGGTTACAAATTTTCCTTAGGTTGGGTATGATATAGACTCATATAGTATCATAGTGAGTGGAAAAGTCCTAGTCCATATAAGTAAGAGCTATTGATAAAAGTAAGCATAAACTAAATATAAATTGACATATATACTTTTACAAGTGTAATACATATAAACTTTTACAAGTGTAATAGATAATTAGAAATCATAAGAAGGGCATGAGAACAAAAGTCCTCCCCTTTCTAGAGTTTTCTCTATTAATCTCTAGAATAGGTGAGCCTTCCATCATTTCCATGGTGGCTAGGATGGGATCATCCTCCCTGTGCACTTCTGCTTCCACTTCTACCTCTCCTCCTTCATTTTCTACCCACACCAACTTCTTGCCACTTGATGCTACCTCCAACACTCTCCCCATCCCTTTCTTCCTGTGACAACCTTAGTTCCTAGACATACCCTTCCATGGATGTTACGATCGAGAGGACTTGGGCAGACACCATGGTTGATGATCCTTCCATCCCTAGTATTGAGAGGCCTATGGAAGTAGCTTTAAACCCCAAGGTTACTTTCTTCAAGAATGACGATGGGCGTATGTGGCCAAAGTTCTTGGGTTTGGACCTCAACAAAATGGGCAACTTTCAAAGTTCTGCATTATTGTTCATGTGTTGGGAAAGAGGTACTTCTTCAAGAATCTCTACGAATGGAAGTTGAGGTCTTGGAGGCCAGGAGGTGAGTTGTAGATTTCATCACTTTGAGAAGGATTGTTCCTTTCTAGGTTTGCCAATGAAGCTGGCATGAAATGGTTCCTCAAGAAAGGATTGTGGTTCCTCAATAATCAGATGGTGTTCTCTAAGAGATGGATGCCTTAAGTGGATGTGTGATGTGTGATGTGTTATGTTGAGCATTGCCCCAATCTGGGTGACTATATTGTATGTTGGGAAGCATTAGACACACTGAGCACTAACCATCATTGATGCCATTGGTACTCCTAAACCCATTAAAAATATGGTGGAATCATTTGGGCTTGGCATGGTTGTGAGTTGAGATCTATACCAAGAAGAATCATTAAGATTGAGCTATCTCATGGGGGAGAACTTGAGATAAAGGTAGTCTATGATGCCCTCCTAGATTGATGTGAACACTATTATGTCTTTGGACACAGAAATGGTGCATGTGCAGGGAGTCGCCCCCTCCCCAACTAGAGCTACCCACCAGGATCAGGTCCTTTAAACTAGGAAGGAGGAAGAGGAGAGTTGATGTTGAGCGACTAGTGGAGTCCTCAAATGTAGAATTGTGATGGTACCTCTCCTAGTATGGATGGTGGTATGATTGATGGTGATACTGAAGTGCTAGGGTCTTCTTCTCCTGAGGAGTATGTGGTTGTGGATGAGCCACTAGGGCCCACTATTTAAGGTGTTGTCTGCTCGATAGTGAAGGAAGTGATCCAGAGTGAGTCAGTAGATCTCCAAAACTCTTTTGGAGTGTTGGAGAACGTGGAGGCTGAGGAAACTATCACGAATACTCCTAGGGTCATGAGGAGTGCTATAGAATAGAGGGGAAGAGCAGGAGATACCACCCTATGCTAGGTTGGTCATTGAAGGTAGTACCCATGCGCAACCCTCACATGGAATGTGTGAGGTTCTTCCCAAATAGGGAAGCAATCTAGGATGAGGAAGGTGATTGGAGACAACAATGCCTCATTTGTTGTATTCTTAGAGACTCATATAAGATGTGACATAACAGATAGGATCAAAAACCTTTTTTCTAATCATTGGGAGGTAGATTCAAATCTCACCCAAGTTGAAGGTGGAAGGATTATCATCATTTGGACTCCCATTGTATGGAATGTTCAAGTCATTAATGACATGGTAAATGATCACGGATAGTGCATCAATCAAGGAGGATTTCATTGCATCCTATCTAGTGTATATGCGCATGATTCAGATATTTGTTGAAGAAACTATGGGAGATTCTTGCAAACTCCAACCAATTTGAGGTTCTTGTGATTGGGGACTTAAACCACCTAAGGAAGGAGAGTGAGAATAAAGGGAACAAACCAATACCCCATTCAGTATTTTCCATATCAATGAGGCAATCGACGTGGAAAACCTCATGGAACTCAATATGATAGGGGGAAGTCACTTTCTGATAAGGAAGGAGGATTATGAGTAATCTAGATTGTGGCTTGGTTAATGAATCTTGGATTAGGGTTTTCTAAAAGGTAAGGATAAAGTTGGGTAACCACCCTAACAGTGATCATGCTTGGCTCAAGGTGGACCTGACAAAGAACACACGAAGAGATTGACCCTTTATGTTCCTCAATCATAGGCAGCAGTGGCCCAGTGTGAAGCCACAATTAAAAAGGCTTGGTCGAAGATAATTATGGGAAAACTTCTCTATATGGTCACACAAAAGATGAAGAGGACTTTGATGTCTTTCAAGACTTAGTCTAAAGAATAGGTTAACCTCATAAATCTTCTTGTAAAAGCTAGGGAGTCCTACAACAAGGTTTTCTTGGAGCTAAGGAAGGAACCTCTTGCCCAGGAAGTTATGCACAAAAGAAAGGAGGCAATGAAGTAATTTATGCTACTAGAGAAAGAGGAGGAGACCATGTATTAGTAGAGAAGCCTCCTTAAGCGGATAAATGATGGAAATGACAATAACGAGACCTACTTGTGGTGGTGAGGAAGAGTGAAATGGGTGATGTTGTCCACTCCATAATAAAGGAGGATGTAACCTTATTCAGAGGTTGCGATGAGGTAGGGACAGAGGACTCCTTTTTTTACACCAACCTGTACAACCATGGTAGGTGTGCCAAGATGGATCTCCCTCTGTTAGGAAGATGGGTGATGGGCCAGAGGAATGATTCACTATGTGGATGGATTTGGCTAAAGAAATAAAAAATTCTACTCTGAGTATTGGGGCTTGCAAGGCACCCAGAGCTGATGGTCTAAATATCAAGTTATTCCACACAATGTGACGCATTTTAGGTGAAGGTGTAAGCAATGTGGTCCAGTGGTTCTTGGAAGAAGGTAACATGGTGAGAAGTGTTAACCATGTCTTCCTCAAACTGATTTCTAAGAGGAGCTTTGTCAATAGCATGAATGATGTGAGGCCTATAACATGTTGCACAATTATGTATAAGATCATTTGGAAACTATTGGATAAGACATTCATAGGAATCCTTCTAGTGATCATCTCCCTACAACAATCAACTTTCATTCAAGGTAGGAGCATCTATGACAGATCTCTCCTTCCTCCTAAGTTCTTTATGGGTTTTAGTGTCAAAAGAAAAGCTATGAAAGCTTGTGTGAAGATAGACCTCACTAAATCATATGACAATGTCATTTGGAAGACCTTATGGTCTATCATGGAGGCCTTGGGATTCTAGTAGAGGTGGATAAACCTTCTCAAATAGTGCGTTGAAACCTATTCATTCTCTATCTTGGTGAACAATTTGCCTTATGGGCATTTCAAAGCAATCGATAGCTTGAGGAAAGGATACCCCCTCTAACCCCTTTTCTTTGTTGTGGTTATGGAGGGAATGTCAAAGCTTATCTCAGAAAAGGACTTTCTGAGTAGGGTATCCCCTTTCAAGGTTAATGGAACAAAGGTTTTAGCAAACCTGGTCTTCACAAATGATGTGCTCTTTTTAATCACTGGCAAGGCCAAGGTTCTCTGGTCTATTGGAAGGATGATGGAGTGCTTCAGGCATCTCACTCGGTTTTTCATGAGCATTCTTAAATTGTGGGTGTACTTCTCATTGTCTTGAAATTGTGGAATAGAAAACTGAGAAGAATCATCAGGCTATAGGAAGGTAACTTTCCCATCCGATATCTAGGAATCCCTCTCACCAGAGCCAAAGGAAAAGGGCCAGACTACTCTACTTGTGTATGCAATGTGAGAGAATCTACGACCAAATGGATGGGTGTCAACCTTTCAATGGTAGGGAGCGATACCTTGATTAGATCTGTGTTGTCCAGTAAAATCAAATTTTGGTTTGAAGAGGTAGAGATCCCTCCGTTCATCCTCCTGAAGCTAAAATCCATCATGGGAGGTTTCATATAGTCAAGATGAACTCATGTTGTAGCCTGGGATTCACTAGATAGACCCTACCACAAATGATGATTGAATATCATTAAGATTATTGACATATCAAGCTCAATAAAAGTGTGGAGGATTGACGAATTCATCCCCAAATCGGATGCCCCTGGTGTGCAACTTTGCATGGATGATAAGGAGGTTTGGTGATGAACTATAATTTCAGGTTCCAATTAGAAAATGCTCAACATCCTAGAGACACATGGTTGACCTTTGCCAAGTAGTGCGATTGGAATACTTCATGGATAATGGTTCCTAGAAACTCTACAATGATAAAAATCATCCATGGAAGATCTCCTTCCACTCACCGTAGGTGACTTCTGATGTTGTCCTATGGAGCAAGACTCACACTCCCAAATGGAGCTTCTATGCATACAAGGGACTGATGAGGAAGGTCCCTACCATGGATAAGTTGTTGAAGTGGGGAATTAATGTTGAGCCCTTGTGCCTTCTTTGCAAGGATGAAGAAGAAATCCATGAGAACCTATTCTTTAGATCTAGATACAACTACTATATCTGGTGTAGAATTAGTCTCAAGCTTGGTTTGGGTGCAACCCCAACAACTCCCTTCATAATTCCATCTTGTTGATGGTGGAGAGGTAGTGCAAAAGTAAGATGGTTAGCCTAGGTGGCTTTTATTTCAATGTGGCCTGCTACTTCCTATGAAAGGATAGAAACAATGGGTTGCTTGGAAAGGAGCATATTCATTCTATTGACCTTTTTGGGAAAATTGTAAATAGTCTCACTTGAGTTGTTAGGGATAAACCCAAGATGGTGACCAATGCAGATTTAAGGATCATTAGGTAGTGGGATTTTGTAGAGTTACACACGTGTACAATATACATGACTTTGTTCACCCTCTCCATGCTTTACTTTTGGAATATAATTTAATGTATCCTTCAAAAATGCAATAGTTAATTTGGCATTAAATAATTATAGTTTATGAGTAACAAACTAATTAATAATTACCATTCATTTAGATCTAATCCCAACTTTGTACTCATCTTTGAATATCATTCTATCAGTGGATCAAGAACTATAAAATGTGTCATAAATATGATTCTATACAAGAAATACATTAACTTAATGCAACAAAGTCTAAGTCTTAATATTTATAGTTTAACAAAATCACCTTGCTTGTGACAACCCACCTTCTAGACTAGGAATGTATCATATAGCCCTAAGGTTGACGACAGTAAAAGGCATGGCGAGAAACAACATCAACAATGTTAAAAATATAACAGTTTCATCACATGACATATTTGTGAATAAAAATTACTAATCATGATTCATAATAAGAATATCAATGAGAGATAAAAATTCATCCTAGGACCACATATTAAGTAGAATGCATATTTAGGAAACACTTCAACCAGAATAGGGTCATCAACAAGCAATAATCAAAATAGAATAGAAGTTCATGTAATTATCTACCCAACTTATACTCTTCTATATCATTTCCCTAAATATATTTAGCTTTTAGATCACCACCTAGAAGTCAACACTCCTGATTCTTATATCAATAGCTCACCATTAATATCTTAGGATTTATTCAATCACCATATTATAGGTTAAAAAGACCTTGGTCCACCATAGGGAAGCCTACATAGGATGGCATAGGATAGTCAACTTGTCTACAACCATGTCTTCACCTTGGGTATACAAGTTAGGTACAAAAGTAATAACATATCACATCTCAAATAATTTTTGTTTCATAATAAAAAAATTCTTTTTTATTATTTGTGGAGTTAGACTTTAATAGATGAGGATTTAGGGTCAAGTGCACTCACCAAATGAAGTATCACAAAAATCTTAGTGTCTAAATTCCAAGGTTTAGATCCACATTTTGAAAATCCTTTTCATAATCCTTTGATGACTAAAAAGTTATGGTCTAGAGGGAAACAAACATTGTTCAGAGGGAACATACCTATATGACTCATATCACTTGTTATTTCATCATGTTACTCATATTGAGAAGATCAACACTCATGTTATATCATTTGTGTGTATCCCACACATTTATAACAACATGTATCAGATTAGGATTTAACAAATAATAAAACCAATCAACATCACATAACTCAACACACCACTCTTTCAATAGCACAACATTGGGTTACCATCCATTCTCATACAATATATAATGTTTCATCACCATATAGATACTTTCCCTACTTAGAGTATCCTATTAAATTATCATTCTAATCAGACATTCTAGAATGTTGATCATTATGTGTCATTCCATACAAATAATTCATCTCTCTCTCATTTTATCAGATTTCACACTTTCAAGTTAGATTCAGATTATTTCCAGATCAAACAATAGATTCACTATGTTACTCAACTTATAATGTTTGATGTCTCAAAAAGGGTAACTGTACAACACATGACTTGTCTAATTTGAGTTCCTTCAAACTAAAACATTCTCAATACATAAGTAAATATTAGCACACCATCGCAATTCAATACAACTTCTACAGATCAGATTTAGTAACATTAGGTTTTATTATATTAAATTTACTTGAGTTATATTCATTTAATCACATTCATAAACATATATTTAAAATAATATTATTAATTTATATAAATTATTTCCAACTAACAGAGTTAAAGTAAGATTCTTACTTCCACATAGTTATTTACTTGGTTTATTCTTTTGTTTTAGAATCACTATAATTAACTTATTTCATTTCAAATCATGAATTTTCTAGGAATCAATCATTTTAAATTCCCTAATTGGAAATGTTTCTTTCTCATTTTAGTCATCCATATTCGGATTTAAATGTCTTTCGGTCCTTATCATTTTCCATCACTTATCGTAGTAATTATGTTCACCTTTTCCAATTTCTTTTCTTGCATTTGGACACTCATATTTAAGATTTATTAACACTAGGGAAATTTTGGTCACTATAGATACATCCTTAGCTTATTTTTCATTATTCAATTCAATTAATAAGGTAGGTTAGAACTACCTCTAATAACATTCCAAAGATCTCATGAGATTCATCATTATGTGATTAATGGGAAAGGATATGCTTGCAAATGATATTTTCTCCTTTAATTTTTAAATATACCATCTTGGAGACGATAGGTTTAGATCATATTAATAAGACTTCTTATCATCGAGTTAATCAAGTAACACCGACTAGAAGTACTTCTTTCCATTTACATTATTTTGTAAAAAATAAAGAATATTTATCTCATTTAAACCCCATGAATGGATTTGAAGGTAGTAATTAACTAGGTTCATTACTTCCTTAACATCATCACAAAGACTTCTTCTCTTGTTGGTCTTAATATAGTGCATGAAAAGGTAGTAAATGTCATTCCTAATATATACAAACCATGCATTACATATTGATTATTCACTCATCATTTAAAAACACACTTCATATGATTTTCTTTGTTGAGCTCATTCCCTCAAACTGAACCATTAAATGAACACAATCAATTGATAACCCATAGCATAGATGTTATAAAGATTAATGAAATATTTAGCAAGAAATATACTCAGGTCACTTCTTATTAGTAACTACTCAATTCCAACTATTTTACTAAACATTAAATCAACTTAGGAACCAATAGGATAAAAGAAGGTGAATACTTAGGTCACTTCTTATTAGTAACTACTCAATTCCAACTATTTTACTAAACATTAAATCAACTTAGGAACAAATAGGATAAAAGAAGGTGAATCCTTCACTTCTTTCTCTTAATGGATCTAGATTCATAAAAGAAATATAAAGTTAGGGATTCCACATTAAAGAACATACTACAATAGAAGATAATTGAATCTTAATAATTTCCCAGATATCACCTGAAAACCCTTGAAAATGATTTCAACAAGGCTTTCTACATGTCTAGCTTTACCATTGTCCCTAGATATCTGGAAGCTCAAAAACATAACTCAAAGTATGAAGTTCAAAAATCCCTATCATACTTACAAAATTTAACTCCTTTTTGCTTCTTCTCCACTCAACAACCATAGAAAGAAGAGATTGGATAAAAGAATAAGCAATGGATTAAATTGGGATCCTTTTTATCTAAATGATGGTTAAGTAAAAATTCATACATAAGTTACAATAAACATCAAGGAAATCATGTAAATGAGGGAAACATTTATTCCATTTCACCACATGTAAGAAGCAACAACCCTAATTAGATTTTCCTCTTCAATTCTCCTCCAAGAAAATCTTCCCATATTTCTAGGATATCATATCCATAGATGGTAGAAGTAAGTATTAGAGGTTTGTGGATCATTTTGGTTCCTTATAAACCAATTTAGGTGTTTAGGATAATTAGTGCTAACTTGATAAATATTTTATATTGTTATAGATTGTGTAGTTGGATGTGAAATAAATATATTTAACCATGCATTTATGATTTTTCAACACTATGTTCGGTTGAGAAATTAATTCAGCCGACCCTAGTTCAAATATTTCTAGTAGTACTTGTCAGCTGAATTTAGTTGACTTAGTTAAATATGTAAGCTGAACTTTAGCTTATTCCTCTTTGAAAACTTGAAATTTTGACCCCTTAAATGCATCATTAATATTTACAAATTTTAGGTATTTGTTTACAAATTTTTATAAAAGAAATTAGTTACCTTTATCATAAATATGGACTATATTTAGTGTTTCATAATAAATTAAATGCATATCTTCACACTTCCCTAGATTAAACTAATTTTTTTTAATTTTCTATCCAACTAGGATTTACTCACCAGACCCTAACAAATTTGAATCAAATCAAGCTTAGTATTATTCATCAATTTAAATACATCATAATTAAAATTATACTCCTTAATTAATAATAAACTAAGGTCACATAATAAAAACATTTTATTAGTCAAGTAGTCCTAGTTACTTAGCTAAATGGAAATCTGTCATTACAATGTCTAACCAATAATGTGACGTAGTTCCAAATAAAATATACACATGAAAACAATAAATTTATTTAGAGAAATAATGTCACAACCACTCATGGTTGTTATCACTGTGTCTGAGATTAATTGGTAAACTAGGGTTTACCAGGATGATTACATGCTTAATTAGATTGATCATCACTCAAACCTGATTACTGATGGTAGGTCAGTTGTCATGTTTCATACCTAAGGAGGAACTCTAATCATGCTTTTGCTTTGAAGGATTATGATTTAAGAAGTGTAAATCCTAACTGCCAAAATTAGGATTTTGATATTATATAAATAAAAAAATTGATGGGTATACCAATATGGTAAATGATTATTCATATTTTCTATGTAACTTAGAATTACCTAAAATCTGGATATCATGTGCATAACTCATAGTCATTACTTGAGAACACGATAAGAATCAAGTTTTAGTTGATATTGAGATAGCCCACACATATATGTGTGAGGATAATTAATCATACTTGAGGAAATAATTAATAATAAAAAATAGCAAAGAATCTTATAAAACTAGTTCTTTACATTTGTAGATAATTCAACTACGGATCCAATGCAGAAAGAGTGAACCAAATCATAGTTAAAATGAGAGAGTTATGGTCTTTCTAGTTAACATATACATAACTGACTTTTGGTCTATTTTTTAGGCGATCACTGAGAATGGGCTTTTTCAGCGACCATCGAGAATGGGTTTTTTCAATGACTGTTGAGAATTGTCTTTTGAACAACCTCCAAGAAGGCCCAATAATCCCATCGACCACCAAGAATCACCACCCAAGATATCCAATCAAACAACCATAACTTTCAATATACCTATCTATTTTTTATGAACCCAAGTGTGCCACAACCGTAATTTGACCCTCTACTCTCTCAGAACCCTCGGTCAACAAGAAGACAACCTAGAATGAGATTTAGAAGGAGATATTTGGAGTAGAACATGGACAGTAGGGGAAATCTGTTAAACTAGCCACAAATCATTGTGGTAAGTTATTTAGTTATGGTTATTATCTTCTTTCCTCTTCCTTTTTCTATTGTTTCCCTAAAGTCTCATGGAAAAGGTCTTATACTACTCTTTTTCTTCATCCTCTACCTCCATGAGGCATCTTTAGATATGTCAATCCAACAATAGGTTGTTTGGGATTAGTTCTCAAGGTTTAGAGCTCAATGTCAAGACTAGTAAATTGGAATTCAAAATTTTCTACTTCAAGCTTGAGATTAGTAAGCCAAAAGATCGAGTATGGGTGAGTGGGTACTTCCTTTAAACAAGATTTAATGAAAATGTTGGGTTTTAGGGGAGACAAAGAAGGCAGCAAAAACAAAAAATTTCTTCTCCCCAAACCCAGTATAAAGGAATCGTGTCAACGTCTATATAGTAGGAAGGATGGTTTGTAGAGACATACCTTGTCCTGAAGCTTGATCGGTGATGTTACCTCACGGCTTGTGCGGTCTTCACCTCCAGTCTTGGACGATGTCTGTGCATCTCCTGGTCTCACCGGGACTGTCGGGATTGACAACTATACTCCGAGCGGTAGAAGTCTCCTACCTCTATAGTAGTCCACACAAACCACCTAGAACTCCGATCTCCTTGTCCCACAAGGAATCAGAAGGAGTCATACCCTCTTGTCGGCGTACTAGTCACTGACACACTCTCCTACAACCAGTTGCCTTTCTGTAGTTGTCTTTCCCTTATTGTGCCTCCCTAAGCGGGTATCACTTGTACAAGTTCTCTCAGTTACCACAACTAGAGAGAACGACAAATTTACAGAGCAGCTGGTGTTCTGAGTTTTTGTACCTGAGAAGCCCCCAATACTCCTATATATAGGAGGGTCATGGGACATGGTTCTCTACCCTGGGCAATGTGGGATTAAAGTAGGAGTAGAAGTATTCGAGTTTTTCCACAAAACAACCAACTACGCCAGTTGAACTGATCGTTTCAAGAATGAACTGGTCGGTTGGGGACCTGAGTCGATCGGTTCACACCTGAACCGATCGGTTGGGACACCTGAGTCGATCGGTTCAAGCATGAGCTGATCGGTTCGTGGTCCTGGTCCAACTCAAATTGACTTTCATGTTTGTTTCCAACTAATGAAATATTAGTCCTTGTCCAAATCAAATTTGTACAAGTGAAACAAATATGTATTTGCAAAAAGAGTCTTCTGACTTTCCAAACGATCTCAGTTGGTCACACGAATCGACCAGTTCAACGATTGAGCCAGTCATTTCATTGACACATGAGTCGATCGACTCACCACTTGAGCTGATCGGTTCATCAACCTGAGCCGATTGGTTCATCACATGAGCCGATCGGTTGGGAATGCAGACTATGCAAATTAGTCAATTGCATTTCCTATCAATCTGATACCCTTAATCATCTGGTCCAACACCTTGAACACTATGATTTTGAGCTATCAATCAATTGAGTGTTTAATTGAACTACTAAACTCCTTTAGTAATCAATCTAAACATCGTTTGTGGATAAACTCCTCTTCCAGGTTAAATCCTATGTGTGTCACCCTGCAGGCCCATTTCACGTTGGCAGTGAAAGTCGATAACACTTATGACTTCACAAGCAAAGAGTGGTGCCTAGTCACACATCAATGCTACCCAAGTGAAAAGGAAAGTTGGAGAACAACTTTCAATCCTATAATCTGTGAATGGTGTTACAACAAATGTATAATTCCTTTATCACTGATATCCCGAATGAACTCAAGGAATGGAACATTCATCCCTTCAACGTTCATTTACTTTCTTGATCTCAGAGTAGATTGGAGGAGATATGTATGACATCAAGATCACATACTGATTCACACATGCATGCATGCCTATCTCAATCCTACTCATAAAGTGGCCATGGATATCAAACTCCCTTAGGAGGGACAAATCCCATATCTATCACTCACCCCTCAAAAGCCCCATGTGTCAAAGCCACCCAATCATCACCTTTATAACAACCTGTGTTTTAGGACTGCGTTTGATGATGTCAAAGTGTACCCAACGACATGTGTTGAGTGTAGAGATTTCAGGTCAAAGAATCACACTCACCACCATCACTGTGAGAACTGACTGTGACTACCATGACATGGTTCCATGTGTCAACCTCACGATGGGTCTGTCTGGTACACTTGTTCTTTAACAAGTACCTATGTGTTTGGTTTGATATCTCACTATCATGACTAACAAGATTCTGTCATCAACCAACACCACAATCTAGTCTTATGTGTCATTGTTGTCTATCTACCTTCCATAATGACATCTGACTAGGGACATATTAAGAATGTACAAACACTTAGCATCCGTATGATCTCATCGTTCAGGTCCTCAACCTAAAAGCATACATCATTGAGTACTGTCATTCTCTAGACATTCAATATGTTCTATCACTATCTCATATGATTGAAATAGAAAGAATTGGAAGCTTGCCTTTGATGTTTATCAAATGAATCTTGATGTATCCCACCAATCATCCCATGATTGGCTCTCAGGGCATACATACCAGCAGACTCCCACTTGCACTGTGAGCCAATCACCATTGAATCATATTTATAGTGATCTTCAAACATGTCCCACATGTTACTGTACTCTAGTGCTAACATAGTGAGTTATGGCAACACCTTGCCAAAGTCGGTATTAACTACATGTCTCTCATATCTTCGTTGTACGTCCCATGTATGAGATGGAGTTGCCGTAATATGCGATCTAGTTTTCCTTTGCTAACCTTTAGCCATATTGCATGACCAAGCACTCCTACCTTGTCATTAAGGACTGGAATAACTATAAGTTCATCTCATGAACTTCCAGATCCATATAGTATCCACTAATGTTTTCTAACACATGGATACTTAGCTTTTCCTTTTAAACAAATTTATTGGAACGTTTCCATTTATCAACAAACATTCACTTATATATATCCCATATATATTTTGCGATTAATTTTCTGTCCTTTTCGGATGTTCGCATCAGTGTAACTCATTACAGTGAACCCTTCCTTATTTCCATAGAACTAGTACTTCTCAAGTACTTATCAAGTTCTTATGGTATTCCAGTAACCCTTACTAGAACTAGACAAACATCCACTCATCATGTCCCACATATGAGTTATCGATATGAGCACATCATATTGTCATGTCCTACATGCAAGATGATGAATGTATTTTATTCTTGCTATGTCCTATACATGAAAGATAATGGGATGATTACATACATGATAGATCCATATCTATTCTTAGTGTTCCCATTCTGCATAAGAATTGGACACTTGGCCATGGGATACTAACTCCATGTAACATGGACAAGTTTTCTCCCATTGAATCTGTGCATACTGAACTCTTTAGTATAGATTGCCAATGTATGCTCTCTCTTTTCAGGTAAAGAGGTTTTTGAGAACTATCTCTATAGATCTCTATTCCTATCATAGGAAACATCTCTATCTTCCTTAAAGATAATTTCCACTTTGGATTTCCATTCTGGAACATTTCATTCCTCATCGATATATGGAATGCAAACACACTCCCACTAAATCACAGATCCCTTCTTTATCTTTGACATATCAGTCAAACCCTTTGACCATATCATCAAAGTAAACATCACAGTTCTGAGTTGCTTGTACTTAATAAATCACATTGATTAGTCCATTATAACTTATAGACTTCATTTGCATTAATGGATTCATAAACCTTATAGGTTGTGTCACATACACATCATTGTTTTATTCCTTATAGGAATGTGGTTTCAGTATCCATATGCCAAATCCCTTAGTCATTAAGTTACAATGAACAAGCATCATTCTTCTCAAAATGTCATCCATGTGTCTTAACACTTAAGACTTATTTGCACTTATGGATTTCATCCCAATGGGTGCTACCATCAAGGTCATACCTTATGGTTCACATGGAAGTCATTTAGGTCATAAACCATAACTCAAAATCTGGTTCCTCATATTTATCTAGATAGTTGATTCATCACATGACCAACTCATCACATAGATAATCGAGGTGTATCTGTCAAGGATATAAGAACTCACAAATCCTTGTGATTCTTGATGTCCTTTATTAGTGTGGGGTATTCTTTATTTAAGAAGAAATTAGTTATTTGATAATCATCCTCTAACTCCTTAGAGTATGACTCCTTGATGATTTAGACATCACCATGCCTTAATCATGAGCTCACTATGATATAATATCATAATCACTCACAAGGTTCTCAAACATTTGATCTAAGTATTTCATTCATTGATCTCATCAAGAATTAACACTTTACCAAATCCTTAATTCATCTATGATATTCTTGAACACTTCAAGATATTCATATTGGTATTTCTCTAAACATTATTTGAAGTACTAGCATTAACTCTAATAGGTATGTAAATACATCACATGTATTATACCTAATAGGATAATCAATCTCCCACTACCACTAGTGAAGATCAATTTATCATGTTCCAAAGATTCATGTCTCTTACTGGTTCTCTAACCAAAAGAGTCTGGACTTATCCATCATATGGAA
Source organism: Alisma plantago-aquatica (assembly GCA_963693085.1). Taxonomy (NCBI): domain Eukaryota; kingdom Viridiplantae; phylum Streptophyta; class Magnoliopsida; order Alismatales; family Alismataceae; genus Alisma; species Alisma plantago-aquatica. The sequence continues at coordinate 597,063,973 of OY856411.1, forward strand.
ACTAGAAATGAATTTCTCATGCTTTATGATGATTTGATTGTTTGAGTTATCAACAACTTTTAGGTATCATTTTATCTTATGCATACCAAGTACCACAAGATAAACAAGGCATTGCCACAAAGATTGAAACATCAACTTTATTAATTGCCATCATTGCCATACAATATGCAAAAATTAAGGTGTTTCTATCCATTGGAAAATATAAAATAGCAGTTCATAACTCTATTACATGCCTTCAAGGCTGAAAATAAACTAAAGTACTCCTATCTATGGCGGAAACACTTGCCCCATTTATTGGGTGATTTACACTTTATATCTTGGTATCATATACCTCAAAGTGTTATAAGTTTATTTCATGACACCTTCAGGTGGAGACATTTGTCACCTCCTTCTTCTTTAGTTCTTCCAGATAGAGTGGGCAATTCCTTTTCCAATGTCTTAGCTTTTGACAATGGTGGCAATTGCCTCTCTTGGTCACGCCTCCCATGGATTTAAGAGTTGAAGATGACTTGGGCTGTTGGCTAGCATCAAAACCTTTCTTAGCCTTGCCTTTGCGCTTGCCCTTGGACTTGCCTTTCTTTTCATTGATCAACATAACAGACTTAGGCTTGTCCTTCTTCATCTCTGCCTCAGCTGTCCTCAACAAGCCTAACAACTATGTCAATGACTTGTCAAAGTTGTTCATGTTGTAGTTCTTCACAAACTGACTGTAGGATTCTGGAAACAATTGCAGTATCACATCAGTAGCCAACTCTTGGCTCAGGGGAAATCCCAGTCTCATTAGGTTCTCCACATACCCAATCATCTTGAGCATGTGAGGACCAACTGGATCTCCTTCTGTCATGACACACTTGAATAGCGCCCTGGAAACTTCATATCTCTCTTTCCGTGCTTGATCTTCATACATGTTCTTGAGATGATGAATCATCTCAATGACACCCATGTTCTCATGTTGTCTCTGCAACTCGTGGTTCATAGAGCACAACATCAAGCACTTTACATCAATGGCATCTTCAGAATGCTTCTTATAAGCATCCCTTTATGCCTTTGGTGCGGTAGGAGCAGGTTCCTCTGGAGCTGGAGTATCTAGGACATAGAGCTTTTGCTCTTGAGTGAGAACAATTCTCAATGTCCTAAACCAGTCATGGAAGTTAGTCCCATTCAGCTTGTCCTTTTCAAGGACCGATCGCAACGAAAAGTGATTGTTGTTTGTTGTCATTTGTACTACAAAAGAAATATATGCAATTTAGTCCAAAACTCAATTTTTGGCTTATTTGATTTGAAAGGTTGATGATATAATTAGGACTTTAATTAATTATTGCTCCCACTATTTTTGTTCAAATTGATAGCCCTCACCATCAACTCAGAAGATTGAAACGTACAATCTTCTAGTGGGTCAAGATCCTGAAATCCTCTGAGTCATGGACCAGCTAGGGTTGTCACCCACAACTTAGATCTTCCAGGTAGGAAACTTTTGCCAATTGCATCATATGCAACTCTTGAAAGATGTCGTATGCAACTCCTTGCAATGATCTCCACCATGCCTCAAGGTTCTAGATCCTGTTTAGGTCACCTTGTTAAGTCTGACCCAAAGACAACACAATGAATATGCACCCTGCTAGGGCAGACCCTCATATTCATCCTTCACGCTTCCATGAGATAGACAGTGCACCACGCTAGGGCGTGCCCACACTTGGCCGATCAAGCTTTAATATTTAATGAGGGATTTGGTTTTATAGGTACACATACATATCCAATCACCACAATATATAGTATGTATCATATACATGCTATATCCCACAAAAAACATGTAAAACGATAAACGCGATGATTATGGCCATCCTAATCTGATTCCTCGAGCCAAGAGGAATCACGGTCATCTAGGTCTACATCACATGCAACCTGTCCATGATGAAGTGCTAAAGTTGTATGAGTTGATCAACTCATCACATGAATGACCTGCTCTCCCTAGCCAGTCGTCTGGGTGCCACCATCCGATTGGTTGGCTCCTCCAACCGATCCGTTGGCCTGGTCGTCGTGCATCTCCTCATGGATGTCATCTGCTCGTCTCGCTCCTTGAACCGATCGTCTGGATCAGCAACCGATCAGTTCATGCCTTAAACCGATCATCTCAGTCATCGTCAGATTGTCCTCCGCTCTTTGACATAACAAGAAATATAAAAAGGTCTATCATATTTACATTTGAATTGAGAAACCTCGAGTTACATTTGGGGGGAGCAAAGGTAGGAAAGAAATCTCGAGTTATCTCAAGTTACATCAAGGAAAGGAGGGAGGGAATCAGTGTGCAGACTAAGATGCAAGAAACCACATTCAACCAAGCACACATACTTAGGGTTTATTGGCCATAACCATGCTAGACATCCACCACAAAACTCATTTAAGGGTGACGTGTATCAAGTGCATTCATATTACATATCATATATGTATATTGGAATTTGTGGATTTAGGATTGGGCATGCATAAAGCCAATTTTATTCACATCGTATGCAATTAAAAAAAGGTGACAAACCAAAATTGATCACATCGATAATCCTAAAGTATAGAGCAGCTGATGTGGCTCTGCTACCACTGTTGGGTTTTAGGGGAGACAGAGAAGGCAGCGGAAGCAAACATTTTCTTCTCCCCAAACACAGTATAAAGGAATCACGTCAACGCCTATATAGTAGGAAGGATGGTTTGTAGAGACATACTGCTCGGTGACGTTACCTCATGCCTTGCACAGGCTTCACCGCTGATCTTGGATGGTGTCTGTGCAGCTCCTGGTCAAACCAGGACTGTCGGGATTGACAATTGTCCTCCGAGTGGCAAAAGTCTCCCGCCTCTGTAGTAGTCCAAACGGACCACCTAGAACTCTGATCTCCTTTTCCCACAAGGAATCAGAAGGAGTCATACCCTCCTGTCAGCATACTAGTCACCGACACACTCTCCTGCAACCAGTTGCCTTTCTGAAGTTCTCTTTCCCTTGTTGTGCCTCCCTTATCAGGTAGCACTTGCACGGACTTTCTCGATTACCACAACCAGAGAGAACGACAACTTTATAGAGAAACTGGTGTTATGAGTTGTTGTAACTGAGAAGCCCCCAATACCACTATATATAGGGGGGTCATGGGATAGGGTTCTCTACCCCGAACAATGTGGGATTAAAGTAGGAGTAGAAGGATTCGAGATTTTCCACAAAACAACCAACTTCGCCAGCTGAACTGATCGTTTCAAGCAGGAATCGGTCGGTTGGGGACCTGAGCCGATCGGTTCACACCTGAATAGATCGGTTGGGACACCTAAGACAATCGGTTCAAGCATGAGCCGATCGGTTTGTGGTCCTGGTCCAACTCAAATTGACTTTCATGTTTGTTTCCAACTAATCAAATATTATTCCTTATCCGAATCAAATTTTTACAAGTGAAACAAATATGTATTTGCAAAAAGAGTCTTCTGACTTTCCAAACAATCTCAGTTGGTCACACGAATCGACCGGTTCAACGATTGAGACGATCATTTCATTGACACATGAGCCGATTGACTTGCCACTTGAGTTGATCCGTTCATCAACCTAAGCCAATCGGTTCATCACATGAGCCGATCGGTTGGGAATGCATACTATGCAAATCAGTCAATTGCAGTTCCAATCAATCTGATACTCTTAATCATCTGGTCCAACACCTTGAACACTATGATTTTGAGCTATCAATCAACTGAGTGTTTAATTGAACTACTAAACTCCTTTAGTAATCAATCTAAACATCATTTGTGGATAAACTCCTCTTCTAGGTTAAATCCTATGTGTGTGACCCTACAGGCCCATTTCATGTTGTTAGTGAAAGTCTATAACACTTATGACTTCACAAGCAAAGAACGGTGCCTAGTCACACATCAGTGCTACCCAAGTGAAAAGGAAAGTTGGAGAACAACTTTCAATCCTACAATCTGTGAATGGTGTTACAATGAATGTATAATTCCTTTGTCACTGATATCCTGAATGAACTCATGGCATGGAACAATCATCCTTTCAACGTTCATTCACTTTATTGATCTTAGAGTAGATTGGAGGAGATATGTAAGACATCAATATCACATATTGATCCACACATGCATGAACACCTATCTCAATCCTGCTCATCAAGTGGCCATGGATATCAAACTCCCTTAGGAGGGACAAATCCCATATCTATCACTCACCCCTCAAAATCCCCATGTGCCAAAGCAACCCAATCATCAGCTTTAAAACAACCCATGTTTCAGGACTGCGTTTGATGATGTCAAAGTGTACCCAACGACATGTGTTGAGTGTAGTGATTTTAGGTCAAAGAATCACACTCACCACCATCACTGTGAGAACTGACTGTGACTACCATGCCATGGTTTCATGTGTCAAACTGATGGTGGGTTAGTCTGGTACACTTGTTCTCTAACAAGTACCTATGTGTTTGGTTTGATATCTCAATATTATGACTAATGAGATTCTGTCATCAACCAACACCACAATCTAGTCTTGTGTGTCATTGTTGTCTATCTACCTTCCATAATGACGTCTGACTAGGGACATATTAAGAACGTACAAACTCTTAGCATATGTATGATCTCATCATTCAAGTCCTCAACCTGAAAGCATACGTCATTAAGTACTGTCATTCTCTAGACACTCAATCTGTTCTATCACTATCTCATATGATTGAAATAGAAAGAATTGGAAGCTTGCCTTTGATGTTTATCAAATCAATCTTGATGTATTCCACCAATCATCCCATGATTGTCTCTCAGGGCATACATACCAACAAAAACTATATTAAATTCACCATAAATCTTATTCCTTGTATGTGATTATAAATCCTAAATCTGCCATTTAATTTTAGCTTTTGCAAAAATGATATAGAAATGAACTAATTCTTGATGTGATGAATCTCAGATGATGAAATTGTATTAGAAATTGACTCAAATCATCAATGATAGAATTACTAAGATTATTGTAGAGGGGAGAAGAATATACCAAAATCTTGGGATTTTAGTTATGTTTGAAATTGGTATATAACTAAATGAAGAACTTTTCCTATTTGAATCTCACAAATTGTTAATGAATGTTTTATCTAAATGCTTAGAATTGATATTTGATTTAGGAACTTGAAATTCATGTGATGTTATTAGTGTTTGCTTGATATCTTAGTAAAGAGGGAGAATTCCTATACGTGTAAATAGTTGAAAGTTTGCGAATAGAAATCATGCAATCTAACAAAAAGAGATTCTTTTTAATGTGAGAAATTCATGAACTCTTGGTTGTTCTTGATGCATGATATTTCAATGAATGAACTGAAAGACCTAGTACAATTCATTCCTTGGTTTTATATATATGTTTTTTATATTTGAATAGTTGGAAGTAGTCTTTTATCAGTGATAGAGTATGATGCATTAAGTCCCTTTACGAGTGGTGTGATATGTGAATGAGGTGAATGAAACCCTAAGGATAGGGTATTCAGTGAACCAAGTGTTTTCAATTTAGTGTTCTTCAATATGATTGCGGTGTTGCATAGTTACTCAGTTATAATACAGATTTATGATAGTTTGTGAAGAGGATTTTTTATAAGGTAAAACTAAGACTTGTTGATTTTATGATTAAACTATGAATTTAAAGAGTGAATAAGACATTTAGATGCCCTGAACACTGTAGAATCCTGACAGGAGGCCTGCTCTATGGGGGAGGAAATGTTCTTCCTGACTAGAGGTCTCATGTAGGTAGAGATAAGTCAGAGTGCACCAATAGGGTGCGAGGGTCTAGGCTAGAAAAGGAGGACTCCTTAAATGATTGCTATACAAAACCAATGGGAAATATTGGTGGTACCTGAGTTTTGAGTTGTGGTGACCAGTGGACATCTTTGGTAGGTTCACTGGTGCACAACAAGGCTGAGGGATTTGACTCCCTGCATGAGTACCCAGGTGGGGAGGAGGAGTTTGACATATCTGGCCGCTCCCATTAGATGTCGAGAGTCAGACATGGTGAGGCCAGCCACATACATGGTATTGAGATTACAAACTTAGGATCTTAGGCATGCTTCTAGGTATTGTATAGTGAGATAGTAGCTTGCTGTGATACTTTCACATGTTGTGGTATACCTCATGTGGGTTAAGGGAATGATAAGATGAATGAGAGATTAAAGTAAGTGTGTGTAGTGATTCAAGTATCCTTTATATGTTTATAAGTTAATAGCGCTCTTTGTGATCATTCAAGCATGTGCAATTATTTATTTATTCCTTATGCTTATCTATAGCAATCCTACCAACTATGTATTGATGATTGATTATTCCTTTATAGATCATTACTGTTATACTTAGAATTTTATTGCTCAATAATATAATTTGAACTATTAAAGTAGTTTAAACTACTTTTAGAAGTACTCATTCACTAAGAAAGTAGGAACACCCCTCTACTCACAATTTTTTAGGGAAACCACAAGGACTGAAGATGTCATTGCATAAAGATGATCTACCATAGGAGTTAAGTATGAGATTAGTTAAGTTCAGTTAGTCCATCTCACTCAAGGTCCTTGTATAGAGTTAAGAGAGTTGGAAAATATGATGTGTAACTTTGGTTTCTTCTTAACAAAGTATGTATTCATTATCAATTTGTATGTCTGGAAGTGTAAGGACAAAATGAATGTTAGATATGTATCTTATTTGTTCCAATCTAATTGGAGAAATCAAGTTCCAGATCCCCTTGTAAAGATATCTTATGTGATTGAGTCTGAGGAAACAAATAGTTTGAAATAAAAAAAGAGTTAAGGGGTTCTTTGTACTATGTTAAATTCTCAACTTATGCACTAATCTCATGATTATTGGTTATCAGGGGATTTGGGTATGATAGCTTGGTATTAGAGCTTAGGTTGAGTCTTATAGAACCATTATGATAGTAAGTTAGAGTTATAAGTGTGGCAGTTAGAGGTGATGTGTCTATAGCTCTGGGAAGTTTGAGTATTTGGATACCATGGCCTGGTATCTAAATACTTAGGTTGACCAGTATCAAGCTACTATGTCTATTATTCTCAGGATGCCCTGGACATACATGTAGAGGAAGAATGGGCCAGAGAGAAACCCTAGACATATTAGGGTTAGAAGACCAAAAAATAATAAAGGAATAAGAACAAATTGATAGAATGTAATACAACTTTATTTTATAATGTTGTTTGATTGGAGATAAATAATCTTATATATTTGAATTCATATATTAATTTTTAGAATTATATATGGTTCATTACAATTGTTGTACACTACAAAGTTTCTTCACATATTGTTTACATTCTTTGTATAAGTAGACCAAAAATGATTTGAAAATGAGTTTTCCATAAGTGAATATTCTTTTCACATGTTATGAATAAATAGGAGTTAGTTAATCTCAAGTAGCTCTTGGCTTCAGGACTGTAGGTTCAGCCTGGTCCGATTGGCAGGATGCATTTCTAAAATCTAATAACTCCTATTAATAAGGAAATAAGAGTAAATCATGGGAACTAAACTCAGATTGTTGTAAGAATGTACATACACCAAGATGTTTAGATATAAGAGAAACACTGGAATAACTAAGATATAGTTGCGAATAATATCTAAGTTCCAACTATGAGGCCTTAGAAAAGAAACTCTAAATTGGGAATAAAGGAATAATGAATATAGATTCGACACACATATTAGTATATAACAATAACAAGATGAAGAAGAAAGAATGGATAATTTTTTTTGAATCATGTGATTAATTGAGTCATTTCATTCACTTTGAAATAAAGGAAAGTAAAGAAGAAAGGGGTTAAATAATATTAATGGCATACAAGATGTGGATCATTTTGAAAGCCTCATGATAGTAAAGAATTCCAAATGAAGAAACAAAATCAAAAGAAATCAAAAGAAAATGACATAAGGTTGGGTTTAGGGATAATGATTAAAACTACATGGATTGTTTAAATATGAAGTAAGGGAAAGACAAGTAGAAAATATGTAGAAGGATAAGACATAAAGAATCAACTACAAGGAATGGATCATATGATTGAGTAAAGTGCATTTACATACCCTGAAAACAAAGAGATATGATGGAAATGATGAGTTTGATTACTCGATGATGTATGTCTGAAGGATGATGTTACTCAATTATGCATGTCTTCAGGTTGAGGAGTTGCACAATGAGATCACACATATCTTAAGGGTATATATATTCTTGTTATGTCCCTAGTCAATTTTTATTGTGGAAGACAATAGACAACAATAACATATAAGACTAGAATGTGTGTTGGTTGATGAAAAAATCTCATTAATCATGATATGTGATATAAAACAAAACACATAGATACTTTTTAGAGAATAGTACATCAGACAGACCCACCTTGAGAGTGATGTATGTAAACCATTGAGTGTAGTCAAAACCAAATCTCATAGTGATAGGTGGTGATTGTGGTTCTTAAACCTGAAATCAGTACACCCATCACTTTTTGTTCGATGTACTTTGACATCATCCAAAGTAAACTTGTCTAAAGGGTTAACATAAAGGCGATGCTAATATACATTGCGACATATGGGGATGACTGTGAGTGATGTAGATGGGATTTCTCCCTCCTACTAGAGTTGATATATTGGCCACTTGATAAGTGAGACTGAGAAATGCATGGCCATGCTCATGTGATTCAATATGTGGATATTGAGCTTACATGTATCTCAGACAGCCTGCTCTAGTTCGAGGAATATGGATTCCAATTTGATGAGGATGACGTTTCCATGCCTTGATTTCAATCTCATATCAAAGATAAAGGAACTATACTATCACTATAACACTAATCACTAATTGTAGGTTGAAGTTGTTCTCCAACTTTCAAATTACTTGACCACTCATTGCTTGTGATGTCATAAATCAGTTATGGACATTCATTACCAATGTAACTTCAGACCTTTAGGCCCACACACATAGGATACACCCAGAAAGGAGTTTAATCATTAATAAAGTTTAACTTGCTTACTAAAAGTGTTTAGGTATTCTATCTAAACAATATTGACTTAGAAATATGAAATGATCAGTTCAGCTATTGAACCAATCAGTTCAGATGTATGAATCACCTGATTTAAGTTGAGAACTGACACATTGGTTGATCAGTAAGACTGGATCAAGGATTTTTGTTGATGCCATGCTATATATTAACCAAATATTGAAAGACAATATGAATCTGAATACAAAATATGGTGAATCAATTGATTCAAGTGTTGAACCAATCGAATCACATGTGAAATGGTTGGTTCAATGGTGAAGCAATCGACTCATGGTTTGCAGGTTCTAGAAAATTCATGAAGTTCCATCTCTTTGACTCCCAGTTGATCTAGAAATCCTGACCCTGACCCTCATATAAATAGAGGGGTAGTTGAGGCTTACAGAAAATACAACAATAAGCTCTGGCAATTGTTGTCTTCTCATAGTTGTGGTAATGTGAGAACCTCAACAAGTAACACCCATAAAAGGGAGACACGTCGAGGAACAAACAACAAGGGAAAGCAATCAATGCTAACACATTGGCTAGAAGGGACAACTCCTTCTTATCTATTCCAAAAGAATGACATGAGTTCTCGGTGGTCTGTGTGGACTATGTAGAGGCAAGGAGGCCTTTGCCAACAACTAGGAGGACATTGTCAACCTTTGTCTATGGTGATAGACCAGGAGGTCACCGTTGATAGCTGTCCGAGTGCTACTTGTGAAAGAATCATGTTGCAATAAGGATAGTAGTTGGACTTACTCCAGAACCAGGTATATGACTTGCAACCTTCCTTCTCAATTCATAATTATTGATGTGATCTGCTGTCTAAGGGGAATATGGAAGGTAAACTTTTTATTCCACTACCATATATGATGGCATATTTCCCAAACAATGGTATCAGAGCCACATCAATTTACTATGTTTTAGGATTTAAGCAATATGATTAGATTTTCATTTTATCATTTATTTATTACATTCAAAGTGTATATTTAAATGATTAATGTGCATATCCAATTAAATACCACAATGATCCATATATATATGATACAATATACATGTGAACTATAGGTGATGTCCTCAATTTTATTTTATGGTGGATGTTAGCGTGGTTATGGCAAATAACCCCCTGAATCTTTATGATTGGTTGAATGGTTTTTGTTCCTGTTTCTATCTAGATTTACATACTAAGCCTCTCTCCTTTTTCATATGTAAAAGTATTAATTCTTTCCTTCAGATGCTCCCCTTGAATGTAATTCAAGGTTTCCCTATTACAATGTAACAAGTTAAATAGGAATAGGATAATTTTTATTTCCTATTATGGAAAAGAAGCTATTATACTCTAGATGAACCGACTGGCTCATAAGTCATATTGATCGACTGGAGGATCGAGGAGGCCATACAATAGGAGGAGAAGAATGATCAGTTGGTGTTCCAACTGAACGATTGGAGGAGTTCAGATGTTGCTTGAACTGGAGACCATTCGACTGATCCAAGAGACCAATTGACTGACCAGTAGGCCAACCGATTGGTCAAAGAGTTGAATCAATCGACCTAGACTGGTTCCAACACAAAACTTCTTCAACAATAGGTTGATGCATATGATGTGGACCTTACGAGTAGTAGTTCATTGTGGATCCTAGAAATTGCATTAGTATGTCCATAACCATTCCTTGTGTTTTATAATTTTATATTTTGTTTGTAGATATAGTTGCATATGATACATATAAGTATGTGGTGATTGGATATGTAGATGTATTTGTATAAATATAAAATTCCTTAATCAAATATTAATTCTTGGATGATTTTGATAAGCAACACACATGAAAATCTTGATCAAAGAAGCATGGGCATGCCAAGCGTGGTATGCCATCCATCTCGTAGAAGTGTGATGGTAGATATGTGGTCCTGTCAAGCAGGGTGCATTACTATCGTGTTGGCTTTTGGGTCAGACTTAACTAGGTGACCTTAATGAGATTAAGTGCCTAGAAGCATGCAGATGACTATGGTAAGGAGTTGTGCATACCATCTATCCAAGAATTGAATTAGATGCAATTGGCAAACATTTCCTACCATAGTAATTGGTTATGGATGTTGGCATTGGTTGGGTAATAACTCAATTGTCTTGGGTATTGGCTCACTAGAAGGTTTTATATTGCCAACTTCCAAATTTATACATGAGGGCTATCAAGTTGAAAATAATAGTTGGAGCAATAATTAATTACAAACCTAATTAAACATCATCAAAATTTTATTTTAATCAAATGATAAAATCATAAAGTGATTTGACAATTTGCAAATTTCTTTTGTAGAAACAAATGGCAACCAATAAAACCTTTTCCTTGAGATCAAACCTTCAAAAGGTCAAGTTGAATGAAAATAATTTCCATGACTGGTTCAAGATTTTGAGAATTGTTCTCACACAAGAGCACAAGCTCTATGTCCTCGAGACACCAGAGCCAGATGAACTTGCTCCCACTGTTCCTGCGGCTGACATGGATGCTTACAGGAAGCACCCTAAAGTTATCATAGATGCCAAGTGCTTGATGTTGTGCTCAATGAATTGTGAGTTGCAGAGATAGAATGAGAACATGGAAGTTATTCAAATGGTAACACATCTTAAGAACATACACTAAGATCAAGAAAGACAAGAGAGATATGATGTCTATTAGACATTGTTTAAATGCAACATGATAGAAAGGGATCTAGTAGGTCCCCATGTGCTCAAGATTATCAGGTAAATGGAGAACCCTGCTAGACTAGGATTTCCCTTGGGCCAAGAGCTGACAAATGATATGATTCTATAGTCACTTTTAGAATAATATGGTCAGTTTATCATGAACTAAAACATGAAATATTTTGAAAAGTTGTTGTCAGAATTATTTGGCATGTTGAGAATAGATGAAGAACACATGAATAAACACAAGCTCAAGTCTATGATGCTGATTTGTAGAGGAAAAGGAAAGTTGACGTGGAAAATATTGCACTAACAAATTCACTCGGGGTTAAAATCCCCGAGCTTTTACCAAAACCTCATGCAATAATACCACCTACAAGTGGACGGGTCTTATCGTAGTATAGTTAAGGATCGAATCCCAAGAGACAACGTTTTTAAGAATACTTGTTAATCGAATCTAGCTCAAGTAAGACTAATATTTAAAATGATTGATTTGGTTGAGGTTAATTAAACTAAATGCAAGAAAGTAAAAGAGTTAAATTAAAGTTTGTTCTAGATTAATGATATGGAATCGTTGGGATGGTATCGAGTTTCACCACCACTGCACATGCAAACACACCCAAACACATAACATCCAGAAAAGCATCTAACTATCCAAATGGAACTGCTGCAAACCCTCCCCGAGGGATGTTTATGCCCGCGTAAGCATCCCCTTAGGCATTAGATTTCTCATCACCATCCGGATCGTGCACTTACGGTTCCGAAGATACAACATCCAACTAAGGTTGTGGTCCTCCCTGAGGGATATTTAGACCACAAAAGTGTCATCGTGGGCTAGATGGCTTGTCCCCTCACGAATCATACACTTATGACCTCAAGGAACCCCATTCTATTTCTAGTCCGGGAGTCAACCGTGCTAATAGACACGCATATAGTAAATTAGTCTGCAAGCAAACATCGACGATTAACAAGAAGATACAACATCCAACTAAGGCTTTAGTCCTCCCTAAGGGATGTTTATACCACAGAAGCATCACCGTAGGCTTGATGGTTGGTCCCCTCATAGATCACACACTTGTGACCTCAAGGAACCCTATCAAATTTCTCGTTAAGGAGTCTACCTCATTAATCAACATTCTACACTATGAAGATAAGAACGAGATGAAAGGAAGCATGTAATCAACTACAAGCATATCAATTAGCAACGAAGTGAAAACTTATATACATTGCCTTGGAATGTTAAATAAAAAGACATGAATGCATGGGCAGCGGAGCTAGTCTCTACACCCCAGTGAAAAGGAACTACTCGCTCACGATGTGAGAAACAAAAAGAATAAGAAAGAGAGAGGAATCTGCCATGAGCATGATTTAGAAGGTGGTTGCAGCTCGGTGAAGATGATGTGGTCTCCTACGTCGTGTCAGAGCAGATTTGGATGAAGAATGAGTGATACCAAGGCAGACCAGATAGCCTTTCTCACTCCTCCTTCCTTCTCTTCTCGGTCTCCTTGAGTTGCAGTAGGAATAACAGTGAAGTGATAGTGGCCGAGTCGGACCAGCGTACAGGCAGCCTGTCGGTGTCCCGAAACTAATGTTCAAATGAGGACCATGTTGGTCCTTTTTATAGGCTCAGGTCTGGTCTCACGATTTGGGCCCAGTTGCAATTTTTACAACTTGCTCAAATGGTTTGGTGTTTAAGTGTCCATTTGGCATACAACAGCCCATACGGTCATGATGGGTTGTGCTCAAACTATTTTGAGGTGAATCTCCCAAACAGTTTGGTAGACACATACTTATCCAATCGGTCTTATACTCCACCGGCCAAATGGTCTTCAGTGTACATACCTTTATCAAATAGTTTGGGAGTCTTTTATCTTCAAATGGTTTGGAACACTGAGATATCCAAATAGTCTTGGATGCTTAGGCTCAAACAGTCTTCAGCATGTCTGTTGTTCATATGATCTCGCAACCCTAACGGTTTTAGAGATGAGACCATACTGTCTTGCATTCTGTGGACGACCAAATGGTCGTGGCTCCATATCCATATGGTCTCGCAGTGGCTCCAATTGGTTTTAGTGCTCAAATGGTCTTTGTCACGTGCTCAAATGGTCTGGAAAGCTCGTCTCCATACAGTCTTGGTGACATCCTCCAAAGGGTTTCAACATTCAATGATTCTGGCTCTGCACGGTCTTGACCCTCTTGATCATTCTCTGTCCAAATGGTCCTAGTCTCGATGGGTGGTCGACCACGGGTTGCTGCGAGGCTCGACAATGCGGGGTGCGGTGGATGAAGGTCGTGGCAGAGGGAGTTGCAGGTTGTTGTGATGGCGGGAGGAAGGTGGAGTAATGGCACCACTGGGCTACGGTCAGGGGATGGAAGGAAGAGAGAGAAAAGGCAATCGATCGTTGTTGGTGTAGCGGCGTGATCGGGTAGTTGTAGGTTGAGCTTGCATGCAGCGATCGGTGTAGGAATTAGGGTTTGGGAGGAAGAAGATGAAGGACACATGGTCCTTCATACGGTCTTGAGTAGGTTACAACCCATACGGTTTTGAAGACTGATGGGTGCTAATGGTCTTGAGCAAGACCGAAAGGTAAGATCAAGATAGAAACCATTTGCCCAGATGGAAAAGGACCGTAAATCCATTAATCTGACGGTGTAGAGAGGTAGAGGCCCAAACAACTTTAAAATGGAACTATCCATTCGGTCTTGAGACTGAATGGATGAAACTGATTGGTCCGATCGTTTGGTGAGATCGAATGGTGGTGATTTTGTGGACCAGGGTTGAAAGGAGGTGGGTTCTAGCTGATTATTTGATCTTATCAAGACCTGTATGAAATCAACATAATCTCAGTTAAAACCCTGATAATTGAATCAATTAAGTAGTTATGCACATTATGATATATTGTGATATTTAGTGAGAGAAATATGATATATTGAGTTGAATTTGTCCTAATATGATAATTGAATTCCATGATGAATATGAATTCATCAAAATACCCCGAACGTAAATGTTTCTCATCCTCGAGTAACACAAAATATGAAATGGTCGCCAAATGAAAACTTTCAACTCATGTGATTGCCTCAGCTTCACATCACAATTATTTTCTTTCTACTCAGTACGAATAAGTATCTCAACCTCCTGAGACCACTAAATACATCTTACCATATCTTTGTTCCTGAGTCCGCTTTCCAATATCACTTCCTCCTCACTTTTTCCAACAACAAGCATGTCAAAGAGTTTTGTAAGAGTCCATAGACACCCACAGAACAACAAGTGTGCATTTGATCTGACACTGGTGTTTTTCAGGATAGGGTAGACATTCATTGTGTCATTAGGTAGAAAATGGAGTGAATGGTGGTATGGAAGGAACAAATAAATCTCTCCTCTATTTGACTCGAGATTTTCTTTTTATTTGTTTTGCAATTTCATTTATTGCATTTTTTTGTGTGAATCTCTCCTCTATTCGACTCGAGATTTCATTTCTTTTTGTGTGCACTTTGGCATCTTTTCTTGGTGGTACGCCCCTATTTATTTGTGAGGGGTATGGAAGAAGCGGATATAGAATGAAGTGGTGTGCCACCCCGAACTTAGGGTTTGGCACTATTTTGGCTATTTTGTTTCTTTTTTATGGATGGAGGGGTACGAAGATGATAGAAGAAGTGTAGAAGAGAGTTCAGATCAAAATGCAACATGATTTACAATTCAGTGCACCAGGTCATTCTCTTTATCGTACTCTGCTCAAAGAATGACTTGATGAGGATCCGATGGAGATTCCATGTTATTGTTTCACTAGTCCGTTAGGAATCACGACGTGTTTGATCCCTATTAGTTCGATAGACACTTGTCATTTTTGCATAAGTATCTTGATGTTAGGAATCATGAGCTTTACAAAATGATTTCAATCAAAAGGCTTATTTCAAAAAATGGACCTTTTGAGGATTTACTTTGAATGAGGATATAATGATTCAAAATGCATAGAGATTGAAAACATGTCAAAATTTCATCAAGTATCTGTTCAAATTTCTTTGAAAAACCCTTTAAAATTTTTGAAAATTTTGAAAATTTTGGTTAAAAATGCGACGATGAAATTTGAAGTTTGATTTAGATGGGTGAAGGTGGAAAGTAAGGTACGTACCACCCACCCTCCACCCCAAACTTAGAAATTTTCTCATCCCGAGAAAACTCTAAATCTGAGATGGAGGGGAATTTTCATGCCGTTTGGACCACCAGATGTGGTTGCGTTCCAATAAGCTTGCATCCTCCATCTAAAAATCTCAAAAATGAAGACCAATCATAATTCAAAATAGCATCTTGCGATGCAATTTTATTTAGTGTAAAATTATCTAAAAGGTAAAAACAAAATTAAATAAAAATCCTAATTCAAAATTATAGCTAAATATGAATTTTATTTATCGGGTTGCCTCCCGAAAAGCGCCTTTGTTTTACGTCGATGGCTCGACATCATTCCTTCAACTTCTACAGTGGATATGTTGGATTGGTGAGATCCATCATCGTTTCAGAGCCTGTATCAACAAAGGTGAAGTATCTCTTCAATCGTTGACCGTTTGCCACAAATTCACCTGACTTTTCACTCCATAAAGAGAAAGCACCATGTGGGTAGATGCTCTTGACAATATAAGGCCCCGACCAACGAGAACGGAGTTTTCCTGGGAATAATTTAAATCTTGAGTTGAACAATAGAACTTGGTCTCCTACTTATATGTCCTTTCTTTTCAGATGACCATCGTGCCAAAGTTTCATATGTTCTTTATAGATTCATACATTTTCATAAGCTATCATCTGAAGTTCTTCCATCTCTTGGAGTTGTAGAATCTTGGCTTCACCCGCTTCCTTCATATCAAAATTTAGTTGTTTTATTGCCCACCATGCCTTGTGTTCAAGTTCAATAGGAAGGTGGCAAGCCTTTCCATATATGAATCTAAATGGTATAGTTTCAAGGGGAGTTTTGAAAGTAGTCTGGTAGGCCCACAATGCGTCATTGATTTTTACCGACCAATCCTTCTGATTGCGGCCTACAGTCTTTTCCAGGATAGCCTTGAGTTGACGGTTAGAAACCTCTACCTGTCCACTCATTTGTGGATGGTAGGGTGAGGATATCTTGTGTGTTACACCATACTTTCTCAATAAAGCTTAAAAGCTTCTTTCAAGGAAATGAGACCCTCCGTCAGATATCTCAGTTCGTGGTACTCCAAAACGGGGGAAAATAATACCTTTGAATAATATGATGACGAGTTTGGAATCACTAGTTATGGTTGGTATAGATTCAACCCATTTTCATACGTAGTCCACCGCTACTAGGATGTATGAAAATCCATGAGAAAATGGGTATGGACCCATGTAGTCCACCCCAAACCATCAAATATCTCTACTTCTTGCTACAGATTCAATGGCATCTCATCTCTCTTTGTTATATTGCCAGATCTTTGACATTTGTTGCATGATAGGACAAAGTCAAAGGAATCTTTGGATATGGTGGCCAGAAGAATCCACATTGCAAAACCTTCAAGGCAGTCTTCTTAGAGCTCATATGTCCTCCCACTGGTCCTGAGTGACATTGCTCCAAGATAAGTTGAGCTTCTTCCTCAGCAATACACCGTCTGTATAGACCATCAACACATAGTTTGAAAAGGTACGACTCATCCCAGTAGTACTATTTCACATCATGCATAAATTTCTTCAGTGCATTTTTGGTGCATTGAGGATGAATAACCCCAGCAGCAAGGTAATTCACAAAATCCGAGTACCACGGTGTAGCTTATGAGACCTTCATTAGTTGATCATCTGGAAGGGAATCATTAATCAGAATCTTCTCAGTATCCAGAGTGTGGATGCGACTGAGGTGGTCGGCTACAACATTCTCTGTACCCTTTTTATCTCTTATCTCTAGATCAAATTCTTGTAGGAGAAGAATCCATCTTATTAACCTAGGTTTTGCATCTTTCTTTTCCAGAAGGTAACGAATGGCATCATGATCTGTGTAGACAATGACCTTTGAACCAATTAGGTAGGATCTGAACTTATCAAAGGCATACACGACTGCCAGAAGTTCTTTCTCAGTAGTAGCATAATTCCTTTAAGCTTCATCGAGGGTCTTCGATGCATAATAGATCACATAATGTTTCTTTTCTATACATTGGCCCAAGACAGCACCCACATCATAATTTCTTGCATCACACATAATTTCAAATGGATGGTCCCAATCAGGACCTCTAATGAAGGGTGTGGTTGTAAGGGAATGCTTCAGTTTGTTGAAACTTTTAACACATGCTTCGTTAAAATTGAATTCAGCATCCTTTAGTAAAAAATTTGTCATCGGCTTGGTTATTTTTGAGAAGTCCTTTATAAACTGTCTATAGAATCCTACATGACCTAGGAATGCTCGAACTTCCTTTACATTGATAGGGATAGAGAGCTTGGATATCACTTCAATCATGGCCTTATCTACTTCAATTCCTCGATTACTGATCCTATGGCCGAGGGCAATGCCTTCCTTTACCATAAAGTGACACTTCTCCCAGTTGAGCACAAGGTGTGCTTCTTCACATCATTTGAGAACAAGGGAGAGGTGTTTTAGGCATGAATCAAATGATTCTCTGTACATAGAAAAGTTTTCCATGAAAACTTTCATAATTGTTTCAGTGAAACCTGCGAATATGGCAGCAATGCAACGTTGGAAGGTTGTAGGAGCATTACAGAGGCCGAATGGCATTCTTCTAAATGTGTATGTTCCAAATGGGTAGGTGATAGTAGTTTTGTTACAACCCATATCAGGGTTAGTCAATAAATACCTCGATTAGCGTGAAACACCTTGATTAGTGCTAAGTATCTTGTTAAACATCATGATTAATTAAGATAAGCTAATATGTGAATCAATAGTTGAGACTGAATCATCTGAGGTAATTAATGATAATTGCAGTGCTAATCGTTAAGTTAAATAAGTGCCCAAAAAGCGATTAGTATTTTGATTAGCTGAAACAAGCTAATTAGCATGATTTTATGCTTTGCGATTGTAGGGGATTCCGTGCTTGGCTTTTTGCAAAAGAAATCGCCTTAAACGGACATTCGAGACGGGAGTTATAGCATTTATAAGAATTATGGACCTAAGATGTAATTTTTCCATTTAATAACCCATTCTTGTGAGTCGGAAACTTGTTGTATATCATCTTCCTTCTGCTTTTGTTCCTGATAGAACAGAGGCGCGACACTTGAGCAGGGTTGGACTTGCGGCTTCTTGAAGCAATGAGCAGCTCTAGGCTCTCAAGCTCGATTCCAGGAGAAATCGCCTCCTCTCCTTCTTCCCTTCCTCTTTCTCCCTCTCTCCATTTGCCCTAGCCGCAGCCTACCGAGAAGCCAAGCTGCTAGGGTGCCGCCTAGCAGAGGCCGCCCAAGCTGCTGGTGCAGCAATCCGCCGGCCAGAGGGCTCTTTGGTGCGGCCAGCTCCTCCGATCCACGGCGCCGAGGTCAACCATGGAGCCCTAGCAAGGATCCGGAGCCCTAGCCATGGTTTAACCACTCAATCGAGCTACTCCTTCATTCTGTACGTGCGAAGCTGTTGCTTTTAGCAGCAGTTCTGAATCAAGAACAGAATAGGGCAAGGAAACACTTCAAATCAATGTTTTGGATTTCGGCCAAGAGTCTAAACAAGTATCCAACGTCAATTTAGCCCTAGAGAAACCCCTACCCAAGGATTCCAGTTGAGCATGAAGCAACTGGCCGTGAACAAGAACAATAAATCAAATAATACCAAGGTAGAAGACGATCCGAAATCGCCCAGAATCCGGCCTTGGACGCAGTTCCGGACGAATCCGGATAGACCAAATCGCTGTGAGTAGGAGTTCATTTAGTTATCATCATTTAAATCCTTAGTTGGAATTTTTCGGTAAACTGTGCATTTTTTCGCTGATACTTGGCTTTTGGACAGTATTTGGCGTTACTCGAATTTTATTTCATAAACTAATTCCTTATGCCGTTATATGATTTAGTTTAGCATCTGATCAGTGTGGATTGAATTAATGAATTTATATGGTTCATTGGAACTTGAAATACGTAATATGATTGATGAAAATGATAGAATTTCTTGTATTACAACTGCAATGTATACATTGAGCATAAAATGGATGTTTAGCATCGAAACTGGATAAGTTGATACTGAGTCATGTTTATAGATGACAAATAATGTATATGTGTTTTCAAGTGATGTTCAGAATGTGAAATAAGTATGAAATGTGATATTCCTGTTTAAAAGTTTATATGTTAATCAGTTAATAGACTTAGGTTCCCTAACACCGTAGAACCCCTTTGAGAGGTCTGCTTCTTAGGGGTGAAACTCGTGTTCAACAATAATCTGTGTGGAGTCACGGTGGCACGAGGACAGAGAGGCAGTGTTCAACAATAATCCGTGCGGAGTCACGGTGGCACTGGAGTAAATAGGGGTTATTCAACAATAATCTGTGCAGAGTCACGGTGGTAACCCAGTGAGACTCTCCGCCTGTGTGCTTAGGTTAGAGGAGGAGTCTAGAGCACTCAGATGTAGTGCAATGAGGCCGGAGAGCCTGTAGGCCGGAGAGCCTGTGGTCCTATAGTAGAACAGGGCTGGCAGTCAGACTTAGCATTTCCCGGGTGTATCACTAAGTCTTGTACGGTGGGATCGTAGTTCGCTACGGATATTTACATGCAGAGTACACTGCATATGATTAGGGCATAATAATAATATAAATATGTAATCATATAGGAACACAGTAAATTTAATATGTTAAGAGATTTGAATTTCTGTGCCAATTCTTTATAATTATTTATTTGTTTAAATTTTCTGATGTTGCTTAGAAATGAGATTGTTATCTGTAAACCTGCTATGTCATTAGAACTGCCCTGCTTAGTACTGCACTTATATTTTATTTCAATTTTATATATCTGATGAGTTGTTTAGTGATAGCTAAATGAAATGTTATTCACTGAGCGAGTAGGCTCATCCCTCTACTCAAACATTTTCAGGTCAACATCAACAACAGGAATCAGAAGGATCTTTTCATCCTAATGCTTAGTCTGTAGAAGTTATATGTAGTTAGTTTAGTTAGAGGTCTCTTAGTCCTTTCCCCTCGATCCTTGGAACATGGTATGGGTGAGAGAGAATGTGTACGTGGAATGTGTATAAAGATGTAATTTAACTGTTATGCTTTACTTTATGTCGAACAATGTAATATGCTGTAGACTCTGTTTATGATTTGTAATCAGTTTAATAAAAATGCTACCGCAGTTTGTTTAACTTTAGTTTACAGCATAAATCAGGTTATCATTTTAATGTCTTTAAACTGTTTTAAAAAGTTATGAGTGGTTTGGCTTGTGTGTAAATCCCTCCGTCGCACCCTAATCTCGTGGGTTGCGGTTAATGTGAGGTTGGGGTGTGACATTTTGGTATCAGAGCCAGGTTTAAGTACATAGTTACTCAAGTTCAGGGGACGATAAGAGACCAATAGGATTAAGGTTTAGGTGTCTTTCTTCTATCAGTAGCTTTCTAACAGGAAGTGTTCTGTTATGCTATTGCAGATGGCAGGAAAAGGACGTGGTCACGAGAACCAAGTATAGAGCTTAGGTTGAGTCGTTAAGAATCATTAGGGTCAAAAGATAAAGTTATAAGTGAGGCAAATAAAAAGTGATGTGTTTTTAGCTCTGGGAGGTCTGAGTGTTTAGATACCCTGGCCAGGTGTCTGAATACTTAGATTGACCAGTATCAAGCTACTCTGTCTATTCTTCTCTGGATGCCCTGTCCAGGTATACAGAGGAAGGATAGGCTAGGGGGAAACCCTAGAAATCTTAGGGTTATGAGATAAGGAATTAATGTATGAGTAAGAGATTAAATATAGGATGTGATATAACTCTTACTTTATATTACTTATTTGATTGAAGACCACTAGAAATGCTCTTATATGCATGAATTTAGATTTTCAGTTTGTATAATAAATATGATTCTTTTATATTGTTGTGTCATAAAGTGATTTATTTAGTGTTTGCATTCTTTGTATTAAAGTAGACCCGAAATTATGTTTAATTGAGTTTGCCCTGAGTGGATATTCATTCCACATGTTTAAGATCAATAGGAGTTGGTTAATCCTGAAGTAGCTCTTGGTTTCAGGACTACAGGTTCGGCCTGGTCCAGCTGACAGGATGTGTTACTAGGATCTAACGACTCTTATTAAGAATATAATGAAAGTAAACTCTGGATAAATTTGACCCGCAACATAGTGAGAATGTATATACACTAAGATGTTGAGATATACGAGAAAGATTAGGATAGCTAAGTATTAGTTGGAACTGATATCAGAGGCTCAACGTTGGAACCTCATATGAACAATCCTTAATTGGAAATAAAAGAACACGATATAAGGTTCAAATTAAATTTAATTATTTGTATTATATGAACTTTAAATATGAAAATATGGAAAAGATATGAGAATAGTATGCAAGGGCTAAGATAGTAAGAATCCACCCTGGAATGGATCATGTAATAGAATAAAATACTTTTATGTACTTCAAAGCAAAGGGAAAAATAGAAGAAAGGAGTTAAGTATACAATAAGTACATAGAAATAAAGAGCCTTTGGAAGAGCAACATGATATATATGAAGAAACGTGTAAATTAGAAAATGAAACATATATGGTGCATAACTACCATGGTAGAGACGTTTAAGTAAGTAAAATGATGACACACAATATGATGATGAAACCCTAGCAGGGTAAATTGAGAATGTAACTTATTTGGATGTTCAAGTAAGAGGAAGGAAATTCCAGTGATAAGATAAGGAAGACTTGAGTAACTTATGAGATCTAAACAGTGAGGGTGTCGGTCGAGTTATGTGTAGGAGAAACTCGACCGAATTTGCTGCAGACTGCAATATAGCAGTGCACTGTTTGATTTTTAATTATTTATTGGTAACAAGAAATGATCTCAAATTTGTACTGGAGGTCTGAAACTTCATTAGGTATAACATATAAAATTTCCAGAATTTTTGAAGCTTCTGCTAGCTATTTAGTAGGCGAATTACAGAAACTATTGTGAAAACTGAATTTTCAGCCAATATAATTAAAGTTGAGTGTTGGGTTAATATGCAATTGACCCAAGAAGCTCAAATTGATCTATATGATCGAACACACACACACAATAATGCTACATTACTGATAAGGACCAAACCCTAGAATGAATAGAGTTGAAGTAGTTCAAGGGATGTCGCTAGTGATTTGACCTTGAATACTAGCATCTCTATAAAACAAAATCATGAGATTTGCACTATGAAAAGTAAACTAGTATTGATAGTAATCCAGGGTTTAAAGGTAGTTAATCTGAAAGGTAGATAAACAATATGAAAATGGATCAGAGAAAAGAGTAAGATACAAATTTGAAATGTAACAAATGTGTTTGAAACAAAAGGAGAATTACTCGTCACATGAACTGGAATTAGTTGTTGTAGTTCATGCCCATAAGACATGACGTTACTATTCTTATGGTGAGGTGTGCCAGGTGTTTATAGATCATAAGAGTTTGAAATATACCTTTACCCATAAGGATCTGAATCTTAGATAGCGGAGATGATTAGAATTGATTAAGGATTATGATATAATGATAGATTATCATCCTGGAAAAGTGAATGTGGTGGTTGATGCTCTGAGCAGAAAGTCAAGTTCAACAGTTAATGTATTTTTCATGGCATGTTTCAATAGAGACCTGTTAGTAGAAATGTGAAAGTTGAACTTAGACTTAGGGGTGACAAAACAGAGCGGTTTGATTGCACAGATTCAAGTCAAACCTACTTTTTAAGATTAAATCAAGGAACTTTAGCAGAGTGACAGTGGGTTGCAGCAGATCGTGCATGACGTGATAAGGGGAAAAGACCAGAGTTCAGGTTTTTTGATGATGGTGTGTTGTATTAGCATGATATGTTGTGTACCTCGAAACAGTGATTTGAAAGAACAAATTCTTGAGGAGGCACATGCATCGATGTAAGCTATGCATCCATGTAACACTAAGATGTATAGGAATCTCAAGGAGTTATATTGGTGGTCAGGTATGAAAAAGGATGTAGCTGAGTACGTGGTTAGAAGTAGTGTGTGCCAATAGGTTAAGGCTGAACACTAGAAACTTACAGCTACCTTGTAATATTTTTCTATGCCTGAATGGAAATGGGAACATATCACAATGGATTTTGTGGTAGGGTTACCCAGGACACCTAGAGGTTATGACTCGATATGAATGATTGTGGATAGACTAATTTAGTCTGCTCACTTTCTTCATATTAAGTCAACCTTTGATGTCTTGAAACTTGACTAAGATATACATGGATGAAATAGTTAGGTTGCCTAGTAATCCAGTTTCAATCATATCATATTGAGATCCTAAGTTCACATCTAGGTTGTGGAAACAGTTGCATCGTGCTTCGGGCACAAAGATAAGATTCAATACAACCTTTTTACCCGCAGACGGATGGTCAGTCTGAGAGAACCATTCAGACTCTTGAAGACATGCTGAGAGCATGCGTTCTACAGTTCAGAGGTAACTGGGAAGAACATTTAAGCCTTATAGAGTTTGCATACAACAATAGACACCATTTCAGTCTTGGTTTGGCCCCGTATGAAGCTATGTATGGTAGAAAGTGTAGACTGGACCAGTGAATTTACATAGTTCATCGAAACCCAAATTGCTTAGTGTGAATGTTGAGTTTTAAAAAAAAAATACACAACTGATAATGGTACGGTTTGGGTATAAACCCAGACAATACAGATTTGGTAAATCATCAGGTGCATGATTTCAAGAAAGTACGATAGCATTAAAATATGCAAATAAACTTAGTTGCATGTTTCCTGTTATGTTAATGTGTGTGACTTAACATTTACATGAATTGGCACATTTCTCTGAGATATTACCAGAAATTCTCAAGTACTATTAATTATTTGTGTTATGATACGTAAGCAACTCTTAATTGAGTTATGTGATGCACAAACCAGGATTTGGGTTAATGTGCACATTCTTCGAGAAATTTCAGATAATTGATAAATATTACAGATGATTTCTTATATGTGAAGTAAATTATTCTTATTGGTGTAATAAGATGTTCAATTGCATGAATTCAGTATGTAAGTGCCAAAATGGATATGAGTTTGGGATAGTTATGAATTTTAAATCTGCCTGCATGCATAATATAAGGATAGGGTGTTTCCATGTGACAAGTGAATGAGGTAACTGAAACCCTAAGGATAGGGTGTACAATGAATCAAGTATTTTGATATCAAAATTCTCAGTATGAGATGTAGTGATGTTCAACAGTTCAATTGCATGATTTTTAGTATAAAGTACCAAGTTGACATGCATTCTGTTTATTTAAGAATTTTAGCTTGTCTGCATGTATAGTATGATAATTTCTCAGTAATTACAATAATTTGAGTTACTGTTATAACAGTTCTAGAAAGACAATTTATTGTGTTTTGATCTGGAATCAGATCAGATGTGTCCTATGTTGAGGAACCAATACAGATAGTTGATCAGAGGATCAAGAAACTCAAGAATCGTGAGATACCAGTAGTGAAATTTCTGTGGAGAAATCATAACCTAGAGGAAGCTACGTGGGAGTTTGAATCTGAGACGCGTAACAAGTTTACTTTTCTCTTTTAGGAATTTCAGGACGAAATTCTTATAAGGGAGGAAGGTTGTTACAACCCATATCAGGGTTAGTCAATAAATACCTCAATTAGCGTGAAACACCTTGATTAGTGCTAAGTATCTTGTTAAACATCATGATTAATTAAGATAAGCTAATATGTGAATCAATAGTTGAGACTGAATCATCTGAGGTAATTAATGATAATTGCAGTGCTAATCGTTAAGTTAAATAAGTGCCCAAAAAGTGATTAGTAGTTTGATTATCTAAAACAAGCTAATTAGCATGATTTTATGCTTTGAGATTGTAGGGGATTCCGTGCTTGGCTTTTTGCAAAAGAAATCGCCTTAAACGGACATTCGAGACGGGAGTTATAGCATTTATAAGAATTCTGGACCTAAGATGTAATTTTTCCATTTAATAACCCATTCTTGTGAGTCGGCAACTTGTTGTATATCACCTTCCTTCTGCTTTTGTTCCCGATAGAACAGAGGTGCGGCACTTGAGCAGGGTTGGACCTGTGGCTTCTTGAAGCAATGAGCAGCTCTAGGCTCTCAAGCTCGATTCCAGGAGAAATCGCCTCCACTCCTTCTTCCCTTCCTCTTTCTCCCTCTCTCTGTTTGCCCTAGCCACAGCCTACCGAGCAGCCAAGCTGCTAGGGTGCCACCTAGAAGAGGCCGCCCAAGCTACTGGTGCAGCAAGCCGCCGGCCAGAGGGCTCTTTGGTGCGGCCAGCTCCTCCGATCCACGGCGCCGAGGTCAACCATGGAGCCCTAGCCATGGTTTAACCACTCAATCGAGCTACTCCTTCATTCTGTACGTGTGAAGCTGTTGCTTTTAGCAGCAGTTCCGAATCAAGAATAGAATAGGGCAAGGAAACACTTCAAATCAATGTTTTGGATTTCGGCCAAGAGTCTAAACAAGTATCCAACGTCAATTTAGCCCTGGAGCAACCCCTAGCCAAGGATTCCAGTTGAGCGTGAAGCAACTGGCCGTGAACAAGAACAATAAATCAAATAATACCAAGGTAGAAGACGATCTGAAATCGCCCAGAATCCGGCCTTGGACGCAGTTCCGGACGAATCCGGATAGACCAAATTGCTATGAGTAGGAGTTCATTTAGTTATCATCATTTAACTCCTTAGTTGGAATTTTTCGGTAAACTGTGCATTTTTTTCGCTGATACTTGGCTTTTGGATAGTATTTGGCGTTACTCGAATTTTATTTCATAAACTGCTTCCTTATGTTGTTATATGATTTAGTTTAGCATCTGATCAGTGTGGATTGAATTAATGAATTTATATGGTTCATTGGAACTTGAAATATGTAATATGATTGATGAAAATGAAAGAATTTCCTGTATTACAACTGCAATGTATACGTTGAGCATAAAATGGATGTTTAGCATCGAAACTGGATAAGTTGATACTGAGTCATGTTTATAGATGACAAATGATGTATATGTGTTTTTAAGTGATGTTCAGAATGTGAAATAAGTATGAAATGTGATATTCCTGTTTAAATGTTTATATGTTAATCAGTTAATATACTTAGGTGCCCTAACACCGTAGAACCCCTTTGAGAGGTCTGCTTCTTAGGGGTGAAACTCGTGCTCAACAATAATCTGTGCGGAGTCACGGTGGCACGAGGACAAAGAGGCAGTGTTCAACAATAATCCGTGCGGAGTCACGGTGGCACTGGAGTAAATAGGGGTTATTCAACAATAATCCATGCGGAGTCATGGTGGTAACCCAGTGAGACTCTCCGCCTGTGTGCTCAGGTTAGAGGAGGAGTCTAGAGCACTCGGAGTCAGTGCAATGAGGACGGAGAGCCTGTAGGCTGGAGAGCCTGTGGTCCTGTAGCAGAACAGGGCTGGCAGTCAGACTTAGCATTTCTCGGGTGTGTCGCGAAGTCTTGTACGGTGGGATCGTAGTTCGCTACGGATCTTTATATGCAGAGTACACTGCATATGATTAGGGCATAATAATAATATAAATATGTAATCATATAGGAACACAGTAAATTTAATATGTTAAGAGGTTTGAATTTCTGTGCCAATTCTTTATAATTGTTTATTTGTTTAAATTTTCTGATGTTGCTTAGAAATGAGATTTTTATCTGTAAACCTGCTGTGTCATTAGAACTACCCTGCTTAGTACTGCACTTATCTTTTATTTCAATTTTATATATCTGATGAGTTGTTTAGTGATAGCTAAATGAAATGCTATTCACTGAGCGAGTAGGCTCATCCCTCTACTCAAACATTTTCAGGTCAACATCAACAACAGGAATCGGAAGGATCTTTTCATCCTAATGCTTAGTCTGTAAAAGTTATATGTAGTTAGTTTAGTTAGAGGTCTCTTAGTCCTTTCCCCTCGATCCTTGGAACATGGTATGGGTGAGAGAGAATGTGTACGTGGAATGTGTATAAAGATGTAATTTAACTGTTATGCTTTACTTTATGTCAAACAATGTAATATGTTGTAGACTCTGTTTATGATTTCTAATCAGTTTAATAAAAATGCTACCGCAGTTTGTTTAACTTTAGTTTACAGCATAAATCAGGTTATCATTTTAATGTCTTTAAACTGTTTTAAAAAGTTATGAGTGGTTTGGCTTGTGTGTAAATCCCTCCGTCGCGCCCTAATCTCGTGGGTTGCGGTTAATGTGAGGTTGGGGTGTGACAAGTTTTCTCCTAGTCTTCTGGGTGTATAGGTATTTGATAGAATCCAGAGTAACCATCGAGGTAGCAGAAGTACTCTTGATGGGCCAACTGTTCTAATACTTGATCAAGAAAAAGCTATGGAATCTAATCCTTTTGAGTTGCCTTGTTTAACTTCCTATAATCAATGCACATCCTCCACCCTATAACTGTTCAAGTGGGGATGATTTCTTTGTTTTCATTTCGTATCACAGTTGTTCCACCTTTCTTTAGGACTACATGCATTGGGCTCACCCATGGTGAGTCTGATATTAGATAGATTATTCCAGCGGGGAGCAGTTTGATGACTTCACGACAAACTACTTCCTTCATATTTGGGTTCAATTTCCATTGATGTTCAATATTTGTCTTGTGATCTTCCATCATAGGGATCTTGTGCATACACAATGCTTGACTAACCCCAGTGAGGTCACTCATTTTGTAACTGATGCCTTTCTTTCTTTCCCTTAGTTCTTTCAGGAGTTTATCTTCTTGCTCGGTCGTTAGATCGGAATTTATAATAACTGCACAAACGTTGAGATCATCCAAAAACACGTACTTCAGTCCCTCGGGCAGGGGCTTCATTTTTGGGGCTCTAGTTTTTTGCATGTTTCTTCAGTAGCTTCCACAGCTTTGAGTTCTTCCATTTTGGCTTCAGAGTCTTCTTCAGCAGTTGGGTTCATTGATTGAATTACCAACAGATGGGTTTGTTAGAGTCACTTCTAAAGGATCATCTTGTTCATATTCTTCTTGTGTGAGGAGTGACATTTGTTCAATGCAGTCAAGCAGATAGACTTCTTCTTTCATACTTGGTCTTCGCATGCTTTCAAAAACTTTGAATTCAAGAGTTTCTTTACCAAGTATGAGTAGCAATGTTCCTGCTTCAACATCAATTAGAACTCTTGCAGTGGCGAGGAACATACGTACAAAGATGAGAGGGTATCTGGCGTCTTCTTTTATGTCCATGATGTCAAAGTCACACGGAACATAGGAATCTTTTCCCACCTTGACAGGTACATCCTCAATAATTCCTAATGGACATTTGATTGAATTGTCTATGAGTTGTATAGTCATGCCAGTTGGGAGAAGTTCAGCAAACCCTAGTCTTTTGCAAAGGCTGAGTGGCATGATGGAGATGCTAGCACCAAGATCTGCTAGTCCTTTCTTGCATGAAAAATCACTGATATGGCAGGAAATCACAAAAGATCCTGGATCTTTTTGCTTCTTTGGCATCTTACTCTGGATGATATCGGAAGTGGTTTTATCTAACTTGACTGTCTCATATTCTTTAGTTATATATTTCCTGGTGAGGAGTGACTTTGAGTATTTTTTCCAGGCTGGTATCTCAGCCAGCGCATCCAAAAAGGGTATATCGACATGGAGTTTCTTCATAGCTTCTTTAAACTTATTGAACCTAGTATCAAGCTTGGTTTGTCTTAAACGAGCAGGGAATGGTATACGAGGCTTGTATACATGAATATCAGGTTCTGGTGTTTCAGTTTCTTCATCAATAGGTTTCTCAGGACTTTCCTTGTCTGTCTTATCAGTAGTTACTGGTTCTTTTGGTTGAGACTTCGGTGTTGTTGAGTCTTGGACAATCACAGGTTCATCCTCATCTGTAAAAACCACATGTGCCATGATCGTAGGATCATAATAGTCTTTTCCTAACCTGGTGGTGAATGTCTTCAATTATTCAGGATGCTTAGGATTATTCTCGGGTTGGCCAGTAAAAACCCCAGCTGGTAGCTTAATGCTAGCTGCAAGTTGAGCTAGTTGAGATTCAATAGCCTTTTGCTGGGTTTACTGGTTAGCTAGCATAGTTTGTTGAGTTTGCAACATCTTTTCAATGGTTGTTAACTTGTCATCAGGAGAGATGGGACTTGCTTGTTGTCCTTGTTGATAAGGAACTTGGTTAAGACTTTGGTACTGGGAATTGTTTTGATAATTATTGAAGTTCCTATTCTTAAAATTTCCCTTGAAATTTCCTTGATTCCCAAAATTATGTTGTTGATTATACTAGAATCCTGGTGAGCCTCATGGTTGATTGTTCGAACCAAATTGATGCGAGTTTACTGCTCCAGAGGGGTTCCCATATTGAAAACCAGGATGATTCCTATTCTGATTCGGATTTTAATAACCTTGACCAAGGATGGTGTTAACAACATTCAGGTTCTCCATTTGACTATTATCTCCTTGGTTACAAATGTTTCTTAAAACAACATCATAGAGAACATTGCATGCTAAGGTGGAATGATCAGTTCCTTTACATGCTTCACAGAATAGGGAAGCAGACTTAATTTGTTCTTGTTGTTGAGCGGGCGAACGTCCTCTTCCAACTGCAACAAGAGATGATTCAATATGGTCTTGCTTGGCAACTATGAGTTTTAGGATTTCAGCGATAGACTTGTATTCGGGAGTATCTTTGGCCATAGCTACTTTCAAGACTCCTTTACCTACAGATCTACCCCAATTACCTTGATTTTCAGCTCCAAGGGTGACGACCCTCCATGCGTTGTCATAACTTTGACGCATGAAGTTTCCTCCAGACGAGGAGTCTAAAAACCTCTTGATATCGTCATCCACACCCTTATAGAAAATTTCGATGAGATGATTCTTAGGAATCCCATGGTGTGGACACTTGCATAGAAGCTCTTTGTATATATCCCATGCTTCAGCAAGGGTTTCTCTAGGGACTTGAGTGAAATTTGTTATCTGTCCTCTAATTTCATAGGTGAGAGAGGGAGGGTAAAATTTTTCTGGAAAAACATTTTGGAGTTGTTCCCAAGTGGTGATGGGTTCGCTCTGCAATGAATTGTACCAACTTATTGCTCTATCAGCAAGTGAATACTTGAAGAGACAGAGTCAAATGGCATCATCAGATACTCCATTTTTCTTTGTCACGGCACATAGGTCGATGAATCTTAGGAGATGTCCCTGACTATCTTCTCCTGGTTTACCATAGAATGGGTTATTTTGAAGCAAGGTGATCCAATGTGCTCGTATCTCGAAATTAGGAGCGTTAATGGGAGGAGGTTGTACTAGGTGGTGAACATCACTAGCTTTACCGATTGAGAACTCCCTAAGATCCTTCTGTAGTTCTACTTCTTGAGTTGTCGCTTGTGCTACTAGGATTTCTTCTTGAACTGCGGCTCTGGCTTCTTGCATGAATCTTTCTCTCTATGCATTAAGGGCTTGAGCTACCCTTTGAGCTATCTCCTCTTGAGCCATTCTTGCTTGGTTTTCTCTATTTTGACGATGAAATGTCCGATCTATCTCTGGGTCAAAGCTGGCAGTGAGTCTGGAACTATTCACACGGTGCATGCACTGGTTCTTTAGGGTACCTGAAATAGAAAGATTTTGAAAGTGAGATCCACAGAATAGAGTCAAATTCAAGTAGATGATTGATTGTTTCAAAAATAAAAAGTAAAATCCTAGATTAACCTTAAAAGAACTAGATCTGACTAAATGATTTCGTTGTCCCCGGCAACATCGCTAGAATTTGACGTGGCAAATATCGCACTAACAAATTCACTCGGGGTTAAAATCCCTGAGCTTTTTCCAAAACCTCGTGTAATAATACCACCCGCAAGCGGATGGGTCTTATCGTAGTATAGTTAAGGATCGAATCCCAAGAGATAACATTTTTAAGAATCTTTGTTAATTGAATCTAGCTCAAGTAAGACTAATATTTAAAACGATTGATTTGGTTGAGGTTAATTAAACTAAATGCAAGAAAGTAAAATAGAAAAATTAAAGTTTGTTCTAGATTAATGATATCAAATCATTGGGATGGTATCGAGTTTCACCACCACTGCACATGCAAACACATCCAAACACATAACATCCAGGAAAGCATCTAACTATCCAAATGGAACTACTACAAATCCTCCCAGAGGGATGTTTAGGCTGCGTAAACATCCCCTTAGGCATCAGATTTCTCGTCGCCATCTGGATCATGCACTTACGGTTCTGAAGATACAACATCCAACTAAGGTTGTGGTCCTCCCTGAGGGATGTTTAGACCAAAGAAGTGTCACCGTGGGCTAGATGGCTCGTCCCCTCACAGATCATACACTTACGACCTCAAGGAACCCCATTCTATTTCTAGTCCGGGAGTCAACTGTGCTAATCGACATGCAAATAGGAAATTAGTCTATAAGAAAACATTGACGATTAACGAGAAGATACAACATCCAACTAAGGTTGTAGTCCTCCCTGAGGGATGTTTAGACCACAGAAGTGTCACAGTAGGCTAGATGGCTCGTCCCCTCACGGATCACACACTTGCAACCTCAAGGAACCCTATCAGATTTCTCGTTAAGGAGTCTACCTCATTAATCGACATTCTACACTAGAAAGATAAGAATGAGATGAAAGCAAGCATGTAATCAACTACAAGCATATAAATTATCTACGAAGTGAAAAGTTACATACATTGCCTTGGAATATTAAATGAAAAGACAAGAATGAATGGGAAGCGGGGCTAGTCCCCGCACCCCAGCGAAAAGGAACTACTCACTCATGATGTGAGAAACAAAACGAATAAGAAAGAGAGTGGAATCCTCCATGAACATGATGTAGAAGGTAGATGCAGCTCGGTGAAGATGATGTGGTCTCCTATGTCATGTAGGAGAAGATCTGGACGAAGAACGAATAATGCCAAGATAGACTGGGTAGTCTTTCTCACTCCTCCTTCCTTCTCTTCTCAGTCTCCTTGAGTTGTAGTAGGAACGACAGGTGAAGTGACAGTGGTAGAGTCGGAGAAGCATACAGGCAGCCTGTCGATGTCCCAAAACTGATGTTCAAATGAGGACCCTACTGGTCCTGTTTATAGGCTCAGGTCTGGTCTCACGATTTGGGCCAAGTTGCAATTTTTACAACTTTCTCAAACGGTTTGGTGTTTAAGTGTCCATACGGTCTTGGCATACAGTAGCCCATACGGTCTTGATGGGTTGTGCTCAAATGGTTTTGAGGTGAATCTCCCAAATGGTTTGGTAGACACATACTTGTCCAATCGGTCTTATACTCCATCGGCCAAATGATATTCAATATACATACCTTTATCAAAGGGTTTGGGAGTCTTTTATCTTCAAATGGTTTGGAACATTGAGATATCCAAACGGTCTTGGATGCCTAGGCTCAAACGGTCTTCATCATGTTTGTTGTTCATACGATCTCACAACCCTAATGGTTTCAGAGATGAGACCATACGGTCTTGCATTCTGCAAATGACCAAATGGTCGTGGCTCCATGTCCATACAGTATCGCAGTGGTTGCAATCAGTTTCAGTGCTCAAACAGTCTCTGTCACACGCTCAAACAGTCTGGAAAGCTCGTCTCCATATGGTCTTGGTGACTTCCTCCAAATAGTTTTGACATTTGATGATTCTGGCTCCGCACGGTCTTGACCCTCTTGATCGTTCTCCATCCAAATGGTCCTGGTCTCAATGGGTGGTCGACGACGGGTTACTGTGAGGCTCAGGAATGTGGGGGCACGGTGGATGAAGGCAGTGGCGGAGGGATTTGTAGGTTGTCATGAAGGCGGGAGGAAGGTGGAGTATTGGCGGTGCTGGGCTAGGGTCAGGGGATGGAAGGAAGAGAGAGCAAATGTGATTGATCACTTCTTGTGTAGTGGCGCGATCGGGTAGTTGTAGGTTGAGCTTGGATGCAGCGATTGGTGTAGGAATTAGGGTTCGAGAGGAAGAAGAAGAAGGATGTAGGGTCCTTCATACGGTCTTGAGCAGGTTACAGCCCATACGGTCTTGAAGACTGATGGGTGCTAATGGTCTTGAGCAAGATCGAAAGGTCAGATCAAGATACAAATTTTTTGCCCAGATGGAAAAGGACCATAGATCCATTAATCTGACGGTGTAGAGAGGTAGAGGCCCAAATAGTTTTGAAATGGAACTGTCCATTCGGTCTTGAGACTGAATGGATGAAACCAATTGGACAGATCATTTGGTGAGACTGAATGGTGGTGATTTTGTGGATTAGGGTTGAAAGGAGGTGGGTGCCAGCTGATTATTTGATCTTATCAAGACCTGCATGAAATCATCATAATCTCAGTTAAAACCCTGATAATTGAATCAATTAAATAGTTATGCACTTTACGATATATTGTGATATTTAGTGAGAGAAATAGGATATATTGAGTTGAATTTTTTCTAATATGATAATTGAATTCCATGATGAATATGCATTCATCAAAAGTTCAAGGGAAAAGATAAAGCTAAGAAGAGTTATAAAGCTAACTAGAAGCACAAGTCTTCTACATGCAAACAAAAGGGAGGGGTGACCAAGGGAGGAAATTGTCACCACTATCACCAGCCTAGACACTAGAAGAGGAATTGCCCTCTCTACCTAGAGGAACTGAGAAAGAAGAAGGAAGGGATAGAGATCTTCACTTTAGGAATATACATTATTGCGATATATATGTATACTTCTTCATCTCGGGTACTAGATACCAAATTTGGATCTCACATTTGTTCAAATATGGAGGATCTAAAAAGAAGTAAGCCTTTTAGAAAGGGTGAGGTGAACTACATGTTTCATATAGAGAAAGAGTTGCTTCCACTGCATTTAGAACCTATGATTTATCTCTACCCATGAGGCTTGTAATAGAGTTAAAGAGTTTGTACCTTCCATTAATAGAAATATTATTTTAGTATCTTGTATGGACAAGGGAGGATTTGAATTTCATATGAAGAATGTTCAATGTTCTAGTTCAAAATATGAGATCTTTTATGGAAGTGCCCCAATGTCTTATGGTCTTAATTTGTTAGATATAAAGATAAATATCTATAACATAAATACCACGAGATTAAAACTTGATAACTTAAACACAACATATCTTTGGCATTGTTGTCTAGGACACATCAATGAGAAACACATTTCTAGACTCTGTAAAGATGGACATCTAGACTCTTTTGATTTTGAATCAATGAAGACATGTGAGTCTTGTTTGTTGGGAAAGATGATAAAGAATCCCTTCACTGGTAACAATCACAAGACTAGTAATCTATTAGGACTCATACAATCTGATGTATGCCGCTCTTTTAGAACTAATGCTAGAGGTGGTTGTCAGTAATTCATTACCTTTACTGATGATTTTAGTAGGTATGGTCATGTTTATTTGATGAAACATAAGTTAGAAACTCTTGAAAAGTTCAAGGATTTCATGAATGCAGTACATAACCAACTTGGTAAAGGTATTAAGGCACTTCACATTGATCAAAGTGGAGAATACATAAGCTAAGAGTTTGAGGACCTTCTATGGTACTATGGTATCGTATGATAATGGACTCCACCTGGAACACCACAACATAGTTGTGTATTAGAAAGAAGGAATCACACATTGCTAGATATTGTGCGATCAATGATGAGTTATGCTAATCTTCCAACTTTCTTTTGGGGTTATGCTCAAGAAACCACAATGTTTACACTAAACTGTGTACCATCTAAATTGGTTCAAAAGACACCATAGGAGATATGGTATGGGAAGTGGCCCAATCTGTCTTTTATGAAGATTTGGGGATGCGAAGCTTATATGCAAAAGCAATTTCCCATAAGCTTGGACCCAAATTGTATATATGTTATTTTATTGGATATCCTAGGGAAACCAAAGGATATTACTTTTATACTCCATCTGACAACAAAGTCTTTGTTGAAAGGAATGATGTATTCCTAGAGAAGCAACTCATTTCCAAAGGAAATTGTGGAAGGAAAGTAGAAGTCAAAGAGGTTCAAGACCAACAAGAAAATGCTGAGTCTATAGAGGTACAAGAGGAAAATAAAGAGTTACAAACCATTGGTGAATCTCATATAACTTATCTAACATAGGAACCTCAAAGATATAGTAGGATAGACCTTTAGCTGGAAAGATTTGGTTATCTTGTGAATCAAGAAGGTGATGAGTCGGTCATTCATGATGAGCCAGCAACCCACCTAGAGGCTGTTAAGGGACTAGAATCTAAGAAATGGCTTGAGGCTATGAGATCTGAGATGGACTCCATGTACACCAACAAGGTATGGACCTTGGTGGATCCACCTGAAGGGGTAAAACCCATAGTGTGTAGATGGGTCTTCAATAAGAAGACAGGCATGGGTGGTAATGTACAACTTACAAAGGTCAATTGGTTGCAAAGGGTTTCATACAATTTCAAGGTTTTGACTATGATGAAAGCTTTTCTGTAGATGGATCATGCTTTCCATTATAGCTTATCATGACTATGAGATTTGGCATATGGATGTGAAATCTATATTCCTTAAAGGGAATCTTCTTGAGGATGTTTACATTATAGAACCTGAGGGTTTTATAAATCCAAATGATACAATTAAAGTATTTAAGCTAAAAAGGTCAATCTATGGATTGAAGCAATCATCTCAGATATAGAACCTTTGATTTGATGAAAATGAAGATGAACCATGTGTTTACAAGAAGGTTAGTGGGAGCATGATTGCATTCTTCATATTATATGTAGATGACATATTATTGATGAGGAATCAAATCCCACTTTATAGATGGTAAATACCTAGACAGGAAATACATTCTCTATGAAGGACTTTGTGATGGAGTGGACTTTTGGAGTCCTCAATCATCCAATGACATAAGTGAAATCATAAGGTTGAATAATAGTGAGAGTTCCAAGGTTTTGACAAAGTAGGTGTGTTGATGTGATGTTGATATCATGGTTAAGATCTCTCTTTTTATGCCTTTTTGAGGAATTTAATCTGATGGTCTAACAGTTGAGTTTTGGCACCAAATGTGTGTAGAAGGTAGCTTGAGTGGTAGGAAAGCTATGGTTAAAATTTGGTGGCAATTGGGTATTCCTAGAGGAATTTATGGAGGTTTGATTTTGGGGAAATAATGTGCTTCATTGATGGGTAATAGACCTAAGTTTGTGATCTTTAACCTATGTCACGTGTCGTAGTTTAGTTGAGGATGCGCGACTCTTTTCTGGCCGTTGGATCGCTGATCCTAGGGTGTGGACACTCTGAAGGAGAGGCCACAGATTGGCTTAACGGAGCGTCAACTCAGGACCCTTGGATGTCATCCAACGGTAGTGAGCCCATCCCCTACCTCCAACTGACCCAGAGATCATGGGGGGGGAGTCGAGGCTGCAAATCTTCAACCACATAGGTGATCATGGGAGGGAGCATGAGTTCCATCCGAGTAGTTGAACTTGCCCCATTGAAACGAGTTGGGGGACCCCTCAAACTAGTCGAGAGGTTGCTCTAGTAGGGAGGACGAGCTCTCCCTTTTACTGTCTTCTCCACCACAACCGCAGGTGGTGGCGATGAGTAGAGAATGGATCTAGAGTGGGTGACGACTAGAGCTAAGAACGGCTGAAGCAAGCATGAGTTCAGGGGAGTCCAACCCCGCGGTTTGGGTGGACTATCGTGGTGGTTTTGATGGTAGCTGAAGGGCACCTTGCCGGAGATGAAGATGGAGTTGGGGACGTCAATCTAGGGTTGTGCGACTCAATCCAAGGGCCCCTTCAAGTCCTTGATGCTTCGACGGAGCTTTTCAATGCCTCATCTATGAGGTTTGAGGCAGGGGAGTCCTTTTCCCCTTTCTTAGTGTCACGGCGGCCACCATGGCCGGCGGGCCTGTGGTCGTGGAGCTCTAGAGCCACAATCAGGGAACGAAGAGGCCGGCGGAGCCCTAGGTGGTCTGCTATATCTTTTGGTATTGATAGGAGTTCTTGAGGAGGTTGGTCTGGAGTATGCTTGCTCGCCGGAGCTGGGCCAGACAGCGGCGACACCTGTTCACGAGAGAAAAGGGTCACGCCTCGCGTGCGTGAGAGAAAGGAGGAGGACCGGTTGGTCCAACCGTTGAACCAGACTGACGCAACCAAGTTGAATCGGGTTCAAAACTCATGAACTGGACAGACCCCAGTGAGGTAAGAAGAAGCAGCGCGCCTCTGGATGGACACGTGGCGCCATTCAATTGGCTACAAAAGGTAAATATTCAATAATTCTCAGATCTCGTATAATTCACAAAAATTAGCTCGATGATCAGAAAAATACAAATAATATACCGAAATTCTCAAAACAATGAGTAGAACACAGTGGAAGCATAATATCAGGCTTTTGACACACTAATTTCTATGATATCATGTAAGATGTGTAATGCTTAGTTTATGAGTAATAAATATCAAATGATGATATAAAATTATGGGAAAATGTCAGTAAGTCTAAAATCATGTTTATAGTGCATCTGATGTCAGATATGGTCATGTTGATGTACGAAATCATGTAATTTTCTCTATAAGGATAATTAGGGCTAATAACCCTAATAAAATACAATAAATATATACGTGCCCAATAAATCATGGAAACTACAGAATACCCTCATATAAGTAATGTGAGGCTAATATGTAACTCGAATGTCAGTTAGATTCATGGAATTAATGTTATATGAAGATGACCCATAATACATGTGATGAAACCCTAATTCGAGTAATACATGTAACTAGGGTTAATTAATGTGCACAAAAATGCTATGGAACCTAATGTTTAGATAATGAACCATAATCTGGAAAATGACATCAGTAAGATAATTCTAAGACAAGAATACAACTAATGATGCACACATCCTAATGAACTAAGTCAACCCTAATGAATTAACTAGGGTTGAGATGATGTGAACCTGATGATAGTATATGATCTTGTCTTAATCAGGTTTAACAAAGATATAGTTGACATGAGGGATATCTGATGATTAGGTTTATCTTGGTCAAGGTACGCCATTACCTCTTACTTGGCTTATTATACAATATGCTTGTGTTATATGCGTAGTAAAATACTTGGCATATGGTATTGGATGGAATGATTGTTCTTGCATGATATGTTGCTTGATTTTCCATAGTTATGGCTATGAACACATGACACGTAATATATCTGTTCCATTATATCCAAGCACTTCAACTCTTTGGTAGTAAAGTGCTGGAAAAGAAGTACTTCAATTCTTTGGTAGTAAAGTACTCGGAAGTGATCCAACTCTTTGGTAGTAGATCACATTGTGAAATTATCCAACTCTTTGGTAGTAGATCATAAAGGCCTTAATGCATTCAACTCTCAGGTAGTAAATGCATGGATGATATAATGGAAAATCATGCTTAAAATATGTGTTCTCTTTTGTTAATGAACATCTTTGTGCAAGTATATATTTTCTTATATTTCTTTATAATTGCCAAGTATTAGTTTTATCTTATTGCCAAGATATGATGAGAGGTATATAAAGACACGTAGGTGTACTCAGTACAATATTCTTGAATATTGTGCTAATGTGTACCGCATGTAATCTTTTGTTTAGGTTTTGGTTATGCTCTTGAAGATCCAGGATAGTTGAGAGTTGTGTGGCGAGCTGATGTACAGGTGGACCTGTTGTCTTAAGATCCTATAGTTTAGTGGTAGTACATGTATA
Organism: Alisma plantago-aquatica; assembly: GCA_963693085.1. NCBI lineage: Eukaryota > Viridiplantae > Streptophyta > Magnoliopsida > Alismatales > Alismataceae > Alisma > Alisma plantago-aquatica. The sequence goes on from OY856411.1 coordinate 597,103,440, forward strand.
TGTATAAGTTTGTTGTTCAATATGTAATATCAAATGTTGTAACAATTCATGTTGTAATTATATGTTGAATGGTGAACATGTGTGTATGGCTTTATTATTGTTCATGTACATGTGCTACTGATTGTTTCCTTCTGACTCCCTTAATTTTCTTCTTCTTAGCCTAGTGTGGGATGTTTAAATTGGAATTCTCATTGAGGTGAGGTTTCAATTTGTACGTCTCACATCAGATTAAGTTTTAGAAAAATTTGGGGACGTCACAGGTGCTATCTTCCCTGATACTATCTTATTGCATGCTAGTGCTATAAGTTTTTTTGTCTTACATTTGCATGCAAGTGCTCAACTTTTTGCTCACTTCATGGCAGGATCCTAGCAAGTTTGTAGTTGTTTCTACCCCTACTGCTGCTTCAGGCTATGCAGTTGCACCTGCGACTTCTGCTGCCAAGGTGGAAGAGAAGAAGGAAGAACCTACTGAGGAATCTGATGACTTTATGGCCGAATTATCATATGTTATCACTGCAGCTAAGAACAAGGATGAACCTTCCTGTCTTTTAGTAATTATTATTGATAATGATTGTTTCTTCTCTTTTTATGTGTCAGTCCAGGTTACCAAGGAGGATTCAGACATGGTTCTTACTGATGATAACTTTAGTACAATAGTTATTGCAGTTGGCGAAGGGAGATCTATCTATAACAACATGAAGGCCTTCACCAGGTTCTGCTCTTATTAATCATTATATGCTTTCTTACCTTACTAAAAATCTTTCAACTTATTATGTATAGACTATAGTTTTATGAGAACCCTAGACGACATTGTGTTTGATAACCATCTTTTGCTTTTTACATAATTGTCAATATTGTCAGGTTTGCACCCTTTCTATCATGTGCTTAGTTGTGTTCTTAGCTGAATGTCTACAGCTTTGCTGCATGGCAAACTCTATTCAGCTGACATAATGTGAATGGTACAGTTGAAATTATCACCATTGTCGAACTTATTAGGAAAGGTGAGAAGGTGGGTTCTTCTGAGGCTACCCTTCTTGCCAAGCTCGACATCAGGCCCTTCTCATATGGACTGGTTGTGTTGTCAGTTTATGACAGTGGATCTGTATTCAACCCTGAGGTCCTTCACCTTACTGAAGATGACCTTATTGATAAATTTGGCAATGGTACTATCTTCCCTGATACTATCTTAACAGCATGCTAGTGTTGTAAGTTTTTTTGTCTTACATTTGCATGTAAGTGCTCAACATTTTGCTCACTTCATTGCAGGATCCTAGCAAGTTTGCAGTTGCTGCTGTCCCTGCTGCTGCTTAAGGCTATGCAACTACACCTGCTGCTTCTCCTGCCAAGGTGGAATAGAAGAAGGAAGAATGTGCTGAGGAATCTGATGACCATATGGTCGTAATTCTATCATTGCAGCTGAGAAGAAGTATGAACCTTCATTGTAGTGTAGCTGGTCTACTCATGTAGAAGCTCACAACTACTTGGAATGCTAGAATGGAGTTTTATGTTTTTGTAAGAAAATGAGTTTGTATTCCTTTGGGGGGTCTCCAAGTGCAAAATGAGTTGTTATCCAGTTAGTGTTCATGTCTACAATATGTACCATATATAGTCATATGTGATGTTGTTGTATTCAATACAAGGGGCAAGGTAAAATGTCCTCCCCATGTAATTGTCATTTGATTATAAATAAAAAAGTTCAATACTTCTGGAATGTGTTCAGGTTCAATTGGCATTCAATTAGAAAACTTTATCATGAACTACAAATTGACTGACTAAAATCCATAAAAAATTAGTAATGCAGAACTAGTATGTCATTAGTGGCTTTTTTCATAAGCCACTACATTCAATCAAAACTATTTTATACAACAACATTATACAAAATAGTTGCATTTGTATAAAAGCCAAATGATGGATAATGGCTTTTCTATAAATGCCAAATGATGGTTTAGTGGCCTTTATGTGGCATTTATTCAAAGCCACTAAAGACAAACCTTTAGTGGCTTTTACAACTTAAGCCACTATCTTCCTAGTGGCATTGGCACTAGAGGCATTTTTTTAAATGTCAACAAATGTCGCTAAACCTGTTTACTGGCTTTTTTTAGTGGCATTTCTAAAAGGCCACTAATGGGTATTTTTGTTGTAGTGATGGCCATGTAGCCTTATCCTAAGGACACATGGAAAGTCCCATAGACACCGCATGCTTGCCCTCTTCTTTATAAATCCATGCCTACCCCTTCCCACCTCCCACTCTAAGAAGCAATCCTCTCTTTCTCTTTCCTCTAGATTATAGCATCATACCTTCTATATTTGTCCACGAAGTTACTATCCCAAGGTAAAAGAGGGTGCCTACCTTGGTGAAGAAGGCTCCTAAGGTTCCAAATTTCTCTATTTAGGATTTCTTAAGCTCCTCCTTAGTGATTTTGACCAAAACTTGTGAGTGCCATTCTTTCCTTCCCTATTTTCATGTTGTTAGTATTCCTCCCACATTTTTCCTAGTCAAAACCATGACCTTCCATGGTAAAACTCCACCTAGATACCTAAAACATCTCATCTCCATGCTCTTTTACTAGGGTTTGCACCTCTAAGGTGGAGAAGGTGATCTTTGCTCAATAAAGGAGCTTAGATTGGAACAACTAGACCTTCTAATCTTGGGATCATTGTTGTTTCTACCTTCTTACCTTAATAGAGGCAAGTTTTGTTAACCCCCTTCTCATATATTGCTTACTACATGCTTAACACTCATGCTTCTATGTTTAAAATCGATGATCTCCATCTCTATTTACCATGTTCTTCTAGGGTCTTGGTTTCTTGCTATTTTACCTTCTCTAGAAGCTCTAGTTTCATTACCTATGTAACTTCAAACCTGATCTTGGGTCCAATGGTGTTTTCTCCCTCTCCCTCTCTCTTCAATTATCTCGATCAGATTGATGATGTGGTAATTTCCTATTGGTCAGTATTGAAAAATTCATATCTTATAATCTGCTTATCCAAATTTGACAAATAAATATGTTTTCAAATTGGAAAATTAATCTCAATCTAACAAAAAAAATTTCAAGGTATAATTTCATGGTTTGATGAAGGGTGATTTTTTTAAAATGAATTTGATGCATAAAATCCATAAAAATTACATCTTAATCAGCATAACTTTAAAATTAACATAAAATATGTTTTCTTCATCAGGAGAACGTAATAAGTTCATTGATGATATTTTAAAATTCTAAATTTGAGTTTTGCTAAACAGTTCTGAAATTAGGGTTTCTATACATTAATGTGCAGTATGTACTCTAATACATGCTAATATATTGAAAATAGGCAAAGTGGAACTTGGACTCAATTAAAGTGGTGAAAGTTAGTAATTGATATCAGTAAGAGAGGTATGTGCATTCCTTACACCCTATATTGAGATAATTGAAGCCAAACCCTATATTTCCCTAATGAGGCTTAAATGAACCTAAATCTTCTATTCTTGAATCCTAATGTTGTTCAAGCCTCAAATTAGATTATAATTTCTTCTTATTTGGGTCTTATACCCCACTGCCATGCTTATTGAATAGTATGACTACTCTTTCCAGGACTACTTTTCTAGCATGTAGATTATGTTCTATTTAATTTAAAGTAGTAGTACTTATGTACAACCACCCACAAAGGGCATGTATTTGATTGCCACGGGGAATGTTTTTGTTATCCCCTATATAATTTTGTAGGTGACTGAGAATATCTTATTCTACCCTCACCTATAGGTTAGAGGTCTGGTAGGTGCCTCAACCCTACTTAGTTAGGCAGACATAATTATGTTACATGCAAATCCTTTTTAATATAATTGTTAATGGCAAGTTTCTTTTGAATATAGCCTCATACTCTTGTTATCTTCATATTATGATGAACCATGGCCTATTCTTATTTGTTTTACTTATCTTTTTATCCTAGACTAGTTTTCTGACAGATACCTTGTTTTCTTTCCCCTTTTGTTGTGTGTTTTCCCAACCACCCAGGTGCTAGTGGTGAGCAAGGAGAAGGGCAAGTTTGAAGGAAGTCATCTCAGGATTAGATCTCAAACTATCTGAAAGGATGTCTAGGTTACTATAGCTAGATCTTTTTCTCTTATCTTTTTCTTTTGGGAACAATCATGTAATGAACAACGAAAGCCATGTAATAGGCTTAATGCTTTTATTTCTACTACTATTGAGATTTTATAATGTATCTAGTGCATGCATATTTACTTGGAATATTATACATGCATCCCTCAATATTTTTTGTCTTTCTATAAATATGGATGTTTTGTACTTCCTTTAAATTTTAGTAAGGAGGTGATTTTGCCTCTTTACAACATGGTATTGTAACATCCCCGGATTTGAGGCCTCAGTTAAAATGATCTTATAAGGAATGATTAGACTACCCATATCACCAAGGTGCACCTCTTTTTTAGGAAGCCCATCACTAAGAACTCCATAGTTAATTGTGCTTGTCTTGGAGTAGTACTAGGATGGGTAACTAGTCAAGAATTTGATCCTAGCTTGCACGTGAGTGTGGACAAAGTGCCTTGTTAAGGATAGTGGTGGTCTGTGGGGCTAATCATCATTCCTAAAAATCTACTAGAGCCTTGGGCAGTGGGCCCAGGTGTTTACAAATGGTATTAGAGCCAAAAGCCCTCTAGTAGGTGGGGCCCAGATGGGCATGGCATGCCAGTCTTTGAGCCTTGCGGTCCGAGCATGTTGGAAAGGGTTGACCATGGTGATGTAGCCACCCTTGTACTGGTATTCCGTGATTGGGAGTAGGGTGTCCATGAGCCATTCTAGGTCTGCACTGAAACGGGGCGATATTGTGAGGCAATATAGTTGAACCTTGACGAGGACATCAAGAGTCTAAGTGGGGGAGATTGTAACATCCTAAGATTTGATGCCTCAGATAAAATTATCTTATAAGGAATGATTGGACTACCCATACACTAAGGTGCACCTCCTTTTCAGGAAGCCCATTCCTAAGAACTCCATAGTTAAGCGTGCTTGGCTTGTAGTAGTACTAGGATGGGTGACCAGTCAGGAAGTTGATTCTGGCTTGTGCGTGAGTGTGGACAAAGAGACTTGTTAAGGCTAGTGGTGGTCTGTGGGGCCAGTCATCATTCCTGAAACTCCACTAGAGCCTAGGGTAGTGGGCCCAGATGTTTACATATATACAACTTTATATGCATATACACATACTATTGTACGCACACATTCATACATAATATTTTAAAGTTTTGTCTCTCTTTACTTTTGTCTTGAAAATAGGGTGATGAAATTTACCAAATTATATATTGGATATATTTAAAATATTTTATTTTATGTAATGCTATTTTACATAACTTATCAAATACCTACAACATCTCATGTAACATTATGGATATAGTTATCTTGTTATGTTATTGATATGCTTTTGTTTATACTTTTGTGTGGGTGTGTATCCATATATAATAGGTATGAATGTGGTATTACTTTCATATATACAATGCAATGTTTTGTATGACCCTAAAATATATAATTACATGAAATATTGGTTGATATGTATTCATATCCGTAATTTACAAAACTATGCTTAGTCATTGTTGAAATGTTCTTGCACATATCTAGTCTCTTACATTTCAATAACTGATATATTATAGAAAAAGACTTTTAAATGTTATGTAAGAGTAAACTAACTGATCACAGCTCTTTGGGTCGAGTTTCTTTTTCAAATTTCCTTGAGGTTTTCCATATTTTTATATATGGCGTTGATGGTACTATATCTATGTAAAATATTGCATGTTCAAGACATACTATTTTACTTTTATTTTTTCAATTATCCTAGTTCATGTTTGTCATAAGAAATATTTGTTTCTTATTTGTTCATACAATAAAAATATATTTATTTCTCATAAGCATCAAGATTTTTATCTTATCATTTCTACCATTCTCTATGACATCCTACACATTTCTCTTCTCATTCATAGACAATTTTCCAATTATTAGGTTTAGTAGTTACATTTATTGTGCAAATTTAGTTCTCATAAGAACCTTACCCAAAACTTTATACAAAAGAATGAATTAACATCATGGTAATGATCAAAGGTTTATCATAATAAGAGTTCTACAAAGACATTATTAAGGAACTCTACTTTATTTTCTTTTTAAAAAACATCAAATTGGATTTCTTAGGTCATCATTTCTATAGTTCTTCAATCTATCTTACCACATATAATACATGTTATTATGAAATTGATTATTGATGAAATTTTTTAAATTAGACATACATGGATGTACATCTCCACAATATTCACCTTAAGATCACCTAAAAGTAGTTTTTACTCAATAACATCTTTGGGACAATGTTTTTGTCTTCGACCATAGTTATTTATGTTGAAGGACATGAATATGAATTAAAAAATTTATCTCTTTTGTCAACTTCAAGCACTCCTACTAAAGTTTCATGGACAATTCTACAATATGTGGAATAATCATCACATACGCTAGGAAAATATGCACATGTAGTTGTTTGTGGTGTAGAGTAACAAATTACGTACGTTTTCTTTGAATCTCAAGTGGAAAAGAACTCATCATCTGAGCTATAAGCCTCAATACCAAGTAGTATGTTTTATGGCTAAAGTATGACTACACCACATCTTGTGTCCCCAAAGTACACAGTTAAATTGTTACAATCAATCACAATCATTGTATATGATCAAAAATTGGAATCAATTTCATCACATTCATGTTTTATATTTTTTAGTTGACATATACATGCATTAGAGATAGATCTGCTATGAAATATCATTTAAAATCTCCTTGAAGTAATGATCTAAATATGTCTCTTTCTACAATTAGGTTGCTAAGGTCCTGATGAACTAATTTTTCTTTATATGTGCATAGGATAATGAAAACATTCCATTCTGTGATTTTACTTGTTATGAGATGGTAATTTATAAAATAATAGATTGTTTAACAATTCAATTTTAAAAGGTTTTTTTTATAAATATTACAAAATCTAGGTAAATTATAAGGATATATGTACATGGAATATGTCATTTTTAACCATTTTCATTAGAAATATTTCATAATTAAACCATTTATTATATATCTAAGTATTATCTATACTTATTCATTTATAATTTGAGGGAAGAAATATAACATATGAGCATGCTACATTCATACAAGATAAAATGTTTAATTGTCTTACATATTTTCATGATCTCATCAAGGAAGTTTCAATATAATGATTGGAACAATTTCACTTCCTCAATGTATCTATCATGGAACTATTTGTTACCTAAATCCTGACTCCAAATGACTATAAATTCAATTGTGATAGGACCAAGGTTCCCATCCCTAATATGGTATCATCAATGTGAAAATTCAGAAGTGTAAATCTTAGCATACATCAATAGAGAATAAGATAATAGAACCAATCATAATCTCATCATTCAACAAGTATTATTAAGAAACATCCTTTTATTACAAGATCTCAATTACAATTTGAGAGTCAAATATACATAAGTATGCTCATGTACTCTAGGGATCTTACAGTAAGAATACCTGAAATAGCTCACCAAGCACATCAGTTGCCTGCCATCTATGAACCTATAAAATACATGAAACAAGGTGGGTCAATCACATGAGGTACTGAGTATAGGGATAAAAGATACATATACATAAGCTTTGCATAATTTGAAAATATTTGCAGGTAAATGTACAAAAATAGACAAGTTAAGTGCTTAGAAAAATGAAAGCCCATATTTTATGTCATTTTTCTCCATCTATACCATCAATATCATGTATCATAAGGGCCTTTGATCAACTTCCCATCGGAAGGATCCGTAAGGGTGCTCATGATTAGCTAACCCTTTTATACATGAGGGACCTCAATAACCAAAGTCATTGAGCAAAACCCTATTTCAACTTTTGCATAACTGAGTTCCATAATGTGTGGGCAAGTTCTAAAATAATGAGACGAGACAAGCATCTAGTACAATACTAACATACTACATGGCAATATTTGAGCAAGTAAACAAGCATACATACATATCAATTTGTAAGAAAGAAAGACAGTCATATAATTATTTAAAGCCCATACCTAATTCAAAAATTCAAAACATGGCTTATCCTTGACCATCTAATCATAAGCAACACCTGATTAAGCATAAGATTACATACATCTACTAGATTCTCATCGTCAACCCAAACTAGATCCATTCTAGGGTTTTGGCCAAATTAGGTTCAAGATTTCTTATTAGTACATTAGATGATATTTTACTAATATAAATGCCATCATGAATGTGGGGTTCAAGTCATTTTAAGGTTCGATGCATTTTATATGATCTATATAAGATCTGTTTCACTTATGTACATTCTAGGGTCAAAGACTCATAATGGAGTAACCAAAGTCAAGGGTCAACAAGACACAAGATCCAAGCATAGGAGATAATTTATGTCTGCAATATTAGGTCATAAGAAACACATTCAAGACTAGGTGGATGTCCCCTATTGTTTAGGCATCACATAACCAACCTTGGTATCAACATATCATGTCACGTTCAATAACCAACATATGAGACTTATATCAATAGGGTCCACCATATGGCCTAACTAGGAAATCCACATAAAAAGAACCATGAATAATAGAGTCATCTATTATTTGAGAAGGGGGATCATAGTAATGGGATACACACCAAGATTGGGACACAAGGGGGGAAATAAGAAATATATGAAGACTTGGATCCAAAAAGTGCACATACACCATTATATCATAAATAAGGTTGATCGTACCTTCCTGGGTTACAACACATCACAATTATTGATTTCAGATATCTACTATAGTTGGAGGCACCAAGGTGTCTAAGATATCATTTTGGGTCAAGAATACTCAAGCCTAAACCTGTATGGGCCATATGCATGCATTTTATGTCATATAACCTAACCAAGAGAAGGGGGTTTTGATTGACAAATGATTCATGGAGATAATTTAGTTACTAATTTTCCATATTAGTCAAGTCTAGATGTCACATAGAAACATGATTAGCAACTTTAGGGCAAACCACACCATTAAAGTCCAAATGTAAGACCCTTGACCATGCTTAAAGTGTTGAACATGCTTAATTTCCATATTTGAGATCTTTAAACCTTAATCTAACCTTGTGATATGTTTTTGTATCATTTGACAAGCTTAAGTTTAAAAATTGGACCAATTTGGACATTGCTTGAGCAAGTTATACAATTTTATGTATATTTTGGACTTTTCTACAATTTACTCAAATCTGAGGTTTACTTTCAATTTTTCACATGCATTATGATCCTTATATATTTCCTTATCATGCTTGAGCTTGTTGGGCCATGGGGCTCCTATTTGTACCTTGGTTTGGAGGTGTTTCTCTTTAAGGGTATTTTAGGGTTTACCCCTTTATGGATTAGCTACCTTTAGGAGCCATCAACCCATGGTTCGTCCCCCTATTTGGTTGACATACAATGGTCACCAATAGTTTTTGACAACCAAAGGTTACCTCTAGAGGTAGTAGTATGGTGGTTTTTTGGTTTCGATTCACTTGGACTGGTGGTTCACTTAAAAGAGATGGTCAACCAATGGTTCACCACTTAAGTGACTACGGTTCAAAAGAACCAATGGTTTCTTTATTTAGAGGCTGATGGTGGGCCTCTACATCCAACGACCAATGGCTTAGCAGGTCTCCACAATTGGTGGACCTACTGTTGTATGATTATATAAGCTCTTAGCCATGGATACATGGAGAGCTATTGGGACACCTCGAGCTTTTCTCTTTCCTTATCTATAAGCCTTATATACCTATACTTTAGCTCAAAAAATGAAACCTTTAGGCCATGCTTGACTTACCAGAAAGGACTACAATGGTTTGACATATAAGGTAGGATATCATCACATAGGACAAAACCAACAATTTGGCATTACGTTCCCATGTTTGGTTGCAACACGTCAAGAACTCTGAGGTATAGGACATGAAGAATAGAGCTGCAATTGCACAGTGATCACCACTACCAACACCAAAGTTATGAGAAACCTCCTACTCATTGATCATTTTGTGAGTCTCCTTCTGATAGATTTTTTAAGATGAATTGTGTTAGACAAGTCACCAGTAGATCCACGATAGCACTAATTTCAAATCAATTAAAAAACATAGTAGTGCTAAACTACATGCCAATCAGGATTGTTTCTTTAGACGCTGTGGGGGATCATCTCCTTTTATTACTTTGCCAAAAATGTTTCTAAAGCTGTGGCAAATTTCGTGATAGGAAATACAAGCAAGGTTTTAGTTTTTCTACTTTGTCACCATCAGGTGCTTAGGCGCAATGTTGACTATGGAATCACGAGACCACATTGGGGGTGCTGATTCATGTGAGAGGAGAAGTGAGTAATCAAAAGAAAGGAAATACAAATAAGTTTCCAGTTTTAGATGTCTCGAGGAAGGATAATCCAGAGGAGGTTGCCCGAAGGAGCACCGCAGGAGGAAGAGGTAATTAGGATTATGGGTCAAGATGGGAGAGTCAACCATGGCGAGGTGAGGGTGGAGTGCATATATCATGCCACTCCTGGGGGGTGCAGAACTCGCCAATCCTACTCAGTCAAGACTCTAGTCCATTATGAATGCTATCCCAATGTTTATTTGTGTAAGTAAATGTGGGATTGCACTTATGAAAGGAATTTCAATCCTATCCTACACATGATTATACAAATCAAACATAGCCTTAGACTCTTATCTCTTCCATCCTTTCTAGATCTTCATCTTTCCTTGCTTGATGGTAAACAAGAGTGCCCAAGAGATAAAAGTTAGCCAACCTTCTTGGTTAAGCATCTAGGGTTTGTGGAGCTACCCTTACTATATCTGACCTAAACTAGTAAGTATCTCCTTCTCTACTTCATTTGTTTTGCTGTTCCTCTTCCTCCTATCTTCTTCTTGGATGGAACTGTGTTGTCCCATGGTAAAGTTTTCTCTAAAGCTCAAGAATGTATTTGTCTTCTTCCTTCACCTAGGGTTTACTGACTTTCTTGAAGAAGGAGCTTACTTGGCCGAGTTAAGAGCTTATACTAGGGTTCTTTACCTTCCTTGACCAAGTTTTCTTGCTGATTAGAGTCAGATCTTCTTACTATAGGTGAGTTTTATAACCCTCTTCACTTTTATTTCTTACTGCAAGCTTTCTTACTCATGTTCTTGATCTAAATCGAAGATCTATGCATATAAAAGCTATTGTTTCTTAGGATTTTTTTATGGTGTTCCTTGATTAGTTTTTAGTTCTATATGAACCTAAAATTATGTGCATGACCTTCCTGAGGTAGAGGAAGACTTAGATCAGGTTTACATAGAAACCTATGGTGCTAAGTACTTATCAAACAATAGCTTATACTTAGTATTATTTGGATGATTTTCAACTTTACACATGAACCAATGGTTGACCTTATATTAGAACCAATGGAGATGATTTTGTGGCAACTTATAATGATGACAGATGGTGTCAACCAATGGTCACATCTTAGATCAATTCTTGACACTTTTGGAAGCTCAATGATTGATGGCTTAGTGTCTTAAAGATGACATGATCCAATTGCGATTTTAGCTCAACATTCGATGGTGTTCAATGATGGTAGTACAGACCGCATCAACCGATGGTGACATAATGTGTCACAACTGATGGTGGTTAAGGTTATCATTGTAATGACCCCGCCTTCCGGTAACCCCCAATTAAGGGAAACTGAGAGGTCAGAGTTGTTATCCCAATTTCCAAATCAAAGGTTCAACAAATAATCAATAACAATTATTAAATTTACCAGACTTTACTGAAAAGTTGTAATAAAATAAACTTTTTACATAACATTTTAAAACTAGGATTTCTAAACTTCTATCCACATAGATACTAATCTAACGAATCTTCCTTTTCACTTTAATTCTCATTTAATTCCACATATGCCACCTTACTATTTGTTCTTTTCATTTGTACCTAAAACACCGACAAACAAAATGTCGGTCAGCATAAAACTGGTATGTGGGGGAAACAATAATCGCACAACTATGATAACAATGTAATCAGCAAATTATCATTTAATAGCCAAGATTACGCCTTAAGCAATACTACTCAATCCTTACCTATCCCCTATCTCTATGCTGAGCCTGCATTGGAGTTGGATACTACCTCTCTCTATGGTAGATCCTTACCCCCATGGCCCTACCTCACAGGTAGCCAATACTTAGGGTTATAGAGTCGCATGGCCATACCCAAAGGTAGCCCAATCCCTGACTCAAGGTGACTTGATGGACCTACCCCATTGGTAGCCATGTACTAAGTCATCCAATGACCTGATGGACCTACCCCATAGGTAGCCATGTACTAGGTCAAACCATTAAGCCATAGAGGGGACTAGGATCTGAGCTAGTAGGCACATATCTTAAGTGATAGTCATATCCACTTTATAGTTTGCATGAATTAAATTCATCCAATAGTTTAATTCAAGTCGTCGAGGAAAACTTCAAAAAACCTCGAAAAACTAATTCGAGATATTCATAAGCATACCACATATCTGTCAGGCAGATTTGAGATAGAATCAACCAAGAAGGGAAATCCAATCAAGCAAGTACAAGAATCCTGAAATCACATCCAATACTTTTTTATCAAAATCTATTCAAACCATCTTTCTACTTAAGGTTTCTATTTCTTTTTAGGATTTCTACCTCTTTTAGGGTTTTCTTTGTAATTAGGGTTTTTACTTCATTTTACTCTTTTAAACCCTAATTTTTCATCTATCCTTCAAGAAAGTTATTAAGGTTACCTTGTAACAACATATAACCTTAATTTCAGAAATAACACAATTAATCATCAATTAAGTCAATTAAGCCTCTTTTACATTAAAGCTACCATTTTTATCATTTTAATCCATGTCAAGATCATTATTCTCATTTATCATCATTTCATAGTTCATTATGGTCTAAATCACATATGAACTCTATTTTCCATTAATTCTACCTTTATCCATTCGAAAACCCTAATTACTACACTAAGGGTATTTATCCACAATTAGGAACTTTCATACTTGAAATAGCTTGGAATTATCATATCTCACTTTATTCACGATTTTGAATAATTAAAACCATTATGAGTCACATTTACTAATATTAGGGTTTCAATGCCCATTAAAGCATACTTATGCACATGAACTCTCAATGAAACTAATTATGTGAAAAGTTCATCCTTTTTGTTCTTAATGTACCCTTTTTACATTTAACAGGTTAATATCTACTTTAATCATCCATTAAACCCTACTAAACACATTAATCATCTCAAAATAGGGTTTCTTAATCTTTAATTCATAAAAGTTGATAAATTACACTACTTTTCGAATTGCAATAGGAATTCGCCTCTAAAACAATTTTTAATTAATTCCTTTCATTTTTCTATTTAAAATACATATATTATTTGCTACTATCGGAGTTACCAATATGAAGATACAATTTTTGTAAAATTAACTCACCAGAGCCAATCAGAGCGCACCAAGTGTCCTGCTCCATGCAACGTTGCTTGGTTTAGTTGAAAACATTTCGATTTTATGATCCTATCCTTCCATAAGATGTTGGTGCTCCAGCCCAGGAGGGGCAAAATAGTCAAACACCACCTGTTCCATCTTCTTCCTCCCAACGCCCTAGTTGCGCTGACCTGTAGCGTGACACAGATCTGCCCCTCCCTCCTCAAGGCTCGGGGGTGGCCGTCCATGGCCGCCCCAACTCTGCTTCACCCTGGCACCCTCAAGGAACTTCCTAAATGTGGCCAAGACGGCTGGAAGCAAGCCCTAGCAGGTCTACAACTGGATCAATTTGCAGCTCACTTGCAGGCGTCGTGCATATGTAAAGAACTAAACAGATGATCATCACGTCTCTCTCTGATGATGTAGGAGCGTCGCAAACTCCTCGTACTACTCGCCTTGCTTCTGGGTTCACACCACCCCCTCCAGTTAGGGTTAGAACGGATGCAAGGTTGAAGAAGGAGAAGAGAGAGGTTTACATGGGATTTTTCTTGAACTCAATCCAGAGGCTCTACCCCTTTATATAAGGGTGGATATCCTCGTCCTAAGATGACCATCTAAGAGGAAACAAGTCCCATTAGGAATCATATTCCTTCAATGAGAAGCAAGTCTCTTCCTCTCTCTTAAATATCCTTTTGATATTCATTATTCTTTAGATATTAGAATTTCGAAAATCACCTCTTTTATTCACTTAGTACTTGCCCTTTAATCCATTGGTACGAATTTTATGTTATCTTTTAGTAGAAAATACCACTTCTTTAACAATGCCACGAAAACCATTAATTATGCATCACATTATCCTCTTATTTTCTATTATTGGTATTTTCTCTTTCTTTTTCTTCATTGGGGCTCCTTGGACCCCAAGAAACTCTAATATTTCGAAATCCTTTTTAGTGGACACTTATTATCCTTCTAGATGCATCTATTTCCATTATTTCCCATTATCTTGTTTATTACTTATTAAAATATCTCTTTTTGAGGATTTCTCTTTATCTTTATCTTATTTTCCTCATCGACATCCCTTTTAACATTAGGAATCCTTTGAATATGAAATTCCACCAAGGGTAACTCAGTTATACTTCTTTCCACTTATTTTCCACATTTTATCATTGTTTTCAATTTCTTTTTTTTAAGAAATATTCAATGGATCTTTTCTTTTCTTATTGCTTTCTTTTTGCAACTTTGGACTCCTTGGAACCCAAGGAACCCAAGAGGCACGAATTCCACCTTTGGATTAAATTCTTTTGCCTTCTAGAGGTTTCTACATTTTTCTTTTCTCCATTTCTTATTCATAATGGAGTTCCTTTTGGTTTTTCCTTGTTATTGGGCCCAATATCGAATAAATCCCACAAAATAATCATCAAGGCTATTGTAAACGAAAATCATTTATTCAAGACAAATTATATCATTACTTGTTCACATATCTTTAATATGAGAAATTACATTTCTCACCAAATGAACCCAAAAGTTGGGGTTGTAACATCCTTCCCCTCTTATAAGAGTTTTGTCCTCAAAATTCCATCAAGCAAACAGACAATTCAGGATAAGACTTTTACATGTCCATCATTGGCCCCTATGTGGCTTTTCCCTATCCATGGCACTTCCAAAGTACCTTTATCATCACATATTCCTTTCTCTGAGTTCTTTCACCTTGGCATCTATAAACCTCATAGGTGACTCAGGTCATTTTAGCCTCCCTTGGGGCTTGCTAGGTTCATGGATCCGCACATGGTCTGGGTACCTCACATAGTGCTCTAAATTGGACACATGAAACTCATCACACATCACATTGTCCTGAGGGGTAAGGGAAAACTTAACCTTCACCACCAAACCATGTCAAAAGAACCCATGCATCGGGGACTCAGCTCTCTTAGCTATAACTTAGAGGGGTCAAATTTTCATGTCACATATTCCCCAACAGTGAACTACATGTCAGTCTACTTTGCATCAGCTTATGACTCATGTCATCCCTGGGCTCCTTTCAGCCATTACACGATCAAAGTGACTTCATCTGCACACACTGTGGTCCTTTCTTGACCTTCGCGAGGTCCCTTCACCCACATCATCTTAATGAAGTGGTGACCGACACAACCTCCTTTACAGAGCTTCTTTACATCTCAATACTGGCTATGGTGGTTATCATCACATCTTACAGAAGACAAGAATTGTCTCCATGTATCACCCTGAACTAGCACACATGCCCTCATCAGACCCTCTAATCTGGATCGTACTAACCATTAGCTAGGGTGATAAAATGTACTAACATCGAGTTCTTCATGTACCTACTCCCACTTATGGAAGTGAACCTTTAGATCATACTCATGAACTTTTGAACTTGCATCATGGTGTAGTTGAACTATCTCTTTCTCACATGTAGTTCAACTGGATCTGTCCCTTGATAGTACTCTTTCTTTCTCATGTCATCTAGGTAAGGCGATCTACCATAACCCATATTGCATCTTGACCTTCCTTGGTCTAGGGGAGACTTACCATGACATCCATAGTGATGAACTCCCATTCCCTCTCAGGGACTCTTTTATCCTCTATATCGATACACTGAGTTACTGGTGTTCATCCTTCACCTCCTGGCTTGCATGGCAACATATCCCATGCAAGTTCATCCATGGTACCACTGTCACTTACCATCTTCATAGTACCATGGTGACCTTCAATCATGATCTCCTGTATTGTCATGATTCCTTAAGGTCGATCCCTCGGAAACCCTAAACCACTCTATTCGGGGTTTCATCACCTTCCTTTCCAGAGAAGTGCATCTGAGGTTCTACAACAATCCTTTCATCATGATAAGCCCTAGGCTGGCTAACCAAACAACCATTAACTAGATCAACCATTTGAGTGTTAGCCAAACTTATCTCTTTTTCCAACTGAGGGTTATCCTATCAACCTCTTCTAGCCTCCACCTAAACTAGCAACTGTATCTCATCTAGAGCATCCATTACCACTTCACATCCTTAGGTGTTAGGTAAAGTTGAAGACATACACCTCCATGTATTCCACTTATTATCTCATCTCATCTCTAAGTCTATCTTCATCAAGAAAACTCTGAGCTTATTCTCTTGGTTTTTCAAACTCAACTCATATCTCATAATAAAAACATCCTCATAAGAGGACTACCTTGTTTCCATCCATGTATCATCCACTCCACTAGGGTATGTTATCATCTCTGTCCTCATACCTCATGGAAAAGTTCCAACTCACATCATCTTTTATCCTTGGTGTATGACATGCTTATCGTCCTATCTCTCACTCCCATAACAAGAGGAAATAAGCATTTGGCTGCAGTCCAAATACAAAGTTCTTCCTATTCCAAGAGTAGAGATGGTACATCCCACCTTGCCAGTACACCTTTAAATCTAAGTTGAAACGTGCAGCTTATGCCTCTATATCACAATCATCTTGATATCAAAGTTACTTTAATGGGAAACTGGTCTAGAACCTACTTGGGTCCACACACAATCCTTTGTCATCTCCTCTAGGTCTATAGGGTACCAGCACTTTTGGGGTCATCCCTCTTCCCTCATGCATCTAGAGAGTGCCCTACTCATCTGCCCTTTGGGTCCTATGAGTTACATGAAGGTGATCAATCTCCTAACCCATGGCCCTCAGACAATGATAGTTGTTACCTCCCGACCCTATGGTCATGTGCAACTAGGGAATTAGGTAACTCCCGCTTCCATCAATCTTATCCCTACTTGACCCTAGGATAGACTTATGATTCTATTATAGTACATGTCCAACTTAGAACCTTACCCAAGCCTTCATCATCTCTCTCTCTCTCTGCATTCATGGGCTGACTTTCATCCTTTCATAGGGGTCATGGCAACATGCCTACCTTAGTCAGGCCCCCATCCTAGTTACCTCCATGGTAACACATCCATATGCACTTAGAGATGGTTATCTATGGGTCTACAGGTTCATTCTCATACTATGTACTTTTCACTTAGCTTCTCAAGATCCTATGAGACCTCTTTGGGTTTCCTCAAAACCCAAAAAATGGGTATACACTCTACCAAAGGGTCCCTCTCCCAGGATGGGAGGAAACTACAACTCTTGACAACAAGGTCACAAACATCCTTAGGGTTTACATCCATATGAGCCTGCTTAACCCAACAACTACTAAGGCATAAGCGGACCACCTACTAAACCATGCTAGGTCATACTTGTTCTCATTCCTCAGCATTGGATCAAGATCATACCTTCCCTTGTCATCAACTTAGTTGTGAGGGGTTCATCAAACATACCTTAAACTTAAGGGGTTTCCCTTTCCTCTAAACATGAGGAGTACCATGCTCGAAACTATAGAACTCAAATCTCATCATGAGCATCATGTACACCACTTCTGCTCTTAGGCCTAGGAACCATAGGTTCACTTTCCTAATGTCCAACTATCTGCTCAACCTCTTAACCACAAACCAAACAAGTACCGGGTATGGCATACACTTCCTGTCATCATTCTACTCGAGCAACACTTTAAAGTTTAGTCCTTCTCAATGACAATCAACAAGGTACAAAGCCTCCCAACTTGTTACTAAACCTCTCCATGTCTAAGGAACTCTTCTTCTCATCTATACCGTAGGTACAGAGGTACCAACAGACTCATCCTCTCTCCAGGGTTTGGTTCCTCTCATGGCAACCAAGACATCATCAGCCCCCCAGGAATTAAGCATGAGGCAACCACAAACATCCACTTAGGTTGCATCATCCTCAACTCCCCACTTTTCCTCATATCTTTGAGTCTAGGCTTCCAACCTTCTAGCTTGGGTCCTGCTCTCTCTCTCTCTCTCTCTAGAGCTAACTCCACAACCAGGTTGATACTAAAGGTCCTTTGTCCATGAAGACAGATCAGGCTCACAAGCATACCTCTACATGGTGAAGCCTATGTTCACGCTTATGTTTTCTCAAGGTTATCTACAACTCCTTATGCTTATCTCATCAGCTATCCAACGTACTCCCTTGGCCAGGGTTTCAACCTACTGCTCACACTACTGACGTATTCTGGGTGCCTACTATGCCATGCTCATATAAGCTCATGGGGTTCCATAGGTTCTTCTCTAACCTCATCAATGAAGGAGCTATCCTTCACTCTAACATGCACGACCCTTCCCAGGGATGGGTCACCAAAGGTACTCAGTCATCCAACCTCTCATGGCTCATATGGCATCCAAGGCATGTCTATCCAAATGACTAGTTTACCATGACATCTAACTCATCATGTCATCTTTGTCTCTAACCTTCACTTAGGGTTAGGGTTAACATCATCCTCAGAGGATGTGCCAGGTCTCCACTTATAATGGAGGTCTCTACCTCCAAGACTAACTCTCTTTACTTATCCTCCTGACAAGAAGGTCTAGCCTCAGGTCTCTCCTGAGGGCACGGCAACTTATGTCATGCGATCTAAGCATGTATCTATTCTTTTACGCTTAATCTATTAAGCTTATGTCCATGAAATTTTATTTACATGCCTTTTATTAGTTTGGTGGAGGATTCCTTAAACCTTATCAACCTTACCCATACCTCAAGAGGGTGAGGAAAAGAGAGAAAACCCTAATCCTTAAGGTCCTTAACAAAATTTGAGTTGAGAAGGAATGCACAAGATGAGAGAGTCCTAAAGGTATCTTATTTTGAGTCAAATCCTGAGACTTTGGCCAGGCAGTCACACGGATCTGGGAGTCCTCATATTCCGACTAGAAGTGCAGAGGAAAATCTTGCTTGCCCCCAGGCATGATCCTTTTCTAGACACCTCTGTCTTTCAGAAATTCCTCTAATAACTCCCTTGGGTTCTATAGAGTTTGTAAAATTTAATAATTATTACAGATTAAATGAGAAACCTATGCTCTGATACTAAATCTAACGACCCTGTCTTTCAGTAACCCCCAATTAAGGGAGACCAAGAGGTTAGAGACGTTATCCCAATTTTTGAATCAAAGGTTCGACAAATAATCAATAACAATTATTAAATTCTACCAGACTATACTGAAAGGCCGTAATAAAATAAACTTTTTACATACCTTTTTAAAACTGGGATTTCTAAACTTCTATCCACACAGATACTAATCTAACTAATCCTCCTTTGCACTTTAATTCTCATTTAATTCCACATATGCCACCTTACTATTTCTTCTTTTCATTTGTACCTAAAATGCCGACAAATAAAATGTCGGTCAGCATAAAGTTGGTATGTGGGGGAAACAATAATCGCACAACTATGATAACAATGTAATCAGCCAATTATCATTTAACAACCAAGATTACGTCTTAGGCAATACTACTCAATCCTTACATATCCCCTATCTCTGTGTTATCCCTACAGTGGACTTGGATACTACCTCTCTCTATGGTAGATCCTTACCCCCATGGCCCTACCTTACAGGTAGCCAATACTTAGGGTTATAGAGTCGCATGGACCTACCCAAAGGTAGCCCAATCCCTGACTCAAGGTGACTTGATGGACCTACCCCATTGGTAGCCATGTACTAAGTCATCCAATGACCTGATGGACCTACCCCATAGGTAACCATGTACTAGGTCAAACCATTAAGCCACAAAGGGGACTAGTATCTGAGCTAGTTGGCACATATCTTAAGTGATAGTCATATCCACATTATAGTTTGCATGAATTAAATTCATCCAGCAGTTTAATTCAAGTCATCAAGGAAAACTTCAAAAAACCTCGAAAAACTAATTCAAGATATTCATAAGCATAACCACATACCTGTCAGGCAGATTTGAGACAGAATCAACCAAGAAGGGAAATCCAATCAAGCAAGTACAAGAATCTTGAAATCACATCCAATTCCTTTTTATCAAAATCTATTCAAACCATCTTGCTACTTAAGGTTTCTATTCCTTTTTAGGATTTCTACCTCTTTTAGGGTTTTCTTTGCAATTAGGGTTTTTACTTGATTTTACTCTTTTAAACCCTAATTTCTTATCTATACTTCATGAAAGTTATTAAGGTTACCTTTTAACAACATATAACCTTAATTTAAAAAACAACACAATTAGTCATCAATTAAGTCCATTAAGCCTATTTTACATTAAAGCTACCATTTTTATCCTTTTAATCCATGTCAAGATCATTATGCTCATTTATCATCATTTCATAGTTCATTATTGTCTAAATCACATATGAACTCTATTTGCCATTAATTCTACCTTTATCCATTAGAAAACCCTAATTACTACACTAAGGGTATTTATCCACAATTAGGAACTTTTATACTTGAAATAGCTTGGAATTATCATATCTCACTTTATTCACAATTTTGAATAATTAAAATCATTATGAGTCGCATTTACTAATATTAGGGTTTCAAGGCCCATTAAAGCATATTTATGCACATGAACTCTCAATGAAACTAATTACGTGCAAAGTTCATCCTTTTTGTTCTTAATGTACCCTTTTTACATTTAATAGGTTAATATCAACTTTAATCTTCCATTAAACCCTACTAAACACATTAATCATCTCAAAATAGGGTTTCTTAATATTTAATTCATTAAAGTTGATAGATTACACTACTTTTCGAATTGCAATAGGAATTAGCCTCAAAAACTATTTTTAACGAATTCCTCTCATTTTTGTGAGAAAAATACATATATTATTTGACACTATTGAAGTTACCAATACGGAGATATGATTTTTGTAAAATTAACTCACCAGAACCAATCAGAGTGTGCCAAGTGTCCTTCTCCATGCAACGTTGCTTGGTTTAGTTGAAACCATTTCGATTTTTTGATCCTTCCCTTGCTTAATATGTTGGCGCTCCACCCCGCGCAGGGGCAAAATAGTCAAACGTCGCCCGTGCCATCTTCTTCTTCCCGATGCCCTAGTTGTGCTGACCTGTAGCGTGACACAAGTCTGCCCTTCCCTCCTCAGGGCTCGGGGGTGGCCTTCCATGGCCACCCCAGCTCTGCTTCACCCTGGCACCCTCGAGGCACTTCCTAAACGTGGCCAAGACGGCCAGATGCAAACCCTAGTAGGTCTACAACTGGATCGATTTGTAGCTCACTTGCAGGCATCGTGCAGATGTAAAGAGATAAACAGATGATCATCACGTCTCTCTCTAACGATGTAGGAGCATCGCAAACTCCTCGTACTACTCTCCTTGCTTCTGGGTTCACACCACCCCTCCAATTAGGGTTAGAATGGATGCAAGGTTGAAGAAGGTGAAGAGAGAAGTTTATATGGGATTTTTCTTGAACTCGATCCAGAGGCTCTACCCCTTTATATAGGGGTGGATATCCTCGTCCTAAGATGACCATCTAAGAGGAAACATGTCCTCTCCCATTAGGAATCATATTCCTTCAATGAGAAGTAAGTCTCTTCCTCTCTCTTAAATATCCTTTTGATATTCATTATTCTTTAGATATTAGAATTTCAAAAATCACCTCCTTTATTCTCTTATTACTTGCCCTTTAATCCATTGGTACGAATTTTATGTTTTCTTTTAGTAGAAAATACCACTTCTTTAACAATGCCACGAAAACCATTAATTATGTATCACATTATCCTCTTATTTTCTATTATTGGTATTTTCTCTTTCTTTTTCTTCATTGGGGCTCCTTAGACCCCAAGAAACTCTAATATTTCAAAATCCTTTTTAGTGGACATTTATTATCCTTCTAGATGTGTCTATTTCCATTATTTCCCATTATCTTGTTTATTTCTTATTAAAATATCTCTTTTTGCGGATTCCTCTTTATCTTTCTTTTATTTTCCTCATCAAAATCCCTTTTAACATTAGGAATCCTTTGAATACGAAATTCCACCAAGTGTAACTCAATTATACCTCTTTCCAATTATTTTCCACATTTTGTCATTGTTTTCAATTTTTTTAAAAAAGAAATATTTAATGGATCTTTTCTTTTCTTATTGCTTTCTTTTTGCAATTTTGGACTCCTTGGAACCCAAGGAACCCAAGAGGCATGAAATCCACCTTTGGATTAAATTCTTTTGCCTTCTAGAGGTTTCTACATTTTTCTTTTCTCCATTTCTTATTCATAATGGAGTTTGTTTTGGTTTTTCCTTGTTATTGGGCCCAATAGCCAATAAAGCCCACAAAACAATCATCAAGGCTATTGTAAATGAAACTCATTTATTCAAGACAAATTATATCATTACGTGTTCAAATATCTTTAATTTGAGAAATTACATTTCTCACCAAATGAACCCAAAAGTTGGGGTTGTAACAACCACAGTATATGTGTCAAACCTAAAACACCAACAAACAAAATGTGAGTGCTACTTTAATTAACTCCTAAATCGATGGTTTCTTTGGTTATACGATCCAAGGGTTAAACATACATATTAACTGATGGTTTTGAAATGTTATACCTTATCCAATGATTGGGATTGGATGCTTCATCGTCCAATGGTTTATAATGAAGTCCATAGTATGATGTGTCAATTCTAATAATGTGAATTGATGATTCAATGCCTTTAACTTATAGTCTTACCTTTTCCCTCATATAAATATATTTGATAGATCACCATAATAAGTGGATGTGTAACTCTAATGAGAGGTAGCTTGTTATACCTAACCATAATGTGACTAAGTGATGGTGGTCGATTGTAATCAACCCTCTTGAATGATTCCTAAGATAATGAAATACTCTTTATTGATTGGAACTCTTAAATGGTGACATCTGGATATCACAGTTCCTTGCTATGTTAAACTTATATGTCACCTGCGTGTTGATGACTTGTTGTTCTTTATTCTATAGCACAGAAAGATTATGATGAACTTACAACGATTGATGTAATGGTCTTAATGACCTTTGGGTATGGTTGAGACCTATTGGAGGTGTTATCCTCTTTGTAAACATGATAAGGGTTGAAACATTGGATTACCATGTCGTGGAATGGTATCATGGGGTGGTATGATGACAAGTGTGATCTCATGATTGGAAATAAAAATTAAAAATTATATCTTTTGGATTTGTTATACTTATAAACTTGCTAGGAATGAACTAGGGTGTGGGCTCTGATCTCTAAACAACGAATTAATCTCGATTTAAACATGTGCGGAAGCATTCGGTAAACAGCAGAAGACCAAAAATCACGGGAAATTAAAACTTTTTGAGACAAGAGCTTGAAACCTCAAACCTTTTCCATAGAAAAAGGATTTAACTGTTTACATCACTGACAATTACTTCTTGAGTAATTATATACAACATGATACAAAACTTCTCAAGAATTCATACTCAAAACACTCCAGGACCTGAGAGTACAGAGGACACATAAGATTGACTCTATACTACACCATGCAGCAGGCTAGATCTCCACCTGAGATAACTACTGCTCTTGATGCTGCTGGGATTGGTCACCTGAGTTCTTGTCCCTCCGTCTTCGACGACCACCTAAAAAAGTAGAAGTCTACGGGGTGAGACAATTATACATAATTGCCCCAGTGAGAGTTATAACTCTCCACTAGAAGCTTTATAAGCAAGGCAGGGAATAACTAAAGCAATAAAAGCCTTCAAGGTATTCACTAGCAGTTTGATGGTAAGCAAGAGTTCAACCAATAATGAAATATGAGAACATCTATGCTATTCAAGGTAACATCAATCAAATAACTCGTAGATAACTCTAACAGATATACTACGCTGTTGATTATGTTTTTAAGGGAGTATAGGGATGCATCTCACCTTTTAGACTGTGTGGTGGGGAATGATGGACTACATGAATCTACATCAAATCCTCTCACCATTTCTATTTTAGTGAAGGTATGACGGACTACAAGAATCTACATCAAATACCTACACTAGGATGTAAGGTTCTACACATCCATGTACCCCATATTCTCAAAAGTATATGATCCAGGAGTTCCCTGGGGAAAACCTGCTTCACCATCATTTAGACTCTGACAATGATGGATCTATGATCAGGACTCTACATTTCACTTGATTAGTTAGGTACATTCAGTATTCTTATCATCATACAACAACACAGCTATATATGAGAATACTAAAATGTAGCAGGCCTAACTTATCACAATCATCAGTTATTTCATCTCAAGTCATCTGTCAAGCATGACCTTGATAACATTTATGGCTCTTACAGCCCGTAAATCACAAAAGATGTCACCTAACAGTGCATCAAGATGATTCATTATTCATAAAGCTTAAGACATGCTTTTAATGAATATAACATGGCATTCCATTCCTGGATATAACCATCATCTCATAACAACCTGCATGGTTCATTAATATAACCTGGCACTCCATATCTGGATATGCCCATCATCTCATAACAACCTGCATGGTACATTCAACAGATAATAGTAAACAATTCAACAATTAAGGATGCATTCTCAAATTAGGGTTTTCCTTGGAATCCCCCTCAACTAGGGATTCACATGGAATCACTCTTATCTAGGGTTTCACATGGAATCACCTTCAACTAGGGTTTCACATGGAATTACCCTCAACTAGGGTTAAAACCCAAAAGCCCTGTCAATTAGGGTTTATATTCATGATTAGGGTTTCATGATCTCTCTTCTTAAGGATCATACCCTTAATCACCACATGAATCATATTCATGTATGAATTCATGTTAACATCATCTCAAATTGATTAGGTCATATCAACCCTTCAATCAAGAGCATACAACTCTGCTTAACGTAGTGTTATCAAGTCATTGGTCCAGTAAGCAATTAGGGATTCATTCCTTAATTGGTACTAGTCCCTTAGGTACTGTTAGGGTTTCAACCTTTGTACCTTATTTGTTTATCATTACTAATCATCATTGGGTCAATGGTTCATTCATCATCTTAATTCTTAAGAGATTCAATCACAATGGACCTCCATTACATAAAGCATCTAATTGAATTAGGGTTACCAATGTTGATTCCTTCAATCATTGGATACATGGAACCAGTCCTCAATTGGGCCTACCCTCATACTTCAATTGAGTTAAATAGGTCAACCTTCAACTGATTTGACCCTTAAATAACCCTCAACTGGTCATCAATTAGGGTTTTATTCAATTGAATTAGGGTTTACTATTCATCTTTCATGTCTACACCCTAAACTTAGGGTTTACTATTCACTCCATGGTGAATTGTACTCATTACATCATCATGTAAGAGAAACATCATTATTAAGGCTCTTAATTAGGATTAAGATCCATTAGATATTATAAATAGGGTTTCCATGACCTTACATAGGTGGGTCATTCCCTAAACATGCACATTCATGTGTAATTGAAGTATCTCACTAAAGTTTCCACCTTAAAAAGGGTACTTTCTCTCTTAGGATACTTTCTCACTCTAGAAATACTTTCTCTCTCTTCTCACTAGTAGATGGTGACAACACCACTCTAGATCAGGTTGAGATAAATCTCCATTGACTAACATAAGCCAAAACATCAACATCATGTGATTAGGGTTTGATTAGAACAAGGTTTTATCCCTTTAGACCCCTCAAGGGTATTTTGGTAATTTGCCACATGATCACCATCATGGGTTAACTCACTAATCACATAGTCCCTTAATGACCTAGGTTACCATTAGGGTTTAGATTGAATCATCATTGAGCTAATTACACCATCAAATGGTTAAGTACAAACCATCACCAATCTCCAAACGGTTTCAACCTTCAAACGGTTTCAACCACCCAAACGGGACCGTTTGGATCCAAACGGTCTTGAGACCGTTTGGAAGTGAAGACCGATTGGAGGGGTTGACTTCCAAACCGTTTGGAGCTTCAATCGGTTTGAGGTCGTTTGGACCAATCGACCTTGAGGTCGTTTGAGCCCAAACGGTCTTGAGGTCGTTTAAGCCCAAACGGTCTTGAGACCATTTGTCCCCAAACGGTCTTGATACCGTTTGGTCTCAAACGGTCTTGAGACCGTTTGGTCCAAATGGGCTCAAACCGTTTGGACCTCCAAAGGGGTTCAAAGGTCACCAATGTTCATGGATATGTGTGATGAAGCCCTCAATTGATCAAACCTATGCTAACCACTTATAAATTGAGTCAATTAGGGTTAGCCTTAGCCACTTAGACATCAAATTGACCCTCAATTGCAAGCCAATTAGGGTTCAATCATTCTCAATTAGGGTTTCAAGTTGATTGGTCATCAATGTTCAACAATGTGAATCAATTCAAGGTTGAACCTATCAATTGACCTCCAATTGGGCTCAAACTTGGCCCAAAAGGTCTTGAGGTCGTTTGGACATCATCCAAACGGTCTTGAGACCGTTTGCCCAAAGTTTGACCAAGATCCAAATCGTTTTGACTAAGGTTGAAGACCAATTAGGTCAAAATCAGCAATTTTCATCAATTCATCAATTTCCTACAATTGGACCTTCAAACCATTAGATTAACTCAACCCTAGCCCTTCAAACGGTCTTGGGTTGTGCCCAAACGGTCTTGAGACCGTTTGGAGAAATCCCCAAACGGTCTTGAGACCGTTTGGGTCCTTCAACCCAAAACTCAACAAGATCTATATGTTAAATCAGCACTTTTTCACCCGATTAGGGTTTCATGTTGAAGTGCCTTCAACTCTCAATTGGTTAAGAATTAGACTTTGATTCTTTACAGAGATGAAATTCAATATATTAGGAACAGGCCCTCAAACGGTCGTCCCTTGGTCAACTCTTTCAAACGGTCTTGAGACTTTTTCAATCCAAACGGTCTTGCAAGACCGTTTGAGAGCAAACGGTTTGAAACCGTTTGAACCCAAACGGTTTGCAACCGTTTGGACCAAAAAGGTCCAAGGTCATTTGAAAAAGTAACATAGGGAACCACTCCCCTCATCTTCAACCTCTAGCAAGGTCGGTTTCTCCACTGATTTGCTTGCAAACGTGCAAGGAAGAAGGGAGGTAGAAGGAGAATTTACCAAGTAAATTGCAAGAATTGAGCATACATATAAAGCATAAGTTTAGAGTTATAAAACCCGCCTCAAAGTTGATCCTAAAGCTCCAAGCTTTAATGGCGTCCTTGAGCTTCCACAACTTGGTCAGGGGTGAATTCTCCAAGGAAACGTTGCTTTGGTTGGCTAGCACAAGAAGACTAAGTAAGCTAACCACAAAACCAACCTTAGAAAGTGAATTCCTCCATGAATTCGAGCTAGAAGGTGGGGTTCTCTTACCTAGAACAGGTTGGTCGTCCCCCCCTGAGCTCCAGAGCTACCCTTGGCCGTTTGAGCAAGAAGAGATGAGAATGCAGTAAAGGAAAGATCGTTCACTTATCTTGTAAAGAGGTGGCTTATATACTTTAGCCCCTTTTACATCCTAAGGACCTTACAAGATTGGAAATCACATCTAGGTCCTTCCTTGCTCAAAGGCACGTCCAAACTCATCTATCCTTATGCAAATCTCATGGAGTCTCAAGATCTAAGGGTAAAGAAAGCCAACCTACAACTAGGGTACATCCATGAAAGATTTATGTACCCAAATTAGGTGTTTTTCACCACAGAGATCATCTTTTCTTATCTGATCAATCTTTGATGTGCCCCTTTCATTATTTCTACTCTAAATGATGACAAGAGTCATAAAAGATGTTCTAGATATTAATAATTACAACTTGGACCCCTCAATTTGGGTAAATTACACTTTACCCCAAATTAGGGTTTCTAAGCATGGGAATTGCTTCCACAGCTGCACCTTGGTGCTTAAGCTTGGGAAATCCCTCAAACTTTACCATAACCATTCTCATGATGTCTCAACATCAAAGGAACATCTTATCTTGTGAATTTTGCAAGTTCAACCCTTAAACTGGGTAATTTGCACATAGGTCCCTGCATACAACACAATGCTACAACTTTATACAAAAAGGAGCGAAATTGAAAGTAAATGTTCCTGAGGAACTTAATTACATGCCAGGGAGTGTTCACAAGTATATTAATTACATATTTAGGCAAAACTTCCAGGGTAAGGTCATAACCCAGGTCAGGGGTGTTACAAATTCTTTACCCCTTCAAAAGGATTTCGTCCCCGAAATCGATAAAGCATATTATAAGAAAAGAGCAGGATATTTTCTTCTCATTTCATCTTCTAGTTCCCAAGTGGCTTCTTCAACACCACGATGGTTCCAGAGGACTTTTACAAGGCTTATATCTTTCTTCTTTAACTTTTTAGTTCTGCTATCGAGGATTGACACTTGTCCCTCCTCATACGTTATATCTTCATTTAATTCTACTTCCATAGGTTGTAGAACTGACTCGGTATCTGGATGACATTTCCTCAGCATGGAAATGTGAAACACAGGGTGCAGCTCCTACAACTCCTGAGGTAACTCTAGTCTATAGGCCACCTTTCCAATTTTTTTCAACAATTGGATAAGGTTCCATAAATCTAGGAGCTAACTTTCCTTTCTTCCCAAAACGAAGGACTCCTTTCTAAGGTGAGACCTTGAGATACACTCTGTCTCCAACCTGGAATTCTAGGGGTCTACGACGTTTATCGGCATATGATTTCTGTCTATCTTGTGCAGTCTTAAGCTGTTGTTGTATTACTTTAATCTTTTCTGTAGTTTGCTGCACAAGATCAGGGCCTAACAACTGGTGCTCACTAGTTTCATACCAACACAAGGGTGATCTACAACGTCTACCATATAAGGCTTCATATGGTTCCATATCAATGTTATGTTGATAGCTACTGTTATAGGCAAACTCTATCAAGCTTAGATGTAGATCCCAACTCCCGGTAAACTGGAGAACACATGCTCTCAACAGATCTTCTAAGGTCTGTATAGTTCTTTCTGACTGTCCATCAGTCTGGGGATGAAAGGCTGTACTAAACCTTAGCTTGGTGCCTAGGTCTCTGTGTAACTGTTCCCAAAAGCGACTTGTAAACTGGGGACCTCTGTCAAAAACTATAGTGACAGGAACTCCGTGCAACCGCACTATCTCTTGAACATATATCTGGGATAACCTTTCAGCAGAATAGGTTGTTTTGACAGGTAAGACAAGTGTATTGTCCCCAAAATCTCAGACAAAAGGAGAAACAGAGTATTCATTAATCATGCCCTCAAGTCTCCACATATTATCTTAATATCATGGAGGTATCATGAATTCTGCAATTCCACACAAGGCTCCTTTCACTAATTCAACCTTACCAATGTTTATGCAGAGCATAAACCCCTAACATATGATGTCCATATTATTGGAAAGAAGAGGCATAAAAGAACATACTTCTATCATTACCCAAGAATATTTATCAAAAAGAACAACATATATATCTAACAAGGATAATGTACTCAGTAATCCTTTACAACTCTATGTAATTGGGATAGTTCACATAGTTCTTCTTATTAATTGGAAATGTCACATAGCTTTTCCCTTTTTGATTGGAAACGACACATAGCTCTTCCATTTTTAATTGGGAATGACACATAGCTCTTCCCTTTTTGTTGGGGATGACACATAGCTTTCCCCTTTTTGATTGTTTGGGAATGACACATAGCTCTTCCCTTTTTTGTTGGGGATGACACATAGCTTTCCCTTTTTTTGTTTGTTTGGGAATGACACATAGCTCTTCCCTTTTTGTTGGGGATGACACATAGCTTTCCCTTTTTTGTTTGTTTGGGTATGACACATAGCTCTTCCCTTTTTGTTGGGGATGACACATAGCTTTCCCCTTTTTGATTGTTTGGGAATGACACATAGCTCTTCCCTTTTTGTTGGGGATGACACATAGCTTTCCCTTTTTGTTTGTTTGGGAATGACACATAGCTCTTCCCTTTTTGTTGGGGATGACACATAGCTTTCCCCTTTTTGATTGTTTGGGAATGACACATAGCTCTTCCCTTTTTGTTGGGGATGACACATAGCTTTCCCTTTTTGTTTGTTTGGGAATGACACATAGCTCTTCCCTTTTTGTTGGGGATGACACATAGCTTTCCCCTTTTTAATTGTTCCATATTTCTTATTTCATGATACTCATTAGATTGTATCAGAATGATTGCTTGATCAGGGAAATCAAAAAGATATCAATCTAGGAGTTTCCATACTCACTTTATCATCAATAGCTGTATACCTGGCCAGGGTTTACAAATACTGAGATCAAGTAGTATGCACTTACATACTGTCTCATTCCTCACTTTTCATATCCTTATACACACAAGGTTTTCCATTCCTATATTTCCTCCAGGCATCATTTCTAAATCTCATCTTTTGACATACAGATAAGAGAGATTATAAAACATTTTAAGGAACATTGAGTGAGATATAAGTTCTCATCTCCCTTGTGTCCTTATAGGACTAGTCAAAATAATTTCAAAAACAACTATTTTCATATCTTTAACACATAGAAACATGAAAATGAAATATCAGAATCACTTTATTTCCTCTGACCTGCCCGGGACGTCTGTCCACGTCCTCTATTGTTACTAGAAAACTGCCTCCTTTGTGATCCTTGCTGACTCTGCCCCTGAGGTTGAGTCATCATTGGATTCCCGTCTAGACAATCTTTCACCAGATGTCCCGGTTGTCTGCATTGATAACAGATTCTAGGTATAGTATAAGGTCGGTGAGGTCCAGACACCGATGTTGATGCTATATTGGAGGCCTTATTTGGAATATAACTAAGATCCCTATCCCTAATTGGCATCCATTGTGTCTGGGTTTGGGATCTTAATGGTGCTGTCGATGCAGAAAATCTCGGCTTCTTAAAACTTTCAGACTTTTGTTTTTGAGTCTGAGTGTACACCTTCTTGCTACTAGTCTATCGTTTCTCAATTTCAGACCTCTCTATCCTCCTTACTGATTCCACAAAAATGGCAAACCCCTCCTTGTTCTCTAAAGCAGACACAGGAGTGGTCAGTTCAGCGTTCAACCCCTTCTCAAAGCGCTGAATTATTTCCTCATCATTAACTGCCATTTGAGGACAAAACCGCAACAGCTCCATGAACTTAGCTTCGTACTCGCTAATGTTCATCATACCCTGTCTCAGTCTCTCAAACTGAGAGATCTTCTCATCTAGGAAGGTCTTCGGGAAATATCTTTGGACAAATTCCCGCCGAAAGTCTCCCCACGAGATTTCTATTCCAGGTCTCTTCTGCTCTTCCATGGTCCACCAGTGACCAGCACTTCCTTTGAGAAGATAGACAGCATGTCTAACCTTCTCAGCTTCAGGGATGTTGAGGATCCTGAAAGCCTTCTCCAGCTCTGTCAACCACAGATCAGCATTTGCGGGGTCAGCAGTCCCATGGTACTCGGTAGCTCCGACATGACGTAGTTGCTCGAACGTCTTTCTGATACCTTGCCCCTCTGGTTGGACAGGTTCCCTAGGTGCAGGCATAGGCAACCTGTCGGTTATATGTGTCATGGCAGTCATAAACTGCCCAAACATAGTCTGGACTGCTGGGTTACCCATATCAGCTGGGTCAAACTGGGGTGGCTCTCTAAGTTGTTCTGGTACAGGCTGTTCCACCTCTGGTACTCCTGCACCGCCTTGAGGTGCACTGACACTAATTTCTCCCACATACTCATCATGTGGCTCTGACATCTTAAGTATCTTCTTCTCCTGAGGAGTAGAAGACTCTATTAGATAAGGAAGGAATACTAAAGATAGACTCGACTTCCTATGTCATATGCCTCTGTCGACTCGGCGAACCTAGAGCTCTGATACCACTTAATTGTGGGCTCCGATCTCCAAACCACGAATTAATCTCAATTTAAACATGTGCGGAAGCATTTGGTAAACAGCGGAAGACCAAAAATCACGGGAAATTAAAACTTTTTGAGACAAGAGCTTGAAACCTCAAACCTTTTCCATAGAAAAAGGATTTAACTATTTACATCACTGACAATTACTTCTTGAGTAATTATATACAACATGATACAAAACTTCTCAAGAATTCATACTCAAAACACTCCAGGACCTGAGAGTACAGAGGACACATAAGACTGACTCTATACTACACCATGCAGCAGGCTAGATCTCCACCTGAGATAACTACTGCTCTTGATGCTGCTGGGATTGGTCACCTGAGTTCTTGTCCCTCCGTCTTCGACGACCACCTAAAAAAGTAGAAGTCTACGGGGTGAGACAATTATACATAATTGCCCCAGCGAGAGTTATAACTCTCCACTAGAAGCTTTATAAGCAAGGCAGGGAATAACTAAAGCAATAAAAGCCTTCAAGGTATTCACTAGCAGTTTGATGGTAAGCAAGAATTCAACCAATAATGAAATATGAGAACATCTATGCTATTCAAGGTAACATCAATCAAATAACTCGTAGATAACTCTAACAGATATACTACGCTGTTGATTATGTTTTTAAGGGAGTATAGGGATGCATCTCACCTTTTAGACTGTGTGGTGGGGAATGATGGACTACATGAATCTACATCAAATCCTCTCACCATTTCTCTTTTAGTGAAGGTATGACGGACTACAAGAATCTACATCAAATACCTACACTAGGATGTAAGGTTCTACACATCCATGTACCCCATATTCTCAAAAGTATATGATCCAGGAGTTCCCTGGGGAAAACCTGCTTCACCATCATTTAGACTCTGACAATGATGGATCTATGATCAGGACTCTACATTTCACTTGATTAGTTAGGTACATTCAGTATTCTTATCATCATACAACAACACATCTATATATGAGAATACTAAAATGTAGCAGGCCTAACTTATCACAATCATCAGTTATTTCATCTCAAGTCATCTGTCAAGCATGACCTTGATAACATTTATGGCTCTTACAGCCCGTAAATCACAAAAGATGTCACCTAACAGTGCATCAAGATGATTCATTATTCATAAAGCTTAAGACATGCTTTTAATGAATATAACATGGCATTCCATTCCTGGATATAACCATCATCTCATAACAACCTACATGGTTCATTAATATAACCTGGCACTCCATATCTGGATATGCCCATCATCTCATAACAACCTGCATGGTACATTCAACAGATAATAGTAAACAATTCAACAATTAAGGATGCATTCTCAAATTAGGGTTTTCCTTGGAATCCCCCTCAACTAGGGATTCACATGGAATCACTCTTATCTAGGGTTTCACATGGAATCACCTTCAACTAGGGTTTCACATGGAATTACCCTCAACTAGGGTTAAAACCCAAAAGCCCTGTCAATTAGGGTTTATATTCATGATTAGGGTTTCATGATCTCTCTTCTTAAGGATCATACCCTTAATCACCACATGAATCATATTCATGTATGAATTCATGTTAACATCATCTCAAATTGATTAGGTCATATCAACCCTTCAATCAAGAGCATACAACTCTGCTTAACGTAGTGTTATCAAGTCATTGGTCCAGTAAGCAATTAGGGATTCATTCCTTAATTGGTACTAGTCCCTTAGGTATTGTTAGGGTTTCAACCTTTGTACCTTATTTGTTTATCATTACTAATCATCATTGGGTCAATGGTTCATTCATCATCTTAATTCTCAAGAGATTCAATCACAATGGACCTCCATTACATAAAGCATCCAATTGAATTAGGGTTTCCAATGTTGATTCCTTCAATCATTGGATACATGGAACCAGTCCTCAATTGGGCCTACCCTCATACTTCAATTGAGTTAAATAGGTCAACCTTCAACTGATTTGACCCTTAAATAACCCTCAACTGGTCATCAATTAGGGTTTTATTCAATTGAATTAGGGTTTACTATTCATCTTTCATGTCTACACCCTAAACTTAGGGTTTACTATTCACTCCATGGTGAATTGTACTCATTACATCATCATGTAAGAGAAACATCATTATTAAGGCTCTTAATTAGGATTAAGATCCATTAGATATTATAAATAGGGTTTCCATGACCTTACATAGGTGGGTCATTCCCTAAACATGCACATTCATGTGTAATTGAAGTATCTCACTAAAGTTTCCACCTTAAAAAGGGTACTTTCTCTCTTAGGATACTTTCTCACTCTAGAAATACTTTCTCTCTCTTCTCACTAGTAGATGGTGACAACACCACTCTAGATCAGGTTGAGATAAGTCTCCATTGACTAACATAAGCCAAAACATCAACATCATGTGATTAGGGTTTGATTAGAACAAGGTTTTATCCCTTTAGACCCCTCAAGGGTATTTTGGTAATTTGCCACATGATCACCATCATGGGTTAACTCACTAATCACATAGTCCCTTAATGAACTAGGTTACCATTAGGGTTTAGATTGAATCATCATTGAGCTAATTACACCATCAAATGGTTAAGTACAAACCATCACCAATCTCCAAACGGTTTCAGCCTTCAAACGGTTTCAACCACCCAAACGGTCTTGAGACCGTTTGACCCCAAACGGTCTTGAGACCATTTGGATCCAAACGGTCTTGAGACTGTTTGGAGGTGAAGACCGTTTGGAGGGGTTGACTTCCAAACCGTTTGGAGCTTCAATCGGTTTGAGGTCGTTTGGACCAATCGACCTTGAGGTCGTTTGAGCCCAAACGGTCTTGAGGTCGTTTGAGCCCAAAGGGTCTTGAGACCGTTTGGCCCCAAACGGTCTTGAGACCGTTTGGTCCAAATGGGCTCAAACCGTTTGGACCTCCAAAGGGGTTCAAAGGTCACCAATGTTCATGGATATGTGTGATGAAGCCCTCAATTGATCAAAAATATGCTAACCACTTATAAATTGAGTCAATTAGGGTTAGCCTTAGCCACTTAGACATCAAATTGACCCTCAATTGCAAGCCAATTAGGGTTCAATCGTTCTCAATTAGGGTTTCAAGTTGATTGGTCATCAATGTTCAACAATGTGAATCAATTCAAGGTTGAACCTATCAATTGACCTCCAATTGGGCTCAAACTTGGCCCAAACGGTCTTGAGGTCGTTTGGACATCATCCAAACGGTCTTGAGACCGTTTGCCCAAAGTTTGACCAAGATCCAAATCGTTTTGACTAAGGTTGAAGTCCAATTAGGTCAAAATCAGCAATTTTCATCAATTCATCAATTTCCTACAATTGGACCTTCAAACCATTAGATTAACTCAACCCTAGGACTTCAAACGGTCTTGGGTTGTGCCCAAACGGTCTTGGGACCGTTTTGAGAAATCCCCAAACGGTCTTGAGACCGTTTGGGTCCTTCAACCCAAAACTCAACAAGATCTATATGTTAAATCAGCACTTTTTCACCCGATTAAGGTTTCATGTTGAAGTGCCTTCAACTCTCAATTGGTTAAGAATTAGACTTTGATTCTTTACAGAGATGAAATTCAATATATTAGGAACAGACCCTCAAATGGTCGTCCCTTGGTCAACTCTTTCAAACGGTCTTGAGACCGTTTCAATCCAAACGGTCTTGCAAGACCGTTTGAGAGCAAACGGTTTGAAACCGTTTGGACCAAAAAGGTCCAAGGTCGTTTGAAAAAGTAACATAGGGAACCACGCCCCTCATCTTCAACCTCTAGCAAGGTCGGTTTCTCCACTGATTTGCTTGCAAACGTGCAAGGAAGAAGGGAGGTAGAAGGAGAATTTACCAAGTAAATTGCAAGAATTGAGCATACATATAAAGCATAAGTTTAGAGTTATAAAACCCGCCTCAAAGTTGATCCTAAAGCTCCAAGCCTTCAAGCTCCAAGCTTTAATGGCGTCCTTGAGCTTCCACAACTTGGTCAGGGGTGAATTCTCCAAGGAAACGTTGCTTTGGTCGGCTAGCACAAGAAGACTAAGTAAGCTAACCACAAAACCAACCTTAGAAAGTGAATTCCTCCATGAATTCGAGCTAGAAGGTGGGGTTCTCTTACCTAGAACAGGTTGGTCGTCCCCCCATGAGCTCCAGAGCTACCCTTGGCCGTTTGAGAAAGAAGAGATGAGAATGAAGTAAAGGAAAGATCGTTCACTTATCTTGTAAAGAGGTGGCTTATATACTTTAGCCCCTTTTACATCCTAAGGACCTTACAAGATTGGAAATCACATCTAGGTCCTTCCTTGCTCAAAGGCACGTCCAAACTCATCTATCCTTATGCAAATCTCATGGAGTCTCAAGATCTAAGGGTAAAGAAAGCCAACCTACAACTAGGGTACATCCATGAAAGATTTCTGTACCCAAATTAGGTGTTTTTCACCACAGAGATCATCTTTTCTTATCTGATCAATCTTTGATGTGCCCCTTTCATTATTTCTACTCTAAATGATGACAAGAGTCATAAAAGATGTTCTAGATATTAAGAATTACAACTTGGACCCCTCAATTTGGGTAAATTGCACTTTACCCCAAATTAGGGTTTCTAAGCATGGGAATTGCTTCCACAGCTGCACCTTGGTGCTCAAGCTTGGGAAATCCCTCAAACTTTACCATAACCATTCTCATGATGTCTCAACATCAAAGGAACATCTTATCTTGTGAATTTTGCAAGTTCAACCCTTAAACTGGGTAATTTGCACATAGGTCCCTGCATACAACACAATGCTACAACTTTATACAAAAAGGAGCGAAATTGAAAGTAAATGTTCCTGAGGAACTTAATTACATGCCAGGGAGTGTTCACAAGTATATTAATTACATATTTAGGCAAAACTTCCAGGGTTAGGTCATAACCCAGGTCAGGGGTGTTACATAGGGTTTGTATGTCCATTTGTATGATGAAGCCTTAATTCATCTAATTGGCATAACTAATCAAGGGAGACCCTAATCATGTAGTGCCCTATGACATAGAATTATCATCAGTGTCAAAACTTACTGGATGGTGAAACGAGTGTTCCATAGGGAAACTTGAAGAGCATATTGTTGAGTATGCATGGTGCATGAGACTATGTGTTTCCTTGACATCCTTACTTACATGTTATGGATGATGGTTATGGTCATGTGCCTTAGATATTGTGATATGTGAAAAGCATCAGAGGGTACAACTACAAGATGCTTCAGACAAAACATGCATGTGTGACCTGTTCTCTAGCGTTGTGACATGTACCAATGCG
This sequence comes from Alisma plantago-aquatica, assembly GCA_963693085.1. Classification (NCBI taxonomy): domain Eukaryota; kingdom Viridiplantae; phylum Streptophyta; class Magnoliopsida; order Alismatales; family Alismataceae; genus Alisma; species Alisma plantago-aquatica. The sequence continues at coordinate 597,140,873 of OY856411.1, forward strand.
GGCTAGCTGTTTTCACCTTGACGATATGTTATTATTCAAAGTTAACTGTTATGTCATCGCATTGTCTCTCATAATGATTAAGAGTTGTGGGTGATATCATGGATTCTGACTCTTACATAGATCTAGTATGGAACTAATTTCAACTTAGCAGTGGTCAGTTGGATTTGGGTGGTACGACTCAAATCCTCAGGGCATAATAAAAGATGTAAATCAGCCAAATAGTATATCTACTAGGGTAAATGTGTTTCACATTGGTTGTTAAACCTTGCAATATTCCATGTACTACTGGGCTATTATATGATGCAATAAGAGTGATTAACTATTGGAAGAATATATAATTGTTTCCTATAGATACTCTAATAATTATGTTTATTGCTAAGCCTATCTTCTTAAACTTGCTTAGTATCCTAGAATTTCCTAATCTAATCAATAACTTATTATATGCACAGTCTGCTCAGTTTATTTACTATTAAGTAATCAGTTGTAAACAATATCTGTTGGAGAGAGTTATATCTCTCGCTAGGACATGGGTCTCACCCGTGGGTCACCACATCTTTTTAGGTGGTCACCTGCAACGTGGTCGAGATCGTGCTATATTAGAGGAGCAGTCTGGTGATCAGTAAACACAGAAGGTTGGACATATGTTGTTGTTAGTAATAGAGTCCTACTGTCCTCCCTATACTCTCATGTCTGAGTATGGGAAATGCTTTGTAGATGTTATACTTGTATCCACACGAGTTTTTGGTAGTATACCAATTTTTGTATATATGGCGTGTATATGTGGAATATCTCTTTTGCATATAGGTTGTGTCCTCAGCCATGAGATATAGATGTAACTACCTGTTATGGTACATGAGTTTATGGAAAAGATGGACCTTGATGTAAATGTTTCAAAACTTGTTTATGATGTGAAAATGGTTTTAATTATTCCGCTTTTCTGACTATGTGATATGTTAGTAGTTGATCGTGTTTTATGTTTTGACTAATATCGTTTAGTGTAACGAGGTATATCACCCCAAAAGTAAGTCACTTTATGCAATTAGGGAAATTTAGGTTCAATAGGGGTGATTTGGGGCCTCATTTAGTTCAAAGGTGCACAAAAGTTATGGATTAGATGGGAAAGAGAGTAAAAGTCCACTAAAGATTCAATTTGTATCATAAATGTGGTCAACATAGTCAAAGACCTTATTTTAGCAAAATAGAGAAATATGAAGGGGTTTTAGTGTCTGGTACCATGCCTAAAGTATAGGTCTCATGAAGCTAATCAGTTTGATATATATATATATATATATATATATATATATATATATATATATTTGCCTAATTTTTCCAAGGGGTGAGGAAGTTATGCATTTTAGAATATTTCAATCAGAACTATAGAGAAATAAAGATAGGGAATTACAAGCATATTCGTTGAATGATCAGTGTCATTGGATGGAGATCCGGTGGCTGCATCTTTTCCCTTCCTCAGCTTCATGGCCGGGCTGCTCACTAGCAATTTTCACTATAGAGTTGTGGTTGTATAATGCCTGTTACCAGTGGCCATTGACGGCTCACCACGGGGTCTCACACTCGCTCCTACTTGGTGTCCAACCATTGGCAAGTTGAGGTTAGTGACCCCTTTGACCGGCCTCCACATGAGAGAGATAGTATGTGGCGTCATCAAAAATGTTCCTCGGTGAACCAATGTGAACCAATGTCTATCAGACGCTACATGCATAATCCCCTTCCTGGACCCAACCCACGCGGATTCCCAGAATTCGTGGCGGCTGGCTCTGGTAGGGCTCACCGACACTCATGAGAAGATGACCATGAGGGTGTAGATGGCTTAGAAAATTGGCTACCATCCTCAAGCTCAAAGTCACATAATCGAGAAGGTTCTAGGTTGGGGACAAGGAAGCCAAGAGGTACGAGTTACATGGGTGGCCAGTAGTGGCACTGGCCAAGCCCAAAAGAAAGAGAGGCACAAGCTGGGGGTATATTAGGGCACACAAATGAGTGGAAAGAGAGGGAAACGAACTAAAAAGATGAATGAGGAAGTTTGGTATATCTAAAAGCTCATAGTCAAGAAAGAATTAGACTGGTTGTTGTAAAGGAGTTGCTACAATTTGTTCAGACTAGGTAAGAAGAAGACCTCGAGAGCCGTCAGATTTCCTATTCGTGAACCAACGGTTCCGGCAGGGTGCAACTAGGGTTAGCCAAGTCATGGGTGGTGGCTAGGCTGCATGACCCCTTGTTGGGCCCAGATGCGGCTGGCCCAAACACAATCAAAAGGGGTTAAACTCAAGCTAATTCAAGATCAATTTAACCAACCTTCACAAGGACATAACTTGGGCTACGAATGTCGGGTTGAGGTGATTCTTGCATCATTGGATTCATATTTTTGAGCTCTACCACTTGAAGTACAATAGGGACCAAGAATATAATATTGAAGAGGTTAAATATTAACTACAATATGTCTATACATTAAAGTGTGGCTCTCAATTCCTTTCTCAAATTAAAGTCACATATTGGGAAATTGATCATTGATGTGATCAAATTGGAGTGTCACCACACTCAAATCATGAAATTAGTTCAAGAGAGTAATAAGGACACTTGATGAGGAAGGAAGCGGTATAATAGATGAGAGAGAAATCTAGGTTGTCACAGTATCCAAGTAATAGATTATCATATTACTTTGTATTGTTCTATTAGATATAAAGTAATAGTATATTTGTTGCCCCTAGAGTGAGTTTATTTTGAATTAGATCACCTTTTCCAAGAAAATATAAAATGACTATAAATTTTAATAGGATCAGAATTGTTACAAATTAATATATTTGACAAAATTTATGAATTTATGTGTGTTCAAACTTCAAATAGGAATGTGATCTAACTCCCGCATCTGCTCGTGCTTCCTCTGGCGGCTGAGAGGTGATTACAACTTTTCTCTCCAGGTTGGCTAACAATGCTAGTGTCTGATCTACTCCAGATTGGGAGTGTGAGTCTCGATGGCAGATGAGATTACAAGTAGATGTGAAGCTTTGCAAATCCAATCTGAAGATGATCTAGTGGACTTCATAGATGGTTCTGTCATTGTAGAAAGGAATGTGACAGATCTTGCGGTGGTAGCAAGACTTCTAACAAAGAGGTAGTATAATTTCCAAGTGTTATGCAGGATAATGGAACAGGCGTGGAGGCTGCCAAGGAAGATCAACTTTAAACAGATCGAGCACAACCTAATTGCCATTCAGTTTGACTAGAAGAAGGATAAGGAGCGAGTGCTTGAAGGAGCCCCCTAGAATTTTGACAATAACATGCTACTCCTGAAAGAAGTGGGCATTGGTGAGCAGTCGTCAAGAATCGAGATAAAACACTACCCTTTCTGGGTGAGGTTGTACAACATACCAATCGGATATAGAAAAGATGAATCTGTCAAGAAGATTTCCAGTTCCATTGGACTAGTTTTGGAAGTAGAACACAAGGAAGAAGGATGGTCAAGGGTGAGACGGGTTAGAATCTGTATAGACATGGAGCAATCGCTTAAGAAAATACAAAAAATGAGATGCATTGCGGGAGACGCGGTTGAAGTGGAGATTAGATACGAGAAACTACCACATTTTTTCTTTGAGTGCGGCTGCATTGGACACATGGATAGAGACTTTCTGTGGGAAGATGAATGCAAAGAAGACAGAATAGAAAATTGGGGACCTTGGCCTAGAGCTTCCCCCCTATGCCCACAATACAACAAGCATCGTTCAGTCAGCTATGAGAGAGTCAAGTGGAATCTTTTCATGGGCGGGACACTGAAGCCTGGGGACCAGTTGAGAGGGGACGATAGAGAGAAAGCTGCCACAAATGTGGCCCACCCATCACCAGAAATAGGGAATCCAGAAAAGAAGAATATGGAGGAGAGGCAACAGAAAGACAAAGAGAAACATCTGCTAAACAATAAAGAAGGCTTTTTTTGCAGGTAGAGCCTCCACTAACGGTGGCGAGGATATAGCCAAGAAAAGCCAAGGATGAATAGAGAGTAGTGTGGAATCTAAAATGACCTACACAACTAGTAAAGGCAAAAATGCAGAAGGCATGTTCGATAAAATTCCACTCACAAATAGTCCTGCAGAAGATAATCAAACCACAACTGAACCACCTGTACCTACATTAAATAACAAAGAAATGTATGAGCCACCAACCAATGTAACCCAGGAGAGTAGGGACCATTTAATACCTACTGAGGTAGGTGTGAGTTTCCTTTGTGATGTTCACAGACAGGGACAAGGTAGCCAAGACTGGAAGGGAAAAGAAAAAGCCAAAGTGGAAGGGAAGACGAAGAGACAAAAATGTTTTAAAAGGCAGAATGTGAGGTGGAAAAGTGACAGACTTATTATCAAAACTCCAAGGTTCGACGAGATCAAAGCCAAGAAAGGAAAAAGAAAAGTGGATTAGCTCAACAATGAATAGATAAAAGAAGAGAAAAATAGTAGGAAAGGAAAGATCGGCAGGGAGGAAGGTACCAATATGGTATGGGAGTCCTATTCCGAAGTAGCGGCATTTGGCGAAGACCAACGCCATGAAAAGAAATGAAAACTTTAAGTTGGAATTGCCAAGGAGCGAGCAACCTTGGCACAATTCAAACTCTATGGAAATACTGTTGGAGAGAATGCCCAGAGGTAGTGTTTTTTATGGAAACAATGATAAGTGGAGGGGATGTTGAAAAAACAAAAGGAGTTTTGGCTATGTGAATGAAATTTGTCTTAGTAGTGAAGGAAGGTTTAGAGGCATCAGCTTTTGGTGGCGGGATATAAATGTGACTATCATATCATACTCAAAACACCATATTCTGGCAGAGAAAATAGATTTGAACAACAATAAATGGTTGTTTGCAGGAATTTATGGATGGGCTGACAATCCAAACAAATTCAGAACATGGAAATTGATGGAGGCCATAAAAAATGAACATGAACTTCCTATTCTATACATGGGGGATTTCAATGAAATTCTAGATAGATCAAAGAAAGAAGGGGGAGCAGTCAATGGTAGAAGACATACAGATGAGTTCAGGGAGATTCCAGATAGATGTGCCCTTACAGATCTAGGCTACAGTAGAAATAAATTTACATGGAGAAAAGTAAATGATGAATCTACAGCCATGATAGAAAGACTTGACAGGGGGATTGCAATGCTGGATTGGATCTCTCTCTTTCCAAATTATTGGGTGGTCCATTTCCCTTTCCACAAATTTGATCATGCGCTTATTATGTTGAATACTTGTAAATAGAGAACCACATGTAGCTTTAAGAAAAAATTCAAGTTTGAATCTTTTTGGTTGGAAGACAGTGAATGTAGGGAGGTGGTGGCCAAGGCCAGGGAAGATGATAATCACAACTCTATTAATGCAAAGTTCAACAACTATGCAGACAGACTGAGTGAGTGGGCAAAAAAGTGATATGGTAACATTCAAAGAAGTTTGAGGCAAGCAGAAGATGAGCTAATCAAAATTCAAAGAAGGCAAATGTCAAACAACAATCTGGGAAGATGTAGGGAGTTAAGCGAAGAAGTAGAAAAGCTCCAAAACCTCAATGAAAGTTATTGGTTTATGAGAGAAAAACCTAACGAGATGAGAAACGGTGATAGAAACACGAAATTTTTTCATGAAAAAACCTCACAAAGAAGGAAGAAAAATGAAATCAACAAGCTAAAAGATGAGAATGGGATGACTAAAATAGATGAAGAGGACTTTACAGGGATCACCTTACCTTCATGAACCAACATCTATAGTCAAAAGATGCATAAACGATGTGATGAATTACTAACTCCAGAAAGAACCAAACAAGGAGGAGATTGAGGGGGCTCTTAGGCAAATGCACCCAACAAAAGCACCCAGTCATGATGGCCTTCATGCAACTTTTTTCCAAGCTTTCTGGAGTATTGTTGGGGTTGACATCATCCGGTTCATAATTGACTGGTGGAGAGACTCCAACATGTTGAAAGACATCAACAAGACTAACATTGTCTTAATTCCTAAGTGTGGGGTGCCAGATAACATGAAAGATTCCAGACCCATTAGTTTGTGCAACATAGTGTAAAAAATAATTTCAAATCTTCTAGCGAATAGGCTAAAGGTATACCTAAATGACATTATATCCACTAATCAGAGTGCTTTTATTCCAGGTCGTCTCATTACCGATAACACACTCATAGCCTTTGAAATGTTCCATTCCTTGAAAAGAAGGAAAAAAGGAAAAAAGAGGGCACATGGGTATCAAGCTTGATATGAGCAAGGCATACGATAGAGTGGAGTGGAAGTTTATTGACACAGTCATGCAAAAAATGGGGTTTGGTGAGACATGGTGTAGAAAAGTTGGTGAATGTTATAAGTCAGTGTCTTTTTCTTTCATTGTCAATGGAAGGAGGAGAGGACACCTCATACCACAGAGAGGACTTTGGCAGGGGGATCCACTATCACCATATTTATTCATAATATGTGTGGATGTTTTTTCAAGAATGATCAACAAGGAGGTGGATTCAGGGAATATACATGGCATTAAAGCATGTAGAGGCGGACCCAACATATCTCATTTATTTTTTGCAGATGACAACATTATCTTTGCTTGAGCCACACCACAGGAAGCTACCATGATAGTTGCAATTACCAACTGCTACGAGAGTGCTTCCAGGCAGGAAATTAACTACTCAAAGTTAGAGGTGGTGTTCAGTAAGAATACACATACATTGTCCAACACCAATATTCTAGATACCCTCAAAATGAAGCAAGTTGAAAAACATGACAAATACCTCGGGCTCCCAACGGTGATAGGTAGGTCAAAGAAAGCTATTTTCAAGGTACTAAAGGATAAAGGGTGGAACAAACTAAAAGGTTGGAAAGAAAAATACATTAGCTAAGAGGGAAAGGAGGTGTTGTTGAAAGCCATCATCCAAGCCATTCCTTCCTATATGATCAGTATTTTTCATGTGTCGGGGAACATAATTGATGACATCAATAAATTGATGGAAAATTATTGGTGGGGAAGTTCAACCAACAAAAGGAAGATTCATTGGACGGCATGGGAAAACTTATGCAAGCCTAAGATAGAAAGTGGCATGGGATTCAGAGATCTAGCTATTTTGAACAATGCTTTGTTAGCGAAACAAGCTTGTATACTATATTCAAATCCAAATTCTATGGTCAGTCAAGTGTTAGGAAGTAAATACTACAAAAATGGTGATATCCTTGATACGTTCAGGGGCTTTGATCCAAGCTATTCTTAGAGAATTATCTGGGATGCTAAGTCACTACTAAAGGAAGGTATAAGGTGGAAAGTATGCAATGGAAGAGATATCAACATCTGGGTTGACCCATGGCTGCCAAATGTTAAAGGTTTCTGCACAAATCCTATGGAAACTGATGACATGCTAGATATTATGGACAACAAAGTATGTGAGTTGATCAACCTTTCTAATCAGACCTGGAAACTTAATGAACTAGACAATATTTTTACAACGGAGGATAAAGCTACCATACTCATTATACCTTTACGCAACTGAAATAGTAATGGGCTCTATTCGTTCCCTACCCGAGATGGATTTTTCACTGTGAGATCAACCTATTGGCTGGGGTTCAACAAAACAGCCCCAAGTTGGCTGGAACAACAAAAGGTTGTGCAAAATGAATGGGATTTCCTCTGGAAATTCAAATGCCCTCCAAAGTTATCAAACTTCTTATGGCGTGCTTGCAATGGTCATCTTCCAACTCTACTAAACCTGAAGCACAGACATGTAATAGACAATGACAACTGTACCATATGCACCATGGCTACAGAAGACACTTTCCACTACTTATTTGAGTGCAATTATGCTGCTAAAATTTGGGAGAACAACCATCTCCTACACCTTATAAAAGATATGCCCAAAACTTCTTTTAAGGAGGCACTATCATGGATAAAGAAAAGAACACAAACAGATGAGTTTAATTTTTTCTTTACAAACTGTTTAGCTGCTTGGAAAGCCCAGAATGTACACCTTTACAGGGATGAACAACCAAAAGTATCTCTCCTTGCTACTGGACTCCACAGATGGGAGGCCCTTCACAAGGTGGAAAAATTTAGAGGCATCAACAAATCAGGGATCTGCTGAAGAGAAAATAGCAGATGGCAACCTCCTATAGAAGGGGAGATAAAAATCAACACCGACGCAGCCTTGATTGACAATAAAAAGACCAGTTGTGGAGCTATTTTCAGAAACCATCATGGCGCACCAATAGTGATGGCTGCTAGAACAATGGCTGGTTGTTGGAATTCTTTTGTTGTTGAAGCTTCGGCTATCCTTTTTTCTTTAGAACTTGCGAGGAACATGCGGATGACATCCATTTGTGTGGAAAAAGATGCTTTAGGGGTGGTTCAAGTCCTGAATGGTGTTGTGAAAGGTGGGGGGACTCTAGTCCAAATTTTTAAAAACATTAGTAGGTTGTTTTATGCTTTCAACAAAGTTGTTTTTTGTCATGTCTTTAGGGAGGGCAATATTTCAGCACACACACTTGCTAAATTGGGGAAGGGCTTTGTAAGAGATGAAATATGGGTAAAGGACTTTCATATCCTATGTGAGGATCCTTCATGTAACCTTGTTTTACATTAATGAATTATGGTTTGAACTCAAAAAAAAAACTTCAAATAGGTTCTAGATCATTCTATAGAACTAGATCTTGTTTTATTTCTTATGAATCTACTATACTTTCATGTTATTTCTAAATCCCTTATACTTTGATATTATATATTGTGTGTGCCATTTTTTTAGTACTCATTCTCAAGGGCACCTAGTACTAAAACACAACTATCAAACTAGCATTTTTCAAAAACAATGATGCTAAAAATTAGACATATAGAATAAATACCTAATTGATACACCATTACCAATTTTCATTTTAAATATCACTATCAAAGATTATTGAACTATATGGTGGAGCATACAAAAAATGTTTGTGTTAAGAATATACTATGTATTTGCATTTATTCATTTGATTGAATAACAATTTATTTTGTGTATTATTAATTACTTTTTGAAGTAGAATTATACTACAGCTCATGAATGTATGCAATCCTATCATATAAAAAATATCTTATTGACAAGTTCCAATGTCGATTCAACCACCATATTCATGACTTCCTTTAAGAACTACACTTTACCAAAACAATATATCACAAATAAAAAGGTAGCACTACAAGAATATTTTTCATGAAATGATATTTCAAGTAGGCATGTTCTTAGAAGGTCATGGATTCCATAGTATAAATTATCTGTTTGTAATCATTTTTGTATGTTTATATGATATAAGAGTATATAAGAATCAACAACAGTTTAGAAACTTCTACAATTCATAAGAGATGATAAATGCTCTAATCTTAAACAACAATGAATGTGTCATTTCTCAATATATTACTAAAATGGATGTCATTTTCATTGACTGATATGATGCTGGAGCTAGTTACGTCAAGATAAATAATGAAGTCTAAATGTTTTTGGCACTATCTGGTCTCACTGTTCAGAAGACTTTGTAAATGTCCATACCTATTTATGAGAAAAGTCATTCATAGACAATTAAAGCATCTGATGGAACCATGTTTTGTAATTATATATCCTTTAGCAGTTAATAGTGTCACGGTACTGAGTACTTTCATTATAGTTAAGCATCATTTTATGCCAAGGAGTTGATCAACAATCTATGTTTTGTTATCTAGCATCGACTGATGCAATGTTAAAAAATTATATAGGTTGAACAACATGGATATACCTCTATTTTAAGTGGAGAAACATAAATGGATGGAAATATGACAATAAAGATCTAACAAATGGTTCTTACAACTTATTCGCATTATTTCTTTACACAACCATACCGAGAAACATGTTGTTGTGGTTATGAGTAATTGGAACAAACAACAAGGTAAAAACAAAAAAAAACATGCACAAATTACATTCAGTAGCAATAATCCAATAGAAAACAACAATGTTGCAAGCACAAAAAACATTATAAACACTATAGTCAATAAAAAGAAGAAATGCAATTAATATATTTCATATCATCTTAATCAATATGATTGTTGTAAAAGAGACTGGGTTTGGGATAATACACAACCAAGAACCTTACTTGAAAGTGTATTAGGAAGAGGTGTCATGAAAATTAGAATAGCTTGCATATCTAGTTCCTCTTTATCATTGGTAGTGTATAGCTGGCACCAGAGGTAGGTCATGCAAAAGGTTGTTCCCTCCCAACCAAGTATGTATTTCTTCTATACCTCTTCTATCCTTGAAAATATTTTTAGTAGCTAGCTTGTAGAGAACCAACATGCCAACCTATGAGAACATCAATTGCTAAAACTGAATCAGTTTGGTACTTAACAAAGGGTACACCCTAAAGCTATTTGCTATTGCATGATCCATGCACATTTAGTGGTAAAAGATAGTGAAATTGACAGGCTAGGCATTGGCGATGAAGGTATGTAGAGGTACCAACCACTACTACACATATGATGATGAGTGTGGCATGGCTTGCTGGATTACAGTCATGACTTGTTGGCAACAAATCTTGGCCTTGTGTTACCACTGAATATGGGTCACCATGCATGGGACTGCCAGGCTTGGATTGTCATGATTGGCCTGCTAAATAGCGATTTCAATTGGACTGGCCTATTGCAATCATGTTTCCATACTCAACCAGAGTTTTTGTATCCATAGATGGGAAGTATAAGGTGCAATGTTCATAATATCATTTGACCATATTAATTGTCATGTTCGAACCCTAGGGACTATATCAACTAAGTTTGATCGCCAATTTGGGGATAATCTTCTCCAGTCATAGATGGAGGATCTCAAATCATTATTGAAAGGACTACATATGTTGTTGTTTTAATTAAACATCATTGAGGGACACCCTTCCTCTATTCCCATGTAAACCTTTAAGGAACTGTGGTGGCGTTGTGGTTAACCACCTCCTGATAGTGGTCTCCTATGCATTAGGATCTAAATCTGTTCATTCAGATAAAAATTCAAACCTTTAGAATATGTGACAAGGCAAAGGAATGAATGGAGTAATGGTGGAGAGAAGTAGAGATGCTTAGGCAATATAAGCACGTTACATAGATCCAACATAAGGGGTAATGTCTGTTGAGATGATTTCTTACCATCCATCTATTTTGCACTGTCAACTTGGCGTAAACCTTAAAATGAAGGGGTAGATGCATATTAGATAGGGCATAGAACAACAATGTATTTTGTGGTGGTTTCTTACCAATCATCCATTGGTTTTGTGTCGTCGACTTGGTTTCTATGTAAAGCTAAAGGTTTAAGGGGAAGAGTTTCAAAGAGAACAAGAAAGAGATCCTACGAGGAGAGGGAGTCATGTATAGATTTGGAGAGGCATGCTAAACAGAAGTGGGGATGGGACAAAAACCAGTCATGATGTTTAGAAGAGTAGAATAGTAGACTTAAAGCCAAACCCAATGGACAAAATAGGAATACCTTCTCGAAGCAAGATGCTACCCGTAACCTCACATAGACATGGTTTTAAACTTGGTCTCCATTCCCAAATAGCTGGACGAAATAAAAACACTTTGTCTTTAGTGGACTGCACTAAGTAATAAAGACAGGAGACAAAGAAGTGGAGAAAAAGTATAGAAAAATGAAAAAGAGGAGAGAGAAAAGTGTTTTTTTATAACTTCCAAATCGTAATGTATTGTATGACGAAAAAAATCATTAGATTCCTTATAGAATATTACATTTCTACAAGACTAATGTTGACATATATTTGAAAAAAAAATATGAAAAATATGAAAATGAGGATCGTTATATATACATAAAAATGAGTATTTTTCAAAAAAACATATATACAATACTTATTTATTAATATTTTTTTAAATGTGTATAGTCTCATGAAACAATTTAAGATATAGAAACAAAAAAATGAGTATTGTTATGTATATATGTATATATATGTTCAAAAAATGAGTATTATTGAAAATATATACACAATACTTATTTTTGTATAAAAAATTGAAAATTGTGTACAATCTCATTAAAAATTAATATTCTAAAATCAACACTGCATTGGAGGATAATACTCATTTTAGAGTAGCCCCATAACTCAAAAAAATTATTGTATCTTTTTGGTATATTACTCATTTTTATGTCATTGTTTTTTAAAATTCCTACTGTGTTTTACTTTAAGGGGACTTACTTATTTTTCAATATAAAGAATTAAAAATAAATACTATCAACTATATTATAGTATTCATTTTAATATTTGTATAAAAATATAATGGCATAAAAATGGGTACTATATCAAGAACAAGGACATGCATACTTATTTTGTAATTAGTGTGTTATCTAGAAAATGAGTACTACGCCAATATACAATACTCATTTTTATATTCCATATTAACTTGTCAAAAATATGTCAATATTGGTCTTATTGGATTGTATCTTTAGTAAGGATTCTAATGGTTTTTATTTCATTTTTGGTTTGAAATTTATAGACAAAAATGAGTTTCTCTATCTGGTTTTTTTGGACTATTTTCTCTATCCTACTTTTATTTTTCTTTCCCGTCATATGGAACCTCATCCCTATTTATTGGATGGGTATTGTTGGGGTTTTGAAGCTAGGAATGTGTATCATTACTCCTTCTCAAACTATAGTTGACTTACATGTTCTCTTTCTATCTACTTTTCTAGTTTCCACAAAAGGTTTAATAAAGACCACAATTGCATGATGTAATGAAATAATGTGTGTAATTTGATTAAGGAATTCGACATATTTGGATTATAATTGTTGATAATTGTCTCTATTTGAATAATTTAAATATTATCGAGGGTTGAGAATGGAGTAAGACTAAACTATAACTATTGATAACTATCACTTTTTGAACGGCATTGTCTCTGTTACAGAGTCATTTTCAATCCCAATCCAAACTCTAGATGACTAGAAAGTAAATGTCAAAAGGAGACATGTGTTCATCCCAATCATGGTAATATCCAAGTTCAAATTTATAAGCATAAAATCTTATCATACATGAAAAAATAACTTGATGCATGCACCAACATATTCTCAACCTTCAACAAGATATATAAGCAACCACATTCATTAAATTGACTCAATTGCACATTAGAGTGTCATACTATACAATTCTGATCATGTACACTATATAAAATCTTGCAATAGATAAAGCCTAAACACTTTCTCACAAACAACATCTCCCAAACTATCTCTGAATCTAAAACATATAGGAAATAAGCAGATCAACACACAAGGTGCTAAGTACAGGACAAAAAGATACATATATCTAAAGTTTTTCATAATTTGAAAAGTTTTATAGAAGTAAATGAAAAAGAGAAAAGTGTCACTTATTTAGAAAAATAAAATCCATGTTTTATCATTTGACTCAACTATACCAAGCAAATTATATATTATAAGGTCTTTGACTAATTTTCTATCAGAAGGGGTCCATGGGGGTTCTTAAGACTCAAAGCTATGAGGTAATCATGTTTCTATATGTAGGATCTCGAATGAGAACAATCATTTATCAAACCCTATTTTAAAGTTTAAACTATGGATATCTATATTATGTGTTCAAGTGATATCATATAAGAGATAAAACATCGAGTGAAATACTACAATGCTACATGGAAATATGTGCAGCTAAATAACAATAGATACAAATCAAGGTTCAAGCAAGAATATATTTTTTGGTGACTTAGAGAATCCACCCCGGGTGATCCCAACATAGTAAACTCTCGAGGCATGAGGGTGTGTGATCCTTCAACCCCTCCCATTCCAATCAGTGTGGATTTCATTCACAAAGTGCCTTAGGTGAGGTTCGAACGTGGGTCCTTCATTGGGACTTATCGATCTCTTACTACCTGGGCTACTATGGCTGGACTTCAAGCAAGAATATATCATAATTAAAGTTCACATACTTGAGTTCAAAGGTTATTAACCTATCTTTGATCATTTATATCACAAGAAACCACCAAATTAACAACATAACCCATCACTAAGAAATGTTTAACATACTACTCAGTTATAAGATCCTTTATTAGGGTTTTGGTCAAATTAGATTCCATGTTATTTACTAACAATTGATGATATTTTATTTATTTAAGATTCATAATGAAGGTGTGTTTCATGTTTCATGTCATTTTGAGTTTCCATACAACTTTTATGAGGTTTAATACTTATATACGTATTTCAAGGCCAAAAGGAGATACCAGGTTCATGATATATAAGGTCAAGAGATTCATACAATCTAGGTGATTTAGATAAACAAGATAGGGACATAAGGAACATATTCAAACTTAGGTGGATGTCCATAATGCCTAGACATCATCTACCCAATACTTCAACACTCACACCATTATCAATATAGACTACATATGACATTGGTGTTCAACATATGCATTAGGTGGGGCATTCACATCAAGGAGATTACAAGGATTAGAGTGAATTCTAATTTGAAAGCGAGAATATATGATTTAGAACTATTGTAGGATTAGGGTACAAGGAAGAAATTCAAGCTATGTATGTCACATTAGTAAATTACTAGTGTATTTAGAGTTACATACATCATCATAACACAAGAGGGGCTGACCTTAGGCACATATGTCATAAGAATTTATGAATTTACTAATTTAAAAGATATAGTTGGATTTGATGCAGGAGTCAAATTTATCATTTGATTAGGTTATAAACACGCATCATCATAAGGTGTCACATACATGCATAAAAAGTCATACAAACAACAAAGAAAGAAGGGTTCAAGGGGTGATCCGTGTATTATGGAGCATACATAGTACTCATTTTCAAAGCTAGGATGAGTTTCAAATTCATTTTGAGTTAATATTAGAAAATTAAAAAGTTCACCATTTCAATCTACATAGTATTCTGACATATGAATTTGAACCTTCCAATGCACATGGACGGTGATTAGGGTTCCCATAGCACAAAGTTCATAAAAGTTATTTATATGAGGAGTATAAAATAAGTTGAGAATTAATGATTCAATCTTTATCATATAAATGTATTAAGTATATGCACCATTAATATATACAACAACATTAGGGGAGACAAAATAACAAACAAGAGAAATAGAGTATGAAACTTAGTCAATCGCATAAATATTTTTGAGTTAATCAAATTGATATATTTAAGAAAAAAAGTAGAAAGTTATGTATTTTAAAATATTTGTATTGGTACTTTAGAAAATCAATATGTCGCAAACAAGGGAATTGGATGCAGATTGCATGGAGTGATCGTATGTGTGCCCATTAGGGTCGGATCTAGACTAGGGCCATGGGGCAGTGACGTGGTGCAACACCACTGGTCAACACTCAGGCTCATTGAGGAGAGAGAGGGGTGAGAGGAATTGGTGTGGCTTCATCTGGGTTGTCCCCAAGCAGAACACCATCATCCCCTTGCTAGATCTAGCTTTCATGGGTTGATAAATCTGGTGGGGCATGGTGAAACACATAAGAAGGGGCAGAGGAAGGTCTTGGAGGCCCATCTGATCAACCTCCCAGCTCATGCTCATAACCACAAAGCCACGATTGGCCTTGGCCATGACCGTGGTGGCCAAGAGCTAAATCTCTAAGGGAAGGTGGACGGTGGCTCCACCCAGACTATGGAAGAAGAAGGAGAAGAAAGAGGGATGTGGTGCATGAAAATGAAGAAAAAGAGAAGGAAAACAAAGGAAAAGGAGTGTCATAGAGGTTTGTCTAGTCAGTTGTGCCCAAAGGCTTCACGAATAGAGCCTATTAGTTGGTTGTAAAACACTACTATAGTACACATAGATCGAGGTAGGAACACAACTATTGTCAGATCCTCAATCTACAGTCTAAAGCCCCACTGCAAGTGCAAGTTAGTGTTAGGGGAGGTGGTGATTGGGCCAACGTCCTTGATGGGCCTAAAGGCGGCTGACCCAAACCCATCCTAAAAAGGATTTAAATTCAAGCTAAAAATGTGATTAAAATAAGGCAATTATAATACATCATAACATTGGGATACAAAGATACGACTTAGGTGATTTTCCACTATTGGATTCTTTATTGAATCTTCTATAATATGTTAGACATTGAATAGAAAACAAATCACATTGAAAAGGTTCAATTTCAATTACAAGGTGGTTATATATTTAGAGCATGGAACTCGGTTCAATCATGTGAATTAATGTCACAATCGAAATATAAGAGCAATGTGACCAAATTTAACCATCAAAAGTCTTCAAAGAATGAAATTGAGTATCAACAATGAAATTTAGCAAGGTAGAGATATAGGGTACAAATTTAAAGAGAGAGAGAGAGAGAAGTTAGGTTGTCACATTCTCAACAAGTGATTAGATGAATTACTCATTATTTTGAAAAACCGTCATGATATGATGTGATTATATGTTTAGTAAAAAAACATGGTTAAAAACCACACAACATTACATATCAGTTAAATTAAGTATGTACGCAAGGCATAATAAACTAGAATATTTCCTTGGCATGGTATTTAAGACACACTTTCTATACGATGTTATGTAGTACAATTAACTATGAATTTTTCATACTATGGATATAATTTTCAATTCTATAAAATCAATGATGGATATGATGTGATTAAGGTGTACAATCTTTGATCCTTTTGCAGTTATGGTTTTGGCAGTAACTATTTCATATTTACATTGTTTCCATTAACAATAGGACAAAAGTGTCTCCATGTACAGTCAGCCTCCATTTAGTGACATTGATTATCATTTAATTAGTTTTTAATTATTCTTGGGCCACCACATGTAGATATCATTTGACAACTTATAATTTGTGAAAAGAATTCCTTATGGATTCTAAAATACAATTTTTCTTCAGTAACATAATTGATTGTACTTGTTAAACGTTTCTCATTAAAATTCCATAGTTTGTGGAAATTTTATTTGTATAATATCATTTTACAAAGGTAATGGGTTTTCATTATATCTATACATTATAATGTTTTCTTTTACTCTTAAATAGTTATAATAAATATTGCCAACGACTATCTTAGAATGCATGATTTTGTAATATATTTTCTTTTCCAACTAACTAGAAATTAAATAAGTCAACACAAATAGTTTGTCAAACTAATTAGTTAATGATAATCAAATGTTCAATCACATATTCAAATTTGAATAATTTAAATAACAACACATATACCCAGGATAAAACAACCTAAACCACAAGATTCATGTTTACATTGATAGTCCATATATTTATTACATAGAGACTTAAGTCGAGTTCTTCACCCACATCTCGATCTTGACTCTACTATTCCTTTTATAGTATATCTATCAACTTGGGTAATTGTACAAAATATCTGATAGCTTCACTCGATTTCTAAATATTAAATAAAATTTTATAAAAGTTAGGTCCTACATAGGGGACTCACCATCACCACAGATGCCAAATATTGGACTAATGCTAAGAGTAATTGAAAAAATGACGAGCACAATAATTTTTTTATAGTAAACCTCAAGTCTTCAAAAAGTATATAAGAAAGAATCATAACATAAATTTGCATTACAACACCTTATTTCATAATCTAAAAAAATTAGTTGTATAATCTATACTATGATGAAATTGTATTCATATATAAACAAACTCCATTAGATATGTGAATAATAAACACATTCTAGTTTGCTTTATTTCCAACATATATACACAAACTCAAATAGAAAATGCATAACATCAACATGTGTACATCCCTCTCTAAACACGTCTCCAAGGACGTAGGGTGTATGTGATGTATATACTATCTATGAACACCAGAGACACATACACACCCCATCGTAGTCAAGGAGGAAAAATTACCACACACAATCTCTAATCCAACTTACATCCTCATATATTCCTAACACATAATCTAACTTTTTTAGCATTTTGGATGAATCTACTAGGCTTGGTGAGTGGTAAACTTCTACTCTATAGTTAATACATGGAAAAAACAATTAAGTTTTGCTAAGATTGTTTATTTATACACTTATAGTTGTTTAAAAGTTTCTCTTGCATTAATGATTTACCTTTAATTTTTTTAATGTATAATGATAAATGGTTAGTTTTCTAAGGTAAAGCCTAATTCCTGATATCTACTTGTTGATATTAAGACGACCGTAATATTTGATGATATTATCTGAATTCAATGCAAATTCTAAATGTGTTTGTGGATCAAGTAAATATTAATATATGCCATTATGTTAATAAGGATATTTAATCATGATGTTTCATAGTTCTGAATAGGTTTACTATGAAAATAAATCCTATTATTAATGATTTCCTTCCAATTTTAATTAATCCTTTTTTTTGTCTTTGATGAATGTTTATGATGATAAAACCTACTCTTTTGTGCTCGTCATTTTTTTATCTTATAAAGATTTTATGGAAAGAATTCCTTATTTTATAGGAAAAAGATGGACAACAGAGGCATGTCATTACTACCTTCTTTAAAAAATTAAGAAGATGGAGCCCACTCTCATCTTTTCTTGTCCTTCTCCTAAACTATGTACTTGTGGGTAGTACTTTCCTCAACCAGTGATACCACTTCTAGTCACTTTGTCTTCTAGATCTATGTCAATACTAGAAACATGAGGTATTTGGCAGGTTTGATCCTCTCCGCCATATGTTTCCATTTTTAGCATGAGAAAAATGGGAAGCTTTGTCTTAGAGGAGAAAGATAGATAGAGATGGACTCAACATTTTTTTTAAAGACTAAGAACCAAAACATATCTAGAAGAATTGTGTGTAGCATATATATATATATATATATATATGTATATATATGTGTTTATGGGTTTTTGACGTGTATCCCTATAACTTTTGATGTCTAATCGATTGGTTGGTGATATTTCACATTTTAACAGAAAGGGAAAAATGAAAGATATACTTAAGATAAGCAGATTGTGATGGTCTTGACATGCATTTATATTTTGATTGCCTTAGTATGTAATGATATATACAATTAGTGATCATAAAAATAGTTGAAAAATAGATAGCCAATGTTGTGACATCTTGTATAATATCCAAACTAAAAGGTATTGAACATGACTTAACTAAAACTTGGCCTTTTAAATAGAAACACATGATAGATCTTCTCATCGATTACTGAACAAGCGTATTGATTATCTTTTTGTAAATTTTATAAAACAAGAAAACATAACCAAGCACATGTTCACTATATTTGAATGGAGTTGACCCCTTAAAACATATATTAACTTTATATTATTTAAAAAAATCAAACTTTATTTTTTTATTAATCACTTGAATTGTATAAAAAAATATTTTATTGATTAAAAAATTAGGAGTGTATTTGTATAATATAATTTCCTTATGTTGAACATTTGTAAAAAATTGAAAATGATATCAATAAAATAATCTAAGGTAGGTAGCCAATGTCATTGGTTTTTTTTACATTTTTTATTCTATAATCAAAACTTGAAGGTTACTTTTTAGATTAATTTGTGATTGTATGTAACCATCAAGTTAATATTTGCAATGCAATGACTATGCCAAAAAATGCTACAAGTACAAATCATACACCTATTTCAACAACTAAGACACCTTGATAAGTTCACATTGAGGTGGTTGTGATGTATGCAATCTTGACCAAATGTCACTTGCTAGGGAGGTGCTTGGGGCATCTTCTATGGGCTCATCATCTCTACTAGATTATGTAACTACTTTGCAAAATAGGTCTAGTATTGGATGAAACACCTAATAACCAATTTAAATAAAGTAACTAGAAGTTGGGGTAATAAGAAAGTCACCTAAACTTCTATCCAAAATTAAACCTAGAAATAATCATCAATAGAAAATAGATAATGTATAATGTCACATCACACGAGTATGCATTCTATAGGTAATTGTAAACCTACATTTACTCGGGATATTGGCAATAAGATGAGTCAACATGTAGTATAGTCTAAATTCACCGCCATAACAAGACAATGCAATGAAACACAATATAGTCCCAATTAACCATGTAATTTAAACAAGAAAGTTGATTGGTTTGATTTATCCCTGAATCAAACTAAGGTTTTCTTGATTTATCTTCAAATAATTTTTCAAACAAATGCATTTTGTTCCTAAACACCTAACAATGTTGCGATGGAAAATTATACAAATAGACTTGATTTAATATTGTCCATCTCAAACTAAAATATGCTTAATTATTATAACCTAGTAATTTCCTAGGTCTCTAGATTACTCATCTCTCAACTCATGCTTCTATCTTAAAATACCAATCTCTCTTAGATCACTCCATGCATAGTCAAAAATCCACCTTCATAACTTGTACAAGGAGATGTAGCATGCAATCATCCCTATTCACTTTTATGTAATTGGAGTTAGAGATCTAATTATCCTTCAGTATATTCATACATCTCTTAAGATATGAGTTTGGAGACATAGAAAACCTAGAAATTTTATTCTCGTGAACAATTAACAAAAAAATTGAGAAACAAGAGAGAAATTCATGACATTAAAACTTGTTGTTCCTCACCAGACGAATGTGTTCATTCATGCACCAAACACAAGGGACATTACTCCATATGGGTAGGTGATATACAAACAAGGATAGTTATCATGAAAGTAACATTTTTCATGTGGTAAGGAGAAGAAAACAATAATAAAGAATAGAAGTAACAATTTACAACACTTGTAGAGAAGATATCCTATACAATGAATCCTCTTGAACCTTTCTAAGTTAGAGGGAGAGAAATCCTCCTTAAGAGCCTTCTTTTTCTTCCTTTCAACTTATTTTGGGGTTGAGTCGGCCTTCTTATTTTTTCCTCTTCTTTTCTCTAAGATGATAAAAACTAAATGAAAGATCCCCACCCATAACCACCCTGGCATTCTTCAATTTTTCCCACCTTCGCAATGCACATCACGCATCTGATATTGTAAGTCGTGCACCTCTACAGTTGCCAAAGTGTTAAGCTGAGAATTGTTTGGAACACCATGCATGTGGGCAGACGTCGTATCATTGGTCCTATTGAGCAGTTGGTAATGAGATTGCATGATGTGTCGCAGACCAGAACATAATGAACATTTATGATTTAAAAGGAAATGACTACTGATGCAACACAAGCTCTACATAGATGGATCACAACATGTAGTTTTAGACGAATGGGTACAATATATATGTGTAGTGCCATGTAGTGCATGTGACTATAACAATAGGAGTGTGCATTTGGATGTGTGCACGCCATGCACATGTGAGTGCATAACATGCTTCTTCAAAGAAAGGCCTTATATTGATATTTTGAGGTTCCTTTGTAGATGTCAAAGATGACATTAGTTCTAGATGAACCAAACTTTATAATATATGCATTACAATACTCTCACTTAGTATAAATGATAGTAGAATGAATAATTATTGTAACTATACAATTGCAAGCATAAAATATAGAAGAAGCATGACATTTTCATCAATTAAATAAATTAA
Source organism: Alisma plantago-aquatica (assembly GCA_963693085.1). NCBI lineage: Eukaryota > Viridiplantae > Streptophyta > Magnoliopsida > Alismatales > Alismataceae > Alisma > Alisma plantago-aquatica. Next base: position 597,162,342 of record OY856411.1, read on the forward strand.
GTTTGGGAATAATAAGTAGTATGAAGTGTAGCATCAAAATCTATCATATGTAAAATATATTTAATATTAAAAATGATGATTACACAACATGTATGTTGATACTTCCCTTGAATGACTAGTAATTCCAATCAATAGAGAAAAAACTCTAATCATAGTCCCTAGTTAAGGAACCAAACACTAGATTTTCACACACATGATCCAAATGGTTAAGAAGAAACATAGACATATTTTTTCTTTTCTACGAATTTTAAAATTGAACCTCATATTAGATAAAATATACATGTACATTCGCCAATTGAAATCATTTTATTTTGTGAATACTAGTTTGAATCTTATTTTTTTGTACAATATTCAATTTAGATCATATTGCAAGTACATAAAAGGAACAAGTGCAATATACAGCCCCAATCTAGATTATTACTATTGGCATATTCTTTATCACATTCCTCTCCATTGGTTATCATTGCAATTAAACCATTTTAATCAACTGATGGGAGGCTTATATAAATCCACAATGATTATAAAATTCTCACTCTATCTAAGTAACATGTATCAACATAAGATTAGGCATATTCAACTTAAAAGAAACATTATGATATTATGTTCAAATCTAACTTAAAATTCTATCATTAATCACTCCTAGTTTATGAAAATAAAATAAATTAATGAAAAGTTTACTTAGATCACAATCTGAACTTCTCAAGTATATTTAAAGACAATAGATTAAGAAATACTGGACATTAGTCAGAATTACAATCATGCAATAAGAGATATATTAAAAATAAATGTGAAAAAACTATCTAAATTCATACAGTTTAATCCAAGCTTGTCACACTACAATATCTGAAATAGGACAAATGATGTCAGTTCTATAGCTAAAGGCCATAAAAGACTTAACTAACAAGCATAACTTAAACATAAAAAAATAGATTATAATTCCAACTATGGGAATACAATAGGATTTACTTGTTATTACGAAATACAAATCATGAAACATATCAAGAGTGTTAATTAGAGATGCTAATTCATCTTATAACATCATAATAACTAGATCAAACATACTTAAAATATATTCAGCCACTATGTCATCTACTTCCAATAATAAAAATATTATAATAAATCATTGCATTATCTACTCGAGTTGTCTACTTTTATTTGTTTTCCTTGACACAAATTGGCTTATATCTAACCAAGAAGAAGTCACCATTCCTAATTCTCATTTTAATTAGTCACAATATTATCTTAAGATTTAGACGACCATCCTAAGATACCTAAAACATATGTTGGCCCACCACATGGTTTGCTAAATGGGTTCACGTAGGAAACTCAACCTTTTGTTCATAATGTCCTCATCTTAGGTACACAAGATAGGTATGACACAACAATATTTACATCTTAAATAAATCTCATTTTACACTACAGATTTTCCCATAGTCTGCTCCTTGTGGACATAAACAACATATATACATGATTAAGGGTCAGGATCACTCACCACGACACATCTCTATATGTTGGTATTCAAAACCTTTAAGGTTTATATCCACACTATATGAAACATTTTCTAAATATTTTAATTTCTACTAGGAAATTAGTTTCATTTCTCAGTATAGACCTTCGAGTAATCTAATCGTGTTTAGGGAACCTAAGTAGATGACCTATAATGTCACTTGTTATGAAGGATCTCAACCATATTAAGAATATTTCAATTCATTGTATTTGAAGTGAGTGTATCCTTCCTCAATTAGAACAACATATATCATATTAGGATTAAAAAATAATGCTTTAAATGAACATCACAAAATAAGCATACCACTCTTTAAATAACTCGACATTAGTTTTTATTTGATTCTTATATAGTATTTCATGCCTTCTCATCATGGTCCATTTTACCTAATTATTATCTCATATTCTTTCATTACTCTAATAAAAGTTCCTTAGTTTTTCATTATTACTTATCATTCCATACACATAGTTCTCATATGTCATAATTTTACCCTATTTCACATTGTAAATTTAATACCCATAACAATATGAGATCCCAAAACAATTTCGTTATGTTACACATCTTCCACAGTTTCCATATCTCAATTAGTGTTATTATACATAATATGAAGAATCTCATTTGAGTTCCATAAAAATAAAGCATTCTCAATACCTAAGTATTCTAATAAGACAATTAAAATCTAAGGCCATATTCTTGCAGATCACATGGAGCATCCTTGAACCTCATTTCTTTCAACCTACATGAGTTATTTGAAATCCTCTCATTCATCAATTTTATTTAAAAGAATATGATTAATTTCTACTAGTTAATTCCAAATAAAAGAATCAAAGTAAGATTTTTTCATTTCATTTACAATTTACTTCTTCCCTTGTTTTTAGAATTATTAATCTATTCTTCTTTTCTTTCCTATTGATCATTTACGTACTAATTAGTTGTTCTCAATTTACTTAATAAACAATATTTCTTTTCCATTGTAATCATTTATAATATGATTAGAAAAACATTTCTTTCAATAGAGGTTGATCCAAATATATTTGCATAAAATAGATAACAAATTTACTTATATTTGTTTCATGTATAGGTTTAGCCATTTACTTAGCCAAAAATATATACATCCATAACTTACCATCCCAATTTTTTAACCTTATACCAGCTCCTTACTTGCATCGTATACTCATGTTCAAAATTATTTCACCCCATGACATTTCTTCAATCAAAGTATTTTATACCAATTCTAATAGAACCATTTTATCCAATAAGAATAGTAGGTTAGACTACTTGTATTTGTGTTATATAGATGACATGGATATTATTGCACTGGAAAATTCACTAGGGGTGAAATCCCTTGAGTTTACCTACACTAACTACAATAATCACAACCCCCAAGTGGACGGATCTTATTGTAGTATAGTTACGGTCAAATGCAAAGAACAACATTTTAAAGAATTGACTGATCAAGTTAACCATTCAAGAACTAGTATGTAACACATGATTTGGATTTGGTTACTAAGATAAGGTTGCATATAGTAAAAGGGTTGAATTAAATATTTGGTAAAATTAACGGATTGGAACACTATAGTGTAATGGATTTTTCCACATCGACCTATCAGTCACTCTCTTATTGCATCATATTAAGCATGAATATACATATGTTGGTACTAGGAAAAACTCTCTTTTGGCATTAGGATTAAAACCTAGATAGATGTCAATCTAAATTTTCCGTCATGTTACCTTGAAATCATACATCTATCACCCCAAAAACACCTATCCAGAATTCTCATCAAGGGTTTAGCATGAATCAATCAACATCCTAGATTTTAGGTTCAAAGTTTGCTACACCAAGAATCTAATTTATCTATAAACTTTATGATTAAGCAAGAATATAAGCATAAACATGATTGATTCAAAACATATATTGGTCCATACAATAGTAGATGCAGTAAGGAAAGAAAAATTGAATAGCGGGGCTACTCCTCACACCCTAGAAAAAGGACTACTTGGTCATGGAAGTAAAAGATGCAACAATATATGAGAGAAAAGACACCATGATTGCAGGAGAAGAAGAAGTCACATCCATTATTTATGGAGGAAGTTCTTTAGACTCTTGAATGAAGGCATCACCAGACAACATAGAGACCCCTAAGCATTCGTCAGGGATGGACTAGAATCTTCATCATCTTCCCTTATTAACATGATCAACCACTGTGTAGAGGGAGCAACAAATCAATAGAGGAGGAGGTCATCAACTGATGGATTAGGTTGCATATAACATGCCTTTGTCGAGGTCTAGTCATTGGGGCCTTAGAGGAGTAGATTTTTGGGCACCTTCAAGTGACTTCATCAACCAATGGTGATGATCGATGGTGGATGGAGGTTGAATATCGAAAGAAGAAGTAACAACCTTGTGTCGTAAAATGGTGGATCCTCATTTTTGTAGGTCTCCCCTTATATTTATAGGCATAGGGTTGGGTTTTGAACCCTCCTAGTCACCATGGAGTGAAGTCTTGGTGTCTCCATGAAGGTAAAGAGGTAGTAGCAACATGGGGAAGATGATGGGTGATCGATCTATAGTAACTCCATCGATAGACAAGGAGTCTTATGGAATTCAATGCAACCATCAGTAGATGAATGGTTGTAGAACACGCATTATAAGTTGGTACAGATCTTCCATTAGAAGATGAAGTTGAACTTTCTTGGGAAATGGGAATAGGTTATACTTAGAATGTACAACCTACTGGGCCATCCAAATGTGTGCAAAACCTCCATGGGGTACGGGGGTGGAGATCATCCATCGTAAGATGAAGTAGGTGAATCATCAGAAGAAGTCTATAGGAATTCCATCAAAAGGTAGATGCAGAGGTTCATTCGATTGCAAATGTGATCCAGTCATAGAAAGACAAAAACTTTGGGTGACCATCAATAGGTGCAAGTGGGGTTTCCTTTAGTTGTAAACCAAAGGAAGGAAATAATGAGAAAAATTGATGGATTGGTAGAATGGTGGAAACCCACCCCCGGGGTGGGGGGGTAATGTCGTGGGTCGATGTTTTGCACCAATGGATCTTCTTCTGAAGGAGACAAAAACTAATGGAAGGGCATGCTAATGAAAAATTATGAATTCACAAGTGTATGGAAGATCGATGGAACTTCACAAACTGATAGAAGATTGGATCATCAAAGTATGGTCCAATTCATCAAAAATATTTAGGCCATCTAGTCGGGACCACCTCCTTCTACTCTCCGCTCCACTCATGTAATGAAGTTCAAATCTACCATGAAAACTAGGAATTTCATCCAAGACCTTATAAATCATCACAAAATAAAGAAAACCTAAATGCAAACTAGTTCAAAGCTAAAATGATGAATATGATTGAAAAACTATGATGAAAATGTGACTAAAACTAGGATGGTTATGCATTCATTAATAGACTATTCTCATATGATTCATCATTATATGAGGAAGGATATGCTTCTAATGCATAAGGTGTATGTGCTAACAAAAGTGCCCGATTTACACACTCCAACACAAACATTAGAAATCACACATGCTTGATATGTATGAAAGCGGAAAGTTAGGAATGTGTCTACAAGCATGGTAATGGGCGTAGTTATATAGTCTATCTTGGTACAAGAAACTAGAACTAGGTTTTTAGGGTAAAATTTTTGGGTTGGTTAGAATTGCACAGGGGCATGCAATCAATGAAATGACTAAATCAAAATTGAACTATGGTCAGGGTTTACCAACAATTCAATAATTCAAACTAAAGGAAACCATAGTTAAAGTCAATCTTAACCTAGAACAATTATATTAACAAGTCAATTAAATAAGTATTGCTAATTAAGAAACCAAATCATAAGACAAGCAAGAAATTAGGGTTTTGTTAAGTATGATGAGTATTGGAGTGTTTGGGGTTTATAGGATTTTTAACCATGCAATTCAGTATTATACATTAACACAACAAAAATATAATGCAAGAAAGCACAAAAAATGACATATACTAAAAATTCCCTATTCTACATGTTGGTCATGATTGGTATATGTGGCATGAAGTAGAATATCTACTAAACCACCACATATCCAACCTGATGAAGATCTTTTCATAGGAGAATAGGTGAACTAGTCTAGTATAAGAACCTCATCTAGGTTTCCAAGCATGAATCTCCTCTCTTACTTGGAGGCCTAGGCAGTATAGGGAGTAGGAACGTATTTTCACCCCTTCTCACCTACTATACTACCATTCATATGATATTTTTTAAGTAAGAGAAGAGAAGAAATATTAGCTACTTAGATCTCTCACCTAGGGTTAGTGGAGTGGGATAAATATGTATTATGATAGAAATATAAAATAGCCAAGTTCCTATAAGGAAGCTTGGCTATTTTCCCCTCTTCTCCATCTATTTCCCCATTGTCTATACCTTAATTGATTAAAGGGCTCAATCAACCAAGATATATAAAGAGAAAGAGAAATAGTGAGTGGAATGGATAAGTGGTAAGAATACAACATTAATCAAATAAATAAAAAAATTTACATGAACTTTTCCCAATCACACAATATCAGTCCCATATTTACCCCCAAACAACCCACAAATGGAATTTTATACTCCTGACCCAAGTGATAAACAAACAAAGAGTGGACGTGATAAGAAATAGACATTGTTAAGAAACTATAATCTTATCTTCTTCTATACTTGTCCACCTTCCTTGGATGACAAGATTCTTCCCTTTGGAGGTAATAGAGGATTATGGGTGTAAGTTGGGGTTTTGGGTGTTGGAAAGGGTGGTAGATAATGATAAGACAAGGGAAGTATTTGGGATACTCTAGGATGGATGTGGGTGGACTACAGTTATGTCTCTTCTATCATCTTATAGACATATATGTTGACTATAGGCCTTAGTATTAAGCATGTGAAAAATAGAAAAACCACTAGCTATGTAGCTAGGGTTTTTGGAAAATAACCATTCTTGAGTCACCATTGACCATGATGACATAGTTATAGAATAATCATTCATGGTAGACCTAGTGTGGTGAAATGGGAGTGAATATTGTGTGAAGGTTTGTAGAATTGGTGGATGGCACCATGGGAAAGGTGGGGAAATGATGGCAGTGTTGATGTAAGATAGTGGTCATTCTAGTGAGAGTGACCCTAGTATATGTTTAGTAGAATGGTTGTTCTGACAGAAATGGCCACGAGGAAAATGTGATGGATGTTAGTAGGAATCATGGATTTTTTCTTTTCAACACCACATACATGGTGGTGTACATGGATCATCTAGGCATTCCTCACAAATACCATTTTGCTTCCTTGGTAGATGTTCAAAGTTGATCTATCACTCTGTCATCTTACTTATTTTGGTGTCTTTGAAGAAATTCCATTATGGATGGTCATGACTATTCTAGGGTTTATTTAATACACTTTGGTTCCTTAAATGTGATTCTTAGAGTTATTTTCCACATAAATAAATCTTTGACTCCTCCATGGGTTGATGAAGACCTTAAATCACCATCCATCACCACCCTCGTCCATTAGGGCATAAGTATCTACAACCTCATTTCAATGTAATTGATAATTATTGCAAACATTTCACATAATCTAACTATGTTGACATGATTAATGAGAATATTGAATGCAAATGGTGTCCCAAATTACGTCTCCATCATCACCCCAAGCTCAAAACATTATTTTCCTTAAGTATGCATTAATTAGTTCTCTAACTAAACAATACTCAAAATAAATGGAAAATATTCCAAAAAAGATTTTTTATTTTGTTACCAAGTTCAAAAATGATTTCATTCATTTAATCTAGTCCTACCTCACCAAGAAAACAAGCAAGTTGTTCTCAATGCTCTCTATCTCAAGTTTCTCACTGTGGGAGTCGAAACCCTACTTTAAGGAAGTAAGTTTTTTATGCAACTTTAGAAATACCATTGTAGAAATTATCAAACAAATATGTAGAAACATGGATGAAGGATTGTTTTAGAGATAAATGTGTGCGATTAAAAAAGAGCACTCTTATTTTTCTTTTCTTTTTTATTTGCACTAACATAAGAGCACCTTTATTTTATTGTTGGATTTTGATTTTTTGTTGGCCCTTTTGTGTTTTAGGGTTTGCATGGTAGGGATAGTAGGGACAAGACACCATTGAGCCATTGGTCTGCAATAAAATAGGTGGAATAGAACACCCTGGGTGGTAAAGCATGCCCCTTTATATAGAGAGGTGGAAAGCATACCACGGGCAAAATAGCATGCCCTAATGGTTATGCAATAGAATATATGATGGTTACCTAGATAAATAATATAAAATGCACAAATATTATGGCAAGATAATATATGAGTCATTATTCACATTTCCAAGTCCAAACAACAATGCAAGAGGGGTCATCGACCCAAAGAAACAAATGATAATCAAGTTCAACTGATTCATGTGATTTAATTACAATATAGTCAAATAAGATGCGATAATAGATACAAGGAATTCCTCAATAGGAAATTTTATTTTAAGTCACATTAATGCCCAAAATTTAAATATGGGAGGGTACATACCTCAAATTACGAATCACAAGTCAAGCAAAACTCCTAATGTTAGGATTTAGGGAAATTCAACGCCTAAACATTACATATATGCATTAGGATATTATTTGATTTGATTTGAATATTAAACCCTAAAATAAATTTAATGGAACATTAAAATTAGAATCTATAAATGATTCCATTAAATTAGGAAAAATATATTGATTCAGAAAACATGTCTATTTGTGCTTTTTTGATACTCTACTGATTTATTACAAATTTAACTACTTAATAAAATTTCTGGAAAATCAAATCAGTGGAAAATGGGTGATATGATGATCATGCCCTCTAGACTCTTCATCCAAAACTAGACCCAACAAGGTTGGATGGGTCAAAACACAAGGGTGGCTATCCCTCCACCCCATGTTGCATCATAGGAGCAACCCCAAAGTTGGTGGACCTTGCTCCATTGGGTGAACCTCCTTGTACCAATCCCATCCTCACTTGTGAATAGAGTGTCCTACACGGTTCCTTGGACCCTAGATGACTCATGAGCTTATGCCCCACTCCTAGAGCTACAGAGACAACATCAACAACCATTGTTAATGGAACCAGCTCGAGAATCGAATCAACACAATTAGGTAGTGGGAGAAAAACTCAAAGGCAACCATGAATACTGATCATCATGACTTATCATCATAGCCAAGTTACATGATGAACAATGAAGCCATACAAAAAACAAAACACAGGGAAACCTTCTACATCAGAATCATGACCAAATAGAGGCCAGAGTAAGACATATTAATATAAAACCCTCAGTGGGAAGCTGAGTTATCCTAGGACTCTCCATGACCTTGGGAATGATCAAGGATGGTTACTAGATTCAAATGACCTCTGGGAAGCTCAATAGAGTCAGGAAGAACAATAGGTGATGTGGGGGTTTGTATGTACAACACACCATGGAAAACTAATGTAGAAAGATTGGTGGTCAAGGGAACATTACCTAGTGGAAAATCGATATGCAATGATGCAAAATTACATAGAGGATCTTTAATTGCCTAAAATTGCACGTCCAAAAGGAGCAAATCTAGAACAATCAAAATTTTAACTTATACCTAATACTTAGACATGCACAATAATAATAGAAGGGCCCAGTGTAGTAAATTAGGGTCAATTACAGGAACAAAGGTGGTATCTAATTCCCTATATTTTCCATTATGGGTGCAAAATCCTTGTTAGAGGTTTATGGTTGTATGACCCCTAACTCATAATAACCCTAATCTAGCTCTAATATTGTTTTTTAATCATGTAACTAAATTCTTGATTAATTTGTTAAATCGTTTGATTACGAGAAAACCCTAATTTGTTTCAATTTGCATTTTCCCTAATTTGTCATTGTTTGAATAAATGATGAGTAATATGTAATTTTTCCATTTATGAGGGGCTTATAGGAAATTTATGTGAAAATTATTAAAATGAATTATTTTGTCCATATATGTGCTTAATTTAATGTTCTTTTGGATATCTTGTAACTATGGTTATTTTATGTATCAACCCTAGGTTCTAACCTAACCCTAATTAAGGTTTAGTTATTGAGTGATTGGGTCTCGATAGCCTTTGACCTAACCTCAATATCTTGTCTGCTGAGGATATTCGATATATCATATATATTGTACCTTGATAGCTTGGGTATAGAGGGTACCTTGATAGCTTGTCTATATAGGGTACCATGATGGGGTTGTTGAACCTTAGCAAATGAGGGAGTTTTGATCTTTGATAGGTGGGGTCTGAGCCTCAATATGCCTTCTAAGGAGGAGTCTTGATGGGTATAGAGGGAACAAAACCTCAATAGGGTGACCTTTGATCTCTTGAAATTTCTTATGCCTCGATAGTTGCCTTTGCTATGAGCTTCAACAGATTCATTATTGAGAGGTTGTTTTAGACTTTTTAGCCCCATTTCCTATATATACCACTACCAATAGACTCCTTGCCTCATCTAGAAATCACGAGACCTACTAGAAATTTGAGGACAAACCAAGGTCACTGAGCATGAGCTCTAACACCTCCATAGCCATTATATAGTGCTTGCAAGTTCATGAACATTGAAGATTTTTCTCTACTTGGCGGGTCTTAGGATGTACAACTTATTTCTAATCACAAACCATGTAATATCTCCCTTTCTCTCTCTTTTCTTACTGTTCACTTATGCTTTTTCCTCCTTTTATAGATAGTTTCTTTCTAATCTCAAACAATATATGATCTTCATTCGATTTTTATTGTTTATTTGGTGATATAATGCATTCATCACAACTTTTGTTGCCTTATTCAATATCAGAATTATTATTCATGGTGGTAATGTTATGCCGTATTGAGGCTATAAAAGCTAAAAATTAGAAGGAAAAAAATGTAATCTTTACCCTAAAACTGACTCTTTTATAAATTGTTTGATGCCATGTAGAGTAGACTTTGATCTTAAATTGTTTGTTAATATTTTTATAATCAATTATGATGGAAATAACATGTTGCACTAATTGTAATTTTACATAAATGTTTTGGAACCTATATTCTATTCTTAAAGATATCTCATTTATACATAAAATGGCATTTGTGCATACTTATTTTAATAATATCCCACTCATAATTTGGTGCATGTCCACACAAAAATTTGCACATTGTTTCAAGACTGTAATATGAAAAGAAATGTGCCCTTGGAGGTAACATTGAGCTTTTATGTAGGTATGGCCTTGTTATGGTATAAAATGGTGATTTGTACAAAGTATGAGCACAATGATATATTATATTAGGTGTTTTAAATATCTCATAGTTTCTTAACTCAACTTAGGTTGAATGATGAATATATAAGAAAATATACATATGCACAATAACTTTTGATACAACCAAACTAAGAAAGTAAGTATGAAGTCATTTGGGAGAATCCTTAATAAATGTGGGCTTTTAGTAAAGGATGATAACCTTCCATGAAAGAAGAGACATAATGAAATATTACTTCTCCTCAAGTGCAAACCTATTGTCTCCCTTCTATTATCTTTCTACAATCTTTGTGTACATGGCTATGTGACACTAGTAGACGAGTCTTGGATATGGGTATCTAAAGAGGCTTATTCCTTAAGGTTAATACCTAGAGGGTCATGATATGGGTTCTATTAGGGGGATGATGGAACGGGCATGTGTCGAATTAGTCTAACAATTTTTTTGTAGGAATAAAACATTAGATGATGGAAGGTATTGTGAAGCACTTATGGTTGAAAACTAATTTGTTTTATGTGTTGACATACTAAGATTTATAATGAGATCTTGCACTTATAACAATCATATAGGCCATGAGAAAAGTAGTGATGATTAATAACCTTGAACAAAATTATCCTTAAAAGAAATATAATTTGATGATCCTTTATGATAACCCTTACATTGGAATGATGATGGTTGATCATGTCACATGATTATGCATTATTCTTAGAGATGATACAATGGCCTACCTTATGTGATCTCTATATACAACTGAATAAGAATGGTAGAATGAGAAATACATCATAGTGATGTCTAGTTTAAGGTTAAAATTGAATATAGTGGCATATAGGGGTATGTGGCCTAGATTTTAAGCATATGGGTTATCTTTAAGTGAGCATAGTGGTTATCAAGGCATGTGGCCTAAAACATGATAAAATGGAATTTGAAGAGATGTATATATATTTTTACTAAAATGTATATCTTTGTCCATTTAATGTTCACATTTTATACAACTTGGTCTTGTCATTTTATGATTTTATTATTACATAATAATGATACAAAAAAATTATATATAACTCAAGCTAAGAAAGGTGATTATTATTAGATAAAATGGATTTTATTGTAATCGGTTACAATGAAATTAATAAAGAAGTACTAGTTCATTTTCTTTACCAGGCTTTCTTGTGATATGATTTTGATGACAAGTATTAATATTTGGTATGACACCATGTGAAATTTTATAACATTGTTCATACTCATAACTTTATTCTCTTGCAAATATTTCTAGACTTTTGTGTTGCCCATGATCTGAGTTTCTTTCCATATGCCTTAGTATGGACCTGTAGAATTCTATACCCATCCCTCTTGATGCATCCTCATCATTATTCTACACTTAGGTGAAGATAACCTCAAAATTTTAAGCTAAAACCTATGATCATATGGGTCCCTCTACTACAATTGTTCTACCTGAATCATAAGTAATCTAGGCATTGTATAGGAAAGTGTGTAACCTTTCACACCTAAAATAAGTTGTGCCACTCCTGATCAACCAAAAGTCTGTGGATCCTTTCCCTCACCACAATAACTTTTATCTTTTCTGTTCTCTAGGTGAAATCCAAGCCTTTCAAATTGGGGTCCTTCATTTGGCACATGTTAATAGACTCCCTAAAGTTCCTCATCTACCATTCATCTCTAGGATGACCCCCACACTTCTTAGAATCACACATAATCTCATTGGAGTCTTCTACCACATTTTTCAGAAATGGTGAGGACATGTAGATGATGTGCATAAGATCCCACCTCTAGATCCTCTCCCTCACTACTGCACACCCATATATCCCCATAAACCCAAATCCCCCCTCTTGTCCTACCTCCCCCAACTCATTATAGATATAGTGATTTGAGTTAGATTTTACAACCACATTATCTCCCCTCCACCACAACTCTAGATCCCAAGATCTTCATGCACTCTAACTCACCCCCCATCGTCAAAACCATAACACCTTTTGATCTTCTCTAGATCTGCACTAGAGGACATTTTTCCATGAAGAACACCATGTCAGACATCTTCCTACTAAACCTGGACTTGATGGATACAACCAAACCAGGGCTGCCTAGTACCTGGAAATTCCAACAAAATATTTATATTGTATTTCCCGAGTGTAGACCACACCACTACCTGCCACTTGCTTGAGCTCCTTTTCTATCATGGAATATGTGTTCCTTGATTTTTCCCTATAAAACCTTCATTTGTATCCACATACATGAACCATTTTTTCTCCTAACTTGCTTGTATCACTTAGAATGACGTCCCTCGTAACTTTTCCTTATGTCAACCATGTAATTCTGTAAGTTTTGCAAAGCTTCGTCTTTCACCTATGCCTTATGTGACCCACTATTCCCTTTTAGAAGACTATCACCAGAGTGGTGACCTTCTTGATCAGTTGATTCTTTGTACAACAAGGTGTTGTCTTGACATCCATACAATGCTCACTTCCTCTGCTCTGATAGATAACTAGGAAGGCCAACCTGCCTTGCATCAACCTCCACAATTCTTGTAGTTGCATATTGTGTGGTTGTAGGTTGTGTATATCTTTTATCTATTCATTTGATATTTCCTTGCCCAAGGATGGGGACTTTAGAATATGTTGATCACCTTGTGGAGGTTTAGTAATTGGTAATGTAGTATTCTCCATCGTCCCTTTATCCCTCCTCCTTTGTCCCACTAGACAATGTGTAAGTTGTTGTTTCCTTCAAGAATTAGCCAATCAGCCTCCTCGATCACAACTTGTATAACCCACACTGTTAAATTTCTTCTCATCTTCATTCTTCCTTGACCTGATTCAATAACCCTACTACCATCCTTACCCTATGCTTCCTTTTCCACCTCCAATGTAGTTGACACAGTACTCCTTCTCCCTCTGCCTTATTATTCCTTATTACTCCTTCCTCTTCGATCAATGACATAGGCTTCTTGGTGAAGATGATATACCTTTGTTCATTTTTCATGCCAAAAAGATCTTCTTGTAAAGGTGATATCCACTTTTTAGAGGGGAAACCTTCACCTTGGGTCCCAATGCATGATCCTTATCTAGATCATCATCTTTCTCCTTAAAATTCCTTTTTGTGTCCCCTATAAAACAAAAATGTAACAAAATGATGGAATGGATTCATATTTGAAGTTTATCAATACCCCCCCCTTTTCCTTTATTCTCTAGATTGCTTCACCGCATTAGATATGTCCATGTAAACGTAGCCTAGAAATAGGTATCTCATCCCAAGTTTGATTGATAAGTTGATTAAACCTCTCCAACCTTCCATACCATCAACCTCACAATATCATCCGACCTGTACCCAACAGAAAGAGTTATAGGCGTACCCATAATATGTAGTGAGTTAGGGTGATATCAGTTGGGATATCTTCAACATAAATTTCTTTAGTCACTAAAAGACAATTGTCAAAATTCCACAAACAATTCGTTAAAACTTTACCTTTATCTCGCAATGACGGAATTGGATCGTGAACAGGTTTCCTGCCACCTTCCTGAACATTGCATCTTTTTTAGAGCCCACATTGAGAGTAGAATCCACCTCATTGCTATAAATTTGGAGGGATGCACTATCATGATCTTCCAGACTTGTGTCAGTTCAAGGTGATCCCATGTAGTCTCCATGTTCTCCATTGTAAAGTCAATGATCTCTTCCTCTTCATCACTAACACTTAGCACCTCTTATCTCTCAGATCATATACTGTGGGGTGTATAGGACCTACAAACAAATAGATGTATGGTCCTAGTGACCAATAGAAAAAAAAGGCCACAATTGCCAATGGAGTTTGGTGCCCGCACTTAACCATTTCTATCTCCTAGGAAACCCTAGACAACACCAAAACAACATGAATCTTCCTAATTAGTAGAATATAGGATATTTTAATGTATTTCTAGTTGTAAGTTAATTGGGGAAGAAAACCATGTCTACTGGCATGAAAATTGGTAGGTTGGATAAATAATTTGTGAAAAATCCAATTTTAAATTCAAATTATCATCCCCTAACGTTTGGTACTTTTTCTCTAGTAGGTGATAGTTATAAATTTAATGTATTCAATTCCCTCTTTTAATCAATTTGATACAATAAATCATGTTTATCCATTTCATCTAGGGATCATTATTATCTTGTGTATTTATGCATCTAATCGTACTAATGAACTTCATTATTAATGCACCCTAGACTTCATATGAAAGGATGTTTGCTAATCATTATATTACTTGACACCTACTTCCTCTTAATACAATCTCATTTAGGGAGAAAGGAATTCATACTAACAAACTTAGAAAGGAACCAAAGAAAAGGAAGGGGAACTATTATTCGAGATTCAAGTATGTCACCACACAAGTGCATGCCAATTTATGATATGTTACAATATCCATAGAGGGGACATAATCCAATAGTATAATTTTTACACAATTACATGTATATCCTTCTATATACTATGCAAAGGAAAATACATTTAAATGGTAATATTTTTGTAAGTATCAATAAAGCTTTCTACTCTATATTACATATGAAAAACTTTGGAAGGGGTAGGATGAATTTTTCATCTTTTATATTTTGGCAGGTCCTTATGTTCTATAACTGTATATGAAGACTTTGTAGGTTATACACACATGATGAGAATCTCATTGGGCAAGAGTGATTCTTATCATTTCCCGACCCATACAACCCAACCCAAACCTTATGTATAACTCATACATGAGGGTTGGGCAAAAAATATTGATATACATTTTTTCGTAAAGGACAAGACTATTCCAAGGTATACTTGAACCAAAAAATTTAAATACTCCTATTATTACATATATAACTATATTCAACCATCCATCAATTTTAAATATTTAAACAGATGTATTTCTCTTAAGATAAAGAATCCTAATAAGTATGGAATAATTTCTCATATAAGAAGTCTTAGATTTTCATTATAAAAATAAGAAGAGCCATAGAAGAGGCGAAAGTAAATTTTTAGCATATCGTTTCATTATTACATATAGATTCTTCTGTATGCTATGAAGAGGAGGAAACAATTATGGTTTTTTGTTTAGTGATGGATAAAACATTTCTGTTATATATTACATATGGAAAATTGCAAAATAGGTTGTATGTAATATATCATAGTACTTTTAATATTATAGACATGCCCTATTATTTTTACTTATATGTGAAGAGTGGTGGGGTTATATACACATTAGGTGAGCATCACATGAGGGAACAATGAGTCCACCATATCTTCACCCATACAACCCTACTCAAAACATACATATAACTTATGCAGGAAGTCATATCAAGAATGTCGTCATGTATATTTGTATAGGCGTGGAATGCTCTAAGGTAAACCCAAACATAAGAAAACAAAGACTCATGTTACTATATATACAACTATATTTAATCATCCACGTGTTTGAAATATATAATGAGATCTTTGCTTCTTTAAATAAGGTCTTTTAAAAAGTCACAAACTATTTTTATATAAGATGACTTTGATTAGCTTTATTAAAGTTAGAAAGGTCACAAAGGGCATGCAATGCAATTTCTAGTATAATTTTTATAATTAAATGTAGGTGCTTCTACATGATATGGAGAGGGAAACACCATTTTTACTATAATTTATAATATTAGAGATTGAAATTTCTATTTTATATCATACAAGGAAAGTTATGAAAGAGGTGGGATGTAATTTATCATATTGTTTTCATAATTACCTATAGGTCGTTCTATTATGTAAGTATATAAGAAAATTTTGGTATTATATATATAGGTTGAGCATCAAATCAAGAAATACTCATTCTTCCCATGTCACATGCCATAAATATGACCCTAAACTTACCATATATATATATATATATATATATATATATATATATATATATATATATATATACATATATATATACATATATATAGGAGGGTGAGGTTGATAATTTTGACATATATTTTGTATGGATCAGGGTTGTGCCAAGGTAGACTCGGGCCCAAAATTCCAAGTACTCATATTATTACATATACAATTATATAGAACTATTTATTAATTTAAAATACATTGAAGAGATGTATCTCTCTTGAGGTAAACTCTACTAAGAAGTATCACTTAATTTTTTATATAAGATTCATTTGGTTACCTTTATGAATGTACTACGTATCAAGAAGTGTGATGCACACATTTGTGACCGTTCATGAATATGGGTTTGCACAGTAGCTTATATTGTTGAGTATTTTCATTATCCACTCTTAGTAAAAACATTTAACTAAAGATGCATATGCTTGTTTATGATGATAAAACATAAATGAAAATTTTTTTAATAGTATTTTGAATAGTAATTATGAAAAATGTCTCTAGAGAAGTGGTAGTGCATATAACTGATAGTAAGTATGAAGGTATTGAATAACATATGTATATATAACATGTTTTCATGAGAAATAGTTCATAAGAGGCATAGCCATATCCAAAAGGAACACATCTTTATGTATTCCATATATACCTTGTATGACCATCTGACCTAGTCATACTAGGTTTTGGTAGGTTTATGGTCAAACCTATATTACTAATCTGGTTGTTGGTCATTTTAGACCTAGATAATGTTTCAAAAAATATCTTGTACATGGTCATTGTAATAACTCTAGGTTTTGGGCCGATCTGTATAAGGCACAAAAGTGAAGACTTTCTAAGCAAGTATATAAATACATATGTTTTAATAAAGTAACCTAAAGATATCTTTTAACACATATAGACACACATATATACATACATACACATACACATATTTGATATATATATATATATATATATATGAGGCAGGCTAGAATACACTAGAGTGTATAGATCGCATGAATACACTCAAGTGTGTTTGCATATCAAGACTATTTTTTGCAAAATGTAAACCATTGATATTCACCGTCATACTATAACTAGGCTACATACAAATTTTGAGCCCATTTGGATGAGTGTAAGTCACTCATCCAAGGGAAACAAAATTGACGTGTGAAACTAATTTGAAATATATAATTTTTTTGGTCTTTATAACATGACATATACATATCCAGATGTGCTCAAATTTTGTGTATGAGCTATTCACAAGATGTTTAAGAAGATCAACGGATTAGATTTTTGAAAAGAAAAAAATTGCATCATGAAAAATTACTTGAGTGTATTCTGCTTCGAATACACTCGAGTATATTGTAGCCTCTCTCTCTCTCTCTCTCTCTCTCTCTCTCTCTATATATATATATATATATATATATATATATATATATATATATATATATATATATATATATATATATATATATATATATACATATCAAATACATGAATGGATAGATACAATTGTATATGTAAGAAATATGAGTATCTAGAAATTTATTTATCACAAGTTGGGGCTGATCCATACGAAGCAAGCATTATTCTAGGCCCACCTACCTATTTAAGTTATACAGGTCAAATGATGGACACATGCCAAAATAGTTGGCTCGACCTAATGCTTACTCTGCCGTAACTTGTTATGTTTTGTTCTTGAATAAAAGACCTTCTCTACAATTTTAAAAATATCACTAGTTACATTCCAAAGGTATATAGTGTAAAATTGAGTGTGCTTATAAGGTGCCGTCATTAAATATAAAAGTTGGTATAGATTGTATCTCAAACCCTCCATGCCTTTTCATATATACTACTAATATATTCCTATACATTTGTTTTGATATTCTTCAATATTCTTTGTTGTATGGACCAATCTTATATTGAGTTGCGACCTATAAATCTTACATTGGTGAGGCATGGGTTAAAAGTTAATCTAGGCTAAAAAATTGACAACAAGAGTTTATGCATAAGCCTATCAAAACTTGGTATAACTTTTGATAGGATTCTCATCCCTAAGTACTTGTGCAGTCTATGTAAGACGTGTTCTATTATAAATATAGTTTTTCCGCTCTGGATCTTACTCTTTGTTTCCTGATCCGAAAATAGCTCATGACTGTCAGTTATATACAAATCAGTCCTTTATTATCTTCAGACTTGTACACTCATTACATCTCAAAGGAAATCATTTGTAGTTACTACCAATACAATACTTGTATAAAATTATTCATTTATGTTATATAATTTTAAGGAAAATCAATATTTCAGTTAGATGTTTACATAGAGGTGGATTATGAAATGAGTCATAAATTCAAATGACTCTAAACACTTTGTGTTCATTAATGACCTCAAGTCATGCACCACATATGTTTTTTCTTAGTTAGAAGCAACTGAAATCTGCTGTTGCAAGTTGTTGTTGCACTTGTTAGTGCATTTAATTCCAATCTTACATCTAATTCCAAAGACCTACTCTTTTAAAAAAATTAATCGGGCGTTTACATCGGAACAACGTCCTTCAAACATTAAAGTTGAACATAGTTAGAAGTAGTGCAATGTGTTTCTCACGAGCGATGACACAAAGTAGTCTTCCCTAAATTGGATATAAATACCTGGAAACCGTAGGATATTCGTTGTTTTCATTCTCATCTTATAGGATTAATTGTATTGGTAATAAGTTCAAACAATGATCGTCAAAAGTAACATATAGCTGAGAGCTGCTTGTGGCGAACCCACACAATAAAGGAGAAGAATTCCGGAGCGGGATGCATTCCAAACAAAATGCCGACGAAAGTGAAGTCAGCACACTGCAGCAAGCGCCATATGTCTCCCATTCGGTAGTCGGTGGACTGGGGGAGGTTGCCCCGTTGACAAGATAGTGCCAATTGCCAGTACGGAGCTGGACAATGAGACAAGCACTCTTCATCAAAGGCTAAGCAGATACTTTGGTCTATCACAAGTCTTTGGCTGTTTTTTCTCGACTGGGTTGGTGAGGCTAACGATCAACCAAAGTAATATGCTACCTCAAATCGTTAACGCAATAAAACGGCACACCTATGCTGATTATCATGCTGGGTGAGCATGAGGGAAACAGCAGGCAAGCGAGCACCAACTTTTCAAAGTAAGCATTGACGCTGACGTCTTTTTTATATAGAAACTCCGTAGGATCCAATGAGATTACATTATAGTGGACAAATTGTGTTTTTCTTTTCTCATTTTTTCTAGGGGGTGGATTTTAAAGATGAGTGAGAAGAAAATAACACTTTGTAATTGGTTGTCATATACAAAAAGTATAGGACTCGTCCTATGCTACTGCCTTGCCCTTGACACCTTTTTTTATATGATGAGTCCTATAGAAACTCTGTAGGATCCAATGAGATTATATTATAGTGGACAAATTATGTTTCTCTTTTCTCATTTTTTTCTAGGGGGTTGGATTTTAAAGATGAGTGAGAAGAAAATAACGCTTTGTGATTGGTTGTCCTATTGTCGTGCCCTTGACACCTTTTTTATAGGACGAGTCATATAGAAACTCCGTAGGATCCAATGAGATTACATTATAGTGGACAAATTGTGTTTCTCTCTCCTCATTTTTTCTAGGGGGTTAGATTTTACAGATTAGTGAGAAAGAAATAACGCTTTGTGATTGGTTGTCCTATACAAAAGTATAGGACTCATCCTATACTACTGCCTTGCCCAATTGACTCCTTTTTTATATGATGAGTCCTATAGAAACTCTTTAGGATCCAACGAGATTACATTATAGTGGACAAATTGTGTTTCTCTCTCCTCATTTTTTCTAGGGGGTTGGATTTTAAAGATGAGTGAGAAGGAAATAACGATTTGTGATTGGTTGTCCTATACCACTGCCTTGCCCAATTGATGCTTTTTTTATAGGACAAGTCCTATAGAAACTCCGTAGGATCTAATGAGATTACATTATAGTGGACAAATAGTGTTTCTCTCTCCTCATTTTTTCTAGGGGGTTGGATTTTAAAAATGAGTGAGAAGGAAATAACGCTTTGTGATTGGTTGTCCTATACAAAAAGTATATATGACTCGTCCTATACTACTGCAGCTTGCCCAATATGCAAACATAAATGCACCATGATCATAGCTAATTAGATATTTAAATATGGTATTACGGTATTAGCTTGTTACGACATGATCCATGAGACTTATTAAGGGTTATGATACATAATAATGATATAGAGAAATATGCCACTCTATCACAGCTGCCACAAATCATAATAATGATATAGAGAAATATGCCACTCTATCACAGCTGCTAGAAGAAAGCGACTACCACCCCTCATCTAATCAAGGAGTCCCTGGCGTAGTACGCCAATTACATGGGTGGAAACAGTCACATTTATAGGGTACATGGAAAAAGTTTACTGACTGTGGACTCGTTTGCTAGAAAAAATCAAGGCAAACGGCGGTTGGCTGGATGGCTGTATGCTCAACCGCAAGTTTAGCAGCAGCTCCCAGTAACGTATGGCTTCAACTCCGTAATCAGTATGTTGTACAAACAACAAGGGGTAGGCGGCGTACAGTCATCCGAGCGATCCGACCAGTCTGTGTCGCGTAGATGGCTAGAGATCGACGGACGGACCCCTGCCGGATGGAATTTGGTATAACGCACGCATCGTCACCTGGCCGGAGTCCAGCACGACCCATGCATGCTGCAGCCGAGTGATGATCCGAAAGATTTAAAATGCCATTGCCGCCTAAGTCGTGACTCAAGAGGAGCACCGATCAAGTGCAATCTTACCAACTTGCTTTACCATTGAGTTTCCCTGCAGCCGCATCTGTAGGTCAGCCAGCTGAAATATTGAAAGTACGTATCCCTTCATTTGGAGGAAATGTCGCAGGTCATGAGGATAAGGTTCATGGCAGGCGTAACCAAGTTCGGACGGCAGAGTGTCAAAGGTATTCGTCACATACACACAATAGTGTTTGAGCATGTAAAACATGCATAACCAAGTTTGGCAAGTAGAGTGTCACATACATACAATAGAGTTTCAGCATGTAAAAAACGAAAGAGAACATACGTACAAAATGAACCTCGTTTGTATGCGGATCTTCTACTGTTACAGATGAAAAAAGCTGTCGAGCATAGAACACCAAACCTAGATGGCAACTGTGGAGCACATAACCTTGCCTGCAACAAAAGCACAATGGAATAGAATTAAATAAAAGAAGGTCCGAACGCATCAAATTGAAGAGTTGAACTGAAACATGCAGCCTCGTCGTTTCGTTGTTAGGTAGAGGACCGAGTAAAGAGTAATGTGTTGAAAGTTGACATAGATTATAGGCAAAAAAACCTAAATAGCACGTTTGCACATTTTAATTACCAAAATGGTACGATTCAGAACTTAATTCCCAAAATGGCACATTTCAGAGGCAATACGTCCCCAAAGAGGACGCATTGCTCCTGGTGGGACCAATGTGTCCCTTGGGAGACGCATTGCTACTTTAAAAAACAATACGTCTCCAATGGGGACGCATTGCCTCCAGCAAAGCGATGCGTCCCCAAAGAGGACATATTGTTTTTTTTATTTTTATTTTTACTTTTTTTAAATTATGATATCATGTACATTATATAAATACATATATATGTTAAATTGCTAAATGAACTTAATCTACATTAACTTATATACAATTAACCATATATTTTAAATAATAAATGAACATATTAAATGAACATAATAAAATAATAACCGAATATTATATTTCATTAATACATAATATTTATAAATGTAGAAGTATTTAAAATTAATGGATACAATACTAAAATTATATAGTAACGTTTAAAACTATAGAAATAAAACAAATATATACATATATACATATACATGTATATATTTATTTGTAAACTTAGAAAAAAGAAAAAGAAAACTAATATAGCAACATATAACACATGTTGATATGCACTATATATATAAATATATATAATATGTATAACTATTAATTTTAGTATTGTATCCATTAATTTTAAATAGTTCTATCTATTTATAATTTTAGTATTGTATCCATATATATAATATGTATATGTATATATATGTATAAATATATAATTTTAGTATTGTATCCATTAATTTTAAATACGTTACTATATATTCAAATTATTGGATACAATACTAAAATTATATATATTTAAAATTATATATTTTAAATACTTTTATCTACATTTTAGTATTGTATCCATTAATTTTAAATACTTCTATATTTAAAATATGTTACTAGAAGTATTTAAAATTATATATTTTAAATGTAACATATTTTAAATTATATATAACACAATTAATGTAGATAATTTTAAATTATATATTTTAAATGTAACGTATTTAAAATTATATATTTTAAAATTAATGTAGATAATTTTAGTATTGTATCCATTAATTTAAAGTTAATGAATACAATACTAAATATATATAATTTTAGTATTGTATCCAATAATTTTATTATATAGTAACGTATAATAATATACAATTTTAAATATGTTACTATATAATTTTAAATACTTCTAGTAATGTATATATAATTTTAAATACATTACATTTAAATACTTCTATATAATTTTAAATACGTTACTAGAAGTATTTAAAATTATATATTTTAAATTTGACATATTTAAAATTATATATAATTTTAGTATTGTATCCATTAATTTTAAATACTTCTATCTACATTTATAAATAGTATGTATTAATGAAATATAATATTCTGTTATTATTTTATTATGTTCATTTATTATTTAAAATATATGGTTAATTGTATATAAGTTAATGTAGATTATGTTCATTTAGCAATTTAACATATATATGTATTTATATAACATTCATGGTATCATAAATAATAAAAAAGTAAAAAAAAAAAACAATATGTCCTCTTTGGGGGCGCATTACTTTGCTGGAGGCAATGCGTCCCCATTGGGGATGTATTACTTTTTAAAGTAGCAATGTGTCTCCCGAGGGGACGCATTGGTCCCACCAGGAGCAATGTGTCCTCTTTGAGGACGTATTGCCTCATAAATGTGCCATTTTGGGAATTAAGTTTTGAATCGTGCCATTTTGATAATTAAAATGTCCAAATGTGCTATTTAGGTTTTTTTGGTCTAGATTATATATCAGAGTCGTAGCATGAGGCGGTTGTAAAACAGACGTGTTGTATCACCGCCACATTGTACACTTGTTGTTTGCATAGCATTAATTGAAGGAGGATCAGCTACGTGGCAGCTACAGATATGCATGAATTCTGGAACCGACTAACTGTAAGTCTAAATTACTCACACGCCTCAAGCAAACAGCAAAGCACTTGAAGCAGCCAGGAAAATAACTAGAAAAGTTAGTAGTATGCCTCTGTTAATACTGCTAGAGGAGTGAAGTAGGCAGGCACCTGGAAAAGTAGGCAGCACACCTTTGTTTATTCATATGGTAGTAGAAGTATTTTTCTTCATATGGAGTGTATAGCGTTGATTGGTTCAGTGCAACAAAATGGGTTCAAGTGAAGGTTGGGGCTTATAAGTTGTACAAGCTATGACTCACTCGGTGGTATCTATACTATATATGAAAGTTCGTGGAGGGGGCTAGATGCAATTTTTTCCACTATTTTTTAAAATTACGGATTGGTCCTTGTGTGTATGAGAAGTCATAATATATATATATATATATATATATATATATATATATATATATATATATTGTACATTTTTTTAAGTTAAATCTATAAACTATTGATTGTAGTCCACTGAGGCACCCGTGCGTGGAGGGGGCATGATGCCATTTTCTCGATTATTTTTTAAAATTATGTATTGGTCCTTGTGTGTGGGCACCACACTTTTGTCTTTAATTTTTAAAATTGTATATTATATTAAGAGACACATCTATACTATATAGGAAAGCCTGTGAGGGGGGAGATGTATTTTTCTCGATTATTTTTTGAAATTATGTATTGGTCTCTGTGTGTGTACACCACACTTTTGTCTTTAATTTTTTAAAATAAGAGATACATCTATACTATATAGGAAAGCCCATGGAGAGAGATAGGTGCAATTTTCTCAATTATTTTTTGAAATCACGTGCTGGTCCCTGCGTTTGTATATCACACTTTTGTCTTTATTTTTTAAATTAAATATTATATTGAGAGACACATATATACTATATAGAAAAGCCCATGAAGGGACTGGATGCAATTTTCTCCATTATTTTTTGAAATTGCATATTGGTCCTTGTGTGTCTACCCCATCACTTTTGTCTTTAATTTTTTAAATTATATATATTATATTAAGACACACGTCTATACTATATAGGAAAGCCCGTGGAGGGGGCATGATGCAATTTTCTTGATTATTTTTTGAAATTATGTATTGGTCCTTGTGTGTACATCACACTTTTGTCTTTAATTTTTTAAATTTATATTATATTAAGAGACACATATATACTATATATGAAAGCCCGTGGAATGGCTAGATGCAATTTTTTCCACTATTTTTTGAAATTACGGACTGGTTCCTGTGTATATGAGAAGCCCTATTAATATACATATATTGTACATTTTTTTTTAAGTTAAATCTATAAACTATTGATTGTAGTCTACTAAGGCGCCCGTGCATAACATGGGTTTATGCCTAGTATATAAGAAAGTTAAAACTATTGGATTATAGATGGACAATCTGTATTCTTTAGTTAAACTGGGCAACATCGATTACTCTAGAAGATAAAGGTTTTACATATGGCTAGGATGGATAGTGGGACATGAAGATATTGCATTGAACACCTGCCTCTTCTCTTTGCACCAAGGTAATTGCCTCTTTTTGCACACTCAAGTCGATGCCCCTCTCCATGAGCCAAACATTGTCATACTCATCTCCATCCACCAGCGAATGGTACTTGTCATACACACATCCACCACATTTATGTAAAGTAGGACCTACATACTTTTCATCCCACATAAAAGATTCATACTCACATACTAGCACCTCCATAATGCACCATGCATGGTTCCCTCTTCTGCACTCATACTTGTGGCTTCTACTTTTGCATTGTTTGGGAATCTAACACTCAATATTCAACAATAATTGTGCATGATGTCAGAGCCCATTTGTAGGTTGAACCTAACACTAGATTAGTTTCCAAAATTATTATATAATCTATTTATTTTTTGTGTTAATCTAAAACCTAGTATGTGTTATGGAACCTATATGAATGGATGGAAGTGATTAGAAATCCAAAATTAGTGAAAAAAATGATGTTTGCATGTAACTTTAATTGACAAATCCTAAGATGTGTATGACATAATATGTACAAGGATCTGAGTTGATGGCTTCATGAATAATAAGAATGAGTGATGGGAGGTTAGAACATTAATCTCATGTCTTAAATATAAAAGAATGAGATTAAGAATAACTCCTTACCTCATTAAAGATGATAAACATGATAACTTAGAGGTTACATTATAGAATATGTGATTTGAGAATTATATTATGTTTTTGAATAATTAGATAGTGTTTCAACTGCTCTTCAGTATTGTTTCTCCTTGTTGTCTCTTACTTTTACAGGTAAGACTTGCTCAGGTTCTCATGTTACCACAGCTATGAGAAAACAACAACTGTCAGATCTTCTTGTTTTATCTTATGAAAGCCTCAACTACCCCTCTATTTATAGGAGGGTCAGGGTCAAGATTTTTATATCAACTAGGAGTCGAAGAGATGGAATTTCATGAATTTTCCACCACCTATGAACCATGAAGTGGTCGGTTCACCATTGAGCTGATATGTTCATACGTGATTTGATTGGTCCAACACTTGAATCGATCAGTTCATCATGTTTCCTATTTGCATTCATAGCAACTTTTAATATTTGATTAGTGTACAACATGATGTCATAATCATTCCTTGATCCAATCTTACTGATCAACTAATCGGTCAGTTCACAACTTGAATTGGTCAATTCATACATTTGAGCCGATCGATTGAGTAGTTGAATCGGTTGGCTTAGATTTTTTATTGTCAAATATGTTTAAATTGAATATCTAAAGACTTTTAGTAATCAAGTTAAAGTTCATTTATGAGTAAAATCCTTTTCCAGGTGTATGCTATGTGTGTAACCCTATAGGTCCCAATTTACTTTAGTAGTAAATTTCTATAATTGATTTATGACAACACAAACATTGAGCAGTGTGTAGTAACACATTATTGCTACCCAAGTAATTTGAAAATTAGAGGAAAACTACAACCTTCAATCTATGATTAGTGTTACAATGATCATATAGTTCATTTGTCTCTTATATCTAGATTGAATATGAGGCTTGGAATTGCCATCCTCTTCAACATTCATTCGATGTTCCTTGAACTAGAGTAGACTATATGATATAGATGTGAGCTCAATATCTCATATTGACTCACATGAGCATGGTCATGCATTTATAAGTCTCACTTATCATGTGGCCATGATATATGTAAGGAGTGGGATCTGATAGTTGGCCCACTCAATGGTACAAACACTAGCCATGAAATAATTAAGTAATAGAAAACATAACTATTTACAAAGTTACAAAATATTTCCATGCACATAGCTTTCTCACCCTAAGGTTGTACATAAAAGGAACATGTTACATCTATATACACATAGTACTGTATGCAGAGGGTAACAAGGCTATCTCAAGATGTCTCTATATTCACCAATGAGGTCACAATCATTCTGAGTCTCTACCTATAAAACATCTACACCTGAGTGGAGGGAACACCCATAAACAAAATAGGAAAACAAGGTATCAATCAACAAAGGTTGAGTATGTACATTAGAAGATTAACCAGGGCATTAAAATTTTGAAAGTAAAGTAAGATGTTCCCATAAAAAGGGGGCCATTAAAGCTAGGTAAGTTTCAATAGAAATTAACAAAAGAAGGATTTCCAAAAAGAATGAGGCAAATAAATAAACAAGTGAGATATCACATCTTGCCATTAACCATTCGTAGTATCACAACAATCATAATCATTCTCATGTGGATATATTGGACTAAAGTAACTATAGTAGAGCCATGACACCACTAAGTCATTGACCTATGTAAAATGGGGGGAAGTAGCGCACCCTAGGCGGAAGTAGCATACCCTAGGCGGAAGTAGAACACCTCTGTATATATCAAGGTGGAAGTAGCACACCCTAGGAGGAAATATCATGCCCTAATGGTTACACATAAGTGTCTACGATAGTTAAATTAGTTGAATTACCTAACATGCATAAATAGAATGGCAAGATAGTTTTCATTCACCATTCACATTTCCAAGAATAATAACCAAGCAAGTGGGGTCATTGATCAAATTCAACATGATAACAATAATTTCAAGACTATAACAACAAGTCACAACTGAGAGGATATGACATTTTAAAAAGTGGAAATAAGAACAAGAATCCCAAGAGTTGCCTCATTATGGGGAAATTTAGTCTTATAAATGCCTAGTTATAAATAGGGAGGATTACATATATACCTTATCTTCATTGTTAGAGGTCAACTCAATGAATATTTGGTCCCCAAAGTTGAGTATGCATCTTAGGAACACATTATGTATGTTAGCCAACCATAGTACACAAATGTATACACTCCTAGTATAGTTATGTATATAGATCTTATCCCAATTCTAGTCATCTAATATTTTGTTAGGGGTTTGAAACATATTAAATATTGATATGATCATTGGATATCGACTTGAATTTGAATATTCATTTGGGGTAATAGGTCTAATTATTTCTAGGGTATATACACATGTGTGTGGCTTTAAATATGCATTCTTTCAACTTGGGTTTTGTAATGTCATTCTCTCCCTATACCATGTGAACCTAATGTGAATGTCAAAATGTTCATAAAGCACTTTTTGGTATATGTTATTTCTCTTTAATGTCCTATAATTCACATAAAAGAAAATTTAGATTAGTTTCCTAGTGTCATGTGAATCTAGGGTTTTCAATTCTTAACAAGGGTAACATTAATGGATAAACTTTGTCAATAATAACTATGAAACTTTACCAAAATACTATAAATCCACTATTAATACATACACATTAATACTAATAGGACTAATATAATAATCAATTAGGCAAGGGTATCATTATAACCACATTCCTATATATAACAATATCTAATGGAGTAACATATATACATAAGTTTCATATATAAAACCCTACTATGTGTACTACTGATATAGTTGTGAGATCAATCGATCAAGTGATTTGGTTTATACCATCCCTAAGTGTTATTTGAATGATGTTCATAGTTGTTAACATGGTTCAAGTTCATATTCCATCCTGGTGTGATTCCGCTAGTGGTGCTAACATACTACTCGATTGAATAGATGCGCCCCACGAGGTCGGAATGCACGGTGGATGGGGGTCTTATGCTTTCAAAATTTATAAACCTAAACTAGCTACCTACGTCTACTAAAACACTACACCCGCAAGCGCACGGGGTCGTGTCGTAGTATAGGAAGGTGGCAAGTATAGGGTCGATCCACAGGGAAAAGAGGGGGCACTAGAGCTAGGTTAGTTTAGCTAGGTTCCTACTGCGGAGACTAGGGTTAAGGGTTTGAAGGTTGATTTTGATTGTTAACTAAGGATAAACAAGCAATTTAAAGGCAAGAATGAAATCTATGTTAACCCTAGACTGAATTAAGACTAAGCAAGCAGGGAAAGACTAAGCTAGGAATGAAAAGGCAAATTACACTAAAGAAAGCAAGAAGAGCAAAAGATCAATTAAAGAACTAAACTAGCATAAACAAGGCAAGAGCAAGGCAAGAAGCTAACTAAGCAAGAAAAGAACTAACTAAGCTAAGCGAGCACAAAACTAGGGTTTCAAGCAGTAAAGAGATGTGTGGGTTGTTTAGGGGTATGAACTTATCACTTAAGTTGGGGGTGACATGTGAACATTATGATTCCATTTAGATTATCCAAACCAAACAACAAGTTAGAGTCTAATGAATTAACCTAAGCTACTAACTGGCCATGGATATGCTAGGTTGTGTATAGGGGAACTAGTCCCTAACACCCCCTACTACCCTTACGAGGCTCAATTGGGTTAGGGGTTAGGTTCAATTCAATTAGAGTCTAATCAATTCTAGGTTTCTAGATTAGGCATTCCTAGGGCAATTAGGGGCCGAGGGTAGTAATGGGGAGGTGAGATTAGGGTTTTGGACCCCAATTCCCCCACATTCTAGCCTTGAGAAGGCACCATGCTAATTGCACTAGAATTATCTAATCTAGCTACTTAGATCTCTCACTTAGGTTTAGGGAGATTGATTAAGATGTAGGAAGATGGGAGGCAACCTACGGATCCAAGAATTGGACCTAGGGGCAAATCCCAAAATTCACACATATAAGCAATTTGCCTAGATTCCTAGGTGATTTCACACACAAACCAACAAGCAATCCATGGAGAAAGAGATGCAAATAGAACATAATCATTAAAAAATGAAATTACAAAGTTTACATGCCATTTTCCCCCAACATGGTATCAAAGTAACATATTTTCCCCCAAACAGCCCACCCAAGGGGCCTAGCTACTCATAACAAAGCAAAATACAAAAAGAGAGGAGAAAGAGGTAGAAGAAGCCATGGAGCTCAGTGTAGATGAGGAAATCCTCCTCTCCAGCAGCTGTAGGGACGTCCTCCTTCTTCTCCTTGGATGAAATGGTGTGGAATGATGGAGGGAAGTGGATGGAAGGCTTAGATATGGGGGGTTATGTGGTGGAAATGGTGAAATGGAGTGGATTTGAGGTGGATATGGGGTGGAATGGAGTGGGTGGCGATTTGGGGAGCTAGGAAGGGGTAGAAGGTAGCCAACCTCATGCCCCAGCTGCCACCTAGGTATATATAGGAGTCTAGGGGGTCTAGGGTTAAGTTAGGGGCAAAATGGGGAAAGCAGTAAAAACTGGGTGGCTTTTGTGAGTAACACGGCCGTGGTGGGTAGGGTAGACCACGTCCGTGGTGGATGGGCACGGTCGTGGGTTTATTAGAATGTAGAGATCACAAGGAGTTGTGCATGGATGGCCACGGCCGTGGGGGGTCACCACGGTCGTGGTGGACACCTATGGCCACGGGCATGTTGAAAACCACAGTCGTTTTGGCCATTTTCATCAATTTCTGGGAGTTTTACTAATTTTTTGTACTTGGGGCATGTCAACCACAATCATGGGGGCTCACCACGGTCGTGGTGGTGTCTCTCCCATGCATTTGAGCCTTGAACTTGATCATCCATGGAGGGTATTGCTTCAAAACTTTCTTTGACCACTTGGGGTAGGTTGGAAGTGGTTTTGGCCTCATTTTGAGCTCCTCCAAGTCTGAGGAAACCCTAGACTGGACCATCATCTTTCCATGCCATCAATTAGTGGACAAAGTACCTATAAAACATGCAAAAAGCCTCCATAAGTGCATTTGATATGAATAAGCAGATTGGGGGAAATAACATGTAATCTAACAAGTATAGATGTGGCTGAAATGCAAAATGACACAAGATAAAGCCCTAAAATAGGGCTGAATCACCACCCCAAACTTGAAACATACTTGTCCTCAAGTATGCTCGAACTCAATCTCTCTACAAACTTTTCACATTCAAGACATGACAAATGCAATGTAAAAGGTGATTATTGCTGAATGGGCTCAAAGATGACTAAGTACATGCATTCCACCTCTCTCCTCTCCTACTTTCACAAACCAATCATGAAAAGAGCACAAAGCATATGAACTTAAAATATAGTGCTTAGAATACACAAGTTATCTATATTTCTTTCATGTAGTTTCGGGTAGACCGTTTCATAATGGCGTTAATCCAAGATGACTAGGAGTGTTGTTTCACCTTCATACTTTTAATCTTATGCTTCGAATCATGTCAAATGACCCACGTGGTTGCGGAAAAGGGCAAAATGAGCTAGGTTTTATGTTTCCTAGCTCGATGGGTATGAAAGTGGAAGAAAGGGTTGTGGTAAGCTTCTTGGAGTGCTTCTACACACTCATCTTTTCTTTATTTGCATGCTCTTAAACAGGAGCATCCTTTTATTTTGTTTTTGCTTTTCTTTTTCTTTTCTTTTCTTTCTTGCCCTTGGTGTAGATAGGGCATATGGTGGATAGAGTGAAGTGGGGAGGTAGAGATTTGGCCACCCCAAACTTTTGGAGGTGGCCACGGCTGATATGTGCACTTTGGCATCCTTTAATGAGGCGGAGGGGTAAGAAGATGGTGAGAGAAAAGTTGAGTCAAAGGGGGGTCATAGGTATGATTCTCCACATAAGACATCCTGCATGAAAATTAATCCAATACTTCATCCTAGATATCACACCACATGAATGAACAAGATGAAATTGATATATCAAACAAGTGATTCCATAAGCACTAAGCGTTCAAAGCTTGCTCAACTTCACAATTCAGCCAAATCAATCACAATCCTAAGAGAGGTGATGCACATGTAAAGAGTCAAGAATTGATACCATTTAGAAATAAACAATGATAAGTCACTTGCATTTGTCAAAGGTCATCATTTTTACTCAAAATAGCAGAGATTGGGTCAAAACACACTTTTTAGACCAGAAATCTCAAATTTGGGCAAAATTGGCCAAAACAGTGCCAAGTTGCTTTCAATCACATCTAAGCCTATATTATTGAACGTAAAACAGCAAACAAGAAAATCCTAGCTAAAACATGCAGAAATTACCAAAAATCTACATGATATGCAATGCATGGCAAAAAGAGCAATTTTTTTGAAAATTACACAAACATGACAAGAAAGCAAACTACATGGCATGCAGAGATGCAGTAAAAAGAACAGTAACAATAAAACTGAACTGAATGGCAAAGGTGGAACAAAATGACTAAAAGAGAGAGATAGGGAGGTGCATACCGCCCTACCACCCCAAACTTTTGAATCATGATGTCCTCAACATGAAACTAGAGCTTAGGGATAGTAGGGTGAAGATCATGGATGGTGCGGAGTGTCAGAATGTAGGTCACCCTGTTGTGGCTGGTGCTCGACCCTCGCCACGGTCGTGGTCGATCGCCACGGTCGTGGCCACTCCTTTTCAACACGGACGTGGCGGGTGGCCACGGTCGTTGCCAATATTCTAAAAACACTGTAACTTCAGCCAACTGGATGCAATAATTCCCACGGCCGTGGCTGGGTGCCACGGTCGTGCTTGGCCACATGTGCCACGGTCGTGGTCGAGCTACATGGCCATGGTGAGGATGCTCCTTCAGTTTTCTCACTTCAAGTACTTGAACTTCACTTTTATTTGTTATTCGGCTGCATATTTGATTTAAAGACCATGACCTTCTTCTATACCCTCTCTCTCTATTGTCTAGCACCTGCCATATCATCAAAACTCAAAGAAAGCTATTAAACACAAGTGTGTGTGCGTGTGTTTTCTTGGAAACTGTAAAACAAAAAGCAAAAGTATCAAAAATGAGAGGTTGGGTGAAAAAAAAATCCCAAACCTAGGTGGGTTGCCTCCCACAAGCGCTGAGTTTCTTGCCTTCAGCTAGGCTTCTTGGTGATTCTTCATTCATTCATCCGTTTGGCATTCTCATGTGTCCATTCTTGCAAAACATGCATCCTTCCTTTGCACTCAATCTATTTTCCTCATCCCTTTGATCACAATAATCATCATTAACTTATTCACCTTGATTTCCTTCTCTCAAATGCCCATTTGGACTCGTGAAGTGATCATGTCCAATATCCCTATCTCGGACTCGCCGGGTTGGGGTCTTGTACATGTTGATGTTGATATTCATGTCCATGAATGAGACTGTCATGGTGCCACTACGCACATGAATGCCAGCATCAGTTGTAGATAAGAACGGCCTTCCCAAGATGATGGGAATCTTCCTATCCTCCGGCTCCATATCAAGTACAATGAAATCCGCCTGGAACACCACGCCTTTTTCCTTGTCTATCATCACCAAGACATCATCCACTCTACCTCTAGGCACTTTTATGGATCTATCCGCCAACTGGAGAGTGCAATGTGCCGGCTTCAAATTGCCTAAGCCTAGCTCAACATAGACATGATATGGCATCAAATTCACACTAGATCCCAAATCAAGTAAGGACCTGTCTATGTGATGTCCCCCTATGTAACTAGGTATGAGTGGGGCTCCTGGGTCCTTTCTCTTTACGGGAAGTGAGTGTTGTATGATGGAGCTCACTTGTTCAGTCAATCTCACCTTCTTTGGAATCCTCCCTGTTTACCTTCTTTTCACAGTGCATAGGTTCTTGAGAACTTGGCATATGATGGGATTTTCTTCATAGCATCCAGTAGTGGAATGTTCACCTTCACTTGGCGAAACACCTCAAGAATATCAACATTGTGCTTTTGCCTCCTTTTCAATTCTGGTGGCTCATCTAGTGCTTCTACAGACGGAGGATCACTAGTTTTTGCCTCACTTACATGAACACGAGGCGGAACACTAGATATGGTAGGACCTGCAAAAGGGGTGTATGACGGATCACATGGAATCCTAAACTCAACATGCGGTATCACAACATCATCTTCAGCAATATCAATCATGGTATCACCACTTGGCTGCCTTTGCTTTGCTTTATCAACCTTTCTTTGACTTGCAGGTTGCTCAAGAGTTTTCCCACTCCTTAGAACTGTCACAGCACTACCTTGCTCATGATGGGGAGAGGGAGCATGTTGTGTCTGTGGAGGAGGTGGGGGTGACACTTGGGGTTGAAACTGAGGTGGAGAAGAGGATTGAGTGGGAGGATAGAATTGGGTTTGGAAAGTGAAGTTTTGGGAAAATTGAGGTGGTGAAGGTGGTGGAGGAGTGTAAGGCTGGGGATAGCCTTGGAAGGAGTGAATGGGATGCACTTTCATGGGGGTGGACTGTAGAAAACTTGTGAAGAGGGTATGGGTCCACTTGCTTCATTGTGGCTCACGATGGGTCTTGAAGACAATTTTTCCTCTTGGAGAGCGATTATAGAAGATAGTTGCTCTATTCTCTCTTCTAACCTTGCAACATCCCTTTAAACATCATCAAACACTCTCAATCTAGAAAGAACCTCTTCCTCAAACCTTGAGCTGTATGTGGGACTTTGTGGTTCCTGGTAGCTATAGGAGTGAGGTGTCTTCTTTTCTTCCCCATAGAACTCAATAGAATTGACCGGGTAGCAAGGAGCATTTGTCACCTGGTTCTTCATGAGGCTCACCATGTCACCAAGAATCTTCATCACTTGCGGGCTTGAGTCATCATGAGTAGGGGGTGTCACACCAAAGGCATACCCTCTTTCATTCATCATGCTAGAAGCTCGAATTCTTGATCCTTCAGCCAACTACTCAAACAAAAGCCATATCTCCTCAGGTGGCCTAGCCATGAAAACTCCTCCACAAGAAGAGTTCACTGTGTCTTGGTCCTTTAGAGACAAACCAGAGTAGAATGATTGAACTAGCTGCCACAAAGGGATCTCATGGTGAGGACACTCTCTCAACAGCTTCTTGAATCTCTCCCATGCATCATGAAACTGCTCACTGCCCATTTGGCTAAAACTTGTCACGGCACGCCGCATTTGTGTCAACCTTGCTATAGAGTAGAATTGTCTCAAGAAGGCATTCTTCATCGTTTCCCAACTCATAATGTCCTTTCTTGAGTCATACCAGTCTTTAGCTCTATCTTTAAGGGAGAAAGAGAACAAGGTTAACTGAATTGTATCATCACTAGCCGTCGACGTCCTGAAGGTGGAGCATACTTCAAGAAAGGAGTCCAAGTGCTTGTAGGGGTTCTCACTCTCTGAGCCGTAGAAGATGGGCAGGAGCCCAAGAAGACTTGGAGGAATAGAGAATTGCTCCCCTGGCATTTGATCAACCCTGCTAGCAATTGGCGATTTGTAGTTGCTAGGCATGAGGTAGTCTTGAAGCGGCTTGTGAGGTGCATTTTGGTCTTTCATCTTGTTTCCTCTTGAATGGCTTGTAACATGCACAAAGCACAACCAAATAAAAGAAAGAAAGTTAGTAAACCAATATACACAAGAAATGCAAACAAAAATGAATAAAAAAATAGCAAAGATGAGGGCAGTAGGAAAAGTCAAAGCAAAACTAACTAGCTAGGCCGAGCGCATCTATTCCCCAGCAACGGCGCCGGAAAGCTTGGTGTGATTCCTCTAGTGGTGCTAACACACTACTCAATTGAATAGATGCGCCCCACGAGGTCGGAATGCACGGTGGATGGGGGTCTTATGCTTTCAAAATTTATAAACCTAAACTAGCTACCTACGTCTACTAAAACACTACACCCGCAAGCGCACGGGGTCGTGTCGTAGTATAGGAAGGTGGCAAGTATAGGGTCGATCCACAGGGAAAAGAGGGGGCACTAGAGCTAGGTTAGTTTAGCGAGGTTCCTACTGCGGAGACTAGGGTTAAGGGTTTGAAGGTTGATTTTGATTGTTAACTAAGGATAAACAAGCAATTTAAAGGCAAGAATGAAATCTATGTTAACCCTAGACTGAATTAAGACTAAGCAAGCAGGGAAAGACTAAGCTAGGAATGAAAAGGCAAATTACACTAAAGAAAGCAAGAAGAGCAAAAGAGTAATTAAAGAACTAAACTAGCATAAACAAGGCAAGAGCAAGGCAAGAAACTAACTAAGCAAGAAAAGAACTAACTAAGCTAAGCGAGCACAAAACTAGGGTTTCAAGCAGTAAAGAGATGTGTGGGTTGTTTAGGGGTATGAACTTATCACTTAAGTTGGGGGTGACATGTGAACATTATGATTCCATTTAGATTATCCAAACCAAACAACAAGTTAGAGTCTAATGAATTAACCTAAGCTACTAACTGGCCATGGATATGCTAGGTTGTGTATAGGGGAACTAGTCCCTAACACCCCCTACTACCCTTACGAGGCTCAATTGGGTTAGGGGTTAGGTTCAATTCAATTAGAGTCTAATCAATTCTAGGTTTCTAGATTAGGCATTCCTAGGGCAATTAGAGGTCGAGGGTAATAATGGGGAGGTGAGATTAGGGTTTTGGACCCCAATTCCCCCACATTCTAGCCTTGAGAAGGCACCATGCTAATTGCACTAGAATTATCTAATCTAGCTACTTAGATCTCTCACTTAGGTTTAGGGAGATTGATTAAGATGTAGGAAGATGGGAGGCAACCTAGGGATCCAAGAATTGGACCTAGGGGCAAATCCCAAAATTCACACATATAAGCAATTTGCCTAGATTCCTAGGTGATTTCACACACAAACCAACAAGCAATCCATGGAGAAAAAGATGCAAATAGAACATAATCATTAACAAATGAAATTACAAAGTTTACATGCCGTTTTCCCCCAACATGGTATCAAAGTAACATATTTTCCCCCAAACAGCCCACCCAAGGGGCCTAGCTACTCATAACAAAGCAAAATACAAAAAGAGAGGAGAAAGAGGTAGAAGAAGCCATTAAGCTCGGTGTAGATGAAGAAATCCTCCTCTCCAGCAGATGTAGGGACGTCCTCCTTCTTCTCCTTGGATGAAATGGTGTGGAATGATGGAGGGAAGTGGATGGAAGGCTTAGATATGGGGGGTTATGTGGTGGAAATGGTGAAATGGAGTGGATTTGAGGTGGATATGGGGTGGAATGGAGTGGGTGGAGATTTGGGGAGCTAGGAAGGGGTAGAAGGTAGCCAACCTCGTGCCCCAGCCGCCACCTAGGTATATATAGGAGTCTAGGGGGTCTAGGGTTAAGTTAGGGGCAAAATGGGGAAAGCAATGAAAACTGGGTGGATTTTGTGAGTAACACGGCCGTGGTGGGTCACCACGGTCGTGGTGGGTAGGGTAGACCACGGCCGTGGTGGATGGGCATGGTCGTGGGTTTATTAGAATGTAGAGATCACAGGTAGGTGTGCATGGATGGCCACGGCCGTGGGGGGTCACCACGGTCGTGGTGGACACCTATGGCCACGGGCATGTTGAAAACCACGGTCGTTTTGGCCATTTTCATCAATTTCTGGGAGTTTTACTGATTTTTTGTACTTGGGGCATGTCCACCACGGCCGTGGTGGTGTCTCTCCCATGCATTTGAGCCTTGAACTTGATCATCCATGGAGGGTATTGCTTCAAAACTTTCTTTGACCACTTGGGGTAGGTTGGAAGTGGTTTTGGCCTCATTTTGAGCTCCTCCAAGCCTGAGGAAACCCTAGACTGGACCATCCTCTTTCCATGCCATCAATTAGTGGACAAAGTACCTATAAAACATGCAAAAAGCCTCCATAAGTGCATTTGATATGAATAAGAATATTGGGAGAAATAACATGTAATCTAACAAGTATAGATGTGGCTGAAATGCAAAATGACACAAGATAAAGCCCTAAAATAGGGATGAATCACATCCCACTCAGATTCATCTAGTGTTCTTCTTTATTATATAATTAACTAACTTCTGAACATAAGAAACACAAGAAGGAGTTGCTGACTTGTAGAATGATGGAGGTGTTTCCATATCATTTTCACATGGGGGTGGCAATACATCTTCATCCCATTGTATTGGGCTCAAACAAGATGAGCGGTAGCAGGTATTGTGACCCTGGATTGTTGCTTTGTGGTCATTACGATGAGGAAGGAGTTTGTGGGCTTCTCAAGTTTGTTTGAGGTAGAAGATGACATTAAGGCTTTGAGGGGGAAGAGGTTGTTTATGTGCTAGTGATGTGAATTGAAGACATCCATCTTATCATGGCCAAGGTCTTGAGAAGGTTCAATGGAGGTTGGCAAACAATCTGAGCTAGCTTCACCCAACTTGAATAACATTTATGCATGTTGCCTTAGTGAGGGGGAAAAGCCATCGGGGTCAAGATATCATTGGATTGCTACAGTTGTGTTTGTGAGGCGATCTACATGTCATCTATTTCAAGTGTAGGCCTGTTGAGAGGAAGAAGAACAAGAAGGAGGATGAGGGTCCAAGAAGTGAAGTGGTGATGGAGGTGCTAAAGAGGACGGCCCGGTGATGGCTGTGTTGAAGGAGGCATGGTGTAAGGTATTAGTTGGAAGGTGATACAATTTAGGTGGAGGTGGTCCTCTACGGCTAGATGGTCACTATTAGAAGCATAGAAGACCCTATATATGTAGATGTAGAACCTCTCCTCGTGGTACAAGGTGGAGGAGATGAGAGCGGGTGTTGGTTCTCGTGGTGGAGAAAGTAGGTGCTTCCATAGTCGGTGGTCATCACCAGAGTTTGCGTTGGTGCTAGAATAGTTGGAATAATCCTAGTGGGGATAGAGGGTGAAAGAGGAGGAAGGTTGGTGGACGACAATGCTGCTTGAAGGTGCCTGAAATAGTCTTGAGACACTGGTGCTTCTTGGCACTTTTTGAGACTGTTGGGCACAGGTGGAGGATCAAACGAAGAAGAAGCAAGGGAGGAGATGAAGAAGAACTAATATTTCTGATGTTGCTTGGTTTTCCATTGGCCATTAAAGTCTAGGCAGTGGTGGGCATAATCGTTGTTGGTGGCGACCGCTTTAGATTTAACCATGGAAATCCAAGCTCTACAAAAACTCTGTCAAACACAAAGTCTGGTAGCAGAGGCTAGGGGGAAAGGTAGAACAACCAATGTGGGGCGCAACCACACCCCTAGCAACGACTGGCGGTGGGTAATTCTCTGTCGAGCTACTGGGAAAATAGGTATAGTTTACGTAGTTTCTAGGTTGAAGATGTTAGAAGTATGGTTGTAGAAGCCATATATATAATATGGGTTAAGCCCACTTTAGTGCAGCTAGTACATGGGGAAAATGTAGTTTTGTGTCTAGTGCAAATGGGGAAGAAGTTTTATCCCACATTACTCACGCATAGAACTTTTGTGGTCCTTATATGTAGGATTACATGTGACACTAGTGTCCAAGGGTCCTAGGGGAGGGTATGCTCACCTTCTTGGTAGGTATGTTGATCACAACACACACACACACATGTGTCATGCCACGCCTCACCTCGCCTGGCTTGGCCTAGCCAGTCTAGGCCGGGCTAGGCTCATGCTCAAGCTTGGGGTTGGGCTTGTGGCTTGTGGATTGTGGATTGTTGATTATGGAGAATGTTGTTGGGTTTTAGGGGAGACAGAGAAGGCAGCAGAAACAAAATTTCTCCCCCAACCCATACCGAGGAAACGCGTCAACGTCTATATAATAGGAAAGGATGGTTTGCGGAATCATACCTTGTCCCGAGGCTTGCTCGGCGACAATACCTCGCGCAATGCGCGGTCTTCAACTCCGGACTTCGACGATGTCTGTGCAGCTCCTGGTCGCACCGGGACTGACAACTCCTACTCGAACCGGACTGTCGGATGACAGTTATCCTCCTAAGAGGCAGTGTCCTCCCGCCTCTGTAGTAGTCCACACGGACCACCTGGAACTCCACTCTCCTTGTCCCATAAGGAAGTGGAAGGAGTCGCACCCTCCTGTTGACGTACTAGTCGCCAACACGCTCTCCTGCCTCCTGTTGCAACTGCAGTTGTCCTTCCCTTGCTGCACCTCCCTTTTGCGGGAAGCACTTGCTCGGGCTCTCTCACGGTTACCAAAACCAGAGAGAACGACAACTTGCAGAGCAACTGGTTGCACTGAGTTGTACTTTGAGAAGCCCCCAATACCCCTATATATATAGGAGAGTCATGGGACAGGGTTCTCCATCCCGGGCAATGCGGGACTAAAGAAGGAGTAGAAGGGTTCGGGAATTTTCCACCAAAAGCAACCATCTCGCAACCTGAACTGATCGGTTCACTGCTGAACCGATCGGTTCAGCCATTGAGCCGATCGGTTGGACCTGAGCCGATCGTTTGGGGCACTCCAACCGATCGGTTGGTGCCCTGAACCGATCGGTTCATGGTCCTAATCCGGCTCAAAAAGACTTTCCTTGTTTCTTTCCCAATTGGTATCGAATACCAATGTTATTCCCAATCGAATTGGGCAATTTGAAACGAAAGGAAAATTCTTGCCGACATGACTTTCCCAACTGGTCGGTTGCACCAGTTGAGCCGATCGGTTCAACCCTTGAACCGGTCGTTTCAACCTGGGCATGAGCCGATCGGCCTGGACACTCCAGCCGACCAGTTCAGCAACCTCAGCCGACCGGTTCATCACATGAGCCGATCGGTTGGGAGCACAGGTTGGGCAAAATCAGTCAATTGCAATTTCAATCAATCTGATACTCCAATCAATGCGTCCAACACCTTGAACCATACAATATTGAGCTATCGACTGATTGGGTGTTTAATTGAACTACTAAACTCCTTTAGTAATCAACCTAAACATTGCTTTGTGGACAAAAACTCCTCTTCCAGGTTAAATCCTACTTAATACATAAAGTTATGTCTCATTGAAACCCTTCATAATTTGATTTTAATGTATTTCATTCATTTAGGTCAACCCACATGTAACTAAAATAAATAGATCATAAACTTCATATACACATTTGATTAATTTCATTTTTAACTTGTCGTCCCCATTCAGTTCATTCTTGTCCATCTATTTCTTGTTATTAGATGTGAACCATGTCATTGTCTCCTAAAGGAATTCTTGTAATTAACAATGACGATATACTTCCTTATCATACTTCTCACTTTAGATTAAAAGAATGGATTAGATTACTTCTTCTTAC
The DNA here is from genome assembly GCA_963693085.1 of Alisma plantago-aquatica. Taxonomy (NCBI): domain Eukaryota; kingdom Viridiplantae; phylum Streptophyta; class Magnoliopsida; order Alismatales; family Alismataceae; genus Alisma; species Alisma plantago-aquatica. Next base: position 597,203,599 of record OY856411.1, read on the forward strand.
ACCTTAATCTCTGATAATCCTTCCTAATTCTTTGTTATGTGGCTTGTATAAAAAGACCACGTTCAAGTAAGGGTTTACTCATTACTCAACAAATTATAGTAAAATAGATACATTAGGATTAGATCGTATTAGTAAGACACGTCATCTTTATTTAAGTATTAAGACCTATAAGTCAACATTTCATCACATTTAGAAGGTCTTATACAAGTTCTAGGTTTATCACTCATACTCATCTTAATATTAATTTTCTAGGAATTTCAAGAAGTCATCTTAGTTCAACACATCATAAGAATCATAATATTCATTAACCTCATCAATTTGTACAAGTGTTCAGTCAGTATATTCAAGACACATGGAAAACTTTGATTCCATACCACACAATCAACCAATCATCAATACAATGATTCATAACATATTCAATTCAAGTAAGGATTCAAACTTTCCATTGAGTAACTCATGATTATTGAGTTCAAATATGATTACATACATGTCAACAAAATTTCCAAGCATATCATCCATGGACTAAATATTAAGCAAAATTTGTACAAAATGATATATTTCTATATCTAAAAGACTTTACATATGTCTTGAATCAATAGATCAAGAACTCAAAAAATATATATTTATGAGAAAGGATATAAATCAGTAGCATTTATTTCCCCAAAATCATCCCAATTGATTATACTATTGCATACAAATACTGACAATGATCTTGATTATTTTTGTCAGGTATAATTAGGATTTAAACATGATTACAAGTTTAATAGGGAGACAAACATTCATCTAAGGAGATAAGAAACTTAAAAATGTAGTTCAAACTCTGAATTTCTAGAAATCCAATCAAAAACTCTAGCCATCAACTCCTTTTATTCCTCCTTACAACTCAAAAACCCTATAAATGAAGAATAGGAGAGATAGAAAGAAAATATGGTGATTCAATATGATTTTGAATCAATTCTGAGTGTGTAATCTTAAAATGTTAGAAAATAATCACCAAGAAAATTTATCTAATGATTACCAACTTACTTGATTTCATCAACTCTAAGAAGAGAAAACCCGAGATCGACATCTTCGCCACTTACTCCATCAACAAACCCTTACTTTCCCACTCTATCTAGGATTTCATTTATCGAGAATAAATGACGATGTATGGAAGATATTAGTTTGTTAGGTCACTCATATATAGCAATTAAGTTGCTTGGGTCAATTGCGAATTGACCCTACTTTACAATTTCTTTTACTTTAGTAGAATTTTCTCTCATAAAAATGTTGCTCAAAATCACTTACTTAATAGATCAAGTATATTAAAAAATATGAAAATTTATCATGTGGTTTTACATAAATTTTCATAACTCTAGTAAACATTTTAGGCAATTCCAAGTTACCAATAAATAATTAAAAATCAAACACTACACTACTACATTGGAGTTTAAAGTAATGGCCTGAAGAGCAAAAGCCCTAAAAGACCCCTAGAATGTCTGTACAAGATACCACAGACTTTTTGAGGAGGACCCAAAATAGTTGTTCTATATAGCATGGTTGTGATGCCAAGAATCCATCAGGCCCAAACCCTTCATTGTATTTTTTATTTATTCAGACTGGTTGGTCGGCTAAGTTGTGACTATGAGAAACTCAAGTTACACCACTCTCTCGATCAATCTAACATCATCCAAAAATTATTCAAATTTAACTTGAAGTCTTAAATGGAGTTTTCAATATACATCTAAAATTTTAGATCATTTGGATTTACCAATAAAAGGATAAAAGTCAAATATTAGACGGTTATATTTCAACTAGAACGCATGGTTGGCTGAGTTTGTCGTGTAGAAACTTGGCTGATAAATAGGTCAGTAAATTTTGAAAAATTGTGATATTTTTTCAAAATACTTATGTTTAATTTCTATATACCATATCCAAATTTCAAATAAATAATACTTGTAGATAAAATAATAAAAATCATTTACTACACTTTTGTATTTATCAAATTGTGTATTCATATGCTACCAAAATCTTGATTTTGGCAACTAGGGTTTACACTTTAAACATAATGCTTCAAAATAAAATCATGATTATATTTTCTCATTATATCTAAAACATCACATTTATAGTATTAGCATTGACCAAGAATAATCAATGGTCAATCTACTTAACATGCAATCATCTAATTAAACCCTAATTAGATGACTGGTTTGAAAATGGGTTGTTACAAATCCCCCCTCCTTTTTAGAATATCGTCCCAAAATCCAAGAAAGATGTAGATATCATATCTTACAATTGTGCATCTCTCTTGACATCTTGTTAGATCCATTTTTAGTTTTTGGTTGTATCATATTACATCATTTTCTCGCATCTTGGATCTTTTACATTGGATTTCTGAATTTACTGGTATTAGATGGATATTTCATCCTTTATCATCATCATATCCTTAGTATTACAAACACTTATTTCACAAATCTTAGTAATAAATCACTTAACAAGACGTCATTCGCAACACCTTTCTTGTTCTTCTAGAATTTCATTTATGTATCTCATTGATCAAGATTTATGGTTCATTCTTTATTACCATCCACATCCATCAGTTTTTTTATAAAGGAGATTATTTATTGGACATCATTCTCAGCTCTCAGCTTTTTTTCTTACACATTTCAAATTTACACTCAAATTCAAATTTGTTGGAATTATCTTCATGATCTATTATATTCATGCACTTTCTCATGGGAAATTTCCAACTTGTCTTGGGTTCCATATTCAACTATATAATACCTTCTCTTTCTTCATTTTATCCTTTTTATTATCATAATTCATCTTGTTATACTCTAAAATTTTCATCATCTTTATGTTGGGTCAGGGCATCTAAAAAAAGTACAGTCAGCGATTCCATAATAACTTATCCCAATACTCAAATACTTGATAGAGTAGTCAAATATTGAGTTTAGTCAGTATGCATATAATTCAGGTGATGTTCAATATACATATTATTATTTATCCCTAGATCCTATTATCCATGCAGACTTATCATACCTAAGATCTGATACCATGTTGTCAGGACCTCTCTTTTGATTAATATAAATGTCAACCATTAGAGAGAAACCCTAAACCTAAACTGATATTAAGGAAAAGCACTTCATTATCAACAAACACAAGTAACACAATATAAGAAACATAAGTAAATTTTCTTTTTCTTCATAAAACCTTGTAAATAATGTCACATCAACAAAAACATGTTTAATTATCACAAATCATATTCAACTCCATTAAAACCATAATCAAAATCTAGATACTCATATGTAGTTCAGTTAACATCAGTTATATATACATGAAACAACAAACTCAGTTTAGTACTCAGCCTGGGAAAGAGAGAGTATAGGGACATTCTAATATATCTAGAAGTGTCGCTCCAGGCCGTGCTTTGGCGACAATGACTGGGTGTCTAGGGTTTAGCATTTCACCATCAGTAGCTGAGATTGGGAGTTCTGGTTAGTCTAGTAGTGTAGTTTGGGGCCGGTGGTGTACCCTAGCTGGTATAGGATGGCAGAAGAAATTATGTGTGGGTGCAAAGTTCTGAGAATAGTCGGCGACGACATTGCCTCATTCACTAAGGAAGATAAAGGCACTGAAAAGGAAAAAATGGCTTTGGTCCTTGTAGAGAAAGTGAATATTGATCGGCTGTTCAACTTCAATGCTTTTAAAAGAATGATGGAGCTCGTCTAGGGTCTCAGAAGCAAACCAATATTCAAACAAATAGAGCATGGAGTGATCACGATTCAGTTTGGGGTAAAGGAAGACATCGACAGAGTGAAGGAAGGCTCCCCATGGAGTTTTGACAACAATCTGATTCTGCAGAAAGAAGTAGAGGGTCAACACAACCGTCAGAGTTAGTCACAGCTGAATCTCCTATATGGATAAGATTATATAATATGTCGATGGGGTACAGGTCAACAAAAGCAGTAATCATCGTAGCAGGGAAAGTGGGAAGGTTTCTGGAGGTGGAAAAAAGTGATTCAACTTGGGACAGAGCAAGAAGAGTCAAGGTGGTTATAAACACTAAAAAGTCGCTCAAAATCAAGCCAAGAATGAAGGATGTTGGGGGGAAACTATTTGATATAAACATCAGATATGAGAGGCTCCCAAATTTTTGCTATACTTGTGGTTGCTTGGGCCATGTCTAGAAGGAATGCAGGGACAAGGAGGTAGAAAATGAAGGGCAGTGGGGTACCTGGCTTAGAGCTTCATCGAGAAAACAAAACCAGTGGTGAAGGGAAAGAGTACGAGTCTTGCAAAAAAAATGGGGTGAGAAGAAGGTGGTACAGTAAGAATAGATTGAGAAGTCTAGTGACAAGGCTGATGTAAGATCCATGGAGGGGCTACAGGGGACGAAAGGTGTGGAAGAGCTACTGGATAACAGAAATACAAGTGATAAAGGTGGGAAGCAAAGTTGTAAAAACAAAGATGGCACTGACACTGGGGGGAGGGAAAGGAAGTTACAACACCTCATAGGATCACAAATGTAGAAAATATTCTCGATAGTGTACCAAACAAAAGCTCTCATGGGGCAATAAAAGAATCACATGGCACTAGTTCTAAGAGTCCTATCTTTGAGACCCTCCTCTCTTCTCTTCAATGGTACAGTAAAGGCACAAGTAACCCACCAACCAAGTCTAACAACTAAGGCAAAGAAGGCACCGTAGTTGATGCACAGAAACTATTTGATACTTCACCATAGAGAGAAAGGATGTCTGACATACAACAAAAGGCCCAGACAGACAGAAAGATAAAGAGATACAAGAAACAAAGGAAAGCTGATGTGACACGAAGCAGGCTTGAAAGAAAAATTGCAAATAAAGGGGGGGAAATGGAAACAAGAAGGAGAAGGGGGACCTACTACAATGGTTAAATAGGGAAGAACTCAGAATATACAAAGAGGGATAGAAACCTACATGGTTTGGGTGAAATATCCTAAACAAGTAGCAGGACCTGGTGATTAGGCCCGCGAAGAGCACTAAAACTTATAATCTAAAATTGTCAGGGTGTGGGCAACTGTGGCACATTTCGTACCCTCCGATGTATGTGTTGGAGGGAACGCCCAATGATTTTGTTCATTATGGAAACAAAAATCAAAGACAATGATATGAATGAGATTAGGAAGAAGTGTGGTTTTAATAACAAAGTTTGTCTCAACAGTAGAGGAAGATCAGGGGGCATTGGTTTTTGGTGGAATGAGGTGGAGGTTAATGTGCTCTCATATTCCAATCACCATTTCAATGTTGTTATCAAAGGGAGAGGAAATGAACTGGACTAGCAATGTGTGGGTATCTATGGGTGGTCGAAGACACAAAACAAAGAGAAGACTTGGGAGTTGATTACTAATATCAAATGCAACAGCAATCTCCCTATCATTTTTATGGGTGGCTTCAATGAGATAAAGAATAATGAAGAGAAATGTGGAGGTGTCTTAAGAGAAGAAAGATACCTGAGAAATTTTAGAGAGATGATTGACATGTGTGAACTCATAGATATTGGCTACAGGGGCAACCCCTTTATGTGGGTGAGAGGAACAAAACCTGAGACAACCATTAGAGAAAGGCTTGATAGAGCCTTGGTCAGTAGTAATTGAAGCAATGTTTATCCTAAAGATCAGACTATTCATCTACTCAAACACAATTTTGACCATGCCCTGATACTTCTCAAGTAAAAAGATGGAGAGAATATGAGAACTGAAAGAAGATTTCAAGCTTGAATAGTATTGGCTAAAAGACCCACACTGTGCTGATGTAATTGAGGAGAGTTGGGTTGTAAAACATGTTCTACACCAAAAGATTAGTCACTGCACCAAGTTTCTTTCTGACTGAGCAAAATCTAAGTTTGGAATCATTGATGAAATTCTAAAAAAGGCTGAAAAGAAACTTCTATGTGACCAAGAACTCCCTATGACAGCAGCAAACATAGCAAATTGCAAAGAGTTGTGTAACAAAATAAATGATCTTCAGAAGAAGAGAAAAAAAGGAGACCCACTGGTATACCAAAGCCAAGGTTAAAGAAATGAAAGATGGTGATCAGAATATGAATTACTCCCACAACAAAGCATCCCAAAGAATGAGGAGAAATACCATAAAGTGCCTCAAGAATGAAGGAGGAGTTTGGAAACACAATGAAAATGACATTTGTAATATTGTTATTAATTATTACAACTCCCTATTCAATTCCAATGTAGGTAAAGATTTTGAGAATACTCTAGAGGGGCTGCAAAAAGTTATCAGAATGGAGAAAAATGAAGAACTTAAAAGAGAACCAAAAGATGAAGAGATAAAGAAGGCCATTTTTTCTATGCACCCTAACAAAGCCCCCGGACCCGATGGTTTCCATGCTAGTTTCTTACAAAATTTTTGGAACATTGTGGGGTTGGATGTTGGCTCATATATCAAGGGATGGTGGAAAAATGAAAAGTATATACAGGACATTCAATCTACAAATATTGTTCTAATCCCTAAGTGCAAGGACCCTAGCACCATGAATGATTTTTGCCCTATTAGCCTATGTAATACAATTTATAAAACCATTTGTAAAGTTCTACCAAATAGGGTCAAGCCCCTCCTCAATGACATCATCACCCCCAATCAGAACTCCTTCATCCCCAAAAGGTTCACCTTCCACTCTATGAAAAGAAAGATAAAAGGAAAGAAGGGGCAGATGGCTCTCAAGCTTAATATGAGCAAAGCTTACGACAGAGTGGAATGGAGGTTCATTATAAAAATCATGGAAATGCTTGGTTTTGGACCCACTTGGTGCTAAAAAATCTATGAATGTATGAGATTTGTCTCATTCTCTTTCATTATAAATGGTTGTAAAATTAGATTCGTAGCTCCTAAAAGAGGGCTCTGCCAAGGCGACCCCATTTTGCCTTACCTCTTCCTTTTTTGTGCAGATGCTTTCTCTAATCTCATTAATAGAGCGGAGGAAATAGGTGCCATCATAGGGATGCGCACCTATAGAAAGGGTCCATACACAACTCATCTCTTTGTTACAGATGATAGCTTACTATTTGCTAAAGAAAATCTCCAAGAAGCTGAAAAAATAGCCTCTATCATGAGCTACTATGAGAGGGCTTCTGGGCAGAAAATCAATTACAACAAGACGGTGATTTCTTTCAGCAAAAATGTTCTAGAGGAAACGAGGAAGAGCATCCAATACCTTCTTTAGGTTAAGCATGTTGTTGCACATGAAAAATACCTAGGCCTCCCAACCATTATAGGAAGATCCAAAAAAAAGGTGTTCAGTGAGCTGAAGAACAGAATATGGAAGAAGATAAACGGGTGGAAGGAGAAGATGTTAAGTCAAGCGGGCAAAGAAATTATTATCAAGTCTATTGTCCAGGCCATACCCACTTATATGATGAGTGTCTTCTGCATACTTGAAAATATAATAGAGGACATCAATAGGATGCTAGCAAATTTTTGGTGGGGAACTAAAAATAACAGAAGAAAGATGCACTGGATGGCATGGAGCAAGCTATGCCTACCAAAACAAGAAGGGGGTTTAGGGTTTCATGACCTTAAAGTCTTCAACCTTGCCTTCTTAACCAAACAACTGTGGCGCCTCCATCATGAACCCAAACCAGTGTTCCAGCTGTGTTCAAAGCTAGATACTATAACAGTAATGAAGTGCTTGAAACAGCCATAGGTTACGATCCTAGCTACTATTGGTGAAGTATGTGGGGGGAAAAAGCTCTCCTGATCGAAGGAATGAGATGGAACATTACTAAAGAGTCCAATATTCTTATTTGGGATGATAACTAGATTCCCTATAGATGGGGCTTTGGTGTTCAGACCTCTCCCTCTAGAGGAGATCGGCCAGTGAAGGTGAAAGAGTTGATTAATAACTCCTCTGAATGGAACATTAGGCTGCTGGATAGAATTTTTTATACTGAATAGAGAGATGAGATTCTAAAGACACCCATATGTTACAGGTCCTTGGCGGCCTTGTATTGGTACCCAATATAAGATGGTTTGTTTACTATAAAATCTACCTACTGGTTGAGTTTCTCTAGTCATCAGTCTTCAAACAGCCATGGTGTCAACCTCAATCAGGACATGTGGAACCATGTTTGGAAGAGCTCAATGCACCCCAAAATGAAGCACTTCCTTTGGTGATGTGTTTCCAAATCTCTACCACTAAAAGCAGTCTGTGAGACATACACATAAGTGACATAGGCATATGTGATGTGTGTTCAAATGTTGAAGAGTCAACCATTCACATTATGACTCAGTGTTCACATAGTATAGAGATTTGGGATGGTTTTGAAAGTGGGTGCATCATCAACGGGTCCCCTACTACTGATTTTAGTGACTTGGTCAGATGGGTCATCAACAAAGGGGACAATGACACCCTTGTAGCCTTCACAACACAATGCTTAGTTGCCTGGCTTTGTAGAAATGACACCCTATTCGGTAACAAATCGATTTAGCCAGCTCTAACAGCACATGGATTGATTAATTGGGCTCAGAGTTTTGTGGACAGCAGAGGGGGGAACAGAGCTACCTGCAGTTTAGCTACTGATCATAGAGAGTTTTGTTAAGTCAAGCGGGCAAAGAAATCATTTCTTTGTTATGATTTCTAAAAACACCAGCAAGGCAAACTCTATATTCAATGTCAAAAGCTACTTCCACATCTTTAAGAGCATATAGACAACAAGCCCAAAACAAATTAAATTGTATTTCTAAGTTTAAAAAAAGGCAAATAAAATAAAAATTAAATTGCAAAACAAATTGTATACAAAAGTTAGACATTTAAACAACAAGTTCAAAACTTACACAATGTTGAATGGAGCTATGTTCATGGTCCTAGAAGCACCAAAAACCTTCATCACGGTACTCACGTAATCTTTGACACCACTGGATCTCTAAGTACATCACTAATCATTGATGGCATTAGAAATGCCACATTTGACATTCCAAACTCAGCAGCCCTATAATACAAATGACTAATATATATATATATATATATATATATATATATATATATATATATATATATATATATATATATCTGTGTGCAATAATCAGTTAATATATAGGAAACAATTCAAAATATGTATCCTTCACGTGTAATGGGGTATTCAAACTCATATTATCCAAAGTTCTATCACTGATGTATTCATCCATTGATACAAAAATAGCTTCGAAACTCTACAACACAATAATAGTGTCACGATATATTCCTACGACCTCCTCCCAAAGGTCGATCACCATGGTATTTGATTGCTCTATATTGTCTAACCATATTGTCAATGACTTGCAGCTAGGGCTTAAGGAGTCTAACAATTCATGTGGAATAAAATATGGGGGTGGAGGCTTTGGAACCCTAAGGGGCTTCTTAGATGTTTTGGCATGCATGCATATATTCTCATATTAACTTTCAATTAGTTATATAAATTTTAATATGCATTTGTCATACGTCAAGAAATACAATGAGTCATTTGGGACACCTAGTAAAGCCACCTTCTACCTCTCTGACTATGGTGGCATCTGGGTGCTCCTATGAAAGAGGTGTGTCTCTCCATGTGGGAACTGTTGACCTAGAGGTTATACATTGTCCATATTTTGATAATGACTCGGCCATTCCATTCATATTTATCTAATATGTGTATTTAAGATTGATTTCAGGCCATAGCTACATGAAAAGGATCAAATTACACAAGTTGTAGCTTGTCAAAGATCAAGTCAAATGCAATGCAAGTGTGCTAATAAGGAAATTCATTCAAATGCCCTTAAAAGAATTTTGTAATCACTTGTATTGATGATATGACTTGTAATTATGATGAAAAAAATATGTGGGACGCCTAATAGCAAGTTTTAATCACTTTTTAGCCAAATTAGAAAATTGATCGCAGGTTGTTGATCGGTCAAGTTTCAATCTCGACCGATCCCATGGATTGATTTTCTATTGATATGCATCGGTTGAGTTGTGCATTCACAGAACCTGACTGAACAGCTTACTGACCAAATGCGATTTTGACTAATTAGTCAAGTTTCCCAAGACAAACTCGACTGATAGTTTGAAAATTGGGTTTGTCTTTTAGCCGATCGATGGAGTTACTTTTATTGAAACTCAACCGAATGCACTGTACGGAAAATACAGAAAAAGTGATTATAACCATTAGTGACTTGTTTGAATAAAAATAGATCTGTTGACTTGAACAAAAATGGCTATATTTTGGCCCTAAGTGTTCCCCAACTCAAGGGAGCACCCCAGCTATAAATAGGACCTCTTGGAGTTCATTCTAAGGTTTCTCATTCACTACATTCAAGGTCCTTGCTATAGTTGAGTGTGCTACTGCTCCTTGAGCCCCTTTCTCTTTCTAGTTTACACATCATTTTGTGATTTGTGAGTGAGTTAGGATTATTTTAAGAGAACTCCACCTTTGTGTATGTAAAGCTCTCAATCTTCCACTACTTCCCTATCCCATTCTCTCATGAAGAAAATTTGAAGCAAGCTACATCGAGTGAAGAAGGAGTTGTAGCTAGTCCTCTTCAAGGGTGTTGAAGAGGTGGTGATCTTCTCCAAGTGAAGGAGAAGGCAAAGGCTGAAGATCCAAGAGGAGAAGTAAATTCCTTATGGCGGAAGACTTGAGCTTGAGTGGGTAAGACCTAGATGAAGGCTGAAGACTCAAGCTAAGTAGGTAAGTTCCTTGGAAAGGTGGAGACCTCCTTGTGATTGAATGGGTAAGTCCTTTGGTGGTCTTTTGTTGTAAATATCTGTGGTGATATAATAGAGAAAAGCACTTGCAAAGTCCTAGAGGCTGACCTCTTTAGGTAGTGGACTAACTCATTTCTAGTTTGAAGTGTGGAACCACTCTACATCCCTTTATCAAGTGCTTACTATCAATCTCTCTCATCCTTTCTATGCTTGTTTAGATAGGACTTCAAATTTGATGTAATTTGAAGGTCTAATCTATTTTGTGAGAATTTGTGTAGCTCTATTCACCCCTCCTTCTAGAGCCCTTAGATCCAACAAGTGGTATTAGAGTTAAGGATCTTCTCCAATAATCTCCCACGAGATGAGAATATGGGTGACAACCTACTTGGTTCACTCAATCTAGAGGGAGGCTTCTCCATGCATCATCCAGTCTTTGACGGCACCAACTTCCTCTATTGAAAGAGGCAGGTGCAGTTCTACATTCAACGAATTAACTTTGATATGTGGAAGGTGATGGTCACACCTTACAAGGAGCCAACTGGAGTTGTTGCTACATGGAGTGAAGATGTTCTTAAGGAGGCTCAACTCAATGCAAAGGCCATTAGCATCCTCTACGCAGCCCTCACCCCCATGGAGTTCAACTGGATCTCATCATGGGACACCACCTATGAGATTTGGGAAAAGTTGTGCGTCAATATGAAGGCACAAAGCAAGTCAAGGAGGCAAATATCTACATTTTGAACATCCTCCTAGAGAACTTCAAGATGGGAAAGAAAGAAGGCATTGTGGAGATGTATTCAAGGCTTAATGTCATCATCAACGGGCTGGTTGTTTTGGGCAACACTTTGGATAGAGGTGTCATCAACTCAAAGATCTTGAAAACTCTTCCAAAGAGATGGGAGTCAAAGGTCACCTCCATTGAAGAAGTGAGGAGCCTTGGTGACATCCCAACTGAAGAACTCATTGGCAATCTTCAAGCCCATGAGCTTAGACTTGACAAGTAAGAAGAAGAAGTAAAGCAAGAAGAGAAGGAGGCCAAGAAGATCAAAGATAGTGCTTTTAAAGCACAAGTGGAGGCTGTCATCCTTTAACAACAACTTGCTTATCAGACTTGTCCATCCTCCTCTATTGAATATGAAGGCCCTAGTGAGCATGAAGCTAACTACATCAAGGGCAAGCACTTCAAGGGAAAGCAAGCTTCCTCATCCTCTACTCCAAGATGCCACAAGTGTAGCCAAAAGGGGCACTACAAGAGTGAATGCCCAAAGTCAAGAAAGTCTCACCACAAGAGCAGCTCAAAGAAAGAAGAGGATTACAAGAAGGAGAGCAAGCACAAGAGGAAGGACAAGAAGGAGAAGAGACACAAGAATGCAGCTCATGCAGCTTGGGAAGCTTCATCTTTAAGCAGCTCTAGCTCCAAAGAAGATGGAGAGTGCCACCTTGCTTTCATGGACTCTACAAGTGAAGATATTTGTGAGGTAAGTGAGGTAAGCATGCATGAATTTCCTAAATAAGCTATTATTTACATGCTTATTACTACCCGTTCTTCTTTTGCTAAATGTAAATCTAAGAGAAAAAAGTAAGGAAAAATTATTGATGATATTTATGCTAAGCTTGAGATTTTGGAATTGAAAGAGAAAACCAACCTTGACAGTATAGATAATTTTCAAGGGCAATACCTTGATCTTGAACTCCACTACAATGGGGTTGAAGTTGAGAATGATATCTACCTTAAGAACATTGAATATCTTAAGGAAGAGAACCAAAATTGCCTAAAAAAACTTGAATTGCTTAAAACTGAAAATGTTGAATTTAAGTTGCTTATTGATGCTCATATAGAAGAGTGAGATGTCTATCTCAAAGAGATTCAAATGCTAAAATATGAATATGCTAAGTTTCTTATTCAAGTAAATGACCTATCTTCTAGACCTTTGTTACCTAGTTTAATGTTGGTTCTATCTCTCTTGAAAAAGATTCATATCTTACTAAAGCTTTATGTCTTGAGGCTGATCTTGTGCATACTAGGGATGACATATCTAGTTTATCTTCTACTATTGTTTCTTTGAATGATGATAACCATAGATTGAGAGCATCCCTGTAGAAATTCCTCAAAGGGAAGACCTCCCTAAATGAAATCCTTGACCATTCTACTAAACAAAGTGGTACTAGTGGTTTGAGATTTGTAGGGGGAGCCTAAAAGGGCAAGAGTAAGGCAAAGGTAAGAAAAAGAGAAAGGAGATCTCTTTCTTTGTAGGATAATCTTTGGGCACTAAGAATCCTATGGTTTGTTCTTATTGCAAATGTGATGATCATTATTTCATTTATTTTCCTTACAAGCCTAAGGGGACCAACCCAAAGATGAAATGGGTCCCCAAGCTAACTCCAGATCCCAAAGTTTGAGTTGGAAACTGACTTTCTCCTTTCTTGTAGGGAAAAGATAGATGGATTGTTGATAGTGGCCGCACAAAGCACATGATCGGTGACATAAGCCATTTCAACAATTTCACAAAGAAGAAAGGAGGATCTGTCACCTTTGGGGACAACAAGAAAGGTAAATTAAAAGGTGAGGGTGATGTAGGTGAATCCTTATGCATCAAGAATGTTCTTTTTGTGGATGGCCTACATCACAATTTAATAAGTGTTAGTCAACTTTGTGATAATGGTTACCTTGTGCTATTTACTTCTCTTGAATGTTTGATTCTATATTCCCTCACCTACCAAGTTATATAAGAGAGCTAGAAGTGGTAATCTTTATGTTATTTTTCTTAACTCTATTAAGATTGTGGTTGGTATATGCCTTGTAGAAAATTCAAATGATATTTCTCTTTGGCACCACCGGCTTGGTCATGTAAATATGCATCAATTAAAAAAGTTGAGCAAAAAGGGCTTAGTAAAGGGACTTCCTAAATTGGATTTTGAAAAGGATGAGGAATGCCAACCTTATACACAAGGAAAGCAAACCATGTCCTCCTTCAAATCCAAAGGAGTCCTTAGCACTAAAAGAGCTCTTGAGCTTCTTCATATTGATCTATTTCGACCAATGAGAACACAATCGCTTCGTGGTTCCAAGTATTGCCTTGTTATTGTCGATGATTTCTCTAGATATACTTGGACCTTCTTTCTCATTTCAAAGAGAGATACGCTTGATGTTTTCTCTAGTTTTTGCAAATGAATTGAGAATGAAACTTCTTGCCGGATTGTTTCCATCTGTAGTGACCATGGGGGAGAATTTGAAAATGAGCTTTTTGAGCATTTTTGTCAAAAATCGGGTTGTGCACACAACTTCTCTTCTCCTTGAACATCTCAACAAAATGGGATTGTAGAGAGAAAGAATAGGTCTTTACAGGAGATGGCTAGGACCGTGCTTCTTGAGAATGATACTCCTAAGAAGTTTTGGGCTGAAGCTGTCAGTACCTCTTATTTTGTGCAAAACTGTGTTTTCACTTATCCTTCACTTAAGAAAACCCCCTATGAGCTATGGCCTGGTAGGAAGCCTTCTATTGAGTATTTCTATGTTTTCATATGTCCTTGTTTTGTTTTGAATACAAAAGATTCTCTTGATAAGTTTGATCTGAAATTGTATAAGGCTTTCTTTCTTGGATATAGGACTACTAGTAAGGCATATAGAGTTTATAATGTTGATCTTGCTAAGATAGAAGAATTTATTAATGTAAAATTTATTGAGACTAACCCCTCTATTTCCAAAAGATATTGCTTCAAATGATGATGTTGTAGATGAACTAATTCCTATCCTTAAAGAACTCAACATCACCCAAAAGGGAAAAGAGGTGGTTTCTCAAGAAGAAGACAAAGATGATAAAAAGAAGGATCCAACTCCCCCCTTTGCAAAGGATCATCCTAAGGAACTGATTTTAGGTGATCCATTTGAGAGAGTGAAGACATGAGTTGCATTCAACAAAGAACAAGCCAACAGCACTTCCATCTCACAACTAGAGCCTAAACATGTCAAGGAAGCTCTTGGGGATGAAGAATAGATCCTAGCTATGCAAGAGGGGCTAGAATAATTCAAGAAGAACAAAGTTTGGACCCTTGTGCCAAGACCAAGTGATAGAAAGATCATTGGCACCAAATGGTTCTACCGCAACAAGCTAGATGAAAGTGGCAAAGTGGTAAGAAATAAAGCAAGGCTAGTGGCTCAAGGCTACAATCAACAGGAAGGTATTGACTTTGATGAAACATATGCACCTGTAGCTAAACGTGAGTCCATTTGTATGTTGTTTGCTTTTGCTAGTCATAAAAACTTTCTTTTGTATCAAATGGATGTTAAAAGTGCATTTTTAAATGGTACAATTGAGGTGGAAGTGTATGTTGCACAACCTCTGGGCTTTGAACATGATAGTCTACCTAACCATGTTTATTTTTTACAAAAAGCTCTCTATGGACTCAAACAAGCACCAAGGGCTTAGTATGAGAAATTAAAGAACTTTTTTTAGATCATGGTTATATCATGGGCAAAGTGGATTCTACCTTGTTTCTAAAACACACTTCTAACTATTTTCTTATCATTCAAATATATGTTGATGATATCATTTTTGGCGAAACTAACCTTGATCTTTACAAAGAATTTAGTGATCTTATGCAGAGTGAATTTGAAATGAGTATGATGGGTGAACACACATTCTTCCTCGGCTTTCAAATCAAACAAACAAAAAATGGGAAATTCATCAACCAAGACAAGTACACCAATGAACTACTTAAGCACTTTGGGATGGAGAATACCAAGATGATGGACACACCCATGTCAAATATTGCCAAACTTGATAAAGATAAAGAAGGTGAAAAGGTAGATGAGAAGCTCTATAGAGGTATGATCGGAAGTTTACTTTACTTAACTACCTCTAGACCTAAAATAATGTTTAGTGTTGGCTTGTGTGCTAGATTTCAATCAAATCCTAAGAAATCTCATATTATAGTTGTTAAGAGGATTCTAAGGTACTTAGCCAAAACCCAAAATTTTGGACTATGGTATCCCAAGTCAAGGGACTTTACTCTTACTGCCTATAGTGATGTCGATTATGCAGGTTGCTTGATTGATAGAAACTGCACAAGAGGCACTTGTTTCCTCCTAGGACCATGCTTGGTGTCTTGGTTATCCAAGAAACTGAGCACCGTGGCATTATCAACCACCGAGGTTGAGTACGTTGCAGCTGGGAGTTGTTGTGCCCAGGTCCTATGGATGAACCAAATGCTCTAAGACTTTAACATTCATTTTGATGTTTCTCCTATCTATTGTGATAATACTAGTGCAATTAACTTGTCTTACAATCTTGTATTGCATAGTAGAGATAAACATATAGAGGTTTGCCATCACTTTCTTCATGATCGCATTGCTAAGAAAGATATTTATATCACGCATGTGGACACAAAAAATCAATTGGCAGGCATTTTCACTAAACCTCTAGCTAGAGAGCAATTTAATTTTATTAGATCAAAATTGCTTATAACTTCTTTAAATGAATCTGATATGCCTTCTAGCTAGTAGTCATATATCCTATATGTTTTGCATCCACCTTGATCATCTTTGCTTGCTAATATGCTTAAAATTGGTTTTTCATGTTCATATTGCCTTGTTTTTCTCTTATTTTTGGGTATTTTTTTCACAAACGCTTGTTTTATCACAAAATAGTACCCAATGATGAGTGATATGTGCTTAAGTATGTTTAATATACATAATGGACTTGAAAAATAAATTTAATTAGCATTCAAACGGATAGAAATTAAGTTTGATGGTTTTAGGTCAGGTTGACCATCGGTCGAGTTTTCTTAGGACAAACTCATTTGATCCATGGCCGAGAGCTTTTTTAAAAAGGACCAATCGGTCGAGTTTCCACCTCACTGAACTCGATCGATCGGTGGGCTGAAGCTAACTTAAGTTGGTTTTGGCCGACTATTCTCCCTCTCAACTAGAGAAAAGTCGACCAATTACACTCCCTCTAGCCCTAAGCTCTCAACCCCCGGCCTTCCCTTCCCTAACCTAGCCCTTATCCAACCTAGAGAGACCTTCCTAGACCCTCCCCCTAGCTTAACCTAGGTGTGTGAACGTTTTTGGTGGAGTGGTTTGTGCATTTGATCTCTTCTTCCTCTCCATTTCGCCTCTATGGCTTCAAATAGAAGAGAGCCGCCCCTAGAAATGCACCATCCTCCTCCTCATCTTCTCGCTTGATTCCTTTTGATGTGACCCTTTTTGTCTCAATTGAGGTTGTAAATCAATATAAGTAACTTCTTCCATGGAGTCCTTTTCCTTTTAGAGCCCTTTTTGAGCCTAGCCCCAAGCGCCAGGCTATCATCAATCAAGTGGCAAGATTGATTTATGTTCATCACCTATCAGCCCTGGGTGTCGAGTGTGAGTTCTTTCATAATTCAATGTCTAGCATGAAAGTTGTTCAAGCATTTTACGTAAATTTGTATTGGAATTACAACTCCCTTGTACCCCCTCTAAATACTCAACCTATCCTTACTACTATGATTTCTGGGAAGAAATTCTAAATCTTAGAGGATATCCTAAATATCTTCTTTTCAGGAGTCGATGAGAATGATACCTGATGTAAGGATTATGGTGAGTATTTTGACCTACTAGACCCCAAAGGTTTCTATAAGTAAAATGAGATCACACTTCCCGATATCCATCATTACTGGAAGAAACCTGGCATTCCCTATAAGAAGAAGAGAACCCTACCTTCCTCCTCCTTAGATCTCAAGAAGCGTATATTAGCCCTAGTGGTCAACTGCAACATCCACCCAAAGAAAAATCAAATGGATATTACAGAAAACATTACAATGATAATGTACTGCCTCTTAGAGAATGTCAGAGTCAAGTGGTCTAGATATATCCTCCACTACATGACTTGCTTTGACTATGGCAAGAACACATGTGGCACCCATCCTCCATATCCTACCCTAATGTGGTCTTTTCTAGTTCTCCACTGATAAATCACTCTTCTCTGACTTCCACTGTAGACCTTCCAGGAAAGGAGTGTGTATCAGTGAGACCACTATTCATAAATATGTTCCTATCTTTTCCTCCACCACACACGGTGCCTCACCCTCTACCTCTGCCTCAGGTGAACCTGCCTCTACCTCAACCCAATCTCCTCCACCTCCTCAACCTACCCGACCTAGTTGTGCCTCATTCTATGTATCCAATGAAGCCCTCATGGGTTACATGATACTCCAACAGGCATACAACCTCCAGGTCCAGGAGCATATGCACCAAGATTTATGTTCAATCATGTCTAACATCAACTTATCATCTGCACACCCATACCCCACCTACCAGCCATACCCCAATAGTGATTATGCATCCTATGCATACAATCACTTCTACCCTACCCCTCCACCTGCACCTGAGCCTTCTGTTGCTGCTCCCACACCTTCTAGTGTTGGTGGACCTGCTGCAGTCATCATGTCGCTACTTGTTGGCCCCATGGCTACTTTTCTTGCCAATCTTGGCGATTCTACTCCTTCCTACCCTCAGGTCAATGAGCTCTATGATCTTGGTATGACTTGGGATGAGTAGAATGCCCGTTGGTCCGGTCGTCTCTTCAGACCTTCTGTGGATGAAGAAATTGTCAAACTAGGATGATGACAAGACTACTGATGTTGATGAGGATTTCGATGATGGTGAGGATGATGGTGATGGCTCTGATGGCTTCGTTGGTGACTCTGGTGATGAAGGTGATGTTGTTTCACCTTCAGATGGAGACGATGACTACGAGCCTGATGCCGAGGATGATGATGATGTTGTGTATGATGTAGATATAGATGACCTATATGTCTAGATGTTCTTAGTTTTTAGTCTAATTTGCTGATCATATATATCTTTTTGGGCTGTTTTGTATTCAAAACATCTAGGCACATGATCTGAGGTGTATTGTTTTATCTTTAGCTTTCATTGCTTCTCGCTTATAGTTGTTTTTATGAGAACATGCATCATGAGTTGTAATCTATCTTATGTGCACTCTTACTTTTTGATTTGTTATATCCTATCAATTGGTGCCATGATTTTTTACCATATTTTGATTATGGCCTAGATGTGTGTTTCTCTTGTCTCTGTTTGATTTATGTTATGAGATTTCATGTTTGGATATCTGCTTGGTTGTGTTTGGAGAAGACCTACTTATATTCTCTTCTACCCCCATCCCCTTACTTTTTGATAATGTCAAAAGGGGGAGAGAAATTAAATGTCTTGAAACTCAATCATATTGCTATTATTACGTATGTGATCCTTATATGCTCTATCATGTGACATGCTAAAGGATCATATAGTACATGCATGTTTTATTGCTTTGTGTAGAAAAATTAACTATGCAGGTTAAAGTAAGCATAGATTGAGGGGGAGCAATTCACATTGTTCAAATCTTGAATCCCCCTAATTCACAAGGCAAAGGTATAATTTCAATATCCTTTTCAATATGTTTGAGGAATGGTTTATCATTGTCAAAAAGGGGGAGAATGTTGACCTAGAGGTTATACATTGTCCATATTTTGATAATGACTCAACCATTCCATTCATATGTATCTAATATGTGTATTCAAGATTGATTCCAGGCCATAGGTACATGAAAAGGATCAAATTACACAAGCCCTAGCTTGTCAAAGATAAAGTCAAATGCAATGCAAGTGTGCTAATAAGGAAATCCCTTCAAACGGCCTTAGAAGAATTTTGTAATCACTTGTATTGATGATATGACTTGTAACTAAGATGAGAAAAATATGTAGGACACTTAATACCAAGTTTTAATCACTTTTTAGCCAAATTAGAAAATTGATCATAGGTTGTTGATCGGTTGAGTTTCAATCTCGACCAATCCCATGGATTGATTTTTTGATGATATGCATCGGTCGAGTTGTGCATTCACATAACTCGACCAAATGGCTTAATAACCAAATGTGATTTTGACTAATCAGTCAAGTTTCCCAAGACAAATTCAACCGATAGTTTGATAATTGGGTTTGTCTTTTAGTCGATCGGTCGAGATACCTTTATTAAAACTCGACTGAATGCACTGTATCAAAAATGCAAAAAAAGTGATTATAATTGTTGGTGACTTGTTTGGATGAAAATAGATCAGTTTCCTTGAGAAAAAAGGCTATATTTTGGCCCTAAGTGTTCCCCAACTCAAGGGAGCACCCCCAGCTATAAATAGGACCCCTTGGAGTTCATTCCAAGGTTGCTCATTCACCACATTCAAGGTCCTTACTATAGTTGAGTGTGCTACTACTCCTTGAGCCCCTTTCTCTCTCTAGTTTACACATCATTTCATGATTTCTGAGTGAGTTAGGATTATTGTAAGAGAGCTCCACCTTTGTGCATGTAAAGCTCTCAATCTTCCACTACTTCCCTATCCCCTTCTCTCATGAAGAAAAGCTAAAGCAAGCTCTATCGAGTGAAGAAGGAGTTGTAGTTGGTCCTCTTCAAGGGTGTTGAAGAGGTGTTTATCTTCTCCAAGTGAAGGAGAAGGCAAAGGCTGAAGATCCAAGAGGAGAAGCAAATTCCTTCAATGCGGAAGACTTGAGCTTGAGTGGGTAAGACCTAGGTGAAGGTTGAAGACTCAAGCTAAGTGGGTAAGTTCCTTGGAAAGGTGGAGATCTCCTTGTGATTGATGGGTAAGTCCTTTGGTGGTCTTTTGTTGTAAATCTCTATGGTGATATAATAGAGTATAGCACTTGCAAAGTCGTAGAGGCTGACCTCTCTAGGTAGTGTACTGACTCACTTCTAGTTTGAAGTGTGGAACTAGCCTACATCCCTTTTTCAAGTACTTGTTATCAATCTCTCTCATCCTTGCTATGTGTGTTTAGATAGGACTTCAAATTGTCATTAAGCTATTGCTCAAATTTGATATAATTTGAAGGTCTAATTCTATTTTGTGAGAATTTGTGTAGCTCTATTCACCCCCCCCCTCTAGAGCCCTTAGATCTAACAGGAATGACATGTATGATGTTCACACGAATATGTATGATGTTCACACAAACATGACCAATGGGAAGGGGAATACCATGAGTCATGTCAGTGAGTGAATAATCATCGACATCTGCCATGATGTCGTATGATGGAATATCGATGGCAAGACAGCATTTTCTGGTGCAAAATTTATATAGACACATGTATATATTGACTTGAAGGATTATTCTATCACAATGTATATATAAATTGACTTAATATTATCTTGGCCATTTCATGTGGGTCCAAAAGACTACTCCTGATACACTTTGTGGGTGTGTGATTATATACATGTTATGTGACTGTTGGAGGAGTTTGCTCCTCCTGAGAAGCCTTAAACTCCTCTAAGACTATAGTTATCAATCTTTGCACATCCTCCTGGTCCATTCCCCCTTTCTTAGAAATTTTTTGCTTTTGATGGGATGCACCAAAAAATTGTTATCCCAAACCCAGCTTCAGCGGCCCTAACACGTCTAGGGTGCTCTTCCTTCCCTAAAGCAACTGTCAATTCACTGTGTGTGCCCTGAGGGGTGAACTTGTCGTCTTTTGTTTTCCCACACAACTCGAGCTATTCATTATAAAAATTGGCTAATCAATAAAACTTAACAATCCAGTGAAAAAATAACATGGACATGTGAGATCAAGAAATTTACCATTTTTAAGCCACCTCTTGGGTTTCTTGGATGGGGATTTCTCCAAATTTGTTTTTCCTTGCATATATGCACTCAATTTAGCGAGGCAACCGTCCAGAAGCACTAGAAGACCTAGCAATAGAAGGGGTAGAAGTAGAAGGCCCTTGCTCTTGCTCTCTCAACTGGAGGCATTTAATATAACCACATGAACCCAACCAGTGGTTTTCTACATTCTTGTCACACCTTTCTTTTTTAGCATCATGAATAGTCTGGTTAATTCCATAATAGATATTCTTAAGTAATCATATGAATTCATAAAAATATAATTAATTTGATACCTTGAATGCATCTATTTTTCTCTCCTCAACACACTCTAGCCAATCTTTTTTATCAAGATAGGGCCATTGTAAAGTGGGGTCCTTATCCTACTTTTCTCCAAAGATTTAGTCACTTGTGAGGATTATCTGCCAATCTCTATGTCTTCTCCCTACGAGCTGTATAATAGACTTGTGATGCAACTTTTCATCAAGCTCATACCAGCCCTAAAAAAGGTTCAACATTCACTACTTTTTAGAAATGTGAAAACAAAGAATAGGAAAAGACTATAAAAATGTAAATGCATTTATCTCACCTATAACTTCCTCCAAACAAGGTATTTATTTGCCTTACTTACTTATCTCCAATCCTTAACACAGAGAGGAACTATACTTTGACCAAGGACCCCATTGTAGCTGACAAATTCTTTAGTAATCGATGTGTCTTCTTTATTAAATTCAATGACGCCCTTCTTCCCTTCCCTATTTGCAGAAATTTTCATCAAATGTATCCCTCTCTTACATTTAGATTTATCAGCACTGTCATCACCTTGGTCAGGATGCTCAGTAGGATCCTCACACTTGGGAACTTGATGCTCGGGATCGATATGCTCCTGGTCAGACATCATCTATGAAATAAAAAGTAAACATATAAAAAAGTCATGTCACACATAAAAAGTCAGATCACATATGTATAAGTTAGATCACATATGAAAAAGTCAGATTAAATATTAAAAAGTCAAATCACATATGAAAAAATAAGCATGTTATATAATGTAGATAACATATGAAATATTACATGTAGTATACCTTAAACTAATATCCCTTCTATGTAATCTTCATGTGTATAGCCATCATTGTTAGATTCAACATGTATACTTGGTAAGCCAATAGAGAATGGACCAGAGTCATCATACGTGTCATAGTACTCTTCTTCATCAATAGGATATGAAAGAACTGTCTTTTCCCATGAAGAGCGATAGACCAATTTTCTTTTCAGGGATCGTCGATATAGAATACATATTTTTCTAATGATGAAGGATTCATCCTTCTCATGTGTCCACTCAAAATTCACTATTGTGAAACCAAGTTTGTCAACTACAACTCCTTTCTTATTATCAACCCATTTACACCTAAACAATAGAACTCTAAACTCCCTATAGTCAATTTCCCATATATCTTCAATGAAACCATAATAAGAATATTTCTTTCACATGGACTCTTATTCTTGGCACTATAAAATTACAATGAAGATGCCTGAAGGGTGACCCCACTATTTAATACGATACTCTTATCATCTTGACTTTTTATATAGTATAAAAATACATTTATGTCAAACCCTTCGTAAGATGTAATGTGCATCTTCGGTTTATACATGAGCCGTTTGATAGTTTCTATAACATTATTTAGTGTGAATACTTTCTCTTCAAACCACCAAATAAATATCTAATTAGGATCTCTAGAAAGTGACATTGAACTAGCTCATGGATAACTTGTCCTTAGCTTGTTGGTGTGTTTGGTGATATAAATACCCACATCTTTAATGTTTTATAAAACATACAAGTGTGGTTATTCCCACTGCTCATGACTGATATTTATCTATCATTCTCCCAAAATACCTTTGCTAAAATAAATGTCGGGATTCACAGTATTAGCAGGAGTTTTGTTGCAACTCAAAAAGCTATTGTAAACCTCCAAAACCTCTTGAGCAACATATCCCTCAATGATACTCCCTTCATGAAAAAAAATGATTCTAAACATCACCTTTAAAAACACTCATGTACCTCTCGAAAGGATACATCCAATGTAAGAAAATTGGACCAAACATTTTCACTTCCCTAGTCAAATGGACAACCAGATGTACCATGATATCAAAGAATGAAGGGGGGAAATATTGCTCAAGTTGGCATAGGGTAATGACCACTTATCTTTGGAAGTTATCTAGAATCTCAGAATAAATTACTTTGATGTATAGAGTGTTGAAGAAGAAGCAAATCCTAGTGATTGCAAACCTTACATGCTTAGGAAGGATAGACTGAATAGCCACAGACAATATGTGTTGCATTAGAGTGTGTCAATAATGATATTTAAGGCCTATCAGCTTTAGACCCTTCATTGATACCAATCTATAGATATTGGATGAGTATCCTTGTGGTACCTTAACATTACACAAGCACTCGCAAAAAGTTCTCTTCTCATGTGTAGACAAGGTGTAACAAGCAAGAAGTAAATATGTGTGATGACCCTTGGTAACTTCTTTTATTAGTGCTTTCCTTATACCCATTTCACGTAGGTCCATTTTGGATTTGATGCCATCTTTAGTCTTACTGTTTATATTCAATAGAGTACCAATAATGCTATCACAAATATTTTTCTTAACATGCATAACATCAATACAATTTTGAACGGTTAAAGTACTCCAACAAAGAAGATCCTATAATATTGACCTCTTTTGAATAAAGACTTTCCCCTGTGGGAGTAGTACATGGTCTCTTACCAAAATGATTTACAATGTTGTTTACTCTTCATAAACATCCTCCCTTGACATAGGTTTAGGGGAACTTCATTCCTCCAGTTTGATATGGATGCAACTTTGGCAGAAACCTTGGATGACCAAGATATATAGTCTTACCACCATGATTTAGTCAAATTGAATCAGTATTTCCCTCACATGAAGGATGCCTTGGTTCCCTTGATGATGTAGCCAGACAAGTTACCATAAGCTGGAAAGTCATTAATAGTGAAAAACAACATTGCACATAAATTAAATATCTCTCTGTGTGAAGCATCATAAGTCACCATACTTTTTCCCATAGTTTCTATAGGTCATCAATCAGAGGTTCAAGGTAAACATAAATATCATTTCCAGGTTGTTTGGGGCCCAAAACAAGCAAGGACAGCATGACATTTATTCTTCATACACAACCACAGAGGAATATTGTGTATAACAATCATGACAAGCCAAGTGTTATGTTGGTTTCTTAATGTTGTATATGGATTCATCCCATCGATAAAAATTCCAAATCTTAAATTCCTGGCTTCTTTGCCAAATTTATGATACAATAAATCAATATTCTTCTATTATGGGGAACCAGACGCACATACAATCGTTGTTTTTCTTTACCTATGAAAAATAGGGATCAAGGCCCTTAGATCTATAAAAAAGGACAAAAAATGGTCTGAAACTTTTTTTCATTCATTAGGATCAAGTCTGACGGGAATAATATTCTATGACTAACAACTCATAAATTTTCAAACCTACCCATTTACTATCTATTATTTGATTTACTAATCCTTTATATTGGGATGAGTCAACAATCAAATGTTTTGGCAATTCCTCGTGGGAAGATGAAACAATATAATTTTGAACTAGAGTTTTTGAGCATGCCAAGATAAATTTTGTGCATCTATGGTATTAGCAAACATGCATTGAAATCATGGTATTATAGGCAGATACCACATCACCTTGGTAGGAGAATTGATCTTGGTCTTACCCGATGTTGTCCTTTTATACCTAGACGCCCCATATTTTGGACATTCTTTCATATCGATATAGTCCTCTCCAAACAACACACAGTCATTCAGGAATGCATGTATTTTCTTAGCCTCCATTTCCATTGGGCATAACATCCTTTTTGTTTCGTATGTTGAGATTGGAAGCATGTTGCCTTCAGGTAGAATTTTTTAATAAAGACAACAAAGAAGTGAAGTTTTTGTCTCTACATCTATTGTTAGCCTTTAGAATATACAATCTCAATATAGCGCTCAACTCTCTAAACTTAGTACAACCTAAGTATAATGGTTTCTCAGCATCATGCACAACATTTCTAAATAAGGGAGGTGGATCTGCAATATTTATCCCGCAACTATCTAGCATCACATCAACCATGTCTATTGGAATCGGTTCGTTCTTATCAACATTATTGGCCATTTCTTCTTCAACACAACTACCACTATAGACATTTGTCAATCTCATGCTAGGAATATCTCCATGCAGTATCATTTTATATAGCCTTGTAGAATTCCATTACACATGACATGATCTTTGATGAAGTCAACAGTGTCAACTTTCAAGTTATTATTGAAATTCCTACAGGGACAATAGTACCTATCTCCAGGTTGTTTCATATGTTCCTCTACAAATCTTACAAGCTCATCGAGACCATTAATAAACTTTGGAGTGTAGCAATTTGGATTAGACATCCATGATCGAACCATTCTATGATCATATGGAAGACGAGTAGTTCATCATATGTTAGCTAATAAGTTAACTTAAGAAAATAAATATGTTTGACTTGAGTCCTAATTATATATTAGAATTCACATTCATGAATTTGTACCACCTATCCCATTCTTCAACACTTCATCTCACTAATAAGTGTATAATGTGTAATTGATTTCATTAATTTTAGCAGCATTTCCCAGCAATTCTCCAACTACACCAATGTATATGTGAAAATACCCACCTACATATGTACCCTGAGAACAAAAGGGGAAATGTTGTCAGATTTATTGAAATAGAACAATCATTATACACTTAGATACTAAGTGAGATGAAGTGCTCAAAAATAGTCCCAAATCAGAGACTATTTAGTGTTTACTATTAATAAGTAAATCTTGGATGGGTTTCTAGGCCAATAACACAGTTTAGAAATTAGGGTTTAGAATCTAGAGTTTGTAGATTACATTTTATAGGTTAGAATTTACATATTAGGGTTTAGAAATCATTGGTTTATATATTAGAATTCACAAATTTGAGTTTATATATTAGGTCTTACACATTATTCAAACATAATATTCAAACAAACTAAATAACCAATTCAATGTTCATATCGTATTGTAGATCCAACATGTGTCACCTAGATTTAGGTATCATAAACATTCATCATGGATTTTAATATCTCTAACTAAGTCATGCATTATCATTATCGTGTTACATCATACTTTGTAGGTTCATCTACACCTAGAATTACACATCACAACTTAGATTAGGGATCATAAGATTAGGGTTTCAAGAACTTAGATAGAGTAGTCATAATATTTCAGTAATCTTAGTCAATATTAGTGTCAACATTTTTGTAACTAGTTATATAGGGTCATTATCATGCAAGGTTGTCATCATTAGAGTATAAGCTAGATCAAGTAATATACGGTGGCATATAGACTGTCAAGATATTTATTTGAAGTCATAAAGTAGCATGAATCATCTTTAGAGAAAGGTTCATGCAATATTAGAGATATAGTTACCAACATGTGCATTAGGTCACAATTCAAGTTAAGAATAGGCATTTAATCATTGTAGGGCACAAGAATGATCCACAGAGTATCTGAGTCCACAATGCATGACAAGTTATTGATTTAAAGGTATAAAAGATCATTTTATACATAAAAGAGTCACATCTGAGCAAGAGTTCAGATTCAATGCAATGAAGGAGAGAAGGGCCAACCTCGTCTAGCAGAGGAGAGGGTAGCAGCAATAGTTGGTGCAACGGAGAAGCGACTACAGCAGTGGTGGCAAAGAATCGAGCAGTAGACGGGAGGCAAATGGAGAAGCAGTAGTAGGCAGAGGAGAGAGTAGCAGTCAATGGTAGAGGAGAGAGAGAAATAGCAGTGGCAACGGCTGGCGTACGAGCTAGGGTCATCAGTGGGAGTGAGTAGCAGCACCAGCACTAGCTAGAGGCGGTAGCAGTGGCGGCAGCAGAAGAGTGGAAATCGTCAGAGCAAAAACCTAAGTTCCAAAGAAATGCAAGTAGAGAAAGAGGGGTTTCTAATAGGGTTTAAGTAAGACATTCCTCATTGGTTACTTGACAAGTCGACAATGTACATCCTAAGTCTTCGTTTGCAACCAAAACACCGTCTCGAAAAAATTGCCCAACGTTAGCTTTGTCATTGGTCGCTAGACAAGACCAATGAAACTATGCACCCCAGGTGGAACCCAGCAAAACCCACATCGTTGGTTGGGGTGATGACATCTGACAAGAAAAACCAATTGGGGGATATCTTCAAAAGACTTATGATGTGTACCCCTTTCTCGGCAGTCCCTATTGTTACAACTAACGATATATATACATAAACATTACAAAAAAACATTTGGCACATAGCCCTTTATCCTATCGGTTATATAACAACAAACTAAAAAAATAGATTTTTGGAGGCAAATGAAATGCCTCCTAAAAAATTTGTGTGAAATTGTATTTTCACAGGCAATGTATTGCGTCGATTGTTTTGAGAAGCAATCGACGGCAGAAATGAAATGCAGTCTATACTTTCTCAGTAGGTCAATCATGATAGTTGTCTTTAATGAACCCACGCTAAAGTATATGTCGTCAGTTTCTCTTGAAAAAACAACTGACCAAATATGTCATATTTGTAGTAGTAATAGTTTATCTTGATAAATGACTTGATGGATAAGATAAATAGGTTCATTTATCTAAAAATCAATATCATGGGCTTGACATGGTGAACTTTCTACTAAACATGTTAACCCAAAAATACTCATACAATATCCCACCTCCTATGATAGTTCCATTCATTACAAGTGAAGGTTTTGATATGAACTTTACGGTTCCTGCCACTACACGGTCTCCATTCAATCTGTATTTCTTATATCTAGGTATGAATTTGGTGTGGATGCTACCACCACAACAACGTTGTGCAAGGGGAAGAGTGTCCATTTCTCAGGACGGGACCAACATGATGACCACTTCAAACATGCCTTGCAAATCATTTACACCACCACCACCTGCCACTGAGACTAGACTCATGACTAATTTTTGATATCACACATCACACTTTCATTTCATGCATTTCCTTCTTACAAAATCTATTTGGATTTGTGTACTTAAAGAAATTTTACTTCCTTACTTTTGGATGTTGAATTATGTCTAAACTACTTTTTGTTTAAATGTGTTTATTACCTTTATAAATTACACACTCCTATGTACTATAGGGTTAACTATATGTAGTTTGTATAGGATGGCTATACTAATGTGTTGAATGATCACATTTTTCATGTTGTTGTTAAAACTCATATTTTGGTAGCCATAATGGTTGATATGGACACATGTTTGATGTTTAATGGGCCACAAATCTTATATTGACTACAATAGGTCCACCATCTCATCATATTTCAAGGGAAATACATAAAAATATAGGATTAGGAGGGGATGGCAATGAAGATGAAGCAACAACTTCAAGGTCGTTTAGCATTTTAACGGGATATAAAAAGGTCATTGAAATAATATAAAGCAACAAAGAAAAAGTGCACGACATATTTCATATGAAACCTCCATCTATCACATCCCTTGCTGAAAAATAAGAATAACACAACCTTCTATGAATCATATGTGGTGCCTCGAGCACATGAGCCATTTTATACTCCCTACAATGTTTTGGACACGGTCATACTAATCAAAATTTTGCAAAAGACTATGTCAATTCTAGTGATCATTCACCGCAAATTTAATCAAGTGTTAGAATGAGTTTCATCTTGCATGGAAAATATGTTATCCTCCCAAAACTTCAATTCATCATGCACAACACAATTAGGAAATATACAAGGTCATACCCTTATTTCAAGGTAAGAGTTATTTATGTGAATTTTACACATGTTACGTCTATTTAATTCTCACCAATTGTATTTTTTAACTTAGGTTTAGTTAGGTGCAATTTATGATATGTGCATTCTAATACATGTCAATAGGGACAAAACAAATTGATACCACAAAAGAAAGGGTTTTACCTCACCAAATTTTGTGGTTGCCACTATTTTTGATATAGAATTCACTTATCTCATATGTAGATGGGATGGTTCAGTTGTTCACATGCATGTATTTTGTGAAAGCACATCTACTGGGGATTTCAACATATCAAGGAATCGATATTACTTAGTAGATTTAGGATAAGCCAACACATCTCAGTTTGTTGTACCATTCCTCTATATAGTATATCATTTCCTTGAGTATAGGGGTGTGATGCTCATACAACAACAAATAAGAGATGTTCAACCATAGACGCACACAACTATGAAATGTTTTTGAGAGGGCATTCAACATGTTGAAGAGGAAGTTTTTCATACTTAGATAGAAATCAATGTTTGGGATCACCTGACAGTTAAAAGTTATAATTTTGTGTTGTGTAGTACACAATTTTATAAAGAGACGTCAACTACTAGAGAAAAATGTTGAAGAAGAAGAAGAAGAAGAAGAAATGGGTGAAGTCGGCTAGGAAGGAGACATAGAACTGCACAATAAACTCACAACTCTAGGGGAACGAGGAGAATGGAGTAGGATAAGGGAGGATATATATAGAAACTTGTGGGATAGACGGTAGGCCACTTTAATTTTTTCCCATGTGTTTCATAATAGCATGTTTCTTTATTCTAAGACTTATATTGAAAGGTGATTATAAGGACTTTGTTGTTTTACATGTATATGTATATATGTCACAAACTTATAACGTTATCATCACATGAATAATGGCATGTGATGAATACTAGAATGCCTACATGTCAATGTAGTCTACCTTGCATTATTTGAATGTATAAGGACCAAGTAGATGCAAGCAATGGTATATTTAAAGCCAACAACCCCCTCATATACCATTACACACTTATGGCACGGGTTTCATCCCAAACACCTGCACAATGCCTTGTATTATCAGCATAACATGACAACTTTGAAGGTGTTGAGGGAGGAATGATTAGCCAACTATTGTTTGCAAGGAAAATTTGGGTTTAACTGATGAATGTTGTCTAATCACCTTACTTGTAAAAAAGTCGATACGATAAGGATTCTTATATATATATATGATTACGTAGTAGGCATTACTGTCTATATAACAAAGTGAACTTTACTAGTGATGGTGCAAGCTTTAGTGATGAGGATAGGTGGAATTATTTCTATAACATTATATTATTACCATGTATTGCTCATTTCTTTCCCATTTAATATTAAGCAAATTTTCCTTAGCGTCTTTCATTGTATTTTGTTTTGCACATCCATGCATTTTATTTTATGGATAATAATAATTCATACTAGTTCTCCTTATATAGGTTGTCTACATTAAGATCAGTCAAGTCTTCTGTTAAAATGTAGTAATCCATTGTCATATACAGTTGCATATGACATCAAATATTCTATAATGCAACTGTGAAAGAATTGTCACACTCAGGATTAACACAGAAGATGCAACTACTTCCCTATTTGGGTTCTTAAGTAAGAGCCATGGGGAATTATATTATTTTTTTTAGGTAATACTTGTTCATAAGTTGATTTAATATTCAAAACACATAATAATAACATATAATAACATTCACTCATATAAGGAACCACAACATGTTCTCGTTTTCAATGGGCAGCTGAAATTACACATATGGTAGAATCATTATAGGCTGAGATTATGTTGATTTATGAAAACTACAATGTTGTGGCATCAAGCTATGAAATTTCATGATGTTGTTTATAT
The DNA here is from genome assembly GCA_963693085.1 of Alisma plantago-aquatica. NCBI lineage: Eukaryota > Viridiplantae > Streptophyta > Magnoliopsida > Alismatales > Alismataceae > Alisma > Alisma plantago-aquatica. The sequence goes on from OY856411.1 coordinate 597,234,663, forward strand.
GAACATCGGTTTTAAAAAGGAGTACAGAGCATACATGGACATGTACTTTGTTGTATCTAATTAAGTTGACAAAGTAGAAAATTTGAACCACTACACTCTTCCACCAAATCCATCACCAAGCCCATGATACCATGTCTAATATGTTTTCAGTCAATGGATCTACAAATCATAGATTTACATGTATTGCAAACTTTGTTGTATTAATTCCACCTAAACTAGTTCATAATTTATAATACTACAGGATCTCAGTTGTGTTGTGCTTTAATTAGTTGTTTTAGTTTATGTGGTTGATCGTGGATGAATACTTATTTCTTTGCTCGTATGTAGATGGAAAGTATCACATTCATAGATAGCATGTCAGGATAACTCATTCAAGAAATGTCAGAAAAACATATAGGGGTGTATGATATATCATGACCCTATTAAAGAAGATTGGATAGATGTTGAACAACAATTTATTAATATATCATATCACAATAATTGTTGAAAAGGAAAAGTTATAATGGGGTCGGATGAAACTGAGATTCTACTAGTTCGGAAAAAAAATTTATAGTCGATGTGTGGTCTTGGTGCACCAACTTTTTTAGACATGTACTAGATTATGTGCTAGTGAGACATAATTTACTTGATATTGATCTTATGCTAGAAATAATGACCAATTGCCATATTTGGATGCAATGGAATCAATAATGTAAGACACCTAATAAGTGACTACAAAGCACATAATTGTAGCACAACCATGTTAATTTACCTTTTGGTATGACTTACGTATCTTTTAATTGTCACAAATATGGTTTCATTCTTTATTATGCACCTTACATTCAATCTAAGTAAATGACATGTTTACTAGTGTTTTGTCAAGATACTTTGAACCATTTGGCCTAAGGGAAAAACTAAGTACATAATCAAATTTTACCATGTAACTTAGTCTACTATCTAAACAGAATCAAACCATAATCAGATTGAACCCTACAATTCTGGCATGCTAGCCAAATAGAAATAAACATGGAATTAGACTATACTAAGATTACAACCCTACAATTTTGACTACTAGACAAATAGAATTAGACTGGAATCATATTGTAATAAGACTAACCCTATAATTTTGATTATTCTCCAAATGGAATTAGACTAGAATTTGATTGTTCTAAGATTGAACCCTATAACTCTGACTACTATAAAATAGAGTCATATTGGAATCAAATTAGATTCCCAAATAGAAATTAAGTTCAATTTAAACTGGATAATCCCAAATCCCTTGATTAACTCAATCCAGACGGGCTAATCCCAGTCCTATGTTAAACTAATAATTAAAGTTTGTTTGGTTCATACTTAGGAATAAGATGAAAATTTTCCATGAGTGGACATACGATATGTTGTCATTGAAGTATGTGATCCACTTGCTACTACCTTAAAGAGGTGGTGGAGGAGGAGGAGAGGCAATGCATGAATGGATGCCTCTAGATACACTATGGTGCATGTAGAGGGCCAAGTGGTGGAGGCAAATAAATTTTTAAGAGTTCAATAAATATGAGGAGTATGGAATTAAATATTTAGAAATATAATTAACCTGGTTTCATTTCAATCACTTTGAAGTGGACCCATTCCATGAATGAAAAGGTAGTTAAATTACAATCTAGAAAAGGCATAGTCATATCAAATATGTGTGTCCTCCTTTTAATGACATGCACCATATTGTATGTATCACATTATTGATGCTATGAATCTTGCATATATTTAAACATAGGAGTCCAATTATGTGTGAATTGAGTTGTCTGAGTCATGTTAGGACATGAACGTTTAGGGTAGGCTACTTCAGGTTGGGTGATAACTAGTTATTTTAAAACCCTAGGTAGTGTAGGCATGTTTGGGTTAGGAAAACTTTGGGTCAGGTTGGGTTCAAGTTCAGGTTGATAAAACCTAACCCATTGGCACACCTGCCTCGGTGTGGGGAATTTTGGTTAAAGTGGGGGTCAGGTAAGGATAAACCTAGTGATATTGAAGTCAATAGTAATCTTTGTTTGGATGATTCAAGGTAAATTAAATTACAATATTTTTGTTGAGTAAATTTATGTGTCGAATGACATCCATGTTTTAGTTTGGTTGAAAAGTTGTGATATATTGATCTTGACTTGGTGAAGTGTTAGTGTTTTCTTAGTCTTGAGCTCTCAAGTGCATTTATTAAGTTGATTTACTGAGATATGATCATCCTTGAGTTGATTGATGGATGTTGGTATGAAACTAAAATAATTCATTTCATTTTGGATTTACAATAGATATTATAGCATACTATATTATACTAGATTTTTAAATTGAATCATGGATTAAAATTCGAAGCTTAGATTAGATTTCCTTTGGTTTTGTATTTACTAAGAGGGATTGGTCCTTTATTCAGGATGTTCCATGAAATATTAGATAAACGTCTCTAAGAGGTGATTCATGAAAGTCAAATTTTACACCTACTTGATCATGGGATTGTTGGAACTAGATGCTAGAACTGAATACTAAATATTTTTTGGTTTTTGTTTACTTGTATGACTTTATCCAAATAATTTTGAGATCTTCACCTTCTTTATGCATATTAGGGTGTTTGACATCTATTTCAAATGATTCAAATTGTGTTGTAAATATTATGTCAGTTCATATTTGTTGTAATATGTAGATGGATGGCGACAGGTCTTTATAACGAGAGAGGGCCAGACCACACGGAAATCCTTGTGAAATGACTTTAGATGCCTTCCTTGTTGAAAAGAGTTTCACTCTAGATTACATTGCATTACATTCTTCATGTGATGTAGTCATGGTGACATGTGATATGGATGAAGAGATGATGGTTAGTACTTGATTAGCCTTGTCATTTTGTATATGGTTTTTTTCCTTTAAGGAGTTAGCAATAATGTTTTTTGTGGTTACAATGGCATTCTCTTATTTTTGTAGCTTTTGTACTTTCTCATGTGAGTTCATTGAAGACATTTTAGTCTATAAGAAGTTGACCTTCTCTAACTTAGTTTGACATGGTTCATGGCCTTGAATATGGTACCCCCTATTGTTTTTATTTCTATAAGTCTTCGTGGTTGAAACCTTGATTAATATTGAGGACTTCCTCATTGAGGCCCTTGTCAAGTCAGAAAACCAATGTTTGTTGTGGCCATGTCATCATTTAGAGGAAGTGGTAGAGAACAGATACTACCCCCACTTGTCTTGACTTCCTCTTATTTATATTAGAGTTTAGTTTGTTTTTAGATTCTAAGTATGTCCTATCTCCCATCCAACTACTAGTAAGTCTATTCCTCCCTCAAATGACCTTGGCTTACTGTGAAACTACGTGACTAGTCATATAAAGGAGAATATAGATTTGTTGATTACCTGTATCTAGATGTTGTCCATGTCAAACTAAACTCATACCAAGTAGTAGGTGTTCAAGAAAAAAATCTTGACTCTATTGGATTAAGATGTCAGGTATTAGAGATACAACCAAGGGCTCAATCTTGGACATGCCTTAATGTAGGTGATTCATTAAAAGAATGTATCCATCTTTTAGTTGTTATTTGGGATATATCTTTTGTATTTACAAACGTTTTCATTTCATATATTGTTTTTATGTTAGAGCTTAAAATAGGAGCTAGCATTCCTTTTCTATACAATGAATGAGATTTCAATGATAAAAGGCTTTACCATTTGTGGGATCTCCCCATTTTTGTGAGGTGAGGTGTGAACATATCTAAAATGATTCTAGTATTGTTGAATCTAGCTTGTCCATCTTTTCAAATTACCATGAGTCTAATGGTTTTCATTTTATTCACATGATATTGATCATGATTTTGTTTTAGGATTGTTTGATTCTATGGGTTTACTCAGATTTTTCTCATGTGCACTCAACTTGAGTACATCTATGATATAGAAGGATCTTGTATGACCATGAGGGGTGATACCATCAACTATTTATCCTTGGAGGAGTTTGGGATGAGTCGGCATGGTAGTTTTCATCTTATCTCGACAACAAATTGGTTTTGTGGTCAAAGTTAGGTTAATTGCATTATGTAAAGATGTGATAAGTTTTTCATAGTTTTTAACTTGATGATGGTTATATAATTTATTAATATTTTTAGGACTTGAGGATTAAACATGGTCTTTCAATTAGTACCACCATGTTGTTTCTTTTAACATTTTGATTTTTCTCAAAGTGTCTTACATAGTCTCAGGGTGTGTGTGTGTGTGATGATCCTGAGTTGGGGTGCCAAATCTAGGTCCTTCGATGTTCAAATTAAATTGTTGTAATAGTCAAGTGTATAAGAAACGTAGTTCCTTTTCTTGTATTAGAATGTGTAACTAAAGACTTTTTGTATATGCACATGTTGTAAATATTAAGGGATAAATACGATCATTCATTTGGAATGTAAAGTTCAAGAATACATATGAAAATATTATCATCATTGTTCATGTTTGATAAAAATATAGATTAAAGAAGTTAAATGTTCTTGTGTTACCCAACTTAAATATTTAAGTTCCTAATCATGTTGTTTAAGAAGTCATTATGAATTTGGAATCTAATAGCTTGGTATTGGAGATGATGTTGAGTTATTAGGGACCATTAGGTTATTTGGTTAGTTAGATTCATAAATATGGCATATAGTAGGTTTTGTGGTGATAGGTCTAGGAAATTGAGTATTTAGATACATTGGGATAGTATATGCATATTGCTCAACCAATAACAAGATACTCTATTTATTCCTCCATGTAATATGACTTCTATAATACTTATCTGATTGGAAAATTATAGAGACACCATAACTAATATGAATCTTAAATGTTCATCTTTCAACTTTGCATGATTCTAGTCAGATTGGTATGCCTTATGAATTTTAAATAGATATTGTAACGTCCCAGGATTTGAGGCCTCGAATAACATGATATTAAAAAGTATGATTGGACTACCCATATCACCAAGGTGCGCCTCCTTTTTTGGGAGCCCATAACTAAATAACTTCATTGTTAAGTGTGCTCATCTTGGAGTAGTACTAGGATGGGTGACCAATCGGAAAGTTGACCCCGGCTTGGGCGTGAGTGAGGACAAATCGCGCAGCTAAGGCTAGTGGTAGTCTATGGGACCATTTGTCATTCCTAAAACTCTACTAGAAGTGGGTCTGGGCATTACAAATGGTATCAGAGCTAATTCTCCTTCAGTAGGTGGGGCCCACATGTACATGTCGCATGCTAGTCTTAAGTCGTGCATTCCAGGCAAGTTGGAAAGGGCTATCTGCTGAGATGAGATGGAGCCGTCCTTGCGCTGGTAGCCGTGGATGGGAGTTGGGTGTCCATGGGCCATTCTAGATTTGAGGCCTCAGATAACATGATCTTAAAAGGAATGATTGGACTACCCATATCACCAAGGTAAACCTCTATTTCCGAGAGCTCATCACTAAAGAATTTTATAGTTAAGTGTGCTCATCTTGGAGTAGTACTAGGATGGGTGACCAGTTGGGAAGTTGACCCCGACTTGCGTGTGAGTGAGGTAAAAGTGCATAGCTAAGGCTAGTGGTGGTCTATGGGGCCAGTCGTCATTCCTGAAACTCTACTAGAACCTAGGGTAGTGGGCCCGGGAGTTACAGATATTGTTTATATTCTTGTCAATGAATAGATTTCAACATTATTAAAAAAAACCTTAATTGATATTCTTCTTACATGCTTAAGATGAATAGGAGTTGGTTAATCCCAAGTAGTTCCTTACTTCTTTTTATTGCAGGCTTGTCCTATTCTAGGTGTAGGACATGTTATTAGGATCAAATGACTCCTATTAATAATCTAGTTGGAATCAACTCTAGATAAAGTAAACATAGAAGGAAATAAGAATTTAGAAGAAGAAAGATGTTGAAATATGAGGAAATTAGTGGAAAAACTAAGAAATAAATATGATATATTTATTGTTTACAAGATGAGAACCTAAGACCCAAAAAAACCTAACTTCATACAAAATGGAAAAAGGAATACAAAATCAAGATACATATTATTATTGAACATGCTAAATGATGAAAGGACCTAAAGCATATGATAATAACCCTTAGTGGGGTTTAGAATACATCAGAATACCTAGAACAACATTAAAATTTGACTAGGAACTCGACAGCTAATTGCGATGCGGAGTAAAAAACTTTCAAAATTGTAGAAATAACTCTAAAGGAAAATATTTGTGGTAATAGAAATCATTAAGCGAAAAATATAATGAAATTTGGCTTTGTCTTCATATAAGATATTGGGGGAAATAAGGTTTAAGTAAGTGCAGTTGAATTAAAGGATAAGGTAAGAGTAGAGTAGAAATACACAAAGAAGGACATAGTTAAGGTTATATTCAAAAATTGACAATCAACTTTGCATGGAAAGCCTAATCATCAAGATTTTGGCAAGATAATGAAAACATGTATGAATGAACGAGAAAGAAAAAATGGATTGAGAGAAATGAAGCACTAAATTTGACTAAGGCATTCTGTTAAATTTTGAGTAAATGTAGAATTAGAAGAAAAGAGTACTTCAAGTATACTAATAATATGTGATGAAAAATTATTAATAGAAGGATTTATAGTAAAGAAAAGTCATTGACAGTAGGAAATATGAGACCAATATAATAATTAAGAGGAAATAAACAAGGGAAGAAACCACCATAGTTTATAGAAATAAGATGTGTGATAAATTAAATATGGCATAGGTTCCCTATATATAATTCTATTTTGATGTATTCTTGCAATTGAATGAATATAAGAAAGGTTAAGATAAATTTAAGTAATGATCAAGTTATATGGATGTGAATTGTAGAATTAACAAAAAGGAATAGTAAAAGATTGGCCCTTATATGAATTATTTGAATCGGAATAAAAGATACATTATGTATCAGGCTTAAGGGTGAAATTATCAAAGAGAATGTTGTTTGAAAGAATAAAATGCCGAATATTCAAGAGATAATAACTTGTATATATCATGTGGAATGCATAATCATATACATGAATGAGAACTAAATAAGAAAAAGGAAATATAAGATAATAATATTAAATAGATAATTTGGCATATGGAATGGGAATGATAGAAAATAAAGAAAGTATTGCCACCCAAGTGGTAGCTCCGTGGAGAAGGATTGGTGTCTTCAAAGTTGAGACTCGGGTTCGAATCCCTGATTATGTGGCCTGAGCAATTCTTGGTCCTTTCATGCTCCCTCTGATGTGTCAGTAGTGGAGGGGTGGGGCTTTACACTGTCAGGGTGGGTCAGCAATCTGGCTCCTCCTTGGGGGTGGATCTAACATTTGGAAAAAACAAAGAAAGGACTAACACAAGAAAAGTATAATATGGATGGTTATATCGAATTAAATATCATTTTTAAATAAAAAGTGATTGGTAAGAAAATAATAATAATATAAATTTCTTTGATAAGGATTAATTAAATTTTGATAAGAGACGAGTACAATATTTGAAGATATAAAATTTTAAAATTGTTAAATATCCCCATATCTCCTACATTTTCTTACCTAAAAGTAAAATAGAAAGGAACATCCCTTGAGAATGAAGCCATGTTAACATAAGAGATGAATCCACAAATATAACAAATATATAAAGCAAGGTAAAATAAAGAAATGTGGAATATGAGACTAAAAAATAAAGCCTTAGTTGAAGCAGGAAAATATGAGTACACATTTTTGTTTGAGAATATAGCCCAGAAGATAAATAGAAGATAATATAAACAATTTAGACTTGTTTTAAGGAATTCTAGTCAAGCAAGCATTTACTACAAGAATTACATATGTTTAATTGATTTTCATGTGAATGTAATTTTGCATAAGAATAGGAGGACTCTAAAAAATGTCAAGGTGAGGAGTTTGAATTGAAGTTAACATATTCTGGCCAAAGAAATGATTTCTAGTAATAGGTAAACAATATCAGATGTATTCATGTAGAAGTGATGCTGATAAAATTATAGATCGTGACACTTTAAAGGGACAACCTTAGAATGAAAGATACAAGAAACAAGACTGCAGGTATAAGAGATAAATAATATTTTTTGTGACATATAAATGATGAAATTCTAGCTTAGGGAGTAATGTATATCTACAGAACTAAAGAATATAAGCGGCTTTTATTCATCAAATGTGCTTAAATAAAGATGCAATAGAGCATTTATATAGGTTTCTAAAAGAATGACTAAATCGATGATAGTCAATGGGGATTAAAATAAGCAAAAGGCATACTAAAATAATGTAAGCTAGCCTAACTAACAACATGACAACGTTTGTGCTTGTAAGTGCGTAAAGGAGGAGTTTGTCCTGCACCAGGGATTGAAATAAGTTAACAGACAATAGTTTGCGAATAAAGGAAAGATCTTAGAAAATTTTGAAAATTGGAAAGTTAAGGAAGCTCATTGGTGACTTGCACCTAAATTCAAATAGGTAAAACTAAAAAAAAGGATATAAGGAATCAAGCTTTCTAATAAAAGTAACCTAAAGAATAAGCATGGAAAAGGAGAAGAATGGATAAGTACTGTGAAAATGATTATAAAGAGAAAATGAGAAAACATTTGGATTGTGAGGAAATACGATATGTATGAAATCAAGGGTGGGTAATTTTTGTTAACATTTATTTGCAACACTAGAAATTAAGAATCTTACATCAAGCATTGCATCAACTAACAAGAATCAAGTATTAGGGACAAGTAAGGAAGAAACAAGAAAAGTATATAATAAGAGGAAAGTCTGATTGGTCATGAACTCCAATTATGATATTATCGATAAATTAACTCAGTTGATAAGGAAATATTTTTGAAATATGAGTATTGCGACAAAAATAACAGTGTTTTTCCTTAGTAAGTGTAGGCATATCACAAAAGTAGTTTTGCATTAGTTCTTGTAATATAAATCAGACTAACAATTCCAGAGTATGTTCTTAAAGGAGTTTCCAATTATGAATTGCACTTCTAGTGATTTCTCGACTTCAAATTTTTCTTTTATTCATAGGATACATTATTACAACATGGTCGACAATATAAAACATAGAAAAAAAAATCATGGTTTTAAGATAAGAGGTACATATAAGAAATATTAAGATTCAATATGCAAAATAGATTTTTTGATTGACTTCTCATGTATATTGTAAGTTTCTAGGATGGAACTATTTGAGGAATAGAGATTGTTATAACCTGGTTCTAGCTTAACTAGTAGTTGTAGGGTTATGGAGACCCTAAAATCTTTTATAGGTTTCTAGTTTTTTGTTATAATAATTAATTAATTATTTATTTTTATTTTATTTAATCTTAATTTGGCTAAGTCAAATTTTGTTTTGTGTAGATATTTAAATTAAGGTTAAGGAGATACAAATTATGTAGCCAAAGTTTACACATGCATGTTGGAAGAGCATTATATATTTTCTATGATAAAGTCAAAAAACTTTATGGACTTAAAGGAAAAAAATAATTTTTTTATAAAAACTAACTTTCAAGATGATTTCCATTTTTCTATATTTTAGATACTTCATTGATAATATAATGCAAAAATAATTGGTGCAATCAAAGTTTAAACAAGCATGATATTTTCTTTTTTGGTAATAGATGTACAGTAGCTTCAACCAGTTACTTCAATCCTCCACTTCCCCCACTCACTTCAACTAATTGCATTGATTGATGAAGAGAAATTTTGATTGGACACAAGAACTAATGTAGAGACACTTTGACCTGACACTTCGACCAGTACCTTGGTATGACACTTCGACTACCTATAGTGCCACCTTAAATGCATCCAATCATGAAAATACTAACATCTCAAGATTTACATAGTGAAAATGGATCTAATAGAGAATTGCAAAACACTATCAGAAACCCTAGCTCCTAGCAATCAAAGTGAAAGGTTGGGTGAAAAGGAGAAAATGCATAAAAATGTGATAAACCTAGTTAAAACCTTTGAGGTAAACCATTTTTCGTTCTCTATCCTTCCTCTATCTCCTTGATCATTGCGTAAAATTTGTGTTACAAGTTGAATCAAGATGTTTTCTTCTTTCTCATCTTTGCCTTTGGCTCGATGGGTTGAAAGACATGTATTGCAAAACTGATTAAAGGTATGCAGAAGTGATTTTGGAATTTCTTCAATGTTTTTTGGTGAAACTAGCTCATCGTATTGCTATTTTTGAGTTTTTCAAATCACAAGAGTATAACAGCATAACACTCAGTATGGATCAACCTCCATATGAGTGTTGTCAAAGAAAGGTATAAAACTATACACAATCAGGACTGAACTGGAGGGAAGCCATAAGGAAACCCGCACAGCCAAAAGAATCAATTCTTGAAGAAGGCTTTGACATCAGCAAGAATGAGTAACCATAGCCTTTGCTCATCTTTTTCAAGACTCCTATGAACCCTATCATTTCTTTCTTTCCACAACCAGTATAGGACTGAAATGTTGGTCAGCCTGCTCTCTTTATCAACAAAGTTGCATAAGTCTCTAGTTGAGCTCAGAACAGAATAGCCATAACAGGAACAGAAAAATCTCCACACTGCTTTAGAGTAGCTGCAATCGAAGAACAGGTGGGCAGTATCCTCTTCTTCATTTTTGCACAGAGAACATCTCGATGCCATACTGATTCCCATGTGTTTCACATAGCAGGAAGTCAGAATTCTACCATGCTCAACCCTCCAACCAAGCAGAAGAAACCTTTTAGGGCCTTTAGACTCCCAAAGCCATTGGAAGAAAGGAGAAGTGTCGAACTTTATTCTAATGATATCAAGGACATCTCTAAACTTCAACTCAGTCTTGCCATCGAAAATAAAATCATCATCTCCTCCACTTGGAGCCGGTAGAACCTTCAAAATGTTATTCATCTTAGAGTGCAGCCTTGTTTTTTCATAAAACCAAGATTTGTTCCTGATGAAATAGCTGACTTTAGCATCACTGGGAATCCCAAGTTGAATGAAGCATTGCGGACCAAGGGTATCAGCAAGAAACTTGGCACTAGGAAGCCAAGGGTCATTCCAAACTGCAAGAGAAGACCCATCACCAACTATAACTTCGGTATACTTCAAAATGTCATCCCTTGACGTCAAAAGTTTCTTAAAAAACCACGAGAAGGAGTCATTGATATGTAACGACCAAAAGGAAGAGTTAGTTAAGTATTTTTCATGGACCCACTTTATCCAGATGCTATGTTTTTTCTTTGCTAAATTCCAAGCATTAAGAATAATAGATGCTTTGATGACCTCTCTGATATTTCTTATGCCTAGGCCACCTTCATTCCTATGCTTGATGATATTACTCCAATTAACAAGATGGACAGACCTTTTGGTCTCAGATTTCCCCCATATGAAGTCTCTATAGAGTTTATCAATGTCATCACAAACAATAGAAGGAAGAGGGAAGGCGGAAGTCCAATAAAGGTACATGGTCGATAAAGTGGATTGCACAAGCTCAATCCTACCTGCCATAGACAACTGGCTTGCTTTCCAGCCCTTCAATCTTCTTTTAATTTTATCTAGAAGAGGAAAGTAGTGAGACTTTGAGAGTTTACCTGTGAACAATGGAACACCAAGGTACCTCATAGGTAGGCTTCCTTCAGATATCCCAAGAATTTCCCCAAACAAACTCTTATCAGCTCTAGAACTGAAGATGACCGCACTTTTCTCAATATTAATCTTAAGACCAGTAGCTTTGTGCAGAAAGTCGATGACCCTTTTAATAGCGTGAGAACTTTGAACATTAACTTCAGAGAAAACTAACAAATCGTATGCAAAGATTAGATGGGAGACAGAGCAAGAGGAAGAGGCTTTCAAAGGTGTAAGATTGCCCTTCTTGACTTCATTATCCAGAAGAAGAGTGACCACTTGCATGATAATAACAAAAATTTATGGAGCTAAAGGATCACCCTGACGAACTCCATTGTTGGGCTTAAAGGACTGAGCAGCTACTCCATTGATCAAAATTTCATAGTTTATGGTATTAAAGATCTCTTTCAACCATATGATCCAGCAATGTAAAAAGCTCATTAAACGAAGGATGCAAAAAATAGAATCCCAAGAGACAGTATCGTAGGCTTTAGAAATATTAAACTTTAAACACATTTTAGGAATCCCATCTCTCCTATTGAAGTCATGAATCAACTCATTGGAAAGGAAAATAGTATCTTTGATACTCCTGCCAGGAACAAAGGCACACTGATTCCAACTAATGAGGGAAGGTAAAGCAAACCTCAGCCTATCAGCAAGAAGCTTTGAAATGATCTTAAAGAAGACATTACATAGGGTAATAGGTCTTAGATTCTTTAATTCATTTGAGTCTTTCACTTTGGGAATGAGAGTGATGAAGGTACGATTAGCCTCTTTGAGAAGATGACTAGAATTAAAGAAACCATGGATGGCTTCCACCACATCAGTGCAAATGATACTCCAAGCTATTTTGTAGAATTTTCCATTCAGACCATTGGGACCAGGACATTTGTCTGCATTTAAATTGTTGATGACATCAATGATCTCCTTGGTTGAGAAGCATCTATCCAGCCGCAACTTATCAACATCATTCAGAGTTGGAAAATCAAGATTGCTCAAGATTCTTAAGTTAGTAACAAACCCACTGTTGAAAAGGGAACGATAGTAATTTTGAATATGCTCTTTAATAATGACATCATCCGTAGAAATAGACCCATCAATCATAAGATATTTTATGTGATTGAGATTACGCCTCACCTTCATAGAAGAATAAAAGAATTTAGAATTGATATTACCTTCTCTAAGCCAGGTAATTCTTGACTTCTATTTCCACAAAGATTCCTCATGAGACCTAGCAATAAACGCTTCTTTTCTTTTCCCAATAGCATCAATATGAAGTAAAACATTAGAGGGATCGTGATCAAGTTTGACTTGAGCCTCGATAGCCAGAGAGTCCAATCTATTAGCTACCTCGGAGAAATTCCCAATAGTTTCTTTATTCCACACAGTCAGACCATGTCTTAACTTTCTAAATTTATAATAGATATTGAAGATAGGGAACCCAGAGACATCGCTGCTCTAGTTACTTTTGTTAACATTCAAAAAGTCAGTTTTCTCAGCCCAAACATTGATAAATCTAAAGGGAGTAACAACCTTAGATCTTTCACCAATGTCCAGAGTCAAAATCTTATGATCACTTATGATATTGGAATGTAAAATGCCTTTGAACTCAGAAAAATTGTTTATAAATCTAACATTATAAAGGATTTTGTCGATATAAGAAGTAACAAACCCATCTCCACTTTGGTGGTTATCCCAAGAAAACAAAGGACCCTTAAGACTTAGTTCAAATAACCCAATAGAAAGTATACAGTTGTTGAAGTCCTCCATGGATTTGGAAGAAGGGGGATCCTTTCCCATCCTTTCATCCACCTTCCTAAAAGCATTAAAGTCACCTAGAATCACCCAAGGGCACTCCATGGTGGCATTTATACTTTCAATTTCATTCTAAAGACGAACTCTGTCTACATCAGGGTTGGGGCCATACACAGAAGTGACACAGAAATTCCTATTAGCACAAGAAAACTCCATATGAATAGATTGGTCAGTCTCATGAATCTTTCTCACATTACAAACACTATCCTTCCAGAGAACAACCACTCTCCCTAATACATGGGAGTCATGATTTGAAATCCAGGTGTAACCAGGAAAGTAATTTTTGATAAGTTTGTCAATTTTCCTTTCACAGACTTTAGTTTCATTTAGTAGAACCAAATTGAGGCTTCATGTCTCTTATTTTATTATGGAATGCATAATCCTTGAGGTTGAGACCTCTGACATTCCATGAAAGCAAGTTGATGTAGCTACCCATATAAATTGTTTGAAACCAGTACTTCATTGGTGTGTAGTTCAATCTTCTCAGTAGATGAATTCATATTCCCGAACTTGAGTGAGGTACCTTGAACATTCCCCTTAGCACCAGTAGGAGCTTTCCTTCCTTTAACTTTGCCTTTCTTCCTTCTATTAAGCTTCTGTAATTCAAATCCATCATTCTCGTTAGACTGAGTAAGCATCATAGGAGAAATTTCGATTACTTGTTCAGTCAAAGGTGGAGTGGACAGGTCGACAAAAGACCCTATGATAATACTGTCAGTCTCATAAGAATCTGAATTTAAGCTAAGTAAAGTATCTTCAAAAGAATCATTGGGAACATGGAACTCCTCCTCCTCTCCAAAAACAACTACAGGGTTACCACCATCAACAATGGGATTAGGATCTTAAGGCATTGAGGATTCAGTAGAAGTTGAATTTGTAATAGGCGAGTCTTTCTAGATAAAACCCAATAGATCTTTAAAAAAAAGCATTAGACATAGATGACTATAACATGAGGTTCACATTGGATACATATTCAATGCATCAAAGAATAGAAGTTGGATCATCATCCAATAATCCAAATGTATAAAAAGAAAAAGGTAGAAAATGACGATGGTTTGACACACAATAAGCTATTTGATTGTTCACCTATTGTGTGGTAGTGTTAGAGGCTTCCTATCGTGCTTTCTAATTATATAAAAGAAATCCTAAGGGGAGAGACTCTAGTAAGGTATTCACATGTGTGTCTTCCATCTGTCAAAGAAAATAGTAAGACATCAGTAGGACAATGGGAGTGAGTACCATCAAAATGTGTGACAAGGAAGGTCATATGAACTTCAAAATGAGTATCATAGACTATATCATGATGAAACTTATATCCAAACTTTGTGTAGAAATAGATAGCATGATCATTGAAGGTGTCGAGGTCAGTTGTAGAGAGGGCACTATTCATCACAAGAGTACAAGGTGATTCGGACATGATATCAATGAATAGCTCGATGCTCAATAGGTGACATGGACAAACCAAGATTGTCAATGGGAACAACAAGTAGGAAGTCTTCTAAATGGTTGTCTTGTAGTGAATCAAGCATAGCTAGTTATTGTTAGAGAGGTGGATTGTGGTGAACTATTGAATGACCATTCTATAATAAGTGTCTTACAAGATAGACTAGGTCTTTGGAGTTGCAGAAGGTGTACATGAAAACTTGGACCAGATATAGGATGGCAAGATATTACAAATGGTGGCATGTGCAAGGGCAAAGGAGGACCATGTAGGAACATATCCGACCTCTCGTAGAATATGTTTTTGGAGTTCGTGGGTGTGGATATGAGTAGAAACATAGGAAAAGTTTTTTGCATCATGGAAAGACTTTATGCCCAACCCTCTAAGATGCAAAGGAAGTGTTGTAAAGCACCATTGTAGATCACCAATCTTGGGGCTTAAACAATAGCAATGGGTTCCAAACATTGGCAAAGTCCATGATCAAAATAATTCAGTATAGAGACAATATAAGTCAGCAGTTCATTCAAAGAGAAAACATCATCTTGGGCATCCCAACCCATGACCGTAGAAGGAAAATTCACACTATGGATCCTGAAGCAAACCCAAGATATCCCTCATGGTGAGAGTTTTTCTCCAAGGAAACACCTATCTATAAAAACAAAAGCTCCTAGAATCTTTACTCCTCGCTTCTACCAAGACATTTTTATAGGGAATAAATCCAAACTATGGGTGTCTCCTAGGGTCATCTAAAGACCAAAGGATTTCCATCTTCTTAATATTGAGATGAAGATCAAAGTTTGGGCCTTAGTCTTGGATAAGGGATACGGCCTTGGAAACCTCTATCATGTAACCAATGAGGACCATGTAATCAACATAAAAGGAAATAAGGTCAAGGCAACACTCATCATTTAGTTGCAAATATCTTGTGGGGATCTATTATAATTCACTAAATTAATTATATGTGCAACATCTTACCTAGTTGGTGAATTTTCATGCATTGAGCTAGTGTATCCCATTCCATTCAATATTTTAGATGACCCTATTGATTATGAAGATAGAAACAACTTCAACGAGTCATGCTAGAAAAGGTTGTTAAAAGGTTTCTAGTGTAGAGATAGTCAATATTAGTTCATCTTCTCTAGGTCCATCATTATCAGAGACAACATATTATAATAGTCAAGTCTTTAATCATTGCAATATACTTTCATGTATCTTAGTTTGTCATTAAATACCTTCTATATTTGAACATATAGTAAATATAAAGTGATATATATGACCATTTTTATGTCTGTGTTGAAAGTATATGTGGGAATATTCTCATCCACGTGGTATCATTTGATAAAGAATAAAATGGAAGGAGTCAATATGTGTATGTGTTATCCAACTTGATCATCTTACATCGTAATCATGTGTTATAAGAAGATATTATCATATGAGGGATTTTACACCATGAATAGCCCGCTCCTCATTGACGAGGGTTTTAAATGCATTAAGTAGATAGGGAAGATAGGGTGTAATACAAGTGATTATGTTATAATTAGAGGCTTGGAAAAATTATGAGATATGGTCCCTCATGGTAGTACTAGTGATTGACCAGGTTGCCATTGGTATCTCTAGAATGGATCTCTCCATCCATGTCCTTTATGAGAAGACCCTACCAGTCATAGACATCATGGAAGATGTTGGTACCTTCCCATATTTTGTTGATCTTTACCTATGTGTATACATTATGTATCAAGTGAAGCATAAATTCATTCTTATACAAATTGTAAAGGAAACATTTTTATTGAATGAGTGGGATATTCAGGCTTGGTATAAATGTGTATTATGTTGGGCCTTCAATCTCTAACCCACTAGATTAGATGCAATATTTGACACTTTCATCTTAAGGAATGTCTTCTTCTTGTAGAACGTAAAGTGATGGTATGGCTATTTTAATGGGTAGGATCACCTCCACCCACATACAAGGGAATAAGGTTTGGGACCCGGTGCTATTTTGATGGACAATTTCTATGACCATAATTCCATGTGAATATGCTTGTGCCAATTGGTAGAGGAGAAGATTGTGTTCTTTATAAGCTTGATAAGATTTTAATATGAAACTTTGACTTCTTTATTCATTAGTGACTATTAAGGATAATTTTGGAGATCTTTGATTCCCAAATATTGTAAAGGATTTGATATGAAGCTTGTATATTTGTAAAATATGATGTCGTGTGGCTGAACCTAATGATTTCTAGTATTGTTTTTATGTCTTTGACCAGCAACTAGACAGATTTGGTCTTGTTGTAGATGCCTTTCACCCACTTGATTAACTAATTAGTTGTGACAAAAAATAAGCTATGGTAATTAGATCTCCTTGAATGGATCTTTCCTATCATTGTGATATCATAAGTAGAGAAGGTTCAAGGCATGGAAGTGTTGTATGGGTTATTGGTGAGTGCATGTATACAATTACTATGATTTTGATAGACATAACACTTTTGTATATGTTGGTAATAGTTTGTCTCCATGGGGTTCTAATAATACCCCAAAAATACAAACTTTATAGAGGTGAGCATGGCTCCACTCATATTTTTTTATAGAACTATCATATACATCCTTCATTTTAGTATCACCATTCATATTGTTGATACTCCATAAGTGTTTGGGTATAGGACCTTATATATTGATGTTCCACCCTAATGGTGTATTTCATAGAGATTTATTGAATTGTTTTCAATCCCTTTTGTAATAATCCTCAGGAAAGGTCTAGTTCTCAAGGTATGTCTTGGTTTCATGGAATAAGGGCTTTCTTCATCTAATTTGGCATTTAATATAACCACACAAAAGTTTGGATTGGGATAAAGTTTGCACTCTCATGAAGAAGCTTCAATCTCATTGGATATAAATATATGAAGCCAAGGTTGTGAATGAATCAATGGATCATTATGTTATCACTTGATGTGGATCAAATTTACTTAATCTCAACAGAGAGGGGAATATGTGCTCTTGATAAGGGATTAAGTTTTGATATTAAGCTTTCTAGTTTCTTTTAACATGAAATATGATAAGGAGTAAGTCACCATAAACTCGATGCATGTGTAGCCTTATTTCTTAGTGACCTATATACTGACCATGCATGCTTTACAGTAAGTTTCATTATTAATGGCATTGAACTCTAATATCTTCACTATATGTAGATATTTCTCTTCAAGATCCTGTGAGATGCCTCCTATACTAGAACCTTTATGGTTCAAAAACCCATTGGAGTAAGGATCCAATAAGTATGATCTATAATAGTAATGGTACCTAGAGTGGCAATCATACAAATAACTTCCTTAGCAAACTCATATTCATGACAATGAACTCCAAGGATTGGGAATTTGTACAAATGAAAAGACAAGGATTGAAATTTGAGTGCATTCATTTGTAGATATGTAACCTAAAGTTATAGGGTTACTTTTTATTTTGCACATTGTGTGTTCGAGGATGGTCACATGGATACTTGAATGGGTCATGTATTGTGGTTGTTGGAAAAAAATATGTCATGAGATAATGTCATGAGATGACCAATAATTTGCTATCATTTTGTACCGAGATTTAGTATAAATTTATTGTATGAGTAGTACAAGGTTAGTTCACCTTCAGTTGTGTGTTGACTCAAGATACCTTCCATAGAAGTATCATATACAGAGAGGCTAAGAGTGAGGGTATATTCTTGTATTGAAGGTTTAAGCATTAGAGGTCAGGAGAGAAATTGTTGCTTTCTTCAAAATTCTTGATTACACTTCGAATTTCACTAGAAATTTGTATTCTTCTTTTAAAATTTTGATATTTTTCTCTCATGTTGGTTTTAGATTGGTGATGAAGAAAATGATATATTATATCAGACCAATGGTCATCTAGTTTGATTTTATGTCTTCAAATTGATAATATCCATGATAGATCGATATTTTGATAGGTCAACCTTGATTTCCATTTGGCTAACAATGTACCCCTTGAGGTTATTGAACCTAGATCCAAAGGTACATTTAGAGACATTGAGGCATAGGGAAAATCTTCTTCTATCTTTGAAGATACTCTCTAGGTGATAAGTATGGTCTTCGAGATCCTTGGAGTTGGTAATCATATAGTCTATATAGACTTCAAATTTATTAATATTCATGTTGTACAAGAAAGAGACCATCACCCTTTTATATGCACATCCTACATTCATAAGGCCAAAAGGAATCACATGGTTTAATAACACCCCCATTTGGTGATGTAGTTTGTCTTCTCCTTGTTTTTTTTAGTCATGTATACTTGGCTATATGTGGTTATCAATTAATCATATAAGGTTTTGCATGTGTATTAATGACCAATATCTCAATGTGAGGTAGAGGAAGTCATCCTTAGGTAATACTTTATTCATATATTCAAGCACAATATGAATATGCAATACTTCATGGACATCAATAGAATGTTAGCCAACCTAGTAGAATACCTTACTAGCTCTAGGAATCTAAAGTTTATTAGCTCTAAAAATTTAATGTAGCATTGCATATGAACATCTTCTCTAATTTTGAGGCTTCATTAGGTGAAACCATCTCACCCTTTTCTTAACTAGGAAAACTTCATGAAGGATAGGGAGTATGTGCACCATGTTTACTCATCCAACTCTGGATATCAAATGGGTTTGATTATATTCTTTCTTCCATAATAATAAATATCGTTCATGGTAAGATTCATATCAAGGATCCAATGCAAGTGTAAGGCCTAGTTTGGGTAAGTACTTTCTGAATCCCAATAATTTTGTGCGCAAAAGGATAGTTTCCGGTATTCTGTTGTACAGATGTTCTATCTGGAATGGGAAAATGGCCAGCTCACATGTGCAAAAGATACGCAAAAAATGGAGCACATGAGAAGAGTTAGCAGTCCTGAAACCCACCGATCGTGGAGCTACTTGCGACTACCATTTTTCCAATAGATCATTTACACAACGGTTCAAAAAGAATGCAGAGGGACATCCATTAAATACACATTTAATGCAGTAAATACCAGAAGTTTAAATGACGGCGGCCAAACTAGGCCTATGTAAATCAAAAAGAGGAAAAAGTGAGTGATTTTTTATCCACAATTTTTATGTGGATAATAATGAGATATCAACATACAAACTAAGGAAAATCCAATTCTCGACCAATCATCTCACATGCAAGGATATAAGGGGGCAAGTATTATCCATCCATATTTAGAAATATAGGATTCTCTTGTTAGTAGGCTCTCGATATATGAGACAATGCTTGTGAAACAAGGCCATGCAACAGAGGACACCCAAGGTAGAAAGGAAATAAGGATGATTAGGGGGAATAGGGATCGAAATTCTACCTGACTAGACCTAGAATGACCTTAGCAAAGAATCTTGACCTGAAAATTGAGTTTTTTTAATATCTAACTAAGTTTTGCATCAAACGGGGAAGAAAATCAATTTTTTTCTCTTATTGGGGTTTAAAACGCATAATATTTCAGGTGTGTCAATTTTTGTCTAGTCAACCATCTACATGTGGATTTCTATCTACCCATTCTTCCCAGCATATGTGCTAAGCATTCATGCCCACTCACCCTCTGCTACTCTCATACCTTGAGTCAATTTTGACTAACCTACCTAGTAGCCACTCATAAGCATCGCTATACCTAGTCTCCATACCTAGCCCCTCTTCTTACAACATACTAAATTATTTATTCTCCTTCCCCTTCTTCTCCCTACTCGCAAGATTCTACTGATCCTCTAAGTGTGCACATACACTAGGTTTATAATGGGTAGGGTATTCCTCAATTACCCACCAGGAAACCTTGTATGATAAGATAAGGGTAAGCATCTTTTAACCCACTATCATTTACCCTTTACCCACTTTACTAGCATCTAAAGAGGGTTAGGGTCAATTGAGAAGATTTATCCTATCCGCTTCACCCATTTACCCACCAGTATAACGTTGAATTGGTGATTTTAAATATACATTTATTAATCCCTACTAAATACCCAACAAGAATCACCACTACTTTCTTAATTTATACTATCTTTTCAGTTCCAATAGTTTTATTAAATAACAATTAGCATGTCACACTTTTTATAATTATATATTAGAGAGAGAAAATATTTCCTCAAAAAGAGGTAATATATTGAAAAGTTTAGACATCATTTGTAAAAATAAATCTTGTGGTTAATATAAGTGTTTTTGGTGTATATCATCAAACACCTAATTGTTCCTACTTAAAATTCTTTTCTGGAGTGACTTGTTCATTATGTAGGGAATTGATATGAAATTATTTTTCAAAATATCATATATTTATCTTCATGCTTATTTGCTTATTTCACTCTTTAGTCTTCCCATTTACTCTTCTAGAAAAATATGTGGGTAAGAGTAGGGTAAAGGTTTTTAGGAAAGAATAATTTCCCTACGTGTTACCCAAAGCTATGATTTAGGTAAGGGTAAGGGTAAGTGTTTACCAATCCCATTTACAACCATAATCTGCAGATGGCTAGATACTTAAGAGGTCACCATAGATCACACAATGTTAGAGATGATGATTGAGAAAAATCAAAGGCTTTACAAAGTTTTTTTTATTATCGAGAGAATCGCCCCCGTAGAAGTGCCACTTTTGTGACCCCCCCCCCCAGACAACGTAAAACTCTCAGGCCCCAAGCGTCCCACCCACCCAGGAACCGGTTAAAGCGCACAGTTGGCCGGCCTGCATGACGGGTACCATTTCGGAGGCAGTCGTTGGGTTTTGAACCCGGGTCCCTTCATGAGGGGACACCGTTCCGAACCACCTAAACCACTCCTATCCAACTTTACAAACTTTTTGGCTTCTATGGAAAGAAAATAAGATATAACGGTGAGATAGTTGTGTGTGGGATTTGGAAAGGGAGGGTGGTTTATGGAATTAAAGCAGCTTTTTATTTGCAACAACAATAGACACACTCAATCTGCAATAAGTACATAAAAATTTACCATGGCTCAGTATAACAATGGCCCCACCAAGGCCATTCATACCATATACAAGATGATACCTACTCGAATAAGGGTAAATCGCATAATTTTTCCTTTCCTTAGGTCCACCTTTAATTCTATGATTATTTAATCATTTTCTTTGAACTATACTAATTGGGAGTATCAGGATCCAAGAAAATATGATGTCCTAACAAATAACCTCTTATATAAGTTAATGATAAATTTATTAATTAAATCTTCAATTCAAGGTTAACTATAAATTCACTGATGTGAGAAATCAATAAATGTGAAAGAATGTATCAAATTGATTGTAAAAGTGTATTAAAATGAATGTTTAATATACAAAAAATGTGAAATTTTTTCAAAGGGAGAAACTAATGCTGAATTTGGATTTCCCATACTTTAATTAGTCTATAGGTAAAATTTCAAGTCAATTGGAAAGAGCATATTCCCATACTTTAATTAGTTTATAGGTAAAATTTCATGTCAATTATACTTTGTGTACCTATCAATTTAGTTGCTTGAAGTTTACTCCTTAATTCAATTTATATTCATTTTATTGCCATTGATCATCCATTTAATCTGATACCTCCCTATTCATGGTAACGGTGGTGTTACTTTCTCCCTTAGTGTGTATGTGCATAGTGTTAGACCTAATTCATGAACGCCTGGTCCTCACTATTAATGAAAACCATTTCTCATCCTCTTTCTCTTCTTATCCTCCATGTCCTTCCTCTATTTCTTCCTCTCCTTCCCTCACCCCTCCTACGCCCTAACCATGTTTCTTGCCCTATCATGGTTCCTAGACGCCTAGCCAAAGAGAAGTTGTTGCTAGTTATAGCGACCAATGACAACTGTCA
Source organism: Alisma plantago-aquatica (assembly GCA_963693085.1). Lineage (NCBI taxonomy): Eukaryota > Viridiplantae > Streptophyta > Magnoliopsida > Alismatales > Alismataceae > Alisma > Alisma plantago-aquatica. Next base: position 597,257,310 of record OY856411.1, read on the forward strand.
TGGCGACCTGTGAAGTCACCCTTTCTTCTAGGGTTGTAGGGTACCTCCTTTGTCTCCACTAGCCCACTACATAGCGCCCTTCCTCTCCTCCTCTATTACTCCCATATTGCACCCAACCAATAACATATGCAGTGCAACAATGTTGACAGACACTAGAAACTAGCTATTTACTGCTAGCAACTAATGCGGGCATTGTGAACTTCGATCATGACCAACACAGACACCGACACTACAAGAACGATGCCCACCTTCTTCTTTCTACCTCTTCCAATAGAAAGTCTCTATATCTACAATACAGAAAGCGTGAATATCATGTAAAAAGTTGGTTCATGAACCAACAAAGTGAAACAAGTCTAGACACCCTCAAACCATCACTAATCTGGAGATATGCATTGTATTATACAGTTAAAATATGATCTGCAATAGTATCTCTCATTGTGTGAATTCATCTTTGAGAAAGCTAGTAGAAACTAATGAGATATGTCATCCCTTGATCACAAGTGACGGTCTTGAGGGATCATCCAAGTGTGTTGACTTGTAGGTGAGTCACTACAATCTTGAACTTCATGCTTTAACAAATCAATTGATAACATAAATGGAAATTCATAGGGTGTATAGCAATCTTGAAACATACATGTAACATATTAGGGTAGATGATCCCTAACATTTGTTGTATTAGGTTGGTATATATGTGTGTTAGTATATTAAAGTAGGAGTTCTTATATATGTTGATCTTTCTCTTATAACATTTCAACTTGGAGATCTATTAATTGAAATACAATAGCTTAGGCTTGATACTAATATGAATGTTCTGAACATGAAACATATCCAAATAGATGAACGGCATAGGTTAACCAATCGAATCATGTATGATAACAATTACATCATAATATTTAATACAATATAAGTAACACCATGTGTAAACAATAGAAAACATGAAATCTATAATTTATGTATGATGATAATAGTTGTATGTAATAATAGTCTAAACGTTATTGGAACATATAGATATGAGTGTAGTAATGAGATGACATATTTGACATACTTCATTAAGTATTTTCCATATAAGTGTTAGCATGTGTGTATGAATCAATGGAAAAGTGGAGATTAATAAATTATGTAGTCATTAGAAAAAGAATTTAATACAACGTTATAATTCTTTTCATGGATTTTAAACACTATGTGTCTATATTAATATGCATCCAATTCAAAAAAATCAATATAAGAGAGAAAGAATATATATAAACAAGATTAAATTTGCAAATATAAACATGGGTTACTTTTTATTCCTACAAACTTGCATATGATTGCATGTTATAATCTAAACCCCATACTAATCTAATTGGGGTATTTTGATTGAATAATATCATATGTGATGTGCATATTGACCCTAGTTCACCAAACTGAGATATATGACATAAAGAGAGTGAACAAATTAGAAGAACTAAATTGGAAGAATGCATATTATAACTATAGGTATATATAACCTAGAGATACATTGACTTGCGTATTTAAACATGGGTAGAGATATCTAATGAATCATAAGTTCACTTAATAAGATTAAAAACCCTAACATGACATTAGGTGATTAGAATTAGGATAAGAGATGTGTATAGCTATAATGGGAGTATATACATATGTATACTTTGGTTTAACTAACATACACAATGTGTTCCTAGGATAAATACTTGACTTTGGAAACCAATTATACATATTGATTGACCATTAGTCATGAAGACCAGGTATGTGCAATCTCTATATTATTTAGGCATTATGTGACATTGAATAAGAGGCATGTCTTGATTTTATCATTTGTTATTACATGTATGTGCCCTTTTGTGGCAATCATTTTGAAATATCCTAAAACATTTCTTATTCATGATTATATTGGGTTTGTAACCCCTCCTACTTTTATAATTAGTCTTATTGATGTGATTGATGGACATACATCTTGTCTTTGTATTTTTCATGTGGAATCACACTCTCACCTTTTCTTTTAGTGTAAATACTCTCTTTACTTGTCAAGTCATATTTGCTTCAAGAATGGGTGGGGCTCCTCCCCTACTAGAAACATTCAAATAAAGAGAAGACTTGGTGTCATTTTATTTACAAGTCTTTACTATCATATTTGGTAGGAAACAAACAGCATGGCACATGGCAAAGCTTACATGGATTACTTGTGCTTATGGAATAAGATACAGAAGGTGATTTTTGGCATTCTTGAGGAAAAACCTCATGTAGGGACTAGCATTACCCCTATAATTAGGATGCAATGTGATTTGTAGGCAAACATCTCCTTTATAGGGTTTTGATATACTTTTTATAACAATTACCGTGTGTAGGGAATTCTTCAGTCTTGGTTACTTTTTTACTATCGATATATTACCATAATCCAAAAAATAACTAGAAAAGTTGAGATACAAATATGTGGTGATTCAAACAAACATGTATGTATATTATATTGATGCATCTTAGAAGGGCAAAAAAGGAAGGAGAATTTTTATATAGGACTCAAACTTGAACCGGAATATACAAGCATCATTAATCAATGTGATTTATTTTCAGCTACATGATAGCTTATGTGTCATCCACGTAACATTTTATGATATACAAATATAATAGTATAAGTTTTATGAAGTTTAACATTTTCTCCATGTAACTTTATCCATGTTATGCATTTACCGGATATCTTTTTAATTATTTATGTCAATCCATGTACCAATTCGTGTTGCATCCCTGTGATAGTTTGTCCATGTAATGGTTTATCTCGATTATAGTTAATTTTAATATATGTCATGGTTTATCCATGTAATCATTATCCATAATTCTCAAGATAGTAGCTTATCCATAAAATACTTAATTCTGGGTAATGTTGGATTTAGACCTTTAGAATATGGTAAACATGGCACAATAGAGGATGTTACCTTTGGAGGCTTTCTCAACATTTTGGGGATTTGAAAAAGTGGCATGTTTGAGATGCGAGAGTCAAATAACACATTAGTACAGTTAGGCTTGGTCTTGTCACGACACTTACCCCCTACATCTATATGTCTTCTTGATCATTTCACATGTGCACCAATGGCATCCATTAAATAACACATTTATTTATCGATTAGTGATATGGAAGTCATACAACATTATGTAGCAATTCTTCAAGGTTAGTAGGTATACGAGGAAACACTCATATCCCATTTTTTTGGTATATTTCTTTCCCAATTTGGATTTTGGAGTGTCTTTGTGATAACTATCTAGATACTCATCTAGTAAAAGAACAAAGTGGCAGATATACATGGTTGGCTACTATTAGTATTTTGAGTTGCTATCTTGTTATGAGAAACTAAAGAGAAGAAATAATATGCCTTACCTTTTGTATTTTTTGGTATCTCCTTCCAAACGGTGCATGTAATGATGTCCACTTGTGGTTGTATCCTTGTGGATGATCTTGAGCAATGTGGGAAATTGTCTAGGGGTAGTGTAGTTGTAGCAGGGTTTCAAGAGTTGTACAAGAAAACTACTCACATATATGTGTTAATCTCCTATAGTTGATTCCCTAGTTTTGTTAGCATTGTAGTATTCCAAGAACTATATGTAGATCATCCTGGAAAAGTCAATATACCTTATAATAACAAGCAGCCACGAGGAAATACATTAGACTATAGGTTATCCCCTCATATATAAAACGAAAGTTAGCCATCAAATTTTTTTTGTTAAAAATGAAGGAATGAATAGATGAGGCATGAGTATACCTCATCATGTAATATCGAAACTTATGATATTGAAATCGATTTACACCAACACACTCAAGTGGTATATTTATTTCTGTAAAATATGTTGTATTGGTGAAGGACATTAATTTAAATTCATTATATATAACAATAATTATATTCCTAAATGTGGTTGGGAGTCCATATGCTTATATGTATTGGCCATGTTTTCATCATATTTGAAGTGAATATTGACAGGTTTGGCTAGTGTGGATTCCATTAATATGTTATTGTTTATTTAACAAAAAAGTAATGATATAGTTCTTAGTTAGATCTCAGACACAAGCTTCACTATCTCTAAAGTATGATAGACTTTTCAGTAGAGGACATCCTATAACATATTTGCCATGTTTTTACTCTAACAAAATGCAAATGTGAAATGATAGGCAAAAACACTAAATTATCTAACACAATTATTGTGCATAATGGTATTTACACTATCACTCTCAATATGTTTGTGGCCATCCTACAAATCCTCCATCACAATACTACCATGAAGGTTATACGGAGCAAGAAAATGTATGTAAAATTAGTTCTTTGCCATTTAGGCAACACATTATCCATAATTATTGTGAAATTGTAAATTTTAATACGTATACAGCCTTGAGGATCAAATGGGTGTTACTAGAAAAAATAGAGGCAAAGTTGGGAAAGGGTATGTGATTGTATCATGCATATACATTTGGTGTGTCTATAGAAACTCCCTCCTCATCAACAAATATATTTTTCATCACCTTTGACTCTATGGGTGTTCCAACTTCTATTGAAACTTTAATTTGATTGACCGATACTAGGATACTAGCGTTGCAATTTTGGTTCCATGGACTAAAACAAATTCAGCTTCCTCTAAACCTTTGACTCCAGGGACTCACTAGACCACCTTCGGTTGAGTTGTGCATTCCATGGACTAACATGGGACCATATCTAGACAACCTTTGACTTTGTTGGAAGACATTGGGTTGTCATCTAGACAGCCCTCAGCTTCATGGACCAATGTGGGATGTTTTTTACATAGCCTTCAACGTTACTAGTTAGTGTTATATTATCTTGTACACATGCTTCATGTTCAGCTCGACCTACTCAGTTGACAGCTTCTTGAACCTTCTTCATACATATGACATCATCTAGCTCACATGGAGTACCACCTAAACGATATTGGTCTTAGGTAGGTTTAAGATATTCAGGGTTTACCCATCCAGAGATCGGCCAAATGTGTTTCAACCAATCATGCTCTAGTAAGTTGGGGTTCAGTTAGCCAAGAATTCACAAGTTAGGGTTCACCCAACGGGTTTAGTCAGACACGGATCGATTAGAAACGGTCTGGTCAAGATGAGTGCATCCAATTTAGTTTTATCCAACTATACTATCTTCAAGGGTGTGTCTTGTTACTCCAAATTTCGACATTGAATAATAGTTTCATTGAAGAGTTGCTTTTATATCCCCCTTTGACCTCCATTGCATGTACCACTCATCTACTTACATCTCCACCTAACTCCCAAGGAGAGTTCAAGGATCCACCTAGTCATCATTGTCATGGTCAAGTTTATCATTCATCCTTAATTATGTAGTTTATATGTTTTCTTGTGTAGTCTAAGTACTTTGTTATGTATTTTTCATTCACTTTTCATGTAATTATATCACGCACAAAGTGATATATATTCATGTAGTGTATTTGTCGTATCACCTACAAGGGTATGGAGGAATGAATAAAATTACCCGTTAACTTCGGACCAAAACTATATTCTTGTGACTAAAGCAGCGAGGAAGGAGTCTATTTTTATTAAAAAAAAAGCATATCAAAATAAAGTTATTCATCAAAATCCTATTGTACATGATATACTTAAGTATATAATAATGAGGGGTAAATCTATAGGTTTCATAACTTGTATATTGTTTTTTTTAATATATATATAAATATCTAGTATATGAAGAATTTAAGAAAATAACTTATTTATACGTATTTCATATTACAATTTTAAGATGAATCTTATATCTAATTAACTTGTGAGATAGGCATAACAACCAATTTTTAAATAACTATATAAAGATGTACAATTATAATAATATATAAGAATGAGAAATATATGTGGTGATTAAAAGCTACGTCATTCACTCGTCTAACTGTAAAGATTGAAAAAGAATATGATGAGAGCAGCAAGCACAATTTTGGGGATTTTCAGTCTGCAGCACTTCAGAAGCTTACATGTCAACGACGGCGACTTATTATGTCGGTTCTGTGTATGGATGTAAGGTTTTTGTTATGCATGATTCCTAGAAACATGACACAACTTGTATGCAACTGAAAAAGATTATGGTTGTTGGAGAGAGTGGATTCCGTAGTTTAGATGAATGTGGATATCTAATGGTTCTCTGGTTTAGGTTACACTTTTCGCAACATAGAATTGCATCATATATTTTGAATGATGACAAAATTAGTATACTGACCATATTCGGGTTAGAGTTCAGTTTTAAGCATCAGTCGGTCACCGTCGGTTTGGGTCATGTTTTGCAAGAAAGACCAGTAATAAGGGGCCGTGCGGATCATGACTTTAACAATACAGTAGTCCAATACATGAACGGTAGAGCATGGCGGGTAGGCCAGGCAATGGGTTGGGTTTTTCAGACCCGATCTGAGACCCGACCCGACCTGGTTGTCTTGGGATCCAGACCCGATCCAACCCGAAATTTTTTTGGAATTTAAAACCCGAAATACCCGACCCTACCCGTAATGCCCGAATTTGTCTTTCGGCCCTGTGTCTACCCGGCCCATTTTTGCCCCGACCAGGAAGCTAAACCTGACCAGCAACATAATACCAGAATATAGCTTTTTTTGCTAACGGACTAGCTTTTTAGGTAGAAATCCGCTACGTGGGACTCGGCGTTCAGCGTCCGGAACATGGAATGGTCCTCGGTGTTGTACCGTCCGTCGCACAGCTCGAATCCGCTGATGAAGCTGACGATCTCCCTGCTTCTGCCATCAGCGCCGGCGGCGGCGTCGACGGTGATTGTCTTCTAGTGGTGCGCGAAGAATGTCGGGAAGTCAGAGGTGGAGGCGAGGGCAGAGCCTGTATAAGACCTTGGTGGATTTTAAGTACTCCAACGTGTCCTCGTCGTGGGTGTTCATGACGCCTCTGTTTTTGAGGATCGGGAGTGAGGTCTCGTCGTTCCAGAGCATTACTCAGATTGCTACACCTTCGTCGGCTTTGCGCTTCAGGAGCTCGCCGAGCGTGACCCCTCTGCCGGTCCGTTGTTTCTGGATCTCGAAACTGTTCCAAACAGAGGAGAGTCGGTCAACATGATCCAATGCGTGGGAAAGACATGCTAGTAAAAAATTGAAGCTAAGTATCAACATCTCTATACACATCCTCCCACAGCCTCCTCGGCGGATCCATGCCTATGATATGCGGATGGAAAGACGACATGTGATCGGCATCTTGGTAAAGCCACACATCACAATTCGACCTCTGCCGAAACGTGACGCCGTTCGTAATCCCATCATACGCACCTCCTATCCCCTTCCCCCAGTCCGCTTCAGATTCCGCCGGCCGAAACTTCAGCCGGAACCGGAGCCTGTAAGACGACGTGCCGATCTTCTTCCTCATGTACCCAGCGATCTCATCGAAGGCGGATTCACCTCGCCGCATGAAGAGTTGAGAGAGAGATTATGAAGATTAGGGTTCTGCGGGCCACAACTGTGCCCGACCCACGGCTAAGAGACCCGGCTCGGGTCTGTCCGACCTAGACCCATACCCGGTTTCGAACTAAAAAGACCCTATTTTCGGGTGAGGTCAGGTCCAGTCAGGTCGGGTGGCAGTATTTTTACCAGCCCTAATGGCGGAAGACAGCCGTGAAATCATGCCGTTCGTGATGGCGATTGGCAAAGCAGCACACAGAACGGCAGATGTCGGGTGTTGTAGTATTCAGTTACAGGGTGTAACTGTACAGATATGGCACGAGTCTGATCATATCTGCTTAATTTAAAAGGTCCAGTTCTGGTTCAGAACCCGCATAATAAAAATTTAGACCCACAAGATACCGTACCCATAATAATAGCATGTGGTAAGTCGATTCTATATAAAAATTATATATTTATGTAAGAAAAATTACAACTATGTTCTTTATACTCTTATTCAACAAGATATTATTATTATATAGGACATAAACATACAATAGTTATACTAAACCACGTAATAATTTATACGTAATACTTTGTAAATTGAAGATTATTGAGTTAATTATTTACATATTATTACTTTGTAAATTGGAGATTATTGAGTTAATCATTTGCATATTTGTAGTCATCGTCATATTGTTTTAATAATGTAACATATCACATAACTAATTTGGTTTTAAGGTTGCATATGTTGTTTATTGTTGTAATTAGAATAGTTAATTCTTAATTAGATGACTAGCCTTAACCTTATTATAATTAGAGTAATATGTAATATGAAGTATTATATTAATTATACTAGTAAAGTATGATATAATAACATATTATTTTAGTATTTATTTATGCATAGGGTCCATGGGTCTGGATTCAAACATATCTATTAGTGGACCCGCTTATATGCGGGTCTATGGATGTGTAAATCCACGATTCTGTGGGTCCAAAGACTTAGACCGGTGACAGATTTTAAAGAGTTCAAATTTGCGGGTATGTGGGTCCAAAGATTTAGACCGGCGACAGATTTTAAAGAGTTTGAATTTGCGGATCTGCGGGTCTACCTATACCCATTTACGGATTCAGTGCCGACTGACATGGTGAGATTCTAAAACTCGTCAAGACAATTACCAGAACAAATGCAGGATAGAACTTTTGACTATTAATAAGCATCTACTAACACATGACTACCTGTAGTGAGAAAGATGGGGGACCGAACGGCCCCTATGTGTTTTGGTTGGGTTAACACATGACTACCTGTAGTGAGAAAGATGGGGGGCCGAACGGCCCCTGTGTGTTTTGGTTGGGTTTGGGTGGTGTAGCAGAACCTAGAGCCGTTGTCACGCTAGGGAAAGAAATATACACAAAGGCCGAAGCCAGATGTCTACCTCGCTGGACCTCCGCTTGTCAGGCAACAGCATGCTAAAATCAGTAGATACTGCTTACCACCAATTACACACATCTGTCAAATCCAAACGTCAACTTCCAATCGCCACTGAGAAGACCAGTAGAATCGAACTCCCACAGTTCTTTATCTTGTCCCAGGCTGCGGCAACACAACCCACCAAATACAGTTGTAAAAACCAGTTAATAAATCTGCTTCCCTTGACGTCGTATGGTTGATAGGCCATTTATAACAGCAAAGAAACGCCCAGATCCAAAGAATAAAAAAAGAAACTACTACCAATAGGATCTCTGGTTCAAAACTAAGATACTATGTTGATAAGAACGACCAAAAACAAAGAGGTGAGAAATTAGGCTCATTTAGGGGCCGTTCGGCCCCCGTAATTGTGACTCCTGCATTTCAGTACAGGTTACCAATGATTCTGGGACCACTTCGGCTTGAGTAGCAGACAAATTAGGCTGTCCGGAACAACAGACTGGCATACGGAAACGTTAATTGCTAACTCGATACGTCCTTTTCAAATTCCTCCGCGCATGGCGTGATTTGGAATCTCGCCAAGTTTAGCGGTATGAATACCAGATCAAATGCTGCTCGGTATTCCGGCTATTAATCTGAATTGATATTTGTGTATAAATACGGTAATTCAAATGATAGCGGCCGAACGGCCCCTTAATATCGTTCAGAAAATCAGCTATCCTTTTTGTAGCGACGGTTGATTATGCCTACCACAACAGCAAAGAAGCATCTAAATGGAAACAACAACAAAAACGACAATGGCTGCTACCAACAGAATGTCTAACTTTAAAAAAAAAAAACTATTATGTTTAATACGAATTACAGAGCAAAGAAGTGAGAAAGAAGTACGCATTTCGGTTACATAGTTCTGAATTTCCAAGTGCTTCCAAAATCTAGCGCCTTTCTTACCCAAACACGCCTTTTATTCTCAGTTGATTGAAACTTAAAAGAGGAGAACAAAGACTGCAGAAAGCTTATAATATAGTTTGAGGTAGACTAAACCAGATTAGCGTATGATCCCCTAGTTACCTCTTCTGTCTTCAAATGTTTTTATGATACCCTCCTTCAAGAAAAGTTGCCACAGAATCAAAATCATTTAATATCAGTACTGAGTCGTAGACTCCAAGACGTGATTAAAACTCCTTCATATGCAAGCCAATGTGTAGTGAGCACCACCTAGTCCATCACAGCTTCTTTTCTGTAGCTATCCTTGGCTGCATAGGAGAAATTAAAAATAAGATAACATATTAGAGAGGAGAAACATTCAGAGAGCTTATGCTATGGGTTTTTTTTTTTAATTATCCAGGTAAGCAGAGACAATTCCATGATATTTTAAAACCCCAATCTAACCCATACAACCCTAGCATACGTGAGGGCTTGCCAAAATTTCAAGCTGGGCTGACTCATTGACAACAGTATATTAAATGAAAAGATACATCTGTTGATTGTGCCACCTGCACCCATAAACAGTAAGAAAAAGATCAGAAGAATGGAGTTATTCAAGGGTAGATACAATATTCAACAAGCACCCTGTGTACTTGCTGGAGAAAGAGCCAAAGTTGGAGAATCAGGAATTGCTGCTGGAGAGGGTTGTAAGGTTGTGAAGCTAAGGCATCCGGTACTATGCATATTAAGGTTTTGCTGGTTGAGGACACCCCTATTTGCAGACGACATCACAAACCAAAACCTTGACAGAGTGTTGTTCAAGCCTGAGACTTGAGAAAGGTTAAACCATATCAGTACCACCTAGAGTGAGTATAAACTTTGTAAGGAGAAGAAGTCGGGGTCGTAAATTGTTAACAAGCTATCTAGAAGACACAGCAACACGCTGCACAAAAGGGAACACAAGAATTATAGAACCTCTCTTTCCATAAATTTGATCCCTTGCACTCGGAGACAAGTAATGATGTTATTTGTCCTGCTAATAGATCTGGGGATGTGCAGCAGGCAGCCACACTATGATGTTCGTAATTATATTGTTCTCTTTTCCAGGTTTTTCATTTGAGGTGGAAGAACCTGACAGGATAAGAGAGGTCATTGCGGCAGGGTGACAGCCTGGTTTTTCCTATTCAAGAGATGGAGTGAAACTGCAGAATCAGGAGTCTTTCCTACTAACAAAAAAAATTATTCACTGTATTTTACAAGATTTAAGCTCTGGAACAATGATTACTTGAATAAGGTTGTTAACAATAAACTCAGCAAAATGAAACATTACCACTTTCTACATGTTTCTGTGTGACAACAAAAGAAGAAAAAAAACGAGCAAACAAAAAAAATTTCACATTAGCACAAAAAAAAACATGAAATGGTATAGACCATAGATATATATCCAAATATTTATAAAAGAAAGATTAATGTAAATTTTAAATAAACAACACAAATGCTGCAATATGATATATACTGTTGTCTGTGCCAATCTAAAGTGCTTAAAAACAAATAAGATGCCTATCATGTTTTAAAATGGCACATTTGTGTCGAATATATTTCTAGCTCGCATAAGATGGGCATTCAAAGAGTTTATATGTATCACATTGTTTTGATCATGTTTATGTAACAAATAAGATGCCTATCATGTGTTAAAACGGCACATTCGTGTCGAATATGTTTTTAGTTCGCATAAGATGGGCATTAAAAGAGTTTATATGTATCACATTGTTTTGATCATCATGTTTATGTGCCAAAACAAATCGTCTACATGAAAATGATCAAGAACATTTTGGTGTTCCGTTCTACAAAGGTATTTATTTGTCCAGATATGTGCTTCATTTCGACCCTTGTTGCACCCTTGTTGCACCTATCTTATAGTCCTTATACCCGTGCCCTTATAATTACAGTTACAAATCCAAAATCAAAGAAGCCTTCAGCCCATTTAATAGGACCTTAATACCATGTTTTATGCTCTTAGGCCCCGTTTGGTTCGCTGCACTGGAAATAGATTGGATGAGGGAACGGATATAATTGGATGGGTAGGACAGGTTTGTTTTCCCATCCTATGTTTGGATGGAACAAGAAACAAATCCGGGAGGCTCAGAATGCGCAACAATTATCTACAATTGCGCCACATGCTTCAAAAGGGCACTATAAAATAATGAGTAGAGTTGTATTTTGTGAGTTAAAGAGTTTACAATACATTCTCTTTTATAGGACAAGAGAATAAAACAAGTTAAGCTGAGTAATATGGGATAAAACACAAGTACAGTTAAACACATAAATAGCATATCTCTTTATATCTCTTTACTCCCCCTCAAGCTGGAGCATAGGTGTCGAACATGCCCAACTTGTCCACTAGAGTCTTGAAGTGAGCTTTAGGTAAAACTTTGGTGAAGATGTCTGCCAGTTGATTTTCAGTGTAGAGGTATTGGGTGCAGATGCAACCAGAAAGAACAGACTCCCAGACAAAGTGATAGTCAACTTTGATATGATTTGTTCGTTCATGAAAGGTCGGGTTGCTAGCAATGAAAATAGATGCCTTGTTATCAGAGAACATTGGAATAAGTCTAGAATCAGTGATATCAAACTCTTTAAGAAGACTTTGCACCCAGAGAAGTTCACAGGCAGTGTGAGCCATGGCTCAATATTCTACTTCTGCGCTTGGCCTAGCTACCACAGTTTGCTTTTTGCTACGGCGGGTAACTAGGTTGCCCCCAATAAAGTTGCAATATCCAGAAGTGGATTTCTGATCACATTTACTTCCTACATAATCAGAATCAGAGAGACCACAATGTCCATTCTTCTTGTATAATAGACCTTTCCCTGGGGAGCTTTTGAGGTATCGCAGAATGTGACAGACAGCGTCCCAGTGACACTGTCTAGGTTTACCTAGGTATCTGTTGACAAACCCTACAATAGCAGTCAGACCATCTCTCGTGACAATAAGATAGATGAGTTTACCAACCAATCGTCTGAATTGGTGATGTTTAGCATAAGGTGGGAAGTGTCATCATCCCAATCAGTGTTTGGATCTAGAGGAGTGTTGGCTAGTTTGCAGCCAAGCATACTTGTTTCTAGCAAGAGATCCAGAATATATTTTCGTTGAGAGAGACATAATCATGTAGATGATCTGGAAACTTCAATACCCAAAAAATATCGCAGCTTGCCGAGATCCTTGGTGACAGTGTTTTTCTAAATATGCTTTAGTAGCTTGGATACCCAATGTGTCACTGACAGATAATATAGTGTCGTCTACATAGACAATAAGGATGACTAAGCCATCTGCAGTTTTTCTGATGAATATAAAGTGATTTGAATGAGAACGACAGAAGCCAAATTTGATAAGAATCTGACTCAGCTTGTCGAACCTGGCTCGAGGGCTTTGTTTGAGGCCATAAATTGCTTTCCTTAGTTTACAAACCTGCAAGGATAACTCCCCCTACGCAACAAAGCCCGGTGGTTGCTCCATGTAAACTTCTTCTTACAAGTCTCCATAGAGAAACACATTATTGACATCCAGTTGAAATAATGGCCATCTTTGTTGACAACAATAAAAATGAGAACACGAACAGAATTGAGCCTTGCAACTGGAGAGAAGGTCTCAAAGTAGTCTACGTCGTAAGTTTGTGTAGCCTTTAGCTACCAAGTGTGCTTTCAGGCGTTCAATAGTGTCGTCTGGTTGATATTTGATAGTAAAGATCTAGCGGCAACTGACTGTAGGATAGGTGCAAGGCCGATCTACAAGATCCCAAGTCTTGCGATCCGAGAGCGCTTGCATTTCAGCTTATATGGCTTGTCGCCATGCAGGAATAAGAAGAGCTTCTTTGGCAATTTTTGGAATGATCACAGCAGAGATAACAGTTATAAAGCACGCAAAATTGGCACTCAGATTAGAGGATTAACAGAAATGACTAATTGGATGTTTAGTACAAGAGCGGATACCTTACCAAAGACTGGTGGGAAAATGTAAGTCAAAATTTACCTTAGGTGTGGAATGATCATCCGCTGAAGGAGGAATTAGTTGTGGAGGGGTCATGGAGGGATTAGTCTCCTTGGGTCTTCTTTTGTAAACTTGCAGCGGTCGTTCTTCAGTGTCGGCTCAGAAGGTGGATCAAAATCCACAATATTAGGCAACGACATGGGTGCCAAAATGTCATTAGATAAGGATGCCATTTTATCAGAGTAGAAGGGCAAATGCTCAAAGAAAATTACATCTGCACTAAAGCACCATTGTTGCATATTAGGATCAAAACAGCATACCCTTTTAGGGTTCTAGAATATCCCAAAAAAAATGTATTTGGTGGAGCGAGGGTCAAGTTTGGTCATCCCGTGGCGGCGGCTTTTGACAAAGCAGGTACACCTAAAGATAAGGAATCTTGTAAGAAGATAGTAACCCGTAGAAACTGCCTCAGGCCAGAAACGTTAAGGAAAAAGGATGTTATAAGGAATCTTATTTTGTAAAACAGAGAACAGCATGCGATTGATAAGATAGCAACCCGTAGAAACTGCCTCAGGCCAGAAACGTTAAGGAACATGATAATGAAGGAGATGGTGCGAGCAACCTCTAAGAAATGACGGTTCTTCCGTTCTGCAACTCCATTTTGTTGTAGAGTGTAGGGACAGGTAGTTTGGTAGAGAGTAACTTGAGATGAACAAAAATATGTAACCGATTTTTGTATAAATTCAAGGGCATTATCGGTGCAAAAAAACTTTAATAGGTTTGTTGAACTCAGTCTGAGTTTCAAAAAAAATGTGATGTTGGTGTCCAAAATAGTGTTGTGATCTTTTAATAAAAATAACCAAGCGGTACGAGAATAGTCAATGAAAGTCATAAAATATTTAATGTCAGATGACTACGAACAGAACATGGGCCCCATATATCTGCATGAACAATGTCAAAAATGTATTTAGGACCAATATCTTTCTTAGCAAAAAACACATAATGGGTTTGTTTGCCCAATTGACAAGATTCACAAGAAAAAGTTTTATCATCTAAAGTAGGTTATAAATGTTTTGAGCTTCGCAGCATAGGGGTGGCCAAGACGGTAGTGCCACTGCAGTCCAGTTACAGATGTCGAGAGTAGAGCAGTCACCGATGTCGGTCCATCCAAGTAGTAGAGTCCATCTGGTCTCCCATGGCCCGAACCAATCCTCATCTTCATGTAGAGATCCTTCAAAACACAACCAGGCAGATCAAATTTAATTGAACACTGAAGGCTTTTCACGGTCTTACAGACAGAAAGAAGATTAATAGGAAATTTCATAATATATAAGACAGATTTCAGATGCATATAACAAGAAAAAGGAAATGTCCCAATGACATGAACAGTAGTCTAAGACCCATCAACAACCGTAACCGGAGGAAGCTGAGTGGATTTAGTAAGAATAGAAAATAAATTAATGTTACCGGCCATATGGACCGAGGCACCAGAGTCAATACACCATTTATTTTACCAACAGATGGAGCAACAAGTATGGTAGACGAGCCGACCTCAGATGTAGACGGGGCTGAGACATGCGCTCCTGAAAGAATTTCTCGAACTCGGAGTGAAGCCAAGCAGGCGAGGGTGTAGCTGGAGGTTGATCAATCGTTGAAGTATCAGTAGAAGCATAGTCACAATATTCGGCTTTTTTTCAAAAAATCGCGTATTAAACGCGTATTATTCAGCAGATGTATGTGGCGGTCGTTTAATACTGTCAGACGTTTAATACGTACTATTCGTGTTTTATACGCGTATTAAATGTGCTTTACGTATTTAACGCGTTTTAAACATTTTTTACCCGTTTTATTCGCTTCTATACGTCGGGGTTTTAGAAAATCTTGGGCTTGTCCCAATATAACCTGATACCCCTACAAATCCAATACACCCTAAACCTAGTGATGACCCTACGATGGAGCCGCGGACAGAGAGAGAGAAGGGGGCCAGCAATGGAGCTCTGCTGCTCCAGCCACCAAAGCAGTGGCTGCAAAGGAGCATGGACGACGCAGCGCTAACCACGACTACTGCTACAGGCGTGCACCAGCTCCCAACTAGGGTGGCCGTAGAGAGAAATGGTTCAACCCCTCCCGCAGCAGCAACCAACCACGGCAGCAGGCGTAGGAGTTGCAGCAACCAACTAGCGTAGCCGGCGAAGGAGCTACAACAACCAACCATGGCGGTGACTGAAGATTTTCTAGCAACCATCTGCGATGAATAAGGTACACACCCATCCACTCATTGTCTTTCTTCTTCCCTTCCTCTTATCTTCTTCCTCTCCTTCCAACGAGACCTTTTCTTCATCTTCCCTTCCTCTTGTTTTCCCCCTTGATCCTCTCCCTCATTCTTTTGGGCTTGGTCCCGATAAGTAGCAGTAGGCACCCTTTCTCCTCCCCTAAGATCCGCTAGCACAGATGAGCACTGCCAAGTCGCGAGGAATCTGCTGCCACCCATCTCTTTCCCAATCTTCTTCTTGTTCTTTCTTCCCTCTACTCTATTCCTCTTCATTCCCTTTTTTCTTTTAATTTACAGACCTTGTACTTCACAGAATAATTGTCTACCCTTCTTACTCTTTTATTTCTTACCTATCCTCCTCCCAAAGGTCAGCTAGCACAGACGAGCACATCAGCTCCAGCCATCAAGTCGTGGGGAAGCTTCTGCCACTCGTTCCTCTTTCAGTTTACTTCTTCTTCCTTTATTTCTCTTATTTCCCTTTTTTTCTTCTCTGTTTACAGACCTTGGACTTTACAGAAACGATTCCCGCACTATCTACTCTTTGACTTCTCCCTTTTACTACTAATCTTCCCCTTTCCTCACTAATTTTACAAAGCCGAATTTTACATAATTCTAGTTTTACAGAGCTTATTCAGCCTCTCCTATTCTTCTTCATAAGTAATGCCCTGTAATCTATTCTATTTGATTAACAATTTAAATTGTTTAGTGTGATATATATCTAGAATTGTAGTAGTTATATTGTTTTCTTCATTTCTTGAATGTCATGACAGATCAACATTGTTCAATTATAGATTTATATTGGGTAGGATATTGTTATATTAATGTCACACATTACACTCATATGTATGCATATATGTTATAATATATTTGTTTTACCCGACTTTTTTCCGATTTTTTCCCGAATAGTTGACCGTACTTTGACCGTACTTTTAATGTTTTTTATCCGAATTTTCCGCAATTCCGGTTTTTTCAGCTCCACCGTACATATCCCGAATACCGAATTTGTGACTATGAGCATAAGTGTCAGCAGAGACCTGGTTAGCCCAGGAGGGCTTGTCGTGTTTGAACCAACATCGGTCATCATAATGATTGTTGCGTCTACAGAAGTTGCAGAAACGAGGACCAACAGGTTGCCCTCGACCTGTAGTTGAAGATGTGCGGCCTGCGGTAGTAGGATGGCGACCACCATGGCCACGACCACGTTCACGGCCATAAGTAGGATCAGTAGTGTGAACAGCAAGAGCAGGATGTTCCACCGTAGGGATAGAAGTTACATATGGTAAACATTGAACACGTTGAAGGACATCCCAAAGAGTAGGCAGGGGATCACTGGATAGAATCTGGTCAAAGACCCCAGAAAATGAGGACGGGAGACCAGCAAGAAACCGAACGAGTTGCAGTTAATTGCGCTGTCTCTCGGCTTCCTTGATATCAGCTGACAATGGGTGATAGATCTCATATTCGTTCCAGAGAGCAGATGGTTATAGTAATCTTCAACAAAGGTGTCAAAGAAAAATTCCTTCTAGGCCAGATTTTTGAAGATCTCAAAAACTTTCTTTTGATTTTGCTAATGGGAGTAGACGTGAGACAATTGATCCCACATCGCCTTAACATCATGAAGGCAGAGTAATGACTGGCTAATCTGAGGTTCAGTGTTATTAACAATCCATGACATGACTCCCGAGTCATCTTAACTCCATTGTGCATAAACTTGCTTGGATCTTTCATCCGTCGCAACATCAATAGTAGGTAAAGGGTCGGTTTTGATATGAGAGTAGCGGCTTTGCGCTTTCACATACAGGGCCGACCAGAGGTGATAATTAGAGCGATCAAGTTTCACTGTGGTGACACACAGATAACAGGGAGGCTCAGTAGATGCCACAGCGCACAGATCTGGAGTAGAAGTAGAGCAGAAGCATAGCAGAACGCAGATGCAGAAGCAGTAATCAGATAACGTCGAGATCAACCAATCCAAAGAAACTCGCCATGGGCAGCAGAAGGCAGTAGTGGATCTGACGCATCAGATCATAGAGAACCCACTATGGGGCAGAGAAGATGGTAGAAGAACCTACGCCATCATGGAGAGATTCAATGCTATGCCATTAGGCGTAGGCAGAAGTAACCAAAGATCTTGTGGACTTTCAACCTGCTATGTTGAAAAACTGCCCGGAGACGGAAGGAAAAGTAGAGGAGATCGAGCAAGGGGACTAGATTTTAGGGATGGTGGGGGTGGGTGGATGAGCTGATGGATGGCGGAAAGGGAGTTGAAGGGCGGTGGAAGGTGGTGGTTTGGTGGCAGCAGCAGGGTTGCGTGGAGCAGCACCAGCGGCAGGGGGTAGGCGGCAGGGGGGATTGGGGGGATAGGGGGGTTGTAGGTGGCGGAAAAGAGAGAGAGGAGGGGCGGGGTGGCTGGGTGGTGAGGGAGGAGAGGCTAGAAGGAGAAGAGGGCAGGGGGTGGGCGTGGGTGTTGGCAGGAGGGGGTAGAGGGAGAAGGGTTAGGGTTGGGGGGCGGCTAGGCATGGGGAGATTAGGGTAGGAACTTGTAAGGGGAACTGAACCGCTTATGATACCATATATAGTAGAATTGTATTCTGAGTTAAAGAGTTTAGAATATATTCTCTTTTATAGGACAAGAGAATAAAACAAGTAAAGCTAAGCAATGTGGGATAAAACACGGGTAGAGTAAAACACAAAAATAACATATCTCTTTATATCTCTTTAGACACAAACACAAAGCCATCGACCAGCAATTCAATAGCGACAACTCCACCAAAGAAGTCCAAGAATTTCAATGAGTACGAGATGTTGATTTCGGAGAAACTTCAAGATCCATAGATGTCGTCACTACCAGCATTGGTCCATCGGCCGATTTGGGTAGAAGTGTGATCCGTCTTACCGTATGTTAGCGTTGGGCTCTGAGATTCTCCGACACCTCTGCTACCTGGGCGGAAGTGTGTACAATCTATGCAGGCATTGAGTCTCTCGTCCTGGTAAATGGCCTTGAGAAAAACATAGCAGCAGAACAACAAACGACGGCAAGGACCCTTTCATCCGCAAGAGCATGCCACAACATCGACGATGGTATCTCCATCCCCCACGCCTATCATCAGGGACCTCCTAACCATTTTGTGTTTTAATTTCTCCTGCTCCCCGTCAGCATAGACCTGATGACAACTCTGCTCCCTACTATGGACGCAAATGAAACGGGCTGAGAAGAGATACACCACAAAATGTGAAAGGTCAAGCATCAAGCGTGAGTACGGGATGACCTAATTCCGTTGTGGCTGGTGGGTTTTGTTAAACCTACACATGCATGATGTCAATTACTACACGATATGCATCTTCAGCTTAATTTTCAATACAAACGGCGGAAAGAATTATGGTATGGGATTAAAATGCTATGCTATGTAGCATCCCCCAACCAAACATTATCTTAGCACTATGGTTTTGTTGTTTGTATACTTAGGTGCTAATGGATCATGTAGCCAATCGGATACAAATATAATTATCTTCCAATTAGGTTTCAATCAAACTAATTGTTGAGGTGCTTCTGTTTTTTATTTTTGTTTTATTATTTATTTTATTTTGTTATTTATTTTTATTTATTTATTTTATTTTTATTATTGTTTATTTATTTATTTATTTATTTATTTATTTATTTTTGGTGGAATACTATTGTGTGTGTGTTCTATATCTCTAATGCATTAGAAATTAGTTTCTAATTCCTCATATCATGCTAATTGTAGGCATATAATGTTAAATGGCTTGCTTATGAAGTTGACTCTAAGAAACATCGACTGCTCATCTGTAGCTCATGTATTTGCTATACTCGTGACTATTCTTTTAAGCTTCTGGATTACGAAATTTCCATGCTATATTAGTAGTCGTACTATTACATTACATGCTAATAACTCACGTAGTGTATTGAATGTTGCATATCATTGTTGTTACTATATGGCTGATGTAGTCATGTTGAGTACCACTAGGTTCACAGGGGAAGTGTGGAGATGACTGACCAGATTTTCTGTGCATAATAGGGCAAATGTGGAGATGGGGCCCCTAATGAACACCAGAATGCATCGTGGGGCTTACATAAAAATGGATCCCCTATGATAGTGTGGAGACAATATCCCATTAATTAAAGAAGGTGTAGAAATAACCCAGCACATAAGGTAAAATCAACATATGCAATTAAATTTCTTGTGATGTGACTATTTCTAACCATATTTCATGCATTAAGCATATCTTGCCTATGGCCACTGTTGGATAACAATCACATTGTGCATGCATTCTGACATATGTGGTACATGTAGATTGATACATGTAGTAGCAATATATCCCTATTACTCTAGGGAATGTGTCCGCTTATATGGAACACCTTTCTTTAGTTGGGGGCATATATGCACACCTTTATTGCAGATTGTGGGAAATTAGTGTGCATGTTGGTGTGGACCTAGCTAAAGCTTGATGGCAAGAGCGGAAACATGGACCTCCGTTTAGGCAGAGATTTCCTTTAGTAATTGCTGAATAGTGTCACATAGAATGTCTGTACACCAGCAACTCTAAGTTCTGTATTACAAGTGAAATGTTGTACTGACTATCATAATATGCTTCCACTTGTTTTGTATGGTACATTATTCACTTAAATCCCTAGGTACTCACAATATGCACCATCATTTGTAAGCCTTAATAGAGGTGATTTGAAAATCTTCAATAAGGGGAAAAGGACCTCAAAGCCATTAGTGTACTTGTAAAGGGGTCGAAGTGTGCTCTTTTGAAAGAGGTGGTGATTCATACTTGTCAAGGCGCGCGCCTAGGCGAGGACGCTTTATTATAATGCTACAGTGACCTAGTTTTGTGGGTCTAGTTGTATATTCACTTATTTTAATGTTTGATATGGCTACACCAATGCTCAAAATTAATAGTGTTGCCTATTTTATGTGCCAAATATCACTTTTTAATTGGATCTAATACTCTTTTTTGGGTTTGACTGGATCTAATACTCTTTTTTGTTTGACTGGATCTAATACTCTTAGTACACATTTGATTTTTCTTAGTTTGCACCTTCAATTCAGATTGTACTAAGTAGCTATGCTATGAAGGATAGTGATTACATTGCTTAATATTTGTAGCTATGTATGACAATAAATATATATTTATATGTTGATCACTCTTACATTCTTTACAATAATTTTTTTCGTGTCCTTGACATTATTGTCAAATGATAATATATTAGAAATATAATTGGTTATTTTTTCATACAATAAAATATATATATATGGAGAGATCGACTATAAATATGTAGATAACTACATATATAACTACACAATGTGTGTATATGAGTGGGGAAAAACCATGACACATGTATATATACATAAAATATATACATAAATTATTATTTTTAAAGGCCGCCTAGGCGCAAGGCGTCCAGCCCCAACGCCGTGTCGCCTTGCTGCCTTAACAAGTATGATGCCTCAAAACCTCATCAAGTCATCGTTATAGCCACCACCTCGGTTGAGCCCGAGTGCCTGACACTCTTTATTCATTACAAAAGCCATTTCAGGGCATATTATAACAACAGCAAGAGGATTTAAGTGTAGATCACTAACTCAAAGACTGATGTAATGCAAAGCAAAACCAAACACAATATAATTTTTGAAGAAAGTATAGATAATCAAGGTAGTGAAAATATCTAATGTTTAGCGCTTAAGGAACAACTAGCCCAAATTTCTTAGGGCAATCCAAGAATGAACTAATTGTATATGTGAACTAAAATGGAAGATAAACTTTCATTTATATATTTTAAGTTGTGATCCAAATATGTTAAGGTAAGTTAGGCCTAGTTTGGCCGCCTACTTCACAAATCCTAGTAATCTGGTGCATGACGATAGTATTTATAGTGCCAATGGCAGTACGCGGCTTGCAGTGTTTATTGTCTACCGGCGTGGAAGAAAGATGAAATGGGGCAGAAAATAGGGCAGGAAGGCGGCATTCTCAGTACCTCCAATTTTGGTGTGACTGAAAAAGCACGTTGTTGCTGTTACAGAAATTAAGGGGCAGCATTAATGAGTTCCGCTTACAACGTGGCGTGCGCTCGATTAACATACTAATTACGGGGATTCACAAAGTCTGCTGCCAAACTAGGCCTTAAATATGCTAAGAATTAAATGTAGTCTGGGAAATGTAATCCTTATCAACTCATTGAAATAACTTCGATTGTCAGTTTCTGCCTTGCCTTTCCATGTTTCACTGTTAAGCAACCCAATAACAATTCCTTTATTTATTGCATGATGGGTTAACTGATTACTTGGGTTCTATTATTCAAATAGATGGGGATGTTCAAGATGATGTTTCACACAGGATCGCTACGGGATGGTTGAAAATGGGGAATACCACTGGACTATTATGTGACTGGAAAATCTTTATCAGATTAAAAAGTTAAGTTTTATAGAACAACTATACGGCCACCCATGTTATATGGGATGAATTTTGGGTGGTGAAGAAACAAAGTCCCAAGTTTTATAGAACAACCCTTGGTACTCAATCATGTTATGGCTTCAAATAAAATCATGGTACTTATATTCGTGCCCATCTAGCAATCATATAAACTCAATACACTCGCCATACGATATACGTCTAACAGTTGTAAGGCTAGCTATTCTCCTACTCATCATCATCAGTCTTTGTTTAGTTTGTTCTTCCAAGTGCCTCATTATATCAGATGTCTATGTTGATGATTTTGTTAGTATGACTGATGACACTGAAGGTATGTTTATCTTAAAATATAGCCTCAAAAACTATTTCACACAAAGACCTCGAGCATTTGCATTATTTCTATTAGTATATAGACTTTCCTGTGTTTTTACTTAGTTTTTTTCTCTCTTTTTCTTGTCTTGTTTTATCCCATATTGGTTATATCTAAACCATGTGTCTTTCTCTTGTCTTATAAAAGAGAACCACTGTACTCTATTTTAAACATATCAATAATAAGACAATTAGCCTCATATTCTAGATGGTATCAGAGCGGGCCGATCCACCCTAGCCTTTTTCCTAACCCTACCCCAGCCGCCACCCACCTTCTCCCTAACCCTACCCCAGCCGCCACCCTCCTTCAGCCGCCGCCCACCCCCCCACCCCCCTTCAGCCGCCGCCCACTCCCTCCCAGCAGGCTGCTGCCGCCACCCATCCCCTCCTCTCTTCTCTCCTTTTTTTCTTCTCCCTCCTCCACCCACCCTCTCTCCCTTTCTCTCCCTGCCCCTACCCGCCGCCACCTCTCCCTTTTTCTCCCTGACCTGCCGCCGGCAGGCCTTGCTGCCGCCGCCTCCTCCTCATCCCCACCGCCACCGCCACCCTTTCTCCACCACCTTTTTCCCTCTCCTATAATCCCCGTACCCTAAGCACATCTTTCCTTGTGGCTTAGACAACCACAGGTTCTCTCTTCGGTCTCCGTTTCCTTTCCAAAAAGCTTACGTACAGCCTTGTCACTTTCCAGTCTGGCACGTTGAAGGCTTAAAAACCAGTTTCCGGCTCTGACTGCCTACGCCTCATGGTGGAGTGATCTCTTCTCCATGTTGGCGTAGGTTCTGTTTCCTTCTTCCTGCCCTATACGGGTTTCTGAGGTCCATGCTCGGATCTCCTATCTACTGCTACTAGTCCATGTGTTGGACTTCTACTGCTGTCTACTACTGCTGCTGACTACTGTCTGGATCTGTGCCTGTGTTGCTTCTCTTCTACTACTGCTGCGATGGCGACTTCTGATCTCCTGCCGCGCACTCTCTGTGTCACTACGGTGAAGTTGGATCACTCCAACTATCATCTATGGGCTGCCTCCTTCGAGTTATATGTCAAATCCCAAGGACGCTACTCTCACCTGACTACCAAGGGCCCTGCTCTTCCTGCTGCAGACGCTGATGAGAAAACCAAGCAAGCCTATGATCTATGGTCCAAAGAGGACTATGGGGTCATGACCTGGATGGTGAATAGTGTTGAAGCAAAAATCAGCCAGTCCTTGCTTCGACTTCAGACTGCCAAAGAAATGTGGGACCAGCTTTCCCATGTTTACTCTCACCAGCAGAATCCGAAGAAGGTCTTCGAGATATTCAAACAGCTTGCTAAACAAGAGTATTCGGCCACCGACTCTGTTGAGAACTACTACAACTCCTGCTGTGCTCTCTGGGATGAGTTCCGGGTATATCACCCTCTGACTGCTGATATTGAAGAAGTGCACCGCCAACGGAATGAACTTATGTTAGTTCAATTCCTCGCCGGCCTACCTGCGTCCTTCGCCGGTGTTGTGGACCAGATTCTCTCTAGCGACCCTTTGCCTACTCTCCGTGATGTTCTCAAACGGGTTCAGCGTCTACCCTCTGTGTCTCAACCTGTGCCTGACACCTCTGACGGTGCTGCTCTTGCTGTTCGCTCTGGTGATTCCTTCCGTGGTCGTGGCCGTGGTAGAGGTCGTGGTCGCGGAGGACGGTTCTCTGCTCCTGGTCGTGGAACTGGATCCGATCAAGCTGAGTCCCGCTATTGCACTCACTGCAAACGTACCAACCATAATGAAGATAAGTGCTGGATCAAATATGGCAAACCTGAGTGGGCCAACAAAGTGACAACTGATGAACCTGCTCCACCGACGGCTGACTGGATCCGCTCCGAGTTTGAAAAACTTCTACAGGCTCGTCTGGCGTCTTCTGCTGAGGCTTCACATACTGGCAGTGCTGCTCTTCTGACTACGGCTGGTAAAAATTCCTGGGTTATTGACTCTGGTGCGACTTCTCATATATCTGGCAATCCTGCTTTATTTTCTAAACTGCAGCAGACTTCTTTTATACCTCCTGTTACCTTAGCTGATGGTTCTAAATCACCTGTTACTGGCATTGGTGATATTTGTCCTACTGGTCGTCTGCCTCTGCGCTCTACACTTTATGTCCCGAAGTTTCCTATTAATCTTCTTTCTGTGAGTAAAACTGTGAAGAGCCTTCGTTGCTATATTACATTTGATCCGGATGGTGTTTTATTTCAGGATCTGCGCACGAGGATGACGATTGGTTCGGGCCATGAGGGACCGGATGGACTCTACTACCTGGACGAGCCAAAGACAGCTGCATATCTGACATCATCGGTGACCGACATCCAGTGGCACTATAGATTGGGACACCCTTCTATTGGAAAATTAAAAGTCGTGTTACCAGATATAGTTAGTTCTGATTTTCATTGCGAAACTTGTCAGCTTGGAAAGCAAACTCGTGCTACTTTTTCAAAAAAAAATTGTATCAGCTCTAAAGCACCTTTTGATATTATACATGCTGATGTTTGGGGTCCTTGCTCTGTCACAAGTACTTCCGGTTTTAGATATTTTCTGAGCTTCATTGATGATTTTTCTAGAACTACCTGGCTGTTTTTACTTAAAGATAGATCCACTATTCTGGAAAAAATTACTGACTTTTTTACTGAGATACGCACTCAATTTGCTAAGCCTATCAAAATTCTTCGTACTGATAATGCTTTGGAATTCATGCAAACATCTGTTAGTTCTTTCTGTCGTCGCCAGGGCACAATCCATCAAACCTCTTGTGCTTACACCCCACAACAAAACGGGGTTGCTGAGCGCAAAAATCGTCATCTTCTCGAGGTTGCTCGTACCCTTCTCTTTCACTATCATGTTCCCCAAGCTTTTTGGCCCGAGGCGATAGCCACTTCCTGCTATCTAATTAACCGCATGCCTTCATCGGTGCTCGGCAATCAGATTCCTTTTCAGATTCTGTTTCCCGATGCATCTCTTTTCTCTGTCCCGCCTCGCATTTTTGGGAGCACCTGTTTTGTTAAAAATCTTCGGCCTGGCCTCACTAAATTGGATCCTCGAGCAACTAAGTGTGTTTTTTTGGGATATTCTCGCACTCAGAAAGGATATAGGTGCTATGATCCTGTTTCTAAAAAGTGGTTTGTCTCTGCGGATGTGGTGTTTTTTGAGCATATGCCTTTCTACTCCACGGGTGGTTCTGCGCTCACTTCCGATTTACTTGCTGATACACCTTTGCCTGTGGTGGATGATGTACCTACTATTTCTGAGGATCTGATTGAAAAGCCACCTCTGAAAGTTTATCAAAGAAGACCGAAGCCGACAGCTCCCTCCATGGCCCCTCCATCGTCCTCTTCCTCGGTGCCAGATCAACCATCCTCGCAGGTATTTTCTGATCTTGATATTCCTATTAGTCTGAGGAAAGGGACCCGTACCTGCACTATGCATCCGATTGGAAATTTCTGCTCTACTGTTAATTTGAGTACTAATTTTGCTAACTTCACTGCGGCTCTGTCTGCGATATCTGTACCTAAGAATGCTGCTCAGGCTCTTCGCCATCCTGCGTGGCGTCAGGCTATGGAAGAAGAGATGAAGGCTCTTACTGACCGTCATACCTGGACCCTAGTTGAGCCACCTGCTGATTGCTCTCCAGTTGGATGCCGATGGGTGTTCACTGTCAAATACCATCCCGAAGGTACTGTCGAACGACTTAAGGCGCGACTTGTGGCAAAGGGGTATACCCAGACCTATGGAGTTGACTACTTTGAAACTTTCTCTCCAGTAGCGCGTCTGAACTCTGTCCGGATTCTGATTTCTGTTGCTGTCAATTCTGACTGGCCTCTGTATCAACTTGATGTCAAGAATGCTTTCCTGTATGGTGATCTTCATGAAGAGGTATACATGTCTCAACCTCCCGGTTTTGTGTGTCAGGGGGAGGATTCCAAAGTTTGCAGGCTAAAAAAGGCATCTATGGCTTGAAACAGAGCCCTAGAGCGTGGTTTGACAAGCTCAGCAATATTCTTCAGCAATTTTCCTTCAGACGTTCCCAATCTGATCACTCTGTTTTTGTGAAAAATACTTCTGCGGGTATTGTTATTCTTATTGTTTATGTTGATGATATTATTCTCTCTGGAAGCGATTCTGTTGGTATTCAGTCTACAAAGCGCTATCTGGAGAAACACTTTGTTACCAAGGATCTTGGCTCACTTCGGTATTTTCTTGGGATAGAAGTGTCCCGGTCTTCTTCTGGTCTCTGCTTATCTCAACGGAAGTATGTCCTGGATCTCTTATCTGAATCTGGTCTTTTGGGTGCGAAACCTGCTAGCACACCTATGGATCCCAACATCAACTGGGATGATGAGGAGTCTCCTGCTTACCCTGACAATCAGCAGTATCGACGTATGGTTGGGAAACTCATATATCTTACTGTTACTCGGGCTGATATCACTGCTGCAGTTGGATTGGTTAGTCGCTACCTCGATAAGCCTCGACAATGCCATTGGGATGATGTCTGTCATATTCTGAAATATTTGAAAAGTTCTCCTGGAAAAGGTCTACTTTACAAAAAAAATGGGCATTGCAAACTCCTTGGCTATTCTGATTCTGATTATGCTGGCAGCAAGGTTGACCGTCGGTCTACTTCTGGCTACTGTACCTTCGTGGGAGGTAACCTTGTCACTTGGCGAAGCAAGAAGCAGTCTGTAGTTGCTCGCTCTAGTGCTGAAGCTGAGTATCGTGCCATGGCACATACTACTTGTGAACTATTCTGGATTCGGAGCCTGTTGAAGGACTTTGGATTTTCTGATTCATCTGCTATTCCTATGTATTGTGACAATAAAGCAGCCACTTTCATTGCTAGCAACCCTACCTTCCATGAGAGCACGAAGCATATTGAAGTGGACTGTCATTTTGTTCGTGAGGCGGTTCTATCTGGTCAGATTTCTACCCCTTACATTCATACTGATGAGCAGATTGCTGATCTCTTCACAAAGATTCTTCCGAAGAAGCGCTTCACTGATATGACATCCAAGCTGGGCATGATTGACATCTATGCTCCAGCTTGAGGGGGAGTATTAGTATATAGACTTTCCTGTGTTTTTACTTAGTTTTTTTCTCTCTTTTTCTTGTCTTGTTTTATCCCATATTGGTTATATCTAAACCATGTGTCTTTCTCTTGTCTTATAAAAGAGAACCACTGTACTCTATTTTAAACATATCAATAATAAGACAATTAGCCTCATATTCTAGAATTTCGAAAGAAAAAAATGTTTGCATTGTTGCTTGAAATTGGAATATTATGGTCTGTATTATGTATAAATCTTTCCCAAGGGAAATATATATTGTATTCAAAGCAGGAGAGAAGAATGAGATCAGAAGTAGTTTTATCTACATAATACACCAATGCATTATCAAATAAGAGTTGGCAAGTGACAATTTCTAAAAAAAAAGAGTTGTCTAGTGATGGACAAAGGCATTAGTGATTATAATCTCAAATGAGAATTGGAGATTATTTCATATGTAAAGTTAGTCCATAGTTTGCACATGGTATACTTAAACAAGCATATTCAACAGTTGTTGTCATATTTAATATATTCGATAGGGGCTCACTAAAAAAGTATGTATTTATTCTCAAAATAATCATTTTTATCTCCACTACATTTAGTTGGGTTAGTGATGTTCTAGACACTGTTTTATCACATATATCTTGGAGGGGGGCATCTTATCACCAAGAAGAGTATCAAATGGTAGTGGTTGTTAATTGCAATACCAACACTGAATATCATCTTATGAGCCATGATATAATTATTGCAACGCGTGTTTTTGCTAGGTTGAGGATTTCGATGGATACTCCAATGACTTTGACGTGTGACGATCAAGCAGATATTCCAAGTACATAGTCTATATAGTCATGTTTTCTATGAGCACATAAATCATGTGGAAGTTGGTTGTCATTTTGTTCAAGGTGTTGTTATAGCCAAGAAAACTCAAACACCTCGTCTGATAATTGAACTAGAGAGCAAGTAGCAGATATTTCACAAAGCCTTTACTTCCCAGAACATTTTATGATGTGAATTTCAAGTTATATGTGTGATGCTTATGTCCCAGCTTAAAGGGAGTTTAGAAAATATAGAGTTACTTTGATTAATTCTAGGTTTTGGAAAGTGTGAAGCGTAAAGCGTGCTGATTGACCCCCTTGAGCACTTAAGCGAACGAAGCAGGTTTTGAAGCAGACTGAAGTGGGCGCTTTTTGAAAGAACAGACTATTTAGTGAAGCAGTATAGATATTCATATTTTATCAATCTAAATTACTGAAAAACAACTCATTAAACAAGAAAAAGGAGTGGTAGTCGTCAACTATTTTGATCATACTACAAGCCATAGAGTTTATCGCATTTGAGATTTATGGCAGGTAATGGGAACAATAACTTATTTTCCGCAACTATTAAATACTTACATATAGGTATTATAAGTTACACATTAACTGACAGTGATATCTCTGTTATCAAAAAGATAGTGATATCGACATTACTAATAGTTTGGTTGTATTTTACACAAATAATCAATTACTGAAGTTTGACTAAATATTAATTGCAGACTTTAACAACGCATCATATGGATAAAAGTATAACTCATTGTAACATGTTCTACATAGATAAGTCGTGTATTAAATATAATCATGTTTGAAATCACTATAACAAGCATTGTTCACGTTTCACAATAAACTATAACTTAACAAATATCACACATTGGATTGTTTCACAATTCATACCACAGGACATACATGCCACAGATTTAAAACAGTACACATACACGTACGGTACATGCACCTGCATTATTTACAAAAACAACACGTGTCTATATATAGTACTAGTACTATTACCAAGATTGTTGTAGGTAACAAACGTATAGTAGATTTGGATAGACGACATTATATTTGCAAATAGAAAGGTAACAGATAGCAAATGACGAGAATTGCATATACATGACAGTGTATATAGGAATACTATGTTTATACAGTAATGTATAAAGAGGTTTTCAAAAATAGACTAACCTGATTAACAAAGACCTATGTTATACACCAATACAACTTCCAATACAAAATAGTTGCTGCCCCCAATCAGAATTCACAGAGCCAGTGGAGGCCAATTGGGAACAGCATTATTGCTGATGGCAGGTTTCTATCTCATACTGGGATCTTGCGTACCATGTTGTGCTGGTTTCTGAATTTTTCAGTTACTGATTAGGCTGGCCAATGAAAATCTCTACCTAAGCACTTGAAGCGGGCCCATAAAAGCAGGTTGAAGCGGGTAAAAATGGAACAAGGAGGCCGCTTCAAAATACAAAAAGCTTAAAGTGCCGCTCAGCTGGAAAAAACAACGGCCAGGTGTGATGAGCGCTTAAGCGGCCGCTCCAGCTGTTTTTTAATTCCATGGCATAATTATTCTTATTTTTTCTGTTCTGTTGGAGTTGTTCGGTAATTCATCCATAAAAAAAAAAGCAGCACCAGCTATAGTACCTCCTATCATGCTCATAAACTGGCAGCCACCACTATCATGTGACAATAACTTCCTCCTAAAATATCCAGCTCATACACGCCTCTATAGCCCAACCACACCATCCACCCACCCACCTTCAACACACGCACACACACCAAACAGGGAAGAGAAAAAGACCTGCCGGGGTCCACCAGCACGTTCCCCCAATCTCACACCTACAGCATCCAACACATACTAGACCCATAGTATTTCCTGTTGCTTCCCAATTACATAAGTTTTTTAGGTGACCATATACGTGCTAATATACTACCATTTATGCACCTAAAATAGTTCTTGATGCCTTTCCACTTTTACTGCCTTAAATGTCTCATTAAAAAAACCATCCCTTAGATAAATGTGTGTGTTCTCTTATGTTAAAAGCAGCATGGTGTGTATCATTGAAAAATAATAATGTCTTCTAACTTCATATAGTACAATAGGAGTAGAACCCACCCCCACCTAACACTGACCTTCTTTCTTCTCATTACCCTATAAACTAGGGGTGGATATGACCACGGTGGGATGGTTAAAACGTGTAAGCCACAAGCTCTTCAAAAAGAGATCGTGACTTTAATTAACAGTCACCATGGAGAAACTCCTTTTCAACATATTTAAGAGGTGGTTTCAGATGAATATAGTTGAGTGTTTTCAATCATTTATGTAATGATCTAAAAACTTGGAGCTTGTATTCTAATATATAGCTTTTAACAACACAGCGTACAATATATTAAGGAAATTAAGAATTATAATCATCAATATATGAATTATCAAATAACAAAGGCATACCATGAAATCTTACCTAGCCAAACATTTGAAATAAAAGAAGAAAACCTCAGTGGCAAAATTCTAACAATTCCCCATTTTTACTTCTTTCTCAAGATATTACAAACATCATTTATTCCCCGGCATTACGAGGTTGCAATGTTAGATGATCCAGAAAAGGTAACCAACAATACATGATAGCTCTCTAAGGGTTACTTAGACTTATTGAAGTGGTATAGAAAACATTCAGAATGGACAGTGCATTACTTGATATACAATGATAATATGCGTTTTCTAACCATAACCCAAGCCAATTTATTAGCAAAGTTTTACAAAAAGAAGTGAACACTAAGACATACACACAGCGATATAAACTACTTACAACTTCAATTCTCCCAAAACGCAGAGGAAATATTTTTGTATACATGTAATTCTAAGCTTTTGCAAATATTTCACTTATCATTAATAAATTTAATCACTCACTGTACAGAAAAAGTTTGTGAGTTATGTTTTAGTGGTCCATTTATGGTTGAGAATTGTAACTAGCATTGGATGTTATGTCATGCACTTGACAATCTAACATAGCTGAAGTCTGGTATATCATTTATCTTTTAAAGTAATGCATGAGAGACTTCCAGATTTTTCTAGGTACATTCATGTAATTCAATCTTAGATAGCAACTTTGCAACAAAAGAACTGTGAAGAAAAATTCTTATTATATTTTGAGAAACATAGAGAGTCATACATATAGACTCGTCTCAAGGTACGCTGTATTGAAGACACAACATAACATAAACTAAACCAATACTAATGGGTTTAAGTAGAGTCGGCTCATTTAGTTATTACAGAGATAATAACTAACATAAAATTACACCAACACTCACCCTCAAGTTGGAGAGTACACATCATGTATTCCCAACTTGCACACATATAGGAGAAGGATGAAGATGGAAGTGGCTTGGTGAAGATGTAAACAGTAGCTTCTTCAGTCTTCACACATGGTGTATGATCTTTTTTTGGCACGAATTAGATCTCTCACGGAGTGGCAGTCAACCTCAATTGTATTCATGAAAAATTGGAGTATTAGCTATATAAATAGTTGTCTGATGCCTGATTGTCACATTTGAGAGTTGTTGGAGATGGAGAGGGAAACCTAGTTCTTGAAGAATAGATGTCAACATTAGATTTCACAACAAGCATGTGCGACGGCGCAATATTCTACATCAATGTTGGAACAAATCACAACGGACTGCTTCTTACTCCGCCAACAAATGAAATGGCCTCCAAATAGAACTAGAAGTCGGATATAGATCTCCTACGATTCACATCTCCAACCCAATCTGCATCAGCATAGCAAGTCAAAAGATGTCTGGAGGTGGTTTCTTGTACAGGAGACCCCAGTCAGGTGCACTTTTCAGATATCATAGAATATGTTGTACCTTACTACAGTGGCATATAAGAAGTTAGGTCATGTGCTGACTGAAAACACTAATGTATGGTCAGATATCAGATAAATGAGTTTCCCAACCATGTGTCTATATTGCTCAAGACCTCAAAATGAACCCCCTATAGATAAACTTTGATGTAATAGTCTATAGGAGAAGAAACAAGTTTAGAATTAAACATACTAGAATCTCTCAAGAGGTCGAGGGCATACCTTTGCTGAAATAAATTGGTGTCATGACGAGAGTGTAACACTTCAATTTCCAAGAAGTAATTGATCTCAAATTGAGCTTTGAGGGTACTCCTCTTGATTTTGCAATGGATGCTAAACACCCCTTTCAATTCTTCGCCAATCTAAGGGCCATTATAGCTATGGACAAGGTGAAATATAAGAGTCCTCATACTATTTAACTATTTCTGAGTTTGCCTATCACCCAAGAGCATCTTCGTCAGCATATCAAATTAAGTGATCTCTTGTGCTGAAACTCGATTCAGAAAGCATGTTCCTCACATAGAAGCCCGAACTCTTGTCTTAAATCCTTGGTATGAAAGTGAAGTTGGAATGGCTGCTTCAATGCTGAAAT
Organism: Alisma plantago-aquatica; assembly: GCA_963693085.1. Lineage (NCBI taxonomy): Eukaryota > Viridiplantae > Streptophyta > Magnoliopsida > Alismatales > Alismataceae > Alisma > Alisma plantago-aquatica. Next base: position 597,290,420 of record OY856411.1, read on the forward strand.
CACTGGAGCATCACTACCAATGATGACGATATCATCATCATAGACAGCAAGGATAATGATTCCATCTTGTGATGTAGAAAAGAGGAGGATGTGATCATTATAAGATCTGGTAAAACCAGGCTAGCAAGAATGCCACTTGATTTTTGGAAACCAAACCCTCAGTGATTTCTTGAGACCATACAAAGAGCGTTTTTTATGAAAGACTCGTGAAGACTCCCTATAAGCACTAAATCCCGGAGGCTGCTACATATAGACCTCCTCCTTTGAATCACCATGGAGGAAGGTATATTTGATATCAAATTGAAACATGGTCAGTCCATGTGAGTGGCAAGAGAAATAACAATCCTAACAGAGATCAATGCGAGTGACCAGTGAGAAAATTTCAAAGAAATACAGACCACATGTTTGGGTGAATCCTTCCGCGACAAGAGGAGCTTTAAGCAGTTCCAATGAGCCATCGTGCTTGGATTTGATAGAGAAGACAGACATTTTTGTCTGGAGGGGTGGAAAAAGATCAGAGGTCCCATTCTCATGCAATGTTGTCATTTCCTCAAGCATCGCAGCTTTTCATCCAGAGCGTTGAAGGGCCTCACAATAATTTTTCAAAAATTAAATGGAATCAAACTGTTGGCAATGGTTTTAGTAGTACGAAAAAGTTTGAATAGGCTAAACGTATGAGAAATTGGATGACAAAGAGTGCAAGAACATATACCCTTGTGGAGAGCCATGCGACTTGATAGATCCTCAAAAGTGGACAATTGTGTCGTATCCTGTGTCGGTGATGGGGCGACAGGAGTTGCAGGAGGATGGGTTACAGATACATGCTCCACTGGATTAAAAAGATCTAACTCAACAAACTCATGTTGAAGTGCAGAGATGACAAAGGAGAGTCAAAGAACACATTCGATTCATGAAAAAGTAACGTCGGCTAAGACCTACATCCGACGGTTGATTGGGCTATAACAGCAGTAACCTTTCTTAAAGGTAGAATAGCTAAGGAAAACCATTTTGATGAGTGGAAGTCAAGTTTATCTGTCTTTGGATCAAAGTTATAAACAAAAGCAGTGCACCCAAAAATATGAAGAGGGAGGTGAAAAGTCATCTCAGTATGGAAAACAACAAAAAAAAGATGTCTTGTTTCGTAGAATAGAAAACATTGTTGATTGATAACATAGTAGCAATGTTTTAAGAAGCATGAAGCGGGAGGCGTGCGGACGGGACCTTGTAGCCGATTAAGCGGCAGGCGGGCGATTAAGCGGGCGATTTTTGAAAAAGCGGATGCTTAAAATCTTATATATTTATATACAAAATTACATGTATGTGTATATAAAAAATATATTTCTTTCTAAGGAAATCAGTAATACTAACCAGTAGTATCAATTGTAATGAACGAAATCTGCAAGAAAATCAGTAAAATCAGTAAAACCATTAGAAGTATAACAGAGTAATACAATATTTACTTGGATATATTACAGCAGTACCCTATTATATACAGCTTACATACAAAGTTTGCATTCTAAAGTAGGACTAGGTATATCATAGAACATTTAATGTATACAATCTTCATATATTATACTCAATACTACTTGGATTATATATTTAATTAGCATTACATGCTTACAGCAGCATTTTTTTCAAAAAGCGGAAAAAAGCGGGAAAAAAGCGGGCAAAAAAGCGGGAAAAAGCGGGTGAAGTGGGAAAAAAGCGGGTGCTTTTCTTCAAACCGAGTAAGCAGGCGCTTAAGGGCAAAATTAAACGGATGGGGGTCTTGGCCGATTAAGCGGCCGCCTGGGCCGTTTTTTAATACACTGCATAGTAGGCAGTATAGCTTCAAACTAATAGGACTTAGGTAATTTGACTTGAAAGATGGAGTGCAAGAAATACCAAGTAAATGACAATTTTTACGTTCAAACAACCCCATTTTGTTGTTGGGCATGAGCGCAAGAACACTGATGAAGTTTTTCCAATGCTAGAGCTAAACGAGGACACCTCACTGGAAACATATTCTAAAGCGTAGTCAGTTCCAAAAAAAATAGTTGATTTATTAAATTGTGTTTGAGATCATTTTATGAAAGGTCTGAAAAACACCAAGCATCTCATCATGAGATTTCAATAAGTACAACCAAGTCATGCGAGAAAAAATGTCAACAAAGATTTTGAAAATATCGAAATTCATTAAGCTAGTGGTTCAATAAGGATCGCAAATGTCATTATGAACCACATCAAAAACAGCTTTAGAGCATAAAGTAATTTTGAGAGGAAAAGAACTCCTATGATGCTTCCCAAACTGACAAGAGTCACATGGAAGACTTTGTAAACTAGATAAAGACGGTTCCAGGAGCTTCAACTTTACAAAAGGGGTGATCATAGCACTAATGTAATTGCAAAGGTGCGCACACAAGAAGAGCAAACGGAGTGGCGCTATCACCATAGTAGTACAAATTTATGGCTCTAGAACCCGAACTAATTGTCGTCAAAGTCTGAGAATCCTGCATCACAAAACCATGGCTATTGAAGGTGATGTTGCAAGTAAAGACATCAATTAATATAGCAATGGACATAAAATTCAATGGAAAATTGAGAATAAAGTGGACAGATTAAATTTTAAGATTGGGTGAGACGTTAACACTCCCACATTGTTGAACAGTTATAACAAATCCATCTGCCAAAGTGTTATATGAGTTAGAATATAGGACTTAGTGGACGAGAGAAGATGTCTCATACCCGTCATATGTTGAGTGGTCCTGAAATCAACAATCTATGGAGCATCGTATGCTAGCATGGAGGCTTGAACATTACCTTGGTTGGAGGTTAGATGCGTTGAAGATGTGCAACAGGTTGCATGGTCACAGAATCCTTGTAACCAGTAAGTTGTTGAGGAGCTTGTTGAGAGGTTTGTGGAAGCTGCTCATATTGGGCTAAGGAGATAGTGACAGACGGGATGTCTATCTCCCTTAGGCAACAAGGGCGGCACAGTCCCATGGTTGCGCCCATGGGGATGACCATGCTTCTAGTAGCACTTCTGCTCAAGTTATCTCAAGATTCTCAACTTATTGCAGAATGTGTATTTGGGTAGAGGACCTCCATGGCCACGTCCACGAGCAACGGTTGCAATCGCTAGTTGTGAATCTGGTGGAGTGAAAAAAAGGAGTCGAACGTCAGATTGTTGAAAACAAGAGAAAACATCTTCCAGAATGAGGAAGTTATCGACTGATAGGATAATGTTGCAAACTTGAGCATAAACTTGATTGAAGCCATTGAGAAAGTTAGTGACGATATTGGCACGCTCTTTAGTTTGATCCTAAGAAGAGACAGGCTCAAGTAATCAAGTTGTTGGGACAGGCCGACAATAGAGTCATAATATTCATCAAGTCATGTCTCCCTCCATGATTTTTGCCAAAGAGTTTATCCCATAATTTTATAGAGTCGTTGCATTCTTTTCCCACAATTCTTTCGCAGTCTTGTGGAACATATACTTGGAGGCAATAGGCAGCTTCATATTGTTCCCAAGTTATCTTTTAACTTGGTTGTTTCCTCATTTCCATCTGGGGGTATCTCAGTATACTTTTCTATGACCTTCACCTTGTCTTTGGATTCAAGAATAGTTTGAATGGAAATCGTCCAAAGTAAGTAGTTCTGTCCATTTAATCTGATGATAGAGATAGGAACATTGTCAGTATAGACAATGGTCTGAGGTGAATTTCAAACATGATAAAGAATAAGACACACCAGTAGAAGAGTGATGGAGATAGTCAATCACTAGTAAGATGCGCAATGAGAGGAGAGAGATAGTCAAGAAGAGATGTGGATTAAGCATTATCACAGATTCACAAATGAAGCACTGTGATAGTAAAATGATAAATGATCCCTAACCATTTACGCATTGTGATAGGAAAAAAATAATACATGAGGAGAAAAGAAAAAATGGAAGTCTGGAGTTCGTTACAAACTTTTAGAAAAGGATCTTTGTCGTGCTGCAGTTAACAAGCCACCCTCAGAGTCGGTCGGTGATAAAAAAAAAGGGGAGTACTAGTCAGATTCCCATGGAGGTTGCTATGCTAGTGGGCACCCTATCAAGGGGCAATGCGTATCACTCCTAAGGGAACGATGACATGTGACTCCCCTTCTGAAAAAATTTGAGCGGACTAGAATTAGAGAAACCCTGGAGAGAGAGCGACAGAGAGGCGAAGCATTGAGGATTAGTGCTTGGTCAGAGCCAAGGAAGCGTGTCGCGACACCCGCCCAGTGGTTGGCGACGGAACAACAACACTAATGTCAGTTGTTGCTACTGTCGCATAGTGCGCCAACAGTGGGGTGGGAGGCGAGCATGAGCGGGAGAGAGAAGAGGAAGAAGAAGAGAGACATAGAGAGATAGAAGAGGGGGTGACGACACATGAGAGAGGGGGAGGGGCCACTGCTCTCTAAAATCCTTAAGGTTAGAAAATTGCTTTTGATACCATGTGAAGAGAAATTCTTATTACAATTCTTAGTGAAGTATAGCGTTATATATTTATATACTCGTTTCAAGATACACTGTACCGGAAACACAACATAACATAAACTAAACTAATGTGATCGGCTCAACTAGAGTCAACCATTTAGCTATTACAGATATAATAACTAATACAAAGTAACACTAACAAGAACTAATAACTCTTGGTAGATTTATTGTTAAAAGAATAACCAAACAATTTTCAATTAGTGATATGCATCCAAAAGGACTAATGCAAGCCATCCATGTATTGTTCACTAATGAAGGCAATATACAGTTGTGAATATTTAGATAGATATACTATTATACAATTTATTTACATATATAGAGCTAAACTAAAATGCATTCAAGTGTATTGATGATTAGACATGTCAGAGAGGTAGATGGGTTGGATTTGGGTTTGGGTTGGATCCATGGTAATAAAAAACCCGCCTTGAGGCTCTCGAGGCTTACGCCTCTTGGTGAGGCTATCCCAAATGCGCCTCGAGGCTTACGCCTCGGTGTGCTAGACTGAGGCTTACGCCTCGCATTGTCTGAGGCCCGCCTCAAAGCACTGAGGCTCTGAGGCTTAGTTGAGGCGTACGCCCCAATTCTAGATGATAAAGTCTGATGTTAACCATCAAATTGTGTACTTTTAAGATTATTACAAACACTTTCATTAAAAAATTCTTTTAGATCTTATAGTTAATTGTTATTTCTTATTAATGAACATTTAATCATCAATCTCTAAGTTACAGTTTTCAATCTTCTTTGTCAAATTTATCATTGTTTGCTTCCCTTCTTATTCAGTATCTTGTTGAATTTCGTATCATTGTTAATTAACTTTGGTTTCTTGTTCCTACTAATTCGAAATTCTATCTCCTTTAGTTTTTCTGCCATTGACATCTTTTATTCTAATAGTATAAAAAATTGATATCTCGTTATTTTTACATATTTATTTTGGTATTGTGGTGGGTCCTTAGTCTATATTATCACTATTAAGTTTCACAATTAATTTCTATTTCATTTGGTTATGTTTGTATATACCTATTTCTGTTATACACATGCACATACATAACACACACATATATATGTAATTACATGTATAAATTTATTTTTGCTACCGCCTCATACATATTTTGAGGCTTACGCCTCAAACGCCTCAAAGCTTACGCCTCGCCTCACTGAGACAAAAACGCCTCATTACGCCTCACGCATTTTTCAACCTTGGTTGGATCATTGCAGTGGATCTTTGGGTGCGGGTCAAAAAAACATAGTTCTAAATGAGTAGGACAAACACAAATCCAAATCCAACCCAGTTAGTTACGATACAACCCATGTGTGCCCATATAATATGTATGCAATAAAAAATTATTTCCAATTTGCTACTCTGCAGGTGAAAACCGTTCTCTAGTGTTTTTATGTGAAATATAGCCAAAAAACAATCAGCTATTATACATTGTTGCTATCAAGCAAAAAATTGTTGTTCATTTTAACAACCATTCAACCACATTTTTTGAGTGAAATTCTTTAGTGTATGATTATATTATCTAATGTATGATTATACTACAACTCCATATTAAGTTTGATGGAGCAATTAGATAATGTAGTAGATGTGGATTCATTCCCTATTTCTTTCGCTCAGATGTCAGCTCTTGTTGGGCAAGTTTGGGCTTGGACGGAACTCCTTAACAATTAATTGATAATAGAAAATCATCATAATTATTTTAAATAGTAAAGATCATTATATCTATTGTAATGCAATTAATTTAGTTAAACATGTCACATGCGGGTGCCCGTGGGCCATTCGTGAAACCCACTAACTAAACATATAGGTTTGGGTATTTTTCAATGGGTGGTAACTTTCATCACCTAAACCCGACGTAAATGGGTCGACCTATGGGTGCTTGTGGATTTTTGCCCAACATATTTGTCAAGGTGAGTGCCTAGGCGCCTTGACCAAAATGTCGCCTTAAGTATTTTCATGGACCCATGACCTTTATATATGTATTTATTTGCTATACACATGTTCTGATATACAAATGAAGTATATGTATATATGTTTGTTGTGCCCATGGAACAGGACTTCGACTTCGAGTTGACTTCGACAGGTGTAGAAGTGGAAGTTTGTGGAAACATCGAGGAAACTTTGACGATTTTTACAACCAAACTTCGACACATCTTTGACAAATATTAACCTAAAATAGTGATTCTAAGATATAATTTGATAGATTTCATCAAATTTGTCTTAAAAACTAAATATATGTCTATATATAGTCATCCATACATGTTTACATATAAAGAAAAACACAATATGTGCAAATGTAAAAGACGTCTTAGTGTCAACTGTGACATGCAAGAAAGTGGATTTTTGTGGAACATGTAAGGAAACTTTGAGGAAGTTTTGGTCCTTTTGGACTAACACTTCGACGCAAAATAAGCTAAAAAATAGTGAGATTGTGAGGGAATTTGGCATAAAACATCATATTTTTAGTAAACACATACTACATCTATAATCTTCTATATGAAATGTTTCGAACTTAGATTTGTTCTATATATGTGTTATGTATGTACAGAAATCCCAATCGGATCACATTCTAGAATTAAAACACATGAGCTTATTTTCAAATACATCAATTTGTCAAGAGGGGAAAAAGTAACAGAGGTGAAATTTTATTAGGTCAACACCAAATTTTGCAAAACTTGTGGAAATCTAGTTGAGGAATAAACTTATCATTACTCTCTAGTTAGAAACCAAAGAAATAGTCACCTCAATGTGAAGAATGGTTCCTACAAGTTCTTTATACCTTCACTATGTGTGCAACAATAATAACTACAAAGATCATCGAGAAGATGGGAGGCTTTGAGCTAGCTAAGCCAATTTCATCACCAAATAGGCTGAATTCATTGACACATGTCAACAAGTAGGCAACATCGATGTCGAGGAAGTTTACTAGGTTTCGACATCGACAAGCGTAGACATATGTAACATCGAGGATATATCGCCAGACGTCGAGGATGTTTAGTACCATGGTTGTGCCATCATACTTACCAAGGCGTCTAGGCGGGTGGGTTTAAGTAAAGGGCGCCTAGCCCACCTAGGCACCTAGCTTTTTCTGGGCATATTTATTTTTATGCTTTTTAGTTACATATCTAAATGTTTGTACACATGATACTATATGTGATAATATAATTGGTTAATCATTAAGTGTTATTATAAGTCTAATTTGAATTGATAATCATAGGAGAATTAGGGCCAGGAGAACTAACAGGAAGAAAAAGCAACAACAATACGAGGAAGATGAGTATGAATTGGAGAGAGAAAATGGGATAGAAAGAGACATGCAAATGGTAGGAGTTGTGCAGGAAGAAGTCAGAATAAGACAAACATAAGGGCAGTTAAAGAAGATTGAAAGAGGAGGAATTCAACAAAACAAAATAAAAACAGCAGTAGCAGGTGCTGAAATAGAAAATATAGAGGAAGGAAGAATAGGTCAGTACAAATAAATGGAAACATGCAAACAACAGTAGCTGTGAGAGGAGATTTAGGAGAAAGAAATAAGAAAAAGAAAATATATATACAAAAAATAGTAGCAGATATGGGAGCAGGAGATATAGGACAAATCTGAGATAAGAATATGCACATAATCACATAGTAGTAGGAGGGAATATAGGAGGAACAACTCACAAAAAAATGCAGCAGCAGTAGGATTTAGGAATAAATGCAGGAGAAAGGATAAAAAAAAGAAAAGAAAAAGAAGCAAGAACAACAAACATATGAGGAAGTAGAAAAAATTTAACAAACACTATGAGGACTTACCAATTTGACTCAAATCAGACCTAATTTCACCAAATCAGACCTGTTTTCCCCTAGATCAGACCTAATTTGCCAAAAGTTAACCTGATATGGCCTAAATCAGACCTATTTCAACCATAAAATGACTCAAGGTGATCTAATTTGATCAAATTTAGACTCTATTCATGCTAATTTAGCCTTTAAATGGCTTAATTTGGGCCTAAAAGGCCTTAGACGCCATTTAATGCACTTTATAGGCTGGGCGCCTTGATAACTAAGTGAACCATATCATTATTTTCTATTTATAATAATCTTAGATATCTAATGTACAAAAAAATAAAATAAGTTATCTTCCGATAAAACATGTATATTAGTAGATACACCATAACTTTATGGAAAGACCTACATTTATATAGCTGAAATGTAACATATATATATGAAGGGGGAAATGATATAAAGATCATAACATGTGTATAGATATAGGTAAAATTTAACATACATATGAATGGGGATATTATAGAAACCATAACATCTGTGTACACAAGTAGATTGTACAAAACTTTGATTTTCTTAAAGCTGCCTAAGTGACACCTAGGTGCGCCTAGTCGCGCCTTAACGCAAGGCGTCTAGTCTTGACGCATTGTCGCCTTGCCGCCTGAACAAGTATGTCACCTAGTTTGACAGGTGTACAGATGATACCATAACTCAAGTTGAGTTTACATATCAAGGATATGTTTTTGAAAAAATCCAAACCATTAATTTTCTTAAACATCACATGAGCATCTTACATTAAAAGATTGAGCTCATTTGGATGCATGTAAGCCATTCACAATGGACTACAAAATCAACACCCTAAGGCCTAAACCTTTTTCAAATGCATAATTCTTGTACCCTTTAGATGTGTCACCTATGAGGTTCCAAATAAGGTCCAATTTTGTATGTTGCCACCAGTTTGAATTTCTTTAAAAATAGTTGTAGAATGCAAAGTGACTTGGGTATATTGTGTCTCTGGTAATGATATTGTGACATGATTATGCTCTCAACAAAAGAACACAAACCTAACATCCAGTCAAAAGTGTTTGCAAGCATGAACGTGTCCAATAACATGTTTGATGGAGCCACATAATCATCGTCATAATCACTCAATTCCATAAAATAAGTTCATTTTAAAGATAGAAAGAGATTGTTATAAATTTCTAACATGAACATATTACTCATAGTAGAATAATTCATATGAAATCAGGGCATATATATATTCAATGACGTATCTATAGAAAGTGTAATCCAGGGCAAGCTAATTTTGCTATTCATGGGAAACAAACCCTATTCCAACCCACGAAATAGGTTCCAAATTCTGCTATGTTATGTACAAGGCGCAGAGGCTCAACTAAACATGAAGCATTATATATGTTTATGGTTGTCTACGACTACAAGCTTAGGTGAAAGCATTCGTTGAAAAGGTTAAGCAATCACATACAACTTTTGAAAAAACACAAGAAGATACTTATTAAAATCCATGCACCAAAGCCATACTCATATGAAGATATTATTTGACCAACCTCCCTGACCATATTGTTGAAAGTGTTTATGGAACAAATATAAGGATGGCTCAGTCAGCAAAATGTGTCAAACCAACACACAAACAATCAAAAGTCTTTGTCCACCTCAACAAAATACCAAAATCTCTTAATGGTTCATGACTATAACATACCAGTAAACTGTGCATATGCAATTCAGCCACCTCTCCATACCACATATGGCTATGCAGTCTGTTGCGTGACCCTACCAAAATATGTGCCGTGCGGCCATATGCGGACGCTTTTTATATAAAAACTATGTGTTTAATTTTCAATCAATTCTCTTGTTCGATTATTTATTAAGCTATTTAAACACACAAATATGACTATACATATATGTATGCATACATATATACATTTATATAACATACTATACATGTATATTTATATGTTTATATATTAAAATATATTGTTGAAAATTTTATACATCAAAGTCATAATTTGATACTCATAAAATTACTTTGAAAAAAAATCCAAAATTGCATATGCACTGCATTCTGCTTCTCTAGCACTACCTTGGATGAACGCATTAGAACGAACATTGGTTAACAAAAGTGCTCAAAACCAACAGCGCACATACTAACATAAAGGTCCAAGGTTACTAGTCCCGGTTCAATGTATATTCTAAAACACTAACTAGCCGGTCAGTGTTTTAAAAAGCTGCCCGAGCGGCTGCTCAAGCGGCAGCAAGGCTTGGCCTCTCCAAACAGCATTGAAGCGGTTGTTCATGCGGATTGCCATTAAGCAGCGGCTTGGAGCTCGCTTCACCCGCTCGAGTGCCCGCCTGAAGGTTAGTTCTGAGCGGCCGCTTGGACCCGCTTTTGGTCTGGGCGGCCAAAGTCAGGCCCAATTCTTTTTTTGTGTGTGCATTTTTCTCATTTTCTGGTATTGTTGCTATACTCTATTCCGTTTTATTTGCTCACATCACAGTATGTTAACAATACTATAGTAATATATTAGTACATTACATTGCTTCTGTAGCATAATTAATACATTTTTGTTGTACACATAATGTATGATAGAAGATTCAATAATACATAACATACATTAGTATGTTATATGTTAATTGCATACTGTATTTTTCTACCTAATGAATATAACTATATTTTAATACATTATACATAAATTATTTGGGTTTTTTTTTTTGCTTTTTCTCATTTGCTGGCATTGTTGCTATACACTATTTTGTTTTTTCAATGTTATTTGCTGAGATCAGTATGTTTAATAATATTATACTTGTATATTAGTACATTACATTACTGCTACAGCATAATTAACACGTTTTTTTGTACATATATTGTATGATAAATGATTCTATAATAATAACATAGAACTACATTATATGTTAATTGCATATTGTATTTTTGTACCTAATATATATTAGCATATTTTGAATCATTATACATAAACTATTTGGGTGTTTATTATGTTGTGTAAGGTGTTCAGATGTGTTAAAGTTACCTAAAATATATTATTGATATATATATGCGTAATTTTCTATAAAATTATATAATAACTTCAGCACCAGCTTTTCCAAAAAGCGCCCGCTTGAGCGCCCATCTGGCGCTCAAGCGGCCACAAGGTGTCGTCTGCACACCACCCACTTCCCGCTTTTTAAAACATTGGCCGGTTCAACCACGCTCACGAAATAGGAATGTCGCGCCAAAAAGTTAATCCACATGCATCCAAGCCCGCCTTTGCGTGATTTTAGAGGTACCCACCATATAGAAGACGATATTTTAAGTTGTTCTCCATTTCTGCGATTGGACCAAAATAGCACTTTCAGTTCATAGGATTTGTACTAGAGCAAGCTGCTAATCCCCATTTAGACTGGATGGTGACACAACTGACCTTAAAGTCTAGCCGATACCCTGTATGACTTCTTAACACTGCAATGACATTTTGTAAATATCCTTTTGAAGCTATGACATTACTTTAAAAAAAAAAAAAAAAAAAAGCTATGACATTACTTGGATCCTTCTTGGGAACCTCGCACAGTTTTTAACACAACAACGAATGATGAAAAAGAAAGAGTAATGATATATGAAGCCATTCTTGAAACACATGTTCTAGTCAAGTGGGTTGAAGACGAGACACGACTGTCCAATGATGGGATGGCACGCACATTATTGTTGCCGAGAGAAAAAGTGGGAGGACAAGAGGGAGAGGGTGAAAGTGGGACCTCATTTGTAGGGGGAGAGAAAATAGAGGAGAAGTGATGAGGGAAGTGAGGGGGAGAGGAGGGAAGTAATAGGGGAAGAGAAAACCAAATGCATGAGGTAAGATAACGAATCATTAAGTGATGAAAACACATTACTATCAAAACAAAACAGACCATAAATGACACAAGACAAAAAAATAAAAACATCGCAATAAATGTATATAAGTGGAAAAAGTGCACAAATACATTTTATACCGCATATGACAAGATGAATGATGACGCATAACAAAAAGCACAATTATCTCAATAAAAACAAAATATACAAATATACTTAAGATAACACAATGTGAAGTATATTAACACAAGGAGAAAAAACCAAAATAGCACGGTTTTATAAAAATATGTACTGAACTAGCACCAAAACCATATTAATTCCCGAAATAGCCCACTTTCTGGGGAAAGCGCCAAGATTTTGGCGTTTTATTATTTCCGGGATCAAAGGCGCCAGAATAGTTGGCGTTTTTCAGTGAAAGCGTCAAGTTTGTAGCATTTTAAGCTAAAAGCGCCAGAAATTTAGGCGTTTTAATGTAAGCACAGCGCCAAGATTTAGGCATTTTCAGGGGAAAGCGCCTTGATGTTTTCAAGTAAAAGCGCCAACCAATTTGGTGTTTTCAAGTAAAGGGTAGCTTGCTGAAGTAGCCGCCTATCGAGTAGGGACAGCCAGGAAGGAATCCGGACGGTGTGACTGTACGGTACCCGCCGAAAGGTGCCGCTTGGGGGATGCGTTGATTCCTGTTCTTCCTATAATGGTACTTCTTGGGGAGTTTGATGACCATGGCAAGAGAGTTGCTGACTATGCGCGAGATGCGGTGCAGGCTGCGCTCGATTGTCGGGCGCACGGTGTTGTCGTTATCGCCTGCGTCGACCAAGAAGCCGTCTATGGTTGGTCATGGCGGCGCTGAGCAGAGTCTGCACGTCGGAGATGGGGACACACGATGCACTATTTCTTGTTATGCAGTTATTGTTGGTGTACAGGTCGGAGAATGCGACGCCGAATGCTTCCATGGTGTAATTAAACAGCTCGAGGCAGTCCTTCAGAGCCATAAGTTGGCGTGGGGGCGGCGATAGAGTTTGTGTAGGTAACCGTGGCACATGGACGTCGAGCGGCGGACCTCATTAGCTGTGTGGTCGATGGTGGCACTGATCACCTGCGGAAGAGACTTCGAGGCTAGGTCGGGAATGGTGACGAGGGTTGAGACACATTCATCTTGGTAGAGTGTGCCAGAGCAGTGTCCATGAACAGCCTGGAGATGGCGCCTCAAGACAGGATCTGAGTCCTCTGCCCCATTAGAGTAATGTTGGTGGTCGGTGGCAAATATCGTGCTCTCGTGGGGTAGCGCTGGTTGTGTTAGTGTCGAGGTTGTCGGACAGGGAGGGCCGGTGCTAACCAGCAACGTCGACGAAACGTAGATGAGCAGTAGGAGGAAAACGAGGACTGACGCTGTGGGCTGGAGGGCACTTGAGCAGTAGGAGCCCCTTCACTGAAAAACGCCAACTATTCTGGCGCCTTTGTTCCCGGAAATACTAAAACGCCAAAATCTTGGCGCTTTCCCCAGAAATGGGCTATTTCGGGAATTAAGATGGTTTTGGTGCTAATTCAGTACATATTTTTATAAAACTGTGCTATTTTGGTTTTTTCTCCTTAACACAATAAAGGGAGACAGAAGGGAAGTAATGAGATGGAGAAAATAAATACATGATGTGAGATAGTGCACCATAAAATAATGAAAACACATTACTAGTAAAACAAAACAAAACACAACATATATGGCACAAAATACAAAGTTTGAAAATATGATAATAAACATATATAACTAAAAAAGCAAAAATACAAATAATATCGCAAATGTCAATTTGATGATAACAAGAATAACAAAAACAATTATCCTAATAAAAGCCAAATGTACATAGAAACTTAAGAGGACACAATATAGTAAAATACGCATCTAACGCAATGAAAACACGTTATTTTATATCAATTGAATTAATATGTTTTAACATATTTAGTGTGGGACTTGTATTATATCAATTAAATCAATGAATTTTAAACATAATTAATGTATACCTTTATACAATTTTTATCATCATTATATGATGTGTACATTCACCGATACATTTTTTGTCAAATAAATGTGTGTTGTATGATGTATGTTTTATGTATCATACACATATGGGAACACATTTTTATTTGCATTTCATATTTTAGAATGATGTGCTATATGTTTATTCATTTTAAAGTTTTATATATGCATGTATTCTGCTTTCTTTTAATTTTCACTATTAAATAGTGTGTGTTGTTTGTAACATACACTTGTACTGTGTAATTTATTTGTTTGTATAAATTATAAACACGTATTTGTGTTCTTTTCTTAGCTATATAAACGGTGTATTGTTTGTAATATACACTTGTATCGTTATTTGGTTGTTTGTATAAATTTTGTTATAATGTGCATTATATTTTATAGTCATGCATTGTTGTGAATAATATACATGTGTACTTTGTTATATGTTTGTTCTTGTTATGGGCTACACCAAAGATCCACACTCAGCCCATATATGTTCGTTCTTGTTATGGATGAGTTGACATTGAATGTTCAAGATGATATTCCTTGGTATATGTTATTTGTTGACGATATTGTATTGATTGATGAAACTAAAGAAGGACAGAATGACAAAGTTGAACTTTGGAGAAAGGCATTGGAATGAAATGGATTGATGATTAGTAGGTGAGTATATGCATTGTAAGTTCAGCCAATCTCACAGTGTGAATGGTGGAGCCAAGTTGGATGGAGTAGACATACCAAAATGTGATAAATTTTGTTACTTGTGTTCTATTATTCAAATAGACGGGGATGTCCAAAATGACATTTGTCACAGGAGCACTACAGGATGGTTGAAATGGAGGAGTGCAGCTGGAGCCTTATGTGATCAGAATATCCCTCTCAGATTAAAAAGCAAGTTTTATAGAACTACTATACGGCCAGCCATGCTCCATGGGAATGAATGTTGCGCGGTGAAGAAACAAGGTTCATCAAGATGAACATGGATGAAATGTGTATGCTGAGATGGATGTGTGGGAATAGGGGTGAGCATTGGTCCAGAACCGGACCAGGCCGGACCGAGGATCAAATTTCAACAAATTTATGGACCGTGGACCAGACCGTTTTGAAATTGGACCGGACCGGGACCGGACCGTTTAGACCGCAATCATACTTTTTACGTAGGAAAAAAACCAAAATGGCACAGTTTGATAAAAATAATTCCGGGAATAGCACCACCGTGAAATTAATTCCCAAACTAGCCCACTTTTCTGAGAAAATGTCACATGAATTGGCGTTTTTCTGATGGAGGTGAAAACGCCACTGTAATTGGAGCTTTTAATAAAAAATTTAAAAAAAACAAAAGCAAAGCAAAAACGCCAAAAGAGTTGGCGTTTTCACCCAAAAGTGTTGGGTGAAAGCGCCAACTTTCGTGGCCTTTTTGCTTTGTTTTTGTTTTTTTTTTCATTTTTGATTGAAAGCTCCAAATGCAGTGGCTTTTTTACAATTTTGATCAGAAAAATGCCAATTCAAATGGCGTTTTATCAGAAAAGTGGGCTACTTTGGGGATTATATTCATGGAGGTGCTATTCCCAAAATTATTTATATCAAACTGTGCCATTTTGGTTTTTTTTCATTTTATGCATTTCACAACTTATTTAATAGTAAAAAAATAGATAATCTTAATTATTTTTAACAATTATATAATATAAATATCAAACATTTACACTAATAGTGTTGATATGTGTGACGTGTTTGTATTTGTGACAAATATATATTCAAATACCAATGTATTTTACATATAAACCAGTCTACAATCCGGACCGCGGTCTGACCGGTTTTGGAATGAACCAGACCGCAGACCAAACTTCCAAAATTTCCAGACCATGGACAGGATCGAGCTCAGACCGGTTTAAGATTGGACCCGGACCAAATTAAACAGTTTGGTCCGGTTTTGCGGTCTGGACCATCATTTGCTCACCCCTGTGGGAAGACAAGAAAAGATCGCTTGAAAAATGACTATATCAGGAATAAAGTGGGGGTAGCAAGCATTAAGGACAAGTTGAGTGAGGGCCGACTCAGATGGTATGGACATGTGCAACACAGACCGACTAATGCGCCTATACGAAGTAATGTTATTGAGTTAAGAACAATTAATAGAAGAAGAGGAAGGCCTAAATTAACATGGGAAGAGCTTACAAAAAGATACCTTGAATCTCTACATCTTGACCAGAATATGATCCATGATAGAGCTGAATGGAAACGAAGGATCTATGTAGCCGACCCCAACATAGTTGGGACTGAGGCTTAGATAATGATGATGATGATGACGTACTTCGTTATATGTATATAATATGTTGTTATTGTGTTTTGTGTATGTTATAATTTATAATGCATTTTCTTTATATATTAATGTGTTATCTCGTCCATATCTCCCTCCCCATCCCCTTCCTTCCTATTTTTTTATTTCTCTCTCTTCCCACTATTTTCCTCATCCCTCACTCATATTTTTTTTATATTTCTCTCTCTTCACCTACTTCCCTCCTCCCACCATCATCCTTTTTCTATTCTACTACTCTTCTCTTTCAATCCTATAATTCTCACTCCCACTACTTCCCTACCGCCTCCCTTCGCCATCCCCTCTATTTCTTTCTTTTGGTACGGCGGAAATCACATAGCTCGCCAAGAAAAGTCTCTCCCATCGGCTCCAATCAAGCATCTTTTTTCCAAAGGACAAAGGGGTATGAGTTTCATTTCAACTTTCAACTCTGACTCTGAATATCATTTCTAAGAAGAAATTAAGTTGAGTTTGTTTCCTCCGTCAAGTATTGCAAGCAATTTGCCACTTGACGGGCTTGATAGCATGTATGTCATCAGTGTACCTGTACAGGTAGCAGGTATCGCACCACATCAACCAAGAGGATCAACCTAGCAGCACAAAAAATGAATGATAGGGTGGTCAAGTCGGGGACAAACTTTGTGGCTACAGGAAGCACAATATGCTGAAAAGCGAAGAGATAGTCATCATCCCCAACTCCTCCACTTTTTCTAGGTGTGTTCACTGAATATCTTATTCCTCCATTACTCCGCCTCTTCAGCAGCTTCTGTTCCAGGATGGAACCTTCCGATTTCATGTCCATGCAATGATATTTATAATACCATGATATTTTCATCACAAATTTCTTGAGTACCATTGCCATGATGTAGATCCCAATCAACAATTTGGACCTTCTAGGCACCAACAGGCTGTGCAGCTTTGGCAGAAACGGTTGCATTGTTGTGGAGTCAAAACCGCATGGTTTGCTATACACCACCATGATGTTCAGGAGGTCTGACCAAAGCAAAACCTTACTTAGTGTTTCTTGTAATGACCCCACCCCTCAACAACCCCCATTTAAGGAAGGCTAAGAAGCTGGTGCCGTTATCCCAAAACAGGATCAACTGGTTTTGCAAATAATCAAAAATAATTAATAGATTCTACCACAACTAAGCTCAAAGCAGGATAAAAATTTTCTTTTAACATGCCTTTCAAAAATAGGAGTTTCAAACTTAAACCAATGTAGAGTTCTATCTAAATAAATCCTCCGATCTTTAATTAGCTTTATTCTTCAAATGCCACTTTAAATGTTCATCCATTTTCATACGTCGACAAACAAAACGTCGGTCACTATAACAGATTATACTGGTATGTGGTGGCAACCAAAATCTTGCATATATTTCATAACAATCTATTCACATCAAAGATTACGTTTTCATTACAACTTCCCAACCATTTTTACCCATCTTCTGGTATACCCTCTCTTAGGGTTTAGTCTTTGCAATGGACTTTAGGCTACCTTCCCCATCCTGAACTTGGTACCTTATGGGTCACCTCTCTAGGTGCCATGTAGTCTTCCCATCTAGGGCTTGACCACTTATGGCCTTCCCTCCAGGGCATGGTCCTCATAAATCGTAGATCATAAATCCAGAGGTGGTATACTGGTTCGAGCAAGTCATAAACAATTATACTGTGATAATCAGTCACTTTATAGATTGCAGGAAATAAAGTCATCCAAACATTTACTTTCAAGCAATCGGTAAAACCTCAGAAATCGCCGTGAAACTAAAGCGAGTAACCATAAAGTAACCACATATCTAATTTGGAGATCTCAAAGAATCAAGCAAAGTATCCAACCCAAACACGCAGTCCAATCAACCAAGTCAAGCAAATCACACAAGCAAATTTGAATCCTGAAAAGCATGTATTACCTAATCATTACATACTCATCATAATCCCTTTTATTGACTTGGGAATCCCTTCTAGGGTGTCTAGGTTTAATTAGGGTTTCCTTAGGGTTTCTTAGATCTATTTCTCAATCTTTACCTTTTTAGGTCAACAAACCCTAAAATAGCTTTTCTATGCACAAAAACCCTAATTACTCAAATTATCCATATTAAAGTTACTTCATTCTTAATTTGGATTTAGAACATCATATCTCTGTCTCACTTATGGATTTTCGTAATTAAAACTATTAAAAGTCATAATTACCAAAATTAGGGTGTTTAGGCCCATTAATGCACTTTCATATACCTGAACCCTAAATTAATCCAATTATGCACAAAGATCATCTTTTTAGATCTAAATCCTCCTTTTATTAACAATAGGTTAATATTGGCTTAAATTATTCAAAGGACTTCATTAAATCGAATTAACATCAAAACTTAGGGTTTTTCATTAAAAACATTAAAGATGGCATCTTTAAACACTTTTCGAACTAAAAGCAGATTTAGGCCATGATCATATTTTTACTGCATTCTACGAATTATTTTGATCAACTTTCATATATAACATGTATTAATCTGAGTTACCAATCATTAGTTATGATTATTTCAAAATTTAATGGATCTCGACCAATCATTGGTCGACACATCAGCAAATAACCTTTTAAAGTTATTACCTTATCTTCCGGCTCGCGGATCTGGGACTAGAGTCCGCTAGGCCAGGAACCCGAACCCGGGTGGCCTTCCCCTTTTCTCCGCAGGTCCCGCGACGCGAGGCCCCAGTTTCCGCGAGGAAAGAGAGTACCGCCGCAGGGCAAAGCTCATGTGAGGTTGTTGTCCTACTGGGCACTTGGAACGGTCGGCGAGTTCACTACAGCTCCTAGACAAATCGATATCCTCAGGTTGCGCCAAGGAGTGATCACGGCATGAGCGCACTGAAATCCAGTGCGGCGGCAGAACAGAGGGGCAAGAGAGGGAATCATATACCGTGGGGGAAAACTGGGCTTCGCGAAGAGGATTGGTGACTTTTCTGCTTGCTTTGAGTCTGCGAGAGGAGAAACAGTGGTCTTATATAGGCAAGGGGGAAGTTCCCTGCCATCCGCAGACTTCCCTATCTGGCTGGAATTTGGGGAACTCCAAATCCTGTGCCAAAACAGGGGTATCCGGGGGTCATCGCGTCCGATTCGCACTCCCGAATCCAATGGGAGAGTTTCCAAAACTGCTTATGGATCAGAGAGGGAGAAATACGAGAAATTCAATCAGAATTACTGTTCATAATTTCCTCTCTTGGCTCAAGATAGGCGATGAGTAGTCACCGGATCTTGAATCCGATGGCCCACATTTCACGCGCCAAGAAAAAAATTCTAATTAAATTGGAAAATCGTGACATTAAATGATGTCCTTACTTTAGAAAATCTTTCAAAAAATCATATCTCCTTAACCGCCTATCCGTTTGATCCCAAATTTTAAAGGAAAGTCCATAATGACTCAAACTACTTGTGTGCCAAGTTTGGGACTCAAATTCGAAAGTATGAGAGACTTTTCTTCATATGCAAGTTATCACTTAAAAAGGAATATTTTATTCATATTTTCTCTCTCTTTCCCTTCTATTTCCTTTATTGGGATTCCTTTTACCATTATTAACCAAGAGGATTCGAAACCTAATCCATGAAGGTCATTCACACCACTTTCTAGAGAATTCCACATGATTCTCATCATTATCTTAATTTATTTTCCTTTTAATGCATTATTAGATTTCCTTCCACTTTTCTTTCCTTTTTATCACATTGGACTCACTAACTCCATAGGGTCCACGAAATCATATATTTAAAGGAAATATTATCAAAGAAATCCATTCATTACACATAAATCATACAATTTTCATACTCATACATTTTATTGGAGAAATTGCATTTTCAAACCATATAAGCCCAAAAATTGAGGTTGTAACATTTCCTCTTAAGTACAGAGACTGCCAAGTCAGAACAAAACCCAGCACCTAGCCTTGCAGCGCAAGCTGAATGCTCATTGACACAGGTATCAAAAGTAAAACAGCTAGAAAGGAAATTCCTCGTGCAACTAACAGCTTCAATACATTCAAAGAGTGGACAAGATGTAGTTCATCTTCGGATATTTCTTTTGGAGGAATAACAAAACATTTCCAGGATATGAAAATATACCAGCATAGGAGAGGCTAGATGCAATCACCTGCAGATGATCAAGCCTTCCACATCATGGATGAGATTTTATTTGAACCTCCAAATGCAACAGCATTCTCTTGTCAGAACCAATGGCAGCACAAACTTCTAACTTCTTTGCATCATTGCAGTTTACCATCAAGTCTATCTTACCTGAATCTGGAGCGTCTCCTGCTGTAGGGGACTTGAAACAGCCATGCAGGAGTAATTTCAGAATCCTTAGGCCTAGTTTGGCCGCCATCTTCGTAACTCCCGGTAGTCGTTTCCAGTTTCAACGGTGGCGGGAAACATAGTTATAGACAATTGTGTCTGTAAATGCTGGTACTGGCAGAGAAAAGGACGGAACCCAGGAGCGATCTTGGCAGTTGCAAATGCTCAGAATTTTGGCGTGATTATCAAAGATCGTAATTCTGCTATATCACTCAAGCTGCGGTAATCATCAGTTCCACGTATTATGGAATGAGTTGTTAACTAATACATTAAATACTGGGATTTAAAAAGAGTTCAGCCAAACTAGGCCTTATGTTCACCATAATATCCTGGCAGTTTACGTTAACGAAGTTAGGCATTGTACAGTTGGTGCAGAGCCATTTCTTGAATACTCCTTGTTACAAAAATCTTATTGATTTACCATCTGTTTTTTTTTGGCTGAGTTAGCTCAAAGGTTTGACCATTTTGTTGATCATCTTGAGAATATATATACCCTCCTTGACAACAGTATTGGAAGGAGTACCTATAAGATGTTCCTCAGTTTCATTAGTAGAACCCATAACTAAAAGTTATTCATCTGTTCACTGATGGTCTAAGTACTCTGGCTGCACCATCCTTTGATACTCGCAAAGCACTTAAAAATATGATTACAAACACACAAAAACATGCAGATTTAGGACCCAATTGTCATGTCAAATCATCCAAATGTATTTGGATAACTGTCCTGATTCAACTAGAACAAAATCCATAGCGGTTAAATATTTGAGAATCTCGTTAGGCTTGAAATACATAGATCATAAATCCCCGCCACTTGTCGCCCCGCTAAGCGATCGGCTGATCAAACACCGCCTTTTGCGGCTTCATCTCACAATGGAGAGGTGTTAGTACCTTCTCCTGGAGTTCGATCGTGTAGCAAAAAACCAAAACGGACGGTAATATCGGACTAAAATCTGCTCCTTATGTGCGATCATGCTGCCACAATTGACTCTGTGTGCTTGCAGGTGGAGGCAATTGGAGCCAGACTTTATGAATTACCCTCAGCATGCTTTTTGTGGGTGGAAGGGTTCTTATTCTCGTACCCATTCTTAAGGGATCATCGTTTACCCTATCACCCCTTGCCCAAGTCAGCACATAGCTCATTTGCAAGCCTAAAATTGATGGATATGTCCCTGCCAGAGACAGAGGGATTGCGCTCATAACTCATCAACCATGGGATTACGCAATACACAGCTAACCTGATGGTCAGTTTTAGAAAGTAAAAGACGTCTATGCATTGTATTGAATAGAAGAAACCCTGCTCCTATAAATAGGAGGACAGGGAAGCATACAGACATAACCCCAACCCTACTGGGCCAAAACACTTAGGCCCATATTACAAACTAATAATAAAAAATAATAACTAAATAACTCTCAACACTCCCCCTCAAGCTGAAGTTGGGAGAATCCCAAATCAGCTTGCAAACAGAGAGTTGGACTAAAAAACAAAGAAACAAAAATAAAACGATAAACCAGCCCATACAAGAATTATCTCCCCCTCAATATTACAAATAAGCACTCAAATACTCAGACACTCCCCATCAAGTAGATACTCCAAGCAAGTAGGTCACAGAAGCTTCTCGATCATCTGGACCAGAAATAAGCAGCAACACGATTATTTGGAGCAGAAGTAAGTATCAAAGCAACATGGTCTTCATCTCATCACTAACGTCGCAGCCCAGAGAGTGTTGGGTCACAGCAGTAGTAGTGGTCAACGTACGAATAAAGTACGTACGGGTCAACATGCGAAACAGAGCACGGACAAGCCAGTAAGTGTTGGCACACATAAGCATAAAGTAGGGAGTCAACATGCACACAAGGCATGAACAAAAAGAGTCAAGGAGTCAATAGACATGCCAGAGAGTGTTGGCGCACAAAAGCAACAGTCGACAACGTAGGCAGATATAAGATCAGTGGACAGAGTAGCTAACAAATAACTAACTCCAATATGCAAGCTCCATGTAAAGTCAGCAACAGAGATCTTCATCATCTTCTCTCTTCGTACAATATCCACCATAGTAGCAGACGTCAAAGTCCAGAGAGTGCTGGCCCACAGTAGAAAGTCAACATGCAAATAAAGCACAGACAGATAGATAGCAGCAAGTAAAATGTGCTAATCATAGCACAAGCAACAACAATGACGTCCCAATATGTAACTTCATAGCAGCAGTCGAGGTAGATGATGAAAAAGCAATAATAGCAGCAGAAAGCACCACATAGCAGCAAACTATCATGTAGTATATGTAGCACGAGATCCATAGAACAGTAGTAAAACGTGGCATGAAGATGCACATAGCAACATAACTAAATTCTTCATTTCTTCTTCCTTCATCTCTCCTCTCATCTCATGTCTTCCCTCTACTCTTCGTCCTCTATTCTCCCCCTCACGCCAACCACGAAAGAAATCAAGAGAGTGGTTGGAATGGAGAGTCAATAAACAATGGTAGAGGCAAGGGTTGTATAGACAAATATGTGGAGGAGGTAACGGATAATGCGAGTCAAGGTACAAAATAACCCGATTAGGTAGATTTGAGTAGAAAAATAAATGGATCTCTCTCCAATCCGAAAAGGGGATTTGTTTAGCCCGTAGGGCAACAAATCCGGGGGTGCGGGGGCGGAGCCCTGCAAAAATCCGATTAGTCTAAAAAATGGATCCGATTAGCACAAATATGTAGAGTGTATATGGGGGGCAGTAGAAAAATATGTAGAGGAGAGATAAGCCATGTATGTGGGGTTGTTTGGTTGCGGTGAAGAACAGTGGCTAGTCTTAGTTTGGCTAGCATTGGCGGCAATAGGCAATTAGGAGGGCCGACAACGGGCAGTAGAAGGCGAAGATGGCGGCTTATTGCAGTTGCAGTGGCAAGGCAGCAACACGGTTTTGTGGCAACAAACATCATGTGGCGGCAGCTTCAAGTGGAGATCAGGGCGGCGGAGCGACATGGGTGCATCACGCAAGGCAGCAGGCAGTGACGGACTCAGACGGGGGTAGGTTAGCGGCGAGGAGCAGCATGTCAGCGTGCAACGCTACGCGACAGCAGTACAGAGGACCAGCAGTGGCGGCAAGGCAGTAGGGAGTAGTTGTGGAAGCAGCAGGGTGGTGGCGGCGCATGAAGTTAGGGGCGGCAGTCGCATTGGCGGCAGGACGGATGCGGGGCAGCAGCGGGTTAGAGACGACGGCGGCAGGAAGGGCAGCAAGCAGCAGGGCTGGTAGCAGTGGTGACACGGAGGAAGGGTGACCGACGGCTGGGCAATAGGCAGCAGATCCGACGGCCGTCAACTATCAGGGATCAATGATGGACAGGGACGATCATAGGAATAGATAGGAGCAGCGAAAAATAAAATTGGAGAAACAAGAGCTACGGAGATGGAACAGCCTGCGGGAAGCCGACCCATAAGGAAGAAGGGTGGCCGCCCGCCGGCTACATGTTTTCCTTTTCTCTCTCTCACGTACGGCGGCTCAGGGTCGCTGCTCTGATACCATCTTAGAAAGTAAAAGACGGCTATGCATTGTATTGAATAGAAGAAACCTGCTCCTATAAATAGGAGGACATGGAAGCGTACAGACATAACACCAACCCTAATGGGTCAAAACACTTAGGCCCATATTACAAACAAATAATAAAAAACAATAACTAAATAACTCTCAACATCAGTAAATGAGGTGAGGAATTCTCAACAACAATGGATTTGTATGGTTTTGAGATAAGGATCGTTTCTTTAACAACATGTATGTATGTAAGTCTCATCTAAAAACGAATAATGGTAAAAGTTGCAGGCGACCTCCTTAAGGATAAGCCATGTGGCTCGGAAAAAGGAGCCAGTGAATGATCTTGAGCAAGATCTCACTCTGGATCCAGATCATGTCGAGCATCCCATATTTCTCACTATGAGTTGCCTTGTAAGCTCAAAATTGTCGCCTTTCCATTTCCAAAAAATTGCCATCCTCCTCAGTATGGGAGTGGTGACAGAAGGACCTACAGTCATGAAGAAAATGTGGAACGGGCCCTATAAATGTTGTCTTTGTTTCTTTCAAATCTCTGTTTCTTTTTCATCCTTTCTTGGGTTTATTATCTAATTGAATTTGAGGTTATCTAGCACATTTGGAAATAACAGCCATCATTATTTCTTCATTTTTTCTTGCCAATAACACTATTAATCCGCAATCTCGGTTGCCTTCTAATTTGTTTTTATGATGCTTGCTCACAAGGAAGCACGGATACGTTTCTAGACACGGACATTGACACGGACACGGACACGGACACGGAACACGGCAAATTTCACAAAATGTAGGACATGGACACGGACACGGCATTGGATGAGGGGAAAATATTCTTTTAATATATACATATATGTGGGTGTATGATGTATGAACTGGAATTATTTTTAAAATCCATATTAATGTATCTATCTAATATATATTCTTATATACATATAGAGGTGTGTCTTTGTGTGTGTAGTAGAAACAATATGAAGAAAAAAACTAAACATATAGTATATTACAGAATATTAATATACATGAATTCATATTACTCATTTAACCAATTTATTAGGCTGTAGTTTGATTCACAATATCTGATTCAGCTTAGACATTACATATTGTTTTTTTTTTCCAACAGATTTGCTTGTCATTGTGATCAGATCTCAGCTCTAAGTTACATTTTCTCAGTAATAAGACATAACGAGTAGTTGTATATTCAACATTTGCAAAACATGCTATCACAGCAGCAGCTACTGTAGTGACGCGTCCAGGAAGTGTTTGGACAGCATCCAGCTGTGTCTGGGGTGCAGAAAAAAAAAACAAAATGAACTGGACACGTCCCAGCCGTGCCCAAAACGTTTTGAGCCCTGTCCGAGAAGAGTCTGTGTCCAAAACATGTCCGACACGGACAAGGAGCCTGTCTAGAAGTGTCCGTGCTTCCTAGCTTGCTCACCAGCTAAGTACAATGTCCGTTCACAGTTCCTTAACATTTTTAGCCATGTTTTAATCTACTCCCTAGTATTGTACAGCCATAGGATGCAGGAGATTCAAATTCTCAAATTTAACAATTTTAAAATCATACAAAAATGCGAGAAAATATGGGCATCTAAGCACACCCAATAGGCGATAGGCCAAATATAGAGCCTTTACGCCTAAAAAATTGCATTCAGTTGATATTTATTAATCTCATTGAACGGCATATATAGTAAACATTCAACAGTAGTAATATACTATTAAGGCATATATCAACGTTGCAAAAGCAAAACTGCAAAAGTATCCGGAAAAAGAAGAAGAAAATTAGTGGCAAAAAAGATAAGCAACTTTACACACCTTAGTGCCACGGAAAGGCATGTTGATCTCCTCCTCAGGGATCACAACAGGCCAGGCCTCCCCGTTCTCGCGGAACATCTGTTCGTGCTCCAAAAGCTGGCTGCGGGTGAGGATGGACTTGCGAATGTCACTGGCGTCTGCTAATGAGGCGTCAATGGCCTCCTCGTGACCAGTGTTGTATGTGACGGTGATCTGCGGAGGATGGTCGTTGGTGTGGCGCTTGACCTCGAGCTGGCACGCTGGGTTAGAATCCTTTGCCTTGGGCGCCCGGCACTGTGCCAGGAACTCCAGGCAGCACCCTACCCGTGGATCCAGGGCATTGAACTCGATCCTCACCTTTGATAAGAACTTGAGCATAGTGCGCTTGACGTTTCCTGCGGATGTTAAGTAATTAGCAAGGTACGTATATAGTGGAATGCAATTAGAAGCAAGAATAGAGCAGCCGCATTCTCAGACGGAGGAGAAGCTATAGGTTTCAATGGATAGGAAAGCAACTGCACCAGGGGAAATGGGTAACCATGGTCGTCCGGCAAGAGCAGAATGGTAGCTAAATGTATGAAGAAACTGATTACGATTAACCTCAATCAATTGACTGGAATCCATATACACGTACTTAGTTTTTATCTGTGACCTACAGAACCTCCGCCAGAACCGCCGATCAGATGGTCACTTTGGAGTCTCAGTTGAACGGGCCACACTGGATAGTGTGGCTAACCGCTTGACGATAAAGCGCCACCTTCACCTGTTTCCAAGACCTAATTCCGCCACTCTTCCTCACGCTTCTCCGGAGAACATCTTTGCCACAATCCGTTCCGCCTGGAGTTCTACGAATAAGGAATGGCAGGCGGCTAAGCCGCTGAACCGTAAGAGGCAAAAGGGAGCAACAGCGAGCGACGAGGAGGGGGAGTCCTACACCACGGCGCTGCAATCGCGCAGAACCTTGAATGCTATTGGATCGTCAACTACTCAACTTAAAAGTGTTCTTCGGTTTAGCCTGCAAACCGTTTTGCTAGTTTCAGTGTTGGATTACATTTCCCATTGCAGAGGCATACATTTTAAGTTTGGTTTATACAAATTGGGGCTAAATCTAGAATTTGCGTACATATAATAATGAATACTGACGACGGACCAATAACTACCTTTTTATTCATTAAAAACTTATCAGGCCACACATAAATTGTAGTTTTACTGGATGTAGAAACGATAATACATTAATCTTGACATGCATGATTTTCGGCAACCAAACGTTGCCTCGAAAAGATTGAGCACCCGATAACGAACTGTGAAATTTATTGTGATATTGTGACACAATCTAATCATAGTTTGTAAGCGACTCCACTTGACCAAACTAGCCCTAAACATGGTTGGAAAGTGATCATTAGCTGAAGACAAAGGGCAACTATGGACGTTGACCCATCGCTCATGACTTTTATCCCAAACAATTGCTAACGACCATGCTCAGTTTACTCATGGCGATAAATTCTTAGGACATGTAACTAAAGACGTCGTTCAATCATGGAACCAATGCTTTTCTAAATACATCTTAATTTGGGTCTTAGTTGAAGTCATGTCATATCAATTTTTGACATTCAGGTATACAAGCCAGTTCAGTTATATAACGAGTATTCAAGTTCGGGCTTAGGTCTAACCCATATTAGCTCATTATAAATAAAGTATTAAAAGAATGTTGTCCTCGTAGTATAAGGTATTCTAGCAATGAAAAAAAGTATCAGCATACCTTGAAATAGACACATGTTAAGGCGGTACTAACATATGGAATTAAAGAAAATAGATACATGGGTGAATACTCAAACATAAAAATAAACAAAATAATATAATACACGTGAAAATGTGTATATGTAATAGTTATCACCTAGGTGTATCCTTGTCTAGAGGCCAGATACGCAAGAAATTGTATCTACTTAGTTCATATACAAATATGCATTAAGATCCAAATCATAACTAATAAGTGTGATTACAAACCTATATGAACATTATTGATTTTACATTTATGTGTCGTTAGGTGCTCAAGTTTGGGTTTACCTTGACCCCTATTTAGCTTGCATAAGATTGTAAGTCTAAAATCAAGACTAAAATTGTGGGCCACATTTGGTGTTGGTTTGTGATTTGGTCGTTCATTATACATTCCAATGATGAACTCCGACATAGTATCAAGATTTCTCTTACTAAAGTTTCTAAAAACCTCTCATTGAATGGGTGTCCTTCTTTTATTGTCGAGTGACCCACGCGCATGCGTGGCTTCTCTTGATGGTGAATGGTGCATCTCTATCCAAGTGAGAATACCTGCAAATGTTGGCTGAGAAAGAGACTTTAATTGTATAGGTGAGGCTTCTAGAAAGGGATGTGAGAAGTTGAGATACACACTATGATGGGTAACTTGCATCAATGACATCAAAGGAATGATGGGTGGAGGGGAGTTTAGGTTTTAGAACATGAGAGAGTACATGGGTCAAGAAAATGCAAACAAGGGGAAACAAGTGAATGTGGATGAGTAAATTTATTGATACTTTGAGAAGAGATGTTTGGACAAATTATACATAGAAGCGAAGTTCTCTCTTCACCTCTACAAAGACCAAAAAATTAGTTAAGGGTATGATATTGTTTTCATCTCAAGGGGCACTACTACAGAAATGGCTTATAAAGCCACTTTTCAAGATGTCGGTTTTATACAAAAACTGACACCTAAAGTCTACAATGTCGGTTGATAACATAAACCGACATCCAATCTACGAAGGTCGACCAGACACGGGTACCGCTTTTATTAAGTGTCGGTTAATTAATAAACAACTGACACCTAAACTCAACCGCCAAACCCAAAATTCCAGCGAAAAAATTGGCTCCAAAATTTTACATATGGCGTCGGTCATAACTAAATAACCAACGACTAAAGCGAACAGGAATATTTGTCGGTTGTATTTTACTTAAAAACCGACGACTATAATGTAGTATAGGTGTCGGTTTTTTGTAAAGAACCGACACTGTAGGTTTAGTTGTCGGTTTTTTTAAATAACCGACACTTATTGTCAACTTAATAGCTGACCAGCCCGACCGATTCTTCCCCTTTCCCTGTTTCATTCCCGATTTCCCTAGCTCCGACGATTTCCAGTGCTCCCTTCTCCGCTGTCGTGCTCCTGCTGTCGTGCTCCTGCTCACCGGCTCACCGGCGGCCATGCTCACCGGAGGCCGTGCTCCTGCTACCGTGCTCCTGCTCACCGGCGGTCGTCCGTCCCCTAGCTGCTGCTACGTCCGCCGCTGCTCCTCCGGCTCCACGCTGCTTCGTTCTTCTTCCTTCTTCTTTCTCCGGTAGGCCCTCCGTTCTTCTTCTTCTTCCTTCTCCTGCTCTTCTTCTTCCTTCTCCCTCTCCTTACCAACAGCAACCACGGCCGTGTGGGCTGGCACGGCCGTGGCTGTGTTGGCTGACCACACGGCCGTGCTACCCAGCACGACCGTGTGGTTGGCCAACACAGCCATGGCCGTGCCAGCCCACACGATCGTGGTTGCTGTTGGTAAGGAGGGAGAAGGAAGAACAAGAATATATATATACTAAAATGAAATCAATTATGAGTTTGTGATTAAATCAATTATATGATGAAATCCCTATTGCACGATGAAACCCTAACATCTGGCCGAGTTTCATGATGAAACCCTAACATCTACATGAATCCTTGTTGCATAATGAAACCCTAACATCTACATACTCTATATGATACCTAAAATTGTGATGAAACCCTAACATCAATTGTGATGAAAGTTGGATTGTAGGTATTGGAATGACAATATACATGTATTGGGACTGTTATTGAACACCTAATCTGACTTAGGATATTTTGTTTGATTTAAACATGATTGGGCATTATTGCATGTTTGAAACTATTGAATTCTTGATTTATTATAATAATGCTATAATTGTGAGTGATGCATTGTAAGTGAGCAAATACATGTAGTGGATATGTACTCATTAGCCTAGAACCCCATCCAAGATTTACTCATTAGGAGTAAATCTTGGATAGTCCCCGGTTTGGGACTATTCTTGAACACCTAATCTCACTTAGGATGTAAGTGTATAATGTGTATTGGGTTTTCAAGAAAATTTCGGTAGCATTTCCCCGTTTGTTCTCTAAGTACATATCTACTTGGAGAATAGCGGGGAAATGCTGCCGAAATTTTCTCGAAAACCCAATACACATTATACACTTACTAGTGAGATTAAGTGTTCAAGAATGGGATAGGTGGTATACATTTATTATATATAAGAATGACATCACATGTATTTGTTGGCCTAAAGTTTTAACCATGCAAAAACTCTAATCTGTTAACCCTAGACCCTAATCTTGTCCTAATATATACTTGTTTTCTCTTTGATCATAGAATGGATAGATCATGGATGTCCATTCGCAATCGTTGCACCCCAGAGTTTATTTCTGGTCTTGACCAGTTTATTAGATTTGCCGAGGAACATAGGAAACAACATGGAGATAGGTTCTACTATCCATGTAGGCATTGCGGTAACAACTTGAAAGTCAACACTGGTGACGAAATCAAAACTCATGTCATGTGCAACGGGATTATACAAGGCTATACAGAATGGCACTGGCATGGAGAGATTTCAAACCCGAAACCAGTGGATGTCGATAGCAGTGCTTGTGTGGAAGAAGAAATTGCCTACGATGACGTAGATGTAAATGAACCAGTTCCAGTAGACATCGTTGATGCGATGCTGGATAGTTGTGGGGTAGAGCACACCGATCCACCTCCCATTTTTAGAAACATTGTGCATGATGCTGAGATGCCGTTATACACAGGTTGTACTAAGTTTACGAAGCTTAGCGCTGTGTTGAGATTGTATAAGTTGAAAGCTAACAATAGATGGAGCGACAAAAGCTTCACGTCATTGTTGTCTTTGTTGAAAGAAATGCTTCCTGAAGGAAACGAGCTTCCAATCTCAACATACCAGGTAAAGAAATTGTTGAGCCCAATGGGAATGGATGCCAAGAAGATACACGCATGCCCAAATAATTGTGTATTATTTTAAAAGGACTATGCGGATTTGAAAGATTGTCCAAAATGTGGTGCATCACGGTATAAATTAACGACTTCGGGGGAGTCCAAAACTGGTTCTCTTGCCAAGGTGATGTAGTATCTACCTATAATATCACGGTTTCAACGCTTGTTTGCCAATCCGATAGATGCGAAGAATTTGAGGTGGCATGCAGATGTTAAGAAAAATAATGATGGGATCCTACGACATGTGTATGATTCCCCACAGTGGAAGAAGATTGATCTATTGTACCCTGAATTTGGTGAAGAAGTCAGGAATATAAGACTTGGGCTTTGTACAGATGGGATGAATCCGTACAGGACATTGAGCAGCCAACATAGCACTTGGCCAGTCATGCTTGTTATATACAATCTTCCTCCCTGGATGTGTATGAAAAATAAGTATGTAATGTTGTCGTTGTTGATATCGGGCCCTAAATAACCTAGAAATGACATCGATGTTTATCTTGAACCTCTGATTGATGACTTGAAGAAACTCTGGGGTGAAGGTGTGATAACCTATGATGCTTCACGAAGAGAGACATTTCGTTTGCATGCTATGTTGTTTTGCACTATTAATGACTTTCCAGCATATGGGAATTTGTCTGGATATAGTGTCAAAGGAGCTAAAGCGTGTCCTATATGTGAAGAGAACACTGATTCAACAAGACTAAAACATGGCGGTAAGAATGTATATCTCGGTCATCGAAGGTTTCTTCCAAAATTCCATCCGTATCGTAGGAAGCGCAAAGCATTCAATGGATTGAATGAGGAACGGAGTGCACCTAAACCTATACCAGGGGAGGTTGTTTATGAAAGAGTAAAAGACATTGTCAATGAATTTGGTAAGAGATCACAATGTACTACACGGAGTGACAATTCTTCATTCAAGAAATAGTCAATATTTTGGGATCTTCCTTATTGGAGTTCTTTGACAGTCAGACATTGTATCGATGTAATGCACATTGAGAAAAATGTCTGTGATAGCATCATTGGTACTCTGTTAAATATACCAGGTAAGACTAAAGATGGGATAAAATCCAGACTGGACCTACGTGAAATGGGAATAAGGTCAGAATTAACAGAATTACGTGAAATGGGTAATAAAAGAACATACTTACCTCCCGCTTATTACACGTTGTCTAGAAAGGAGAAGAAAGCTTTTTGTGAATGCTTGGTAAATGTTAAGGTGCCACATGGTTACTCATCCAACATCCGTAGTTTGGTATCAATGAAAGATTTGAATTTGATAGGTCTTAAATCTCATGATTGTCACACTCTAATGCAACAAATATTGCCCGTGGCAATTCGATCTATATTGCCGAAGCATGTAAGGTTTGCAATCACCAGACTTTGTTTCTTTTTCAACAGTCTCTGCAGCAAAGTTATTGACCTTGAGACTCTCGATAATTTACAAAGAGAAGTGGTTGTTACCCTATGTCAGCTTGAGATGTATTTCCCTCCTTCGTTCTTTGATATCATGGTACATCTTGTTGTCCACTTGACTAGGGAAGTGAAAATCTTGGGACCGGTTTTCTTGCATTGGATGTATCCCTTTGAACGATACATGAGCGTTTTTAAAGGTGATGTTCAAAACCGTTATCGGCCTAAAGGGAGTATAATTGAAGGTTATGTGGCAAGAGAGGTTATGGATTTCTATAATTACTTTCTCAGTGGTAATGACACTCCTGATAATGACAAAAATATTGACGAGCTATTTGGCAAAGGAATTTTTATTATATTTTTTTCTCTCTAAAAGTTTTATCATCAAATTTGTTGACCAAAATGCCCTCATACACTTCCCTCACTCAATTGGACAAATATGTGTCACAAATTGCAAAAATATGTGAACCCTAGTATGCTATTACAATAAAATACATATGTTAATGCATTTCGTAAATGAACACATCAAACATTCGAATTTGGATCTCAAATTTTTATCTTAGTAGCATAGTGAACCCATGAACCTACCCCTAAATTTTAGTTGCAATTGGATCAACCAATTGGGAGATATGACCAACTTAATTTGGTGCATATTTCATTTCATTTTGGACCTTAGGGCTAAGTTCGGATTCCCATTTGACATATATATATATATATATATATATATATATATATATATATATATATATATGTCACGTACCTTTTTCTGGTTGGAGGCGGATTTACAGACCTGGGATCAACCACGACCGCCCGATCAGTTGATCAGGGGTCGCATGAGATCGAACGGCCCCCGAGTCATCCCCAACCTCCCGCAAGACCGGGTCTACACCTCCAACAGAACGACGAATCGTCCAAACGATCTAGCGCTCCAATCTCATTCCCTCTCCCTGAGATATTTGGAGGAAGCTTTCTACTCTCAAAAACGAACCTAACAACCCTCTACTCACCTCCCCTCGTCCACGCAACAGGGAGAACAAACTCCCGATTCCTCGCCCTTCTCCTGGCGGCGGGGGAAGATTTAGGGCTTTACTACTCGCTTCCTCAAACGCCTATATAAGGCCTCCAACAGCTCCGCCCGACCTCCCTTAGGCTCCTACAAGACCCAATTCGATCATCTGACCTCCGAGCACCGCCACCAACTCCACCTCCCCTCCGTCACTACATCGCCTTGGTGCCACCTTCACATACCTCGCCCCACCAATTACCCTTCACCATCAAGTCCACCCCAACCCAGGGGTGCTTCGCGGCCAACCTCCGACATCTCAGACATCCTCCACGACTAGAGCCTCCAATACGCCGGGGACCTTCACCACCCTCGCGGCGGAAGGAGACTCCAGGGAGAGTTTGAGGGTGGGACCTTGACGCCTGGACGCGACGAGGCCTATCGAAGCTGACCGTGCACAAAATCCTTCGCGAGCTCCTTGCTCCACGAGGCAGGCCCTCACCGGAGCTTGATCCAACTGCTTGGACTAGCAGCAAGCAAGGAGAAGCAGAGCGAGAAGGGAGAGGCCAGCCAGACCAGTAAGCTGTTGCCATATCAGCTAGAGGAGACGCGGGCCAACACCCCAATTCAACAATCCACGAGCTACCTTGCAATTCCTTAGATCAACGAGAGCCGTCGATCCAGTCAGATCCGGCCGTTGATCAAGGTACTCCTCTTTTCTTTTTCCTTTTTCTTTTTCTAAAATGGAAAAATTGACTTTCTTAGAAAAATCATAGTAAATGCTAGGATTATCAGAAAAGGTCGAACCTATATACCATTTTGATCAGAAAATTATTCTCTATCCAAATAAAATGCTACCAGGACCTAGATCCTTTGCCTTTTCCAAAAATAGTTGCTTAAAGCCTTAATGACCCCTTAATTATAATTAATTTTTATAATAGTTTTCCTTGATGATATCTGACCTTCTAAGGTGTAATTAACCCTAGATAGAACTCTATTTCTAAATAACTCGAAATCTTATTCTAAGATGACAAATGATCAAAGGATTAGGAGAAACTCTAGAACTAGTTTCTCTTTCTACATGGAATTAAAGATATATCTTTATAATAAAAATTAATATCACTAGATGATAATTAGTGATTATGATTGGTCTGAATCATTAAAACGAACCCTGATGTTATGAATGGTTAATATGTTGAGGGTTACTCTCCCTTTTTTCTCCAACCATCTTAGAAACCCTAATTTTTTGAAATCTTCTGATTGATCAATTAAATATTATCTTTTAATCAAAATAGTTTATGATGGATCAGACCTGATGCTATCTCTAATCCCAATTAAAATATGGAAAATCCCTGATCTGAATTAGATAACATAAAAGGAATAATAATGAAAAACATATCTTAGTCTTGGTCACGTGGACCAATAATAATGTTGTTTTAAGTCTAGGGTAGTCCGTGAGTTTGGGATGTGAAGGGTTGAGGTGTCTAGGATATCATCCTCCATGGGTCTGACTAAAGTCTCCGAGCCACTTAGGTTGGCAATCACGAGGCTACCTTTATGGCAGTATAAGTCTACCTAGCCGATATCCTAAGTGTCCCCTATTCTTGGGCGTACCTTAATTTAGGAACCTTCTCATCTATAGATTTTTCCCTCTCACCTCTTCTATAGGAAAAACAAGAATTTCCCTCTCATCTACGTTTTAAAATAAATTTTCCCTCTTACCTCTGTTATAAGGTTAGGAAGGAGTCTCTCTATTTAGAAAGTCCTAAGGATTAATTGATAAGGATTTTAGGATATCCTCCATAAATCATAACATTCAGAACAATAATTATTAATAAATGAGAATGATGAAATATCATGTGATGATAATAAAGATAATAATGAGGATAATTGTTGAAGTAATAGACATAATATGTTCATATTAATTACAGGATGCCTCCTAAAACTCGCAACTCAAAGGCCTCGGAGGAATCATCCTCTAAGAAGAGAAAAGAGCCTGAAACCTCCGAAGTACCTGATCCTGATGCCGCGACTAAGGAAAGATGGGAGGAATAGAAGAAAATCCTTTTAGACTTATGGAAACCCTCGCCACTAAAGGAACCCCTGAATCTAGCTCCTCTAAGAAAAAGGAAGTGATGGTGATAGACTTCATTAAGCTCAACCCTGACAGCTTTTGGGGGGAAGACCAACCCGAAGTCATGGACAAGGCTGAGGCCTGGGTCCTTTCCATAGAGAATGCCTTCTGTACCCTAGAAGTACCCAAAGAAAAGAAGGTTAAATTCACCACCCATTTGCTTAAGGGAGGGGCGAAGATCTGGTGGGAGAACTATGGTGGGAATCAGGGAGAGGAAGTAGACAACTTGGGATGGGAAGCCTTCAAGACCCTCTTCACCGACCGTTTCATGCCCATAGTTGAGAGGAAGAGGAAAGAGAAGATGTACATGGAGCTTAGGCAGGGCAGTCTCTCAGTGGTTGATTATACTCGGAAGCAAGCTTCTGGAACACTATGCCCCTATCCGGACTGAGGACCGCCTCACTGATCATTATGTAGACTGTCTCTCCGCACACCTAAAAACCCTAGTTATAGCCTCTCATCCCCGAAGCATTGATGAAGCCCTATACATGGCCCTTAAGCAGGAAAGGGAGCAGGGATTGTAGAAGCCTTCTAGCATGGGATATTTAGGGTTGACCACCACTGAGGAAGAGAAGTTCAAGAAGTTCCACCCCGGCCATAATAAAGGATCAGGGAAAGGAGGAGGTTCAGGGAAGAAAGGACCAAAGAATAGCAAGCTGATGGATTACCGCAGCAAATGTAAGACTTGTGGATGAGGACATGATGGGCCTTGTCGCTACACCAAGTCAGTCTGCTACAACTGCAAGAAGGAAGGAAATTTCCTTGCCAAGTGCCCCAATGCATCTATCCTTGGCAAACCTCCAGCAGGTGTTCCACCCCCTCAGGGACACCGCAATGCTAGGGTGTTCGCAGTAACAACAGAGGAGGCTAGGGAAAATCCGAACCAGCTTGTTGAAGGTAACCTTAAAATCTTTTTTTATATATCAAATATCTTGTTCAAATGCCTTCAAATATTTAAAATGTAATTATCATGTGTAGGCATTGTTTTCTTGAATGGACACCCTGTTAAAGCATTGTTTGATTTTGGATCCACAAATACGTTTATCTCTCGAAATCTGGCCTCAATGTTGCACTTACATATAAGGGACTTGGGATACAATTTGGATGTGTCAACTCCTAGTGGCAAAATATTCACTACATTGTAGAAAACCGATGTTCTCCCTCTAAAATTTGAAAATCATGACATGCCCTTTGAATTCATTCTCTTAACCATGGAAGACTTTGATGTTTCTTGGCATGGATTGGCTATACACATATCATGCTTACATTGACTGTAGAAACAAGATGGTAGTTCTCTCTCAACCTCATTCCTCTCCTGTAGTGATCCCTCGGGGAAGCAGATTTTGTAATAATATAATAATTTCCTCTCTTAAAGCTAAAAAGCTCATATCTAAAGGATGTAAAGTCTTCCTCGCATTCGTCTCAGAGACCAGTCCTGACAACGGGCATGTAGAAAGACTGGTGGTACGTGATTTTCTTGACATATTTTCGGAGGAGCTTCCTGGGCTGCCTCCAAACCGAGACATTGAGTTCTCCATAAATCTTCTTCCTGGTACCACTCCGATTTCTAGGGCACCGTATAGGATGGCACCTGCTGAGCTTATGGAGCTGAAGAAATAATTACAAGAACTTCTTGAGAAGGGTTTTATCTGCCCTAGCGTTTCCCCTTGGGGTGCACCTGTCCTTTTTGTTAAAAAGAAAGACAGTTCAATGCGGATGTGTATTGACTACCGCATGTTGAACCCATCTACCATTAAAAACAAGTATCCTCTCCCTCGTATTGATGATCTCTTTGATCAACTTCGTACTGCTAAAGTTTTCTCAAAAATTGATCTTCGTTATGGTTATCATCAACTTAAGGTCAAGGATTCCGATATATCTAAGACTGCTTTCTGAACTCGTTACGGGCACTACGAATTTCTGGTGATGCCGTTCGGGTTGACCAACGCACCTGGCATATTCATGAACTTGATGAACAAAGTCTTCCAACCTTATCTTGATGAGTTTGTGGTCGTCTTCATTGATGATATTCTGATCTATTCTGATTCTATGGAGAAACATCAAGAACATTTGAGGTCTGTCCTTGAGATTCTTTGTGCCCAGAAATTCTATGGCAAGCTTTCTAAATGTGAATTCTGGATTGACAAAGTTATGTTTCTTGGTCATGTCATTTCTGGGGGTAACATATCTGTTGATCCCGCTAAAGTATATGTTGTACTTGATTGGCAACCTCCTCGTAATCCTTCTGAAATCCGGAGTTTCTTAGGTCTGGCTGGATATTATCGTCATTTTATTCCGAATTTCTCCAAAGTGGCACTTCCTCTCACTAAGCTTACTCGGAAGGACGAGCATTTCATCTGGTTAGCTGCTTGTGAGTCTAGCTTCCAAGAGCTCAAACAGAAGTTGACGTCAGCACCTGTCCTTGTTCTACCCTCTGGCAATGAAGGATTTGTGATATTCACTGATGCTTCCCGACATGGTCTAGGGTGTGTCCTATAGCAGAACGGGAAAGTAGTGGCCTTCGCTTCTAGACAGCTGAAACCCAATGAGTTGAACTACCCTACTCATGATTTGGAGTTAGCTGCCATCATCCATGCTCTCAAAATATGGAGGCACTACTTGTACGGGGCAACGTTTGATATCTTCACCGACCATAAAAGCCTCAAGTACATTCTGAAGCAAAAGGATTTGAATCTCCGACAACGAAGGTGGATCGAGTACCTGAAGGACTATGACTTCACCATTGGCTACCATCCAGGCAAGGCCAATGTGGTTGCAGATGCTCTTAGTAGGAAAAGAGATGTTTGTGCATCCATGTATGTACCCGAATGGAGGAACATGGAGGACCTAGCAAGCTAGAGAACGCAATTCCTGGCTGATCGTATGCATGTCAACAACATCTCTATCACATCCAACTTGCATTCTGAACTTCTAGAGGCACAAAAAGCTAGTCCTAAACTTGCAGAGCTCTCCTCTCTCCTGGCTAAACCTCATACACATCTGTCTGTGGGTCTTGATGGTGGTCTTCGATATAAGAACCGTATGTGGGTCCCTCAACAGTCAGTTGTAAAGACAACCATTCTTAGCGAGGCGCATGGGTCCAAGTACACAGTTCATCCCGGCATGACAAAGATGTACAAAGACCTACAACGTCAGTTCTGGTGGAGAGGCATGAAGCACGACATTGCAGATTTTGTATCTAGGTGTCTGACATGCCAGAGAATCAAGGTCGAGCATCAAAGACCAGGTGGTCTACTGCAACCCCTCGAGATTCCGGAATGGAAATGGGAACATATCACTATGGATTTTGTAGTGGGATTACCCAAGACCAGGAAGGGGTACGACGCTGCATGGGTCATTGTGGATCGTCTCACCAAGTCAGCTCATTTTCTACCTGTGAAGACTACTGTGAAAGTTTCTGAGTTGGCCGACCTTTATATATGGGAGATTGTACGTCTGCATGGAGTTCCAGCATCCATTGTCTCAGACCGAGACCCAAAGTTCACTTCAAAGCTATAGAAACAGGTTCAAGAAGAATTGGGCACCAAGTTGAACTTCAGTACAACTTATCATCCGCAGATAGATGGACAGTCAGAACGAACAATACAGATTCTGGAGGATCTTCTACGAGCTTGTGTGCTTGATTGGGAAGGCTCGTGGGACCATTACCTACCTTTAGCTGAGTTCGCCTATAATAATAGTTATCAGGCAAGCATTGGGATGCCACCATACGAAGCTCTCTATGGCCGACCGTGCAGATCTCCATTACATTGGGACGATGTCGGAGAACACACCTTGATGAAATACGAGGAGATGCAGCTGTATGCAGATAAAGTTGCATTGATCAAGCAGAGAATGAAGTGAGCACATGATAGGAAGAAATCATATGCAGATGCTCACCGTCAGGAACGTCAGTTCAAGGAAGGTGATCATGTCTTTCTAAAGATCTGATCGATTCGAGCTTTGGATAAGAATAAGGGAAAACTCAGTCCTCGTTATGTGGGACCCTTCGAGATCCTTGAAAGGGTTGAAGAATGCACCTATTGCCTTGCTTTGCCACCTCAGTATAGTGCCATGCATAATGTCTTTCATGTATCTAATCTGAAGCCTTATGTCAAAGACCCCAGTCACATTCTGAATCATGAGCCTCTTGAACTGAAAGATGATTTGACGTATGCTGAGTCACCAGTCAGAATTCTTGATTTCAAGGCAAAGGAGCTTCACAATAATCGGCGTATAGATATGGTGAAAGTTCTCTGGAGCCACCATGATCAAATCGATGCTACATGGGAGCTCAAGTCTGAAGTTGAGCGGAAATATCCACATTTCTTTCAGGCAGCTTGAATTTTGAGGACGAAATTCTTAAAAGGAGGGGAGAATATGACAAAGTGAGTTTTTATTATATTTTTTTCTCTCTAAAAGTTTTATCATCAAATTTGTTGACCAAAATGCCCTCATACACTTCCCTCACTCAATTGGACAAATATGTGTCACAAATTGCAAAAATATGTGAACCCTAGTATGCTATTACAATAAAATACATATGTTAATGCATTTAGTAAATGAACATAGCAAACATTCGAATTTGGATCTCAAATTTTTATCATAGTAGCATAGTGAAACCATGAACCTACCACTAAATTTTGGTTGCAATTGGATCAACCAATTGGGAGATATGACCAACGTAATTTGAAGCATATCTCATTTCATTTTGGACTGGACCTTAGGGCCTAAGTTCGGATTCCCATTTGACATATGTATATGTCACGCACCTTTTTCTGGTTGGAGGTGGATTTACAGACTTGGGATCAACCATGACCTCCCGATTAGTTGATCAGGGGTCGCACGAGATCAATCGGCCCCCGAGTCATCCCCAACCTCCCGCAAGACCGGGTCTACACCTCCAACAGAATGACGAATCGTCCAAACGATCTAGCGCTCCAATCTACTTCCCTCTCCTCGAGATATTTGGAGGAAGCTTTCTACTCTCAAAAACGAACCTAACAACCCTCTACTCACCTCCCCTCGTCCATGCAACAGGGAGAACAAACTCCCGATTCCTCGCCCTTCTCCTGGAGACAGCAGATTTAGGGCTTTACTACTCGCTTCCTCAAACGCCTATATAAGGCCTCCAACAACTCCGCCCGACCTCCCTTAGGCTCCTACAAGACCCAATTCAAGTCATCTGACCTCCGAGCATCGCCACCAACTCCACCTCCCCTCCGTCACTGCATCGCCTTGGTGGCACCTCCACAGACCTCGCCCCACCAATTACCCTTCACCATCAAGTCCGCCCCAACCCAGGGGTGCTTCGCGGACAACCTCCGACATCTCAGACATCCTCCACGACTAGAGCCTCCAATACGCCGACGACCTTCACCACCCTCGCGGCGGAAGGAGACTCCAGGGAGAGTTTGAGGGTGGGACCTTGACGCCTGGACGCGACGAGGCCTATCAAAGCTGATCGCGCCCAAAATCCTTCGCAGGCTCCTTGCTCCACGAGGCAGGCCCTCGCCGGAGCTTGATCCAACTGCTTGGGCTAGCAACAAGCAAGGAGAAGCAGAGTGATAAGGGAGAGGCCAGTCGGACCAGTAAGTTGTTACCATATCAGCTAGAGGAGACACGGGCCAACATCCCAATTCAACGATCCACGGACTACCTTGCAATTCCTTAGATCAACGAGAGTCGTCGATCCAGTCGGATCCGACCGTTGATCAAGGTACTCCTCTTTTCTTTTTCCTTTTTCTTTTTCTAAAATGGAAAAAATGACTTTCTTAGAAAAATCATAGTAAATTCTAGGATTATCAGAAAAGGTCGAACCTATATACCATTTTGATCAGAAAACTATTCTCTATCCAAATAAAATGCTACCAGGATCTAGATCCGTTGCCTTTTCCAAAAATAGTTGCTTAAAGCCTTAATGACCCCTTAATTATAATTAATTTTTGATAATAGTTTTCCTTGATGATATCTGACCTAAGGTGTAATTAACCCTAGATAGAACTCTATTTCTAAATAACTCGATATCCTATTCTAAGATGACAAATGATCAAAGGATTAGGAGAAACCCTAGAACTAGTTCTCTTTCTACATTGAATTAAAGATATATCTTTATAATAAAAATTAATATCACTAGATGATAATTAGTGATTATGATTGGTCTGAATCATTAAAACGAACCCTGATGTTATGAATGGTTAATATGTTGAGGGTTACTCTCCCTTTTTGCTCCAACCATCTTAGAAACCCTAATTTTTTGAAATCTTCTAATTGATCAATTAAATATTATCTTTTAATCAAAATAGTTTATGATGGATCAGACCTGATGCTATCTCTAATCCCAATTAAAATATGGAAAATCCCTGATCTGAATTAGATAACATAAAAGGAATAATAATGAAAAACATATCTTAGTCTTGGTCACGTGGACCAATAATAATGTTGTACCCTTGCTTTCTTTGCAGGGTGACTAAATTCTTGATTGATTCTAAATCTTTGGACATCTAATTGAACAAGCAGGTACGTGGTCTTATAAGTATAAGACTAGTTTTTCTGGTTGCCTATGCTATATAATATCTTGAATGTTTGTATTTGGATATGATTGTTGCTTGAACTAGTATGAGTTATAC
Organism: Alisma plantago-aquatica; assembly: GCA_963693085.1. Lineage (NCBI taxonomy): Eukaryota > Viridiplantae > Streptophyta > Magnoliopsida > Alismatales > Alismataceae > Alisma > Alisma plantago-aquatica. The sequence goes on from OY856411.1 coordinate 597,332,743, forward strand.
TTCGCCAAATATAATAGAACATAAATGAGTATGATGGGTTGTAGCTACTAGAGCACATAGCCTGGTGTGGATGTATGTTGCCTAACATGGATGTATGATTCCTTGGCCCATGTTAGATGTATGATGATACTATATTGCCCACACTAGATGTAAGACAAGTGCAAGTATGTGTAGTACAACCACATCAAAATGAATGTAATGAAAGGGTGTTTACTTGATTTTCGCCTTAATAAATGGTTTTATCTCTCTTTTCTTCTTGCTCAAATATTTTCCTTTATGCAACCTTATTAATGTAACTTTTACCACGTACCGGCTCTGCTGATGTTTTGTTTCTCATATTTTCTAGGTACAAGGAACAATTGACAACAAAGTGAAATGCATGCTCAAAGTACCTGAAGGCATAAAATAATAAACTTGGAGGATACATTAGATAGATCATTTTCCTCTTATCTCATTTCTTGTTATAAGATAGTTTATTTCTTTTCTTAGTTGAGTTTGAGGATGACTGAAATCCTATGTAATAAAGTTAACTTTCCCTAGAACAATATTTTATCTCCATATGTAATGACTTTTATTATCTTTATGAATGAATGTTTGCGTGGCATTATATGATGATGTGGACTAGATCTTGGCTCAATCTCTATTTTAGTTGACTACCTTAATCTCTTATATTTTCCCTTTTGACATCTATAGATATGAGTGCACACATATCTATGAATGTCACTATGGAAACTATATAGAAATTTGGGGGACGTCACAGGGGGTCAACCAAAGTAGTTATTTATTTACTTCTATTTATATGTCAATCAAGCATGTGATAGTTATTATACAAGTTGTGAGCTCAAATCTACATATTAGGTCATGCGAGGGTATTTGGTCCATCTAGGTGCGTTTTAAGCTATATTAGGCATTTTAACCCCTAAGTTCACTTATGTACTAATTATTGTACCAATTTAGTAGCGGGTAGATCCAACTGCCCTCCTCACTGAATTCAAGACTAGAGGGGAGGAATTCGATAGAGTGATGTGTGGAAGGGATCATATGCATTAGATGTTTCTTAAGGGACAATGGAATAACATATACCAAAAATTTAGGCTTGTTTGTACAAAACGGTCATGGTCATCGACTTACCTTTCGAATTGTTGTGAACGTGCCTCACTTCTACTTTTAGGGAACGATGGAACTTTATCCATGATGGGAAAATATTAGGCATACATAACTATACCTTAATTTGAGTAGGAGGGTGAGGAGTGTTCTTCTGATGGTCTTTCATGTCATAGAAGGGTTGCATGACCTCAAGAAGGAGAATGGATACCTTGTGGTGTTAATTCTAGTCAAGCTAGTGATATTGAGAGGGTGGAAAGAACAAGGTGTTATTTAAAATAATAGGTGAGATTACATCTAATAAGTGACTTAGATAAGAAATATCAAACTCATTGTCATTTATAAAGCTAACAAATATGTAAAGAAGTGCTTGAAAGTTTTTCAAATAAGTTATATGAATTAACAAACTTCTATGGAAGGGACTAGTCATGATAAGTGGTGGCTATGGATGGATGGTGTTACTGACCACTAAATAGCCTCAATGTGTTTTAGCCTTTAGATGATATGTTTAGGATCCTTTACAACTCTTTATGGAAGATCTAGAGAAAAAGGGAAGAGAGCAAAGGTTCTTCAACCACATTCTTGAGATCTACCAAGAACACCATGAATTCATCCAAAGAAGAAGAGAGAATAAGGAGGGCAGCAAGAAAAATGAGGATAAGGAAGAAGCTCTTACTTGTTTAGGGAAAGAAGATAGGTTAGGAAGCTCCAAACAATCCTAGAGAGGTTAGATCCTAACCCTAGAGAAACATGAAACCAATCTTGAACAGGATTCATCTCAAGAGCTCTTCCTCTTCCACCAAGCAAGGGGGTCAGACTTCTCAAGCAACAAGAAGGAGATGAAGGAGTGCAAAAATCTCATTTGGGAGAGAAGAGTATATAAGGCTAGGATGAGAGAGTAAGGTGGGTTGAGGGTTGAAAGCATGCATTCCATGTGTCAAAAGTTAAAAAATCCCATCCATGTGGAAAACAGATCTACATTGGCTGCTAATCTAGTAGAGCCATCAGTTGGCAACCTAGGCGAACCATCGAGTTGTGTCATCAGAAGAGTCGTTGAATCATGCCCTTACTTAGACATATATGCAAACCCTGATCTACCATCGATTGGTGCATACTACATGGAAAATCATCAAATTGCATGCAACAAGGGAGAACCATCATATCACTCACTTTCATAGTGAAACCATCTGATCCCTAACTCTTAGGAAAACCATTGATATTAGGTACTTAGATGAGAAACCCTAGGTCCTCAACCCTAAGTTAGAAGACACCCCAAATCTGATGGTGCATCTAGATGTTTGAAGGTGCAAAATATATAAAATATGTTAAGAAAGTTTATGAGGCACGTCATGCATATGTGAAAATCACAAATAAAACCCTAGATATGGGAAAATTGCATAAAAGTTCATATAAGCACATAAATTGCAAAACTTAATCAAGCAATGTCCAAACTGGACCAAACTTGAAACTTAGCTTTGTCAGATGGTATCAATGCATACATTAGGGTTTTATTAAGGAATTAATCACTCAATTATATTAAGCAAGCATGGTTAACCATAAAGCCAGATCAGGGGTTTTACATTGCAAACTAACACTGAATTTCTTTTTTCAGAAACAACTCTCAGCGACAGAAAAACCTAAACTTGCGATGGCCCTTTGTGCTTTTGCACATTCTGATTTTTCATTTTGCAACTAAGTATTGTTTCTTATTCAACATCATTCCATAGTTTGTAAAATTAAATAGGAATTTTGCTCAACATTGGAGTTCAGACGTACTCTTTTTTATGTGATAACACTTATAGAAAAGGTATAGTGATAGCAGTTCTAGAATAAGTATTTGTTCTTGTCCTTATATATCCAAAGATTAAAACAAGATGATCAATTCATTATTTCAATATAGTGCATTAAACATTGCCACACTTCCTGGTCAGTCAATGAATTCAATTTTTTTAACAAGAGCGGAACCACAGAGTCATGGTGGTTGCAATTTTATTCTTCACAGAGAGTCACTGGATTCTAGTAAAATAAAGTCAACCTTGTTCTCCTTAACAATTTATAGAATTAATATCATTTTTATATTATGTTGTAATTCTTTTACAATTTAAGATCGCATATCAAAAATAATAGTTCATGCAATATATTGGACTTTGATGACATAATGTCGAGTAGAAATACTATAGACCAATCTATCATATTGAATCAATTCATGCTTGTATGGACCCAAAAAAGTCCAAAATTAGGAATGGATTTTGAAATCAATGAGCATGAAACTTATATTTTTATAATACTTATGCTAAATGTGCTGGATTTAGCATACAAAAAAGTATGTATCACAAGGACAATCATGGCATTCTATTTGATATCATTCTTTTTTTATTTCATCAAGGACAAAGAGGACCAAACAAAAGGAATGATGATGTCACAATCATCATCCATAAAGTAGATTTAGTTGTTTGTCTCAAATAAAGTATAAAGACAAATAATTGGGATGTATCAAGTTGTTAAATTGTTCCACATAATTCGATAACCTGGTTACATTAAGCAAAACATTCATAATATGCTCTCACAAGAATATTAATGTGTCCCACACTATTGAGGCATACTTAGATGATCAATCTAACATCACTCCCGAATCTAGTATATTACTAATGGTTAAGAAAGTGGGGGCATAAAGAAGCTTAGGTTTATTTCAAAATTTAATAAGAATTCTCTCTCCAATAAAAGAACTATGCAAATGACGGCTAGGGAAACTAGTGGTGTGTTGGAATGTTTGCAAAATAGACATTTTGAAGACCAAACTTTTCTTGTGCCATCCAAGTTGATGTTGAATGATCTCGTTAAAAAAAATTCTGGGAACATGTTAGAGTGAAAATAGACTATCTTTGTTATGGAGATGTCATTTGTTTTGATGCAACATATAAAAATAGAGAAGGTCGGTCTTTTGCAATGTTTTGAGTGTAATTAATCATATACAAACTATCATTTTTGAGTATGCATTATTATTTTATGATTGATTTGAAACATTTGTGTGGTTATTTAATAAGTTTACTGGACAATGTTAGGAAACAAACCAAAAACTATTATCACATATCAAGATGTGGTAATAGAAAAGGCATTGTCTTCAAAATGGTCTAGAACCTTTTCGTCATTTGTATGTATAGGATACATACCAAAATGGAGTTAAGCGCCTTAGTAGTTTATATGAAAATTTCCAAGATTTTGCTAAAGAGTTAATTGATTATGATGATGAGGTGAAATTCTTAAATCTTGGGACATGATAATTTATGGTTAAAACTTTAATTTGAATTGAAAGAAAAATGGGCCGAGTTTATTGCGGTGAGAGCATTTTTTTATACATGTACCACTCAATGCATTAAGAGTATGAGTAGTCAAGTAAAGAAATATATTGGCTACCAAATGACTTGTTACACTCCTTTCAATATTTTGAAATGTTAGTTGATGATAGGCAATATGAGGAAATTGTTGGTATGTATGCCCAGAGAGCAAATCATGTGATGATTGTAATGGAATAATTTGTAAATGATTTGATTAATAGATAAAGGTAAGCTTCCAATTTATTTTGTTTAATTCAGTTATGAGATAATGATGTAACATTATAAATGTCTAAAGAATAATATTACTCAATGACGTATGTATTCAAGTACTTGACTTGAGGAAATGAGATCATGCAGATGTTAAAAGTACATGGACATATTCTCATTATGTCCATGATTAGTTGTTATTGTGGAAGGTTGATAGACAATAATAACACATAAGATCGGAGTGTGAGTTGGTTGATGACAGAATCTCATTAATCATGATATGGCTATATCAAACCAAGCATACAGATACATGTTGGAGAACGGTGTATCAGACAGACCCACCGTGAGACTAACACATGGAATCCATCATCATGGAAGTCATAGTCAACTCTCATAGTGATGGTGGTGGTTGTGGTTCTTAGACCTAAAATCACTACACTCATCATATGTCGTTCGGTAGCTTTGACATCATCAAACATAGTCTTAAAACATGAATTGTTATAACAGTGATGATTGGGTGACCGTGACACATGGGGATAGACTATGAGTGATAGAGATAATATTTGTCAGTATGATATCCTAAGGGTCTTGATTAGCACAATTAAAAAATACATGGCCATGCACATGTAAGTCAATATGTGATATTGAGCTTACATATATCTCAGATGGTATGCTCTTGGTTCAAGAAATAAGATTGGATGATGAAGTGGGTGACTACTTCGTTCCTTGAGTTCAATCTATATATCAGTGACAAAGGAACTATACAAACAATGTAACACCATACAAAGATTGTAGGTTGAGGTTGTTCCCCAACTTTCCATTTACTTGGGTAGCATTGATGTGTGACTAGGAACCACACATTGCTTGTAATGTCATAAGTTGTTATGGACATTCACTACCAATGCAATATGGAACCTATAGGGTCACACACATAGGTCTTGACCTAGAAGAAGAGTTTAATCTTGAATGGTGATTGGATTAATTACTAAAAGTGTTTAGGTAATTGATTCACACAACAAATCAACTAGCTACACTACGAGACGATCGACTCGCATGGGGAGACAATCGCTTGGAGTGCCAAATGATTGTCTCAAGGGTTGAGATAGGTGTTTGGAGAGCCAGGCTGATTCGAGTTGAAATTAGCTATGGGATAAACCGACCGGATTGGCTTGGCTCACCAGAAGACCATCTGAGTGACTAACACAGTCGTCATGCATGGGAGAGATTTCTCATTTCAGCTGAGGGAAGGTTCTAGATACTTTCATGTATTCATTTTGATTGTACATTACTTGTTGTGCAAGGAATTAATGTTTAGTATTAATGGAAATGAATTGCCAATTTTATATGTGATTGGGAACTATAAATGACCATCTCGTAGTATGAGATAATTGTCTCACATGCTAGACGACCGTTTGAGATGCCAGACGTCCGTTCGCGGGTTATAGAAATTCAGGATCTTCTGATCCCTTCCACTCCTGTATGGACTGGGAACCCAGATTGTAACCTATCTTATAAATAGTAGGGACACTAAACATGTTGGATTTAGCATACAAAAAGGTATATTTCACAAGGACAATCATGGCATTCTATTTGATATAATTCTTTTGTTTCTTTTGTCAAGGACAAAGAGGACCAAATAAAAGGAATGATGATGTCATAATCATCATCTAGAAAGTAGATTTAGTTGTTTGGCACAAATTAAGTACAAAGACAAATAGTTGGGATGTATCAAGTTGTTAAATTGTTCCACATCATTCAATAACATGGCTACTCCAAGCAAAACTTTCATAATACACTCTCACAAGAATATTAATGTGTCACTGACTATTGAAGCATACTTAGATGATCAATCTAACATCACTCCCAAATCTAGTATATTACAAATGGCTAAGAAAGTGGGGGCACAAAGAAGCTTAGGTTTATTTCAGAATATTATAAAAATTCTCTCTCCAAAAAAAGAACTATGCAAATGACGGTTGGAGAAACTAGTGGTGCGTTGGAATATTTGCAAAATAGATAGTCTGAAGACCAAACTTTTCTTATGCCATCCAAGTTGATGTTGAATAATCTCATTACAAATATTTTTTGGGAAGATGCTAGAACGAAAATAGACTATATTTTTTTATGAAGATGTCATTTGTTTTTTATGCAACATATAAAAAAGTATAGAAGGTTGATCTTTTGTAATGTTTTGAGGGTAATTAATCATATACAAACTATCATTCTTGAGGATTCATTATTATTTGATGATTGATTGAAACATTTGTGTGGTTATTTAATAAGTTTACTAAGACAATGTCAGGAAACAAACCAAAAATTATTATCATAAATCAAGATATGGCAATAGCAACGGCATTGTCTTAAAAAATGGTCTAGATACTTTTCGTCATTTCTGTGTATAGGATACATACCAAAATGGAGCTAAGGACCTTAGTAGTTTATATGAAAATTTCCAACATTTTGCTAAAGAGTTAATTGATTATGATAACGAGGTGAAATTCTTAAAACTTGGAATAGAATTATTGAAAAATATGATTTGCATGATAATTTATGGTTAAAACTTTAGTTTAAGTTGAAAGAAAAATGGGCCTAGTTTATTGTGGTGAGAGATTTTGTGTTGATACATGTACCACTCAATGCATTGAGAGTATGAACTGTCAAGTAAAGAGATATATTGGCTACCTAATGATTTGTTACACTCGTTTCAATATTTTGAAATTTTGTTTGATGATATGCATTATGAGAAAATTGTTGCTATATATGCCCAAAGAGCAATCATGCGATGATTGTAATGGCATAATTTGTAAATGATTTGATTAATAAATAAAGACAAGCTTCCAAATTATTTTATTTACTTCAGTAATGAGATAATGATGTAAAATTATAAATGTCTAGAGAATAATAATACTCAATGACGTATGTCTTCAAGTACGTGAGTTGAGGAAATGAGATCATGCGTATGTTAAGAGTACATATATATATTCTCATTATGTCCCTGATTAGTTGTTATTGTGGAAGTTTGATAGACAACAAAAGCACATAAGATCAGAGTGTGAGTTGGTTGATGATAGAATTTCATTAGTCATGACATGGCTATATCCAACCAAGTACACAGATACATGATGCAGAACAGTGTATCAGACAGACCCACCGTGAGACTGACACATGGAATTCATCATCATGGAAGTCATAGTCAGCTCTGACAGTGATGGTCGTGGTTGTGGTTCTTAGACCTAAAATCACTGCACTCATCATGTGTTATTTGGTACACTTTGACAACATCAAACATAGTCCTAAAACATGGGTTGTTATAACGGTGATGACCAGGTGACCGTGACACATGGGGATAGACTGTGAGTGATAGAGATGAGATTTTTCCTTCCTACAGGAGTATGATATCATAGGGCTCTCCATTAGCGAGACTGATAAATGCATGACCATGCAAATGTGAGTCAATATGTGATATTGATCTTACATATATCTTAGACAATATGCTCTTAGTTTAAGAAACAAGATTGAATGATGAAGAGGGTGACTACTCCATGCCTCGAGTTCAATCTAGATATAAATGACAAAGGAACTATACATGCACTATAACACCGTACATATATTGTAGGTTGAAGTTGTTCCCAACTTTCCATTTATTTGGGTAGCATTGATGTGTGACTAGGCACCACACATTATTTGTGATGTCAAAAGTTGTTATGGACATTCACTGACAACGTAATATGGAACCTATAGGGTCACACACATAGGTCTTGGCCTTGAAGAGGAGTTTAATCTTGAATGGTGGTTAGATTGATTACTAAAAGTGTTTAGATCATTGACTCACACAATAAATTAGCTATCTACACTGCCAGACGATCGGCTCACAGGGGAAGACGGAGTGCCAAACAAACATCTCAAGGGTTAACATAGGCGTTTAAAGAGCCAAGTTGATTCAAGTTGAAATTGGCTTGGGTTGAACTGCCCGACTTGGCTTGGCTCACCAGAAGACTGTCTGGGTGAGCGAGACGACCGTCTTGCATGGGAGATATTGCTCGATTCAACCAAGGGAAGGTTCTAGATACTTTCTTATATCTGTTTCGATTGCACATTACTTGTTGTGCAAGGAATTAATGTTCAGTATTAACGAAAACAAATGGCCAATTTTGTACCCAATTGAAAAACTGTAAAATGTTTGTATCTCAATATGAGATGAATGTTTCGCATGTCACATGACCGTTTGGGATGCTTGTCGTTTGTTTCAGTTGTCGTAGGTTATGAAAATTCAAGATTTTACGGTCCCTTCCACTCTTGCACGGACTGCGAACCCAAACCGTAACTACTCCTATAAATATAGGGGATGCTAAACACACTGGATTTAGCATACAAAAAAGTATATTTCACAAGGACAATCATAACATTCTATTTGGTATAATTTTTTTTCTTTTGTCAAAGACAAAGAGGATCGAACAAAAGGAATGATGATGTCACAATCATCATCCAAAAAGTAGATTTAGCAGTTTGGCTCAAATTAAGTACAAAGACAAATAATTGTGATGTATCAAGTTGTTAAATTGTTCCACGTCATTCAATAACCTGGTTACTCCAAGCAAAACATTCATAATACACTCTCACAAGAATATTAATGTGTCACACACTAATGAGGCATACTTAAATGATCAATCTAACATCACTCCTGAATCTAGTATATTACTAATGGCTAAGAGAGTAGGGAAATAAAAAAGCTTAGATTTACTTCAAAATATTATAAGAATTCTCTCTCCAAAAAAAAAACTATGCAAATGATGGTTGGGGAAACTAGTGGTGTGTTGGAATATTTGCAAAATAGTTAGTATGAAGACCAAACTTTTCTTATGCCAACCAAGTTGATGTTGAACGATCTCATTACAAATATTTTTTGGGAAAATGCTAGAATGAAAACAGACTTTATTTTTTATGGAGATGTCATTTGTTTTGATGCAACATATAAAAAATAGAGAAGTTCGATCTATTGTAATGTTTTGAGCATACTTAATCATATACAAACTATCATTTTTAAGGATGCATTATTAACTAATGATTGATTTGAAACATTTTTGTGGTTATTCAATAAGTTTACTAAGGTAATGTCAAGAAACAAACCAAAACCTATTATCACATATCAAGATGTGGCAATAGCAAAGGCATTGCCTTTAAAATGGTCTAGAACCTTATCGTTGTTTGTATGTATAAGATACATACCAAAATGGAGCTAAGCACCATAGTAGTTTATATGAAAATTTCCAAGATTTTGCTAAAAAGTTAATTGATTATGACGATGAGGTGAAATTCTTAAATCTTGGAATAGAATGATAAAAAATATGATTTGCATGATAATTTTTTGTTACAACTTAATTTGAGTTGAAAGAAAAATGGGCCTAGTTTATTGCAGTGAGGGATTTTGTGTTGATACATGTACCACTAAATGCATTGAGAGTATGAATAGTCAAGTAAAGAGAGATATTAGCTACCAAACATTTTATTACACCAAACATTTTATTACACTCCTTTCAATATTTTGAAATTTTAGTTGATGATAGGCATTATGAGTAAATTATTGGTATGTATACCCAAAGAGACAATCATGTGATGATTGTGATGGCATAATTTGTAAATGATTTGATTAATGAATAAAGGCAAGATTCCAATTTATTTTGTTTCATTCAATCATGAGATAATGATGCAAGATTATAAATGTCTAGAGAATAATATTACTCAATGATGTATGTCTTCAAGTACGTGACTTGAGGAAATGAGATCATGCGGATGTTAAGAGTACATATATATATTCTCATTATGTCCTTGATTAGTTGTTATTGTGGAAGGGTTATAGACAACAATAACACATAAGATCAAAGTGTGAGTTGATTGATGATATAATCTCATTAGTCATGATATGTCTATATCCAACCAAGCACATAGATACATGTTGGAGAACAATGTATCAGACAGACCCACCATCAGACTGACACATGGAATCCATAATCATGGAAGTCACAGTAAACTCTCACAGTGATGGTGGTGGTTGTGGTTCTTGGACTTGAAATCACTACACTCATCACATGTTGTTCAGTATACTTTGATATCATCAAATATAATACTGAAACATGGGTTGTTATAACAGTGATGATTGGGTGACCGTGACACATGGGGATAGACTGTGAGTGATAGAGATGGGTTTGCCCCTCTTACAAGAGTATGATATCCTAGGCCTCTTGATTAGCAAGACTGAGAAATACATGGCCATGTATGTGTGAGTCAATATGTGATATTGAGCTTACATATATCTTAGACAGTATGCTCTTGGTTCAAGAAATAAGATTGGATGATGAAGAGGGTGACCACTCCATGCCTAGAGTTCAATCTAGATATTAGGGACAAAGGAACTATACAAGCACTATAACACCATACACAGATTGTAAGTTGAAGTTGTTCCCCAACTTTCCATTTACTTGGGTAGCATTGATGTGTGACTAGGCACCACACATTACTTGTGATGTCATAAGTTGTTATGTACATTCAGTACCAACGTAATATGGAACCTATAGGGTCACACACATAGGTCTCGACCTAGAAGAGGAGTTTAATCTTCAATGGTGATTGGATTGATTACTAAAAGTGTCTAGGTAATTGATTCACACAATAAATCAGCTGGCTACACAGTCAGACAATTGACTCATAGCGTGAGATGATCATTTGGAGTGAAAAACGGTCGTCTCAAGGGTTGAGATAGGCGTTTGGAGAGACAGACTGATTTGAGTTAAAATTGGATATGGTTGAACCGATCGGCTCAGTTTGGCTCACCAGAAGACTATATGGGTGAGCAAGATGACTGTCTTGCATGGGAGAGATTGTTCGGTTCAGCTAAGGGAAGGTTCTAGATACTTACCTATATCTGTTTCGATTGCACATTACTTGTTGTGTAAGGAATTAATGTTCAGTATTAATGGAAACGAATTTCCAATTTTGTACCCAATTGGGAAACTGCAAAATGACCATCTCGTAGTAAAAGATGACTATCTCGCATGCCAGACGACCATTTCAGTTGTCATAGGTTACAAAAATTCAGGATCTTCTGGTCTCTTCCACTCCTTCACGAACTGCGAACCCAGACCCTAACCCCTCCTATAAATAGAGGGGTATTGGGGGATTCCCAGAGTACAAAATAGACAATTGAAAATCTGTTTCTCTGACAATTATTGTCCTCTCTAGTTATATTAACTAAGAGAGTCCAAGCAAGCCTTACCCAACTAGGGAGAGATAGAAAGGGAGAGAACAATTGATATTATTATTGTGGGAGAGCAAGTTGGTGACTAGTACGCCAACAGAAGGGATGACTCCTTCCTATTCGTTCTACCAAGACGAAAGGATTTCTAGGTGGTCTATGTAAACTTCTCTAGAGGAGGGAGGTAGTTATCTTCTGCTAGGAGGACAACATCAACCAAAAATCCATTGTGAGAAGAGTTGGTGTAGATGACGATGTTTGAGGTTATAGTCCACGGTGCAGACCAGGAGGCGCAGTAGTCAGACGAGTCCCAGTACAACTAGAAGACAGTTGTGCATCTACGATGACGAGGAGATGTCGTTGGACTTGCTCCATGACCAGATATATCCTCAAAACCATCCTTCCTATCTTGTAGTAATTGGCGTGACCTAGTGATTTATGGGGAATATGGTAGATAAAATTTGTGTTTCCGCTGCCTATTTTGCAGCCATATTTCCCTACAGTGGTATCAGAGCCAACATCAATTTACTATACTATGGGATAATAAATATGATTAGATTTTGGTTTTGTCATTATATTATTACATGCGATGCAAATAATTATGTCTACCAAATACCATGATAATACCAAACTAATATATATATATATATGTGTGTGTGTGTGTGTGTGTGTGTGTGTGTGTGTGTATGCAATTTACACATGTCACCCTAAAAGCAATTTTAATGGTGGATATGTAGCATATTTATGGTCAATAAACCCTATTATGTGTGCATGGTTGTGAGGTTGTTTTATCCTTTTATCTTGCTCTACAAACCGAGCCTCTGTCTTATGTTCCCAGCATAAAGTAAATTATTTCCTACCCTTACTCCCCTCAAATGTAACTCAAGGTTTCTCTACAATTATGTAAATGTAGTATAGTTTACTTTCTTGTTATGATGAAGAAGATGATGTCTGGTAGACGAGCCAGCCAGATGGAGGACCAAGGAGGACCAAATGGATGAGTTGAACCAATCAGTTGGTGGACCCAATCGATAAGCTGGAGTAGCCAACAGATGGGGGACCAAAGGAACTAGATGATCAGTGAGATGTCCAAACGACTGGATAAGAGGCGAGCCAATCAATTCAAGGGTTAAACTGATCAAACCCAGATTGGCAAGCACAAATCTTCATCAACAACAAGTTTCTACATGTTATGTGGACCTAGGATGACATAATTCCTTGTGGCTATAAGAAATTACACTACTCTGGCCATAACCATTGCTTTCGTTTATTGTATGTTTTCATCGTGGGATATAACATGTATACGATACATACTATATATGTGGTGATTGGATAAAGTATATGTGTTCATAATAACTCCCTCAATTTAGATATTAAGTCTAAGATGTCTTCCATTAGTAACACACATGAAAATCTTGACCGACCAAGCATATATTTGCACAAAGCATGGTGCACCATCTATCTCGTGGAAGTGTGTTGGTAGATATGTAGGTTTGACAAAGCATGGTAAATATATGTCGTGATGTCTTTTGGGTTAGGATTAAATGGTGACTTGGAGAGCCCAAGCCCATAGGCATGCAGATGATTATGGCAAAGAGTTGCACATATCATCTATCCAAGAGTTGTATATGATGAAATTGGCATAATGGCCTACCTAAATAGTCAAGTTGTGGGCGACCGACAAAAGACGACTCCTGACTTGATGAAATATGGATCTTGGCCCACTAGAGTATTATAAGTTGTAATATTCTAAATTGATATGTGAGGGATATAAATTTGAAACAAAATATTGGGAGTGGTAGTAATTAAAGATCTAATTAATATTGTCATATTTTTCAAATCAAATCAAAAATTATTTTTGACAAATGTAAATTTTCTCTTATAGAATCAAATGACAAACAAATGTGTATTGTAATTGGTCCTTAACAAGGACAAACTTGACGTGACACATTTCCATGAATGGTTTTGGACTTTAAGAAGGGTTCTCAATGAAGTGTGTAAGCTCTACGTCCTTGACAAACCAGTGTCAAAAATACCCGCTCCTTATGCACCTAGGGCATAAGTGGATGCTTACTAGAAGCATCCCAATGATGCCTTGGAGACAAAGTACCTTATGTTTAGCTGCATGAGCTATGAGTTGCATGAGCAATGCGAAGACATGAGTGCTCTTGATATGGTAAAACATCTTAAGAAAGTGACACTTGGTCTTGAAAAGTAAGAAAGGGATGGTATCCTAAAGGTGCTACTTGAGTCTAAGCTGACAGAGGAAACCTCAGTAGAAGAACATGTACTCAATATGATTGGACATGTGTATCATCGTGAAGAACTGAGATTCACCTTGAGCCAAGAGTTGGCCACTGATATGATTCTAAAGATAATGCTAGAATCATATAGCTGCTTTATTGCATGTTATCATGTGAATAATATGGCTGGATAGATGTCAGACTTGCTTGCCATGTTGATTCATGTTGAAGCAAAATTGAAGAAAGATAAGCCCGTGATGGGGATTAAGGGAAGTGAGTCTAATGATAAAATCAAGACCGAGAAGAGTTTTGAGGTCAAGCCTAAATTCAAATCTTCAACACTCAAGATAAGGAGAAAGAAAAGTACAAGAGGAACTCATCCTTTATACTTAAGGCATTCAAGAAGAAGAAGACGAGGATATGATCTCCACTTCAGGTATATACATTATTGAGATAAACCTATCTACTTCATCATCTTGGGTACTAGATACCAGATGTGGATCTCACATAAGTTCTCATATGCAGGATTTGAAAGAAAGTAGGCCTTTGGGAAAAGGCGAGGTGGAACTATGAGTTGCAAATGGTGCAAGAGTTGCAGCCAGCATAGTTAGAACCTATAACTTATCTCTACCCACATGGCTTGTAATAGAGTTAAAGAACTAATATTATGTACCTGATATAAATAGAAACATCATTTCTGTATCTTGTATGGATAAGGATGCATTTGAATTCCATATTAAAAATAGTTGATGTTCTACTTCAAAAGATGAGATCTTTTATGGCAGTGACCCTATGTCTTATAATCTTTATTTGTTATATCTAATTAGAAACATTTATAACATAAATACCAAAAGAATAAAACTCAACAACTCAAACAAAACATACCTTTGACATTTTTGTCTAGGGCACATAAATGAGAATCACATTTCTAGACTCCATATAAGATGGTTATCTGGACTCTTTTGATTTTGAATCAATAGAGACATGCGAATTTTATTTGCTGGGAAAGATGGCTAAGACCCCTTTCATTGGTGACAATGAGAGGGCTAGTGATCTATTAGGACTCATACATACTGATGTATGTAGACCCACTAGTACAAATCTGACATTTAATGTCACTTTTAGTGACGTCAGTTCTTTGGAAAAACCGACGACAATCTACCAATAACGTCGGTTCTTCATACCAACCGTCACCATATGTGAAGTCCTGGCGATTTAGAAAAGACACATGTACCGCTTTAACTTTAATGTGGGTCTTTGTTCATATAAATCGACAAATAAAAACCAACGTATAAATTTGCTTGTGAAAATACAATTTTTAGGAAAAAAATTACCTCAAAAATTTTCAGCCAGGCGTCAGTTTATACAACCGGCAATAATATATTCATACCATGTCCCTGTAGAAAAAATTATCTCCTTATTAGTTGTCGATTCTACCAAACAAGCGATGATTTAGACCACACAGTGAGTCACAAATTTTTTTGAGATGGGTCTAAATCGTCAGTTTCTTAGAAGAAATTGAGAACTAGGTGTTTTCACGCCATGTACCCACGAAAATATTTTCCCCTCAAATTGCTTCTTAGTTGTCATTTTTTCTAGCTAAACCGACAACTATATCCCTAGCCCGAGAGCCAATTTTTTTGCTTGGATATGCAGTTAGTCATCGATTTTATAGACATAACTGACGACGGTGTCCCAAACCGGTGTATATTTTTTGTTTAGTTTAGGAGTTAATTGTCAGTTTTCTTTAGTAACAGACAATTGTACCCCTAACATGAGGGCAATTTTTTTTTAAATTTTGATATGTAGTTAGCTGTCAGTTTCTACATGCTAAACCGGCAAATATGGCTTCAAACCGATGTCTATAATTTTGTTTGGTTTAGGAGTTAATTGTCATTTTTTCTATTTAGACCGACGACTATGTCCTTAGTTGTCAGTTTTAATATACAATCGACGAATATAGATAACTTAATAGCCCCAGAACAATACAAACTTTCTCCCCATTCTCTATTTCATCGCCATTGACTTGCCTCTCTCTGGCGATTTGCAATTCCCGTTGCCTCCGCTGTTGCTTCTGCTGCTGAATGCCACCGCTGCTTCTGTTGCTGAGCTCATTGTCGTGGCTGTTGTTGTTGAGCTCGCCAATGCTCTCGCCAGGTGCTCCTCCTTCAGTCACCACATGTGCGTCATCTCCAGCTGCTTACCACCATCTTGCACCTTCATTTGTCTTCGTTGCCACCATCACTACCATTGTCGTCATCTCTAGTCATCTCTAGTCACCGCTGCCATCTCCAGTCATCTCCAGTTGTCTTCAATTATTGCCTTCTTCTCCAGTCGCCGCCGCTAATAGTGGGGTCACTGAAGGTAAGAACATTTTGTTTTTTTTCTATGCTACTACTGGTTAGACATTTATGTATTGTTTGTACTCTAATGCACATTTATGTGTTGTAATCTTACTCTTATTTGACATCAAACCTCAATGTAATCCTAAATTTAGTAAATTTGTGTACCTATTTGACATAAAAATCACCCCCTTATCCAATTTTGCTAGGTTTATTCTAGATAGCACTCAATGAATGAATGTGATACAATTATGGAGATGCATGATGACATTTTTTAATCAAATAATGCTTTGACCTGACTTAATTAATTATTATTGTTAATGGTGATTTACAAGTTATATTAATTAATATTGCTTTCTTTCTATTTTGTTAATGATTGATTTAACTTAGTTTAATAATTGATTTTCAAGATTGTGTAGTTGATTAATATTGATTAATTAGGGCTAATGATGCATGAATGAACTAACCCAAATGGAAGAATGAATTGAATTAAATGATGTTACATAAAACCTAGGATATGAATTATGAAAATAGGATCATAGGTATAGGAATGACAACACACATGTATTTTGTTGGCCTAGAAACTCATCTGAGATTTACTCAATAAGATTAAATCTTTGATAGTCCCCGGTTTGGGACTGTTCTTGAACACTTAATCTCACTTAGGATGTAAATGTATAATGTATATCGTGTTATCAACATATTTTGTCAACACTTTCCCGTTAATCTCACTTAGGATGTAAGTGTATAATGTATATCGTGTTATTAACATATTTTGTCAACACTTTCCCGTTTGTTCTCTAAGTACATATGTTGGTGGACATTTGTCCATCTACATCGGTGTACTTGGAGAACTGCGGGGAAATGTTGTCAAAACTTTCTAAATAATTGAATACACATTATACACTTACTAGTGAGATTAGATGTTCAAGAATTGGATAGGTGGTACACACATTCATCAATGAATCCTAAACCCTAATCTATAAACCCTTATCTCTAATTCTAAAATAGTAAATCCTAATATATTTGTAAATCCTTAACCTAATATGTAAACCCTAAATAATAATACTTATTTTCTCTTTGTCATAGAATGGATAGATCATGGATGTCCATTCCAAATTGTTGCGTCCCAGAGTTTATTAATGGTCTTTATTAGTTTATAAGATTTGCGGAGGAACATAGGAAACAACCTGGAGATAGGTTCTATTATCCATGTAGGCATTGCAGTAACAACTTAAAAGTGAACATTGGTGAAAAAATCAAAAGTCATGTCATGTGCGACGAGATTTTACACAACTATACATAATGGCAAGCATGGAGAGATTCTAAACTTGAGATTAGTAGATGTCGATAGCAACACTTGTGTTGAAGAAGAAATTACCGTCGATGATGTAGATGTGAATGAACGATTCTGATAGACATGGTTGATACAATGCTAGATAGTTGTGAAGTAGAGCACACAGATCCATCTTCCTTATCCAGGAACATTGTGCATGATGTTGAGAGACCATTATAAATAGGTTGTACTAAGTTTATGAAGCCGAGCAGTGTGTTGAAATTGTATAATTTGAAGGCTAACAATAGATAGAGCGACAAAAGCTTCAAGTCATTGTTGTCTTTGTTGAAAGAAATTCTTCATGAAGGAAACAAGCTTCCAATCTCAACATACAAATTAAAGAAAATGTTATGCCCAATGGGAATGAAGGCTAAGAAGATACATGCATGCCCAAATGATTGTGTGTTATTTTAAAAGGACTGTGTCGATTTGAAAGATTGTCTGAAAATGTGGGGCATCAAGGTATAAAATGACAACTTTGGGGAAGTGCAAAACTTCCTCTCCTGCCAAGGTGAAGTGGTATCTACCTATAATATCATAGTTTCAATGCTTGTTTTCCAATCTGATGGATGCGGAAAATTTAAGGTGGCATGTGGAGGTTAAGAAAAAAAGTGATGGGGTCCTACGACATGCTTATGATTCCCCACAGTGGAAGAAGATTGATTTATTGTACTCTAAATTTGGTGAAGAAGTCAGGATTTTAAGAATTGGGCTTTTTACTGATGGGATGAATCCATACGGAACATTGAGAAACTAACATAGCACTTGGCATGTTATGCTTGTTATATACAATCTTCCTCCCTGGTTGTGTATGAAAAATAAATACATTATGTTGTCATTGTTGATATCGGGCCCTAAACAACCTGGATGTGATATTGACATTTATCTTGAACCTCTGATAGATGAATTAAAGAAACTCTGGAGTGAAGGTGTGATGAACTATGATGCTTCACATAGAGAGACATTTCATTTACATGCTATGTTGCATTATTAGTGACTTTCTAGCATATGTGAAGAGAACATTGATTCAATACAACTTAAACATGGAGGCAAGACGATATATCTTGGTCATCGAAGGTTTCTTCCAAAAGTCCACCCTTATCGAAGGTTGCACAAAGCGTTCAATGGATCGAGTGAGGAACAAAGTGCCCCTAAACTTATACCAAGGGAGGTTGTTATGAAAGAGGAAAAGACTTTGTCAATGAATTTAGTTAAAGATCACAATGTACCATTCCCACACGGTGTGAAAAATCTTTATTCAATAAGAGTTCAATATTCTATATCTTTCTTATTGGAGTTCTTTAGTAGTTAAGCATTGTATCAATGTCATGCATGTTGAGAGAAATGTGTATGATAACGTCATTGGTACTCTGTTGAATATACCTAGTAAGATTAAAGATCACATGAAATCTAGAATGGACCTACGTGAAATGGGAATAAGGAAAAAATTAACAGAAGTATTTAGTAGTGATCAAAAAACATATTTACCTCCTGCTTATTACACGTTGTCTAGAAAGGAGAAGGAAACTTTTTGCAAGTGCTTGCTTAATGTTAAGGTACCACATGGATACTCTTTCAATATCCATCGACTGGTATCAATGAAAGATCTGAAGCTGATAGGTCTTAAATCTCATGATTGTCACACTCTATTACAACAAATATTGCATGTGGCAATTCGATCTATATTGTCAAAGCATGTAAGGTTTGCATTCACCAGACTTTGTTTCTTCTTCAACACTCTATGCAGTAAAGTTATTGACCCTGAGAATCTTGATAAGTTGCAAAGAGAAGTGGTTGTTATAATATGCTAGGTTAAGATGTATTTTCCTCTTTCATTCTTTGGTATCATGGTACATCTTGTTTTCCATTTGACTAGGGAATTGAAAATGTTGGGACCAATTTTCTTACATTAGATGTATCCTTTTGAATGGTACATGTGTAATGACCCTGACCTGGGTTATGAGTTAACCCTATTTGTTTTGGCTAAGTAAGTTTCTTAGAACTTTAATATAATCCTATAAGGTGTTTTTTTATCATGTGACACACTTATGTTTCAAGTTTGGTCCTGATTGAATGTTGTTTAGGCAATGTTCTCTTATTTTGGACCAAAATGCAATTTACCCAAAATAAGGGGTTATATTGAAATATGTCATATGTTGAACATACCTCATGTGTTTTAGCATCATAAGATAGAGAATAATGCAAGGTGGTGGCTTGTCGAAAGCCTAAATTCCAAGCTTGAACTTGTTTGAATAATGCTAAGTGCCTTGTGTATCAATTTTGGTACAAGTTGTAATTTACAAAAAATGTAGAGTTGATATGCAAATTATCACCTAAAGAGTGTCCCTACTACCTTATAGTATCATTTATAGGAGATAGAAATAAGGAGGCACCATGTTTGAATCATATGTGAGTGATGGTACTCTTGGTGATGAAAAGACCAAGAAAGTGTTGAATGTGAAACCTTAATTTGAGTTTGTATCAGGTTGTAGAGTTCATATGAGAGTGCCTATTGGCCAAGGAGTCATAGGGGGAGTCTCATATCGGTTTTGTGAACTCTTGGCTTTGTCCATGATGAGCTAAGCACCTCAAGGAGGTGAAGTGTATCGGTTTTCAATTTCCTTGGATTTAGTACGTGATGGTTTCATGAACGATATGAGATTTTGGCTTGATTGCCTCAAGGGTTTTATGTTGCTTATATATAGGTTTTGGCAAAGAAACTGTTATATGTTATCCTCAAGATGAGATGGTATAATGTATGTACAATGTGAACCATGATGTATATAAATTTTGGTTCTTTCTTTGAGAGTTTCATGGAAATAGATCTTTTTGCAAAATGGTTTTAATTTTTTAGTGATTTTCATTAATCTGCTGCTTATGGTTATTCTGCAATTATTACTGGTGATGTCTTGATTTGATGTCGGGTCTTCACAACATGAGTGTTTTAAAGGCGATATTCAAAATTGTTATCAGCATAAAGGGAGTATTATTGAGGGTTATGTGACGAGGGAGGTTATGATCTTTTGCAGTGATTTTTTGAGTTATAATGAAGGTCCTATAAATGACAAGAATATTGAGGACTATTACGAGAAAGGGACTTTATGAGCATGAGTGCAAGTAATCAATCATGAGATGTGGGATCGATCTCACTTGTATATTTTACACAAAATTGATGAAGTGAGTGTTTATACCACTGAACATACCAATTTCATCAAGAAATAATATCCTCAAGCCAATTCAATGTGGCTTGCTAGAGAACATAACAATACATTTATTAGGTAGTTTGAAGATAAAGTCTCATGTCAACTATCTCAAACACCAAATAATGTTGCTAAAAATATCAAAAATTTATTTATTAGCTAACAATAAATGTTGTCTTATGAAGGGTTTGACATAAACTGGTTCTCATATTACATAAAGCGTCAAGATGGTAAGAGCGTCGTCTAAAATAGTGGGGTCACCCTTCAAGAGTCTTCATTATTTTTTTATAGTTGAAGGATAACAATCCACATGAAGCTAAAATGACATATTATAGTGTAATTGAAGACATATGTGAGTTTGACTACGCAGATTTTAAAATTTTGATCTTTAAGTGTAATTGGGTTAATAATACCAAAGGAGTTGCAGTGGATGAATTGGGTTTCACATTAGTGGATTTTGAAAAGATTGGAGAGAAGGGTGAACCATTCATAATGGAATCACAGGTGAAGCAAGTATTTTATATCAATGATTTGCAAATGAAAAATGGTCGGTTGTTCTTCATGGTAAAAGACAATTCATGGAAGATCCTATAGATGAAGAAGAGTAATATGACAAGTATGACGACTCCAGTCCTTTCTCAGTTGGCTTGCCAAAACCAAATATTGAAACTAACACTGACTTATATGTGAATGGAGATCACACTAAGGAAATGTTAATTGATAAAAGATCTCAGTATTATAGGTATTAGATGTGCATTTTATAATCTTACATTTCATTGTTAGACTATTTTTATATGACATGTTTTCAGATGACGTTTGACCATGAGTATGATGACTGTGATGATTATTACCGTAAGGATGAGCAACATCTTTCTGACATTGGTGTAAGTTGTGTATTATTTTATCAACACTCTGTGCATTTTACAATATATATGTCTATCTTGTTGTATCACATTTAATAAGTTATATCTTTTTATGACCTATATGTGTTTTTTTGTCAATTTTAGGTTGATGATTATGTCCTTAGGATCTTGTTTAGCTTGATGAGCAACATAAAAAATTTCAAAAATAAGGGGCATCACCATGATGAATGAGTTGATACAACAAAGCGATAACAGACCAAAGTTGGTCATTGAGTTTGATCATGTAGGAAATCCACTTGGAAAGAACCAGAGCTCTTTTGTTTCATATCTAGGGGTTCTTTCTCATAGCCGTTGTAGTATATCAGTAAAATCTTAGCATAAAATTGATAAAAACAAGAAAGACTTCATATGGAAAGAACTATGTGTGAGATATTATCATTTGCAGTTTTGTTTTTAGAACTATATACAATTCTATTTTTAAGAATATTACATTAAGTATACTAAATTTTGCAGAGCATATTTGACCTGGATGAAAATCTACATCACAAAAAGGTGATGCAATGCTGTGGGAGGGTACTAAGGAATTATATGACAACTCGGACAAGACTATACATAGGGGAGGCAGACATGAGGAAGAAGTCAGCCATTGAGCAATGGAGGTATCTTGATCTGGCGACGTGGGAGGCATTTGTTGTTATGAAAAACACTGAGAAATTCAAGGTATTAAGCCTCACTCCCCATTTTGAATGCATTCTTATGAATTCATTATTTTACCTTGACGTAGTAGGTTAAGTTTTACTTACCAATTACTATTGATGATTGTTACTAACCAGGATACAAGCGATGCTCAAAGAGAAAGGTGTGCAAAGAATGTGCACATCCACACGATGGGGTCGAGGTGGCTATGCAAATCTTTGCCAAAAACTACTACACGTCTTTTTCTCAACAACTTATTCATTAGACCGTTGAGTCCTCTACTATTACTACTGAACCTCTACTTCACCATGATGTATGGATATCTGGGAGGCAATTTAGAGAAATAACTAACCCTACAACGGCTGAGGCAGCTGCAAAAATGGTAAAATTCAACTTTCAGAGCAATTAGTATTGATGATTGTTATGTTTTACTTATCAATTATTGTTGATGATTATTAGTGGGAGCTGCATGAGCAAAGGAAACGAGGTAAGTTCATCCCTGAGGGCACAAGGGATGAATTGAGAGTTACTCTAGGTAACCTAGAGCATCCTGGACATGTTAGGGCTGCAAGTGCTGGTGTGGGTATAACTACGTTCTTTGGACCATCAGAGTGCAAATATGTCCCAGAAAGGGGGATTCTCAAATAAGGAGGAGGTAAAAGAGTTACTTGCAAAGGGAATTCAGGAAGCAATGAGCCAATGGGTACCTTGTCAGTCATCCGCTCAGATAGTACTAGTTGCGTCGACCTGCTCTTCATATGATATGGACCCCCCTACGACAAAGTTGGTTGGGAGTAATCCTGTGGACCCAACACCTAGCATGTATGTTGTAAGTATTTTTACGACATAGTAAAATTTTGAAGATGATATGTTTAGGTATATATATAGCACTCTATGTAAATTTGTAGGGATTGAGTCCATGTCATCTAAAATTTTAAGAATATGTCATTGCTTTGGGCGAGGCTTACCCACCCCTTGCAAGTGCCATGCTTCATGGTGTTCCACTACCTGCCGATGTGGTTCGCGTGTGCTCGAGGCTTGTCTACAAAACTTGGAAGAAGTATCCACTTACATATGAACACCCCAATGCTAATACAATAGGTGAAGCATAAGGCGGCGTGGTCACATGGCCCATAGCGGGAGTTATCTATACTAATCATGATGTATGATAAATATGCATCACTTTTGTATCTTTATATACATGACAATTGATATGAAATTATATATATGCAGGACATAGGGCCTAAGAATCCCCTTAGTGGTCATCCTCTCCACCTCCACCTCCTCCTCAATCAAATGGTCGGGTTTCATAGGACTATTCGACTCGATAGGTCCTCAATGTAGGATATGACACTATTTATAGGCAAACATGAAGAACATTCACCTATGATGGCTTCTATTAAGGGGGACGTTGTATCTCAACATTATGATACTAGTGCATTTATTCAAGATGTTTTGGAGTTGTTTTGTTTTAGTTGGTTGAATACATCTGTGATAGAACTTTGGATATGGTGAGATCTTATATAGATATATACCTCATTTTATATATGACAATCTATTTTATTATATAGTAATGCATACATTATATATGTTTTATATCCACTTACATAGGGTCTGTATAGAGTTTTTAATGACCCATGTGGGATATCTAGTTCCATCCTTGATTATCCGTGTAATTAAAGACCTGTCATTTGTTATCCAATACTTCTCTACCAAACTTAAATATTTTGGTAAAAAGAAAAAGAGCATGATATTACCTCCATACAATGTTGGATAAGTTTACTGACTTTGCTTACAATTTTGACTTTAGAAATTAAATTTCATTGTGGATTTTGAGTTATATATTTGTTGCCTTCTTATCACTCAGGAATAGCCATTGGGTCTTATTGGTTATTGTTGCCATGACGCTAACTGTTTATTGTTGGGTTTTACATGGTTGGAGTAGGCAGCGAAAATAAATGTTTTTACTTGACCATAAACCCATAACCAGTAGATCGCATCAACATCTATGTAATGGGAAGGATGGTTTTAGCAAGTTATACCTGGCCCTAAGGCCTTCTCAGCTATCGTACCTCACAACAAGTGCAATCTTCAACCACCCGTCTTTGACGGTGTCTGTGCAACTTCTGGTCTTGACCCAAACTGTGGTTGACTGTCGTCCTCCTAAGCGGTAGAAGTCTCCCACCTCTATATATAGTCCACACAGACTACCAGGAACTCTATTTGTCTTGAAGAATGAACTAGAAGGAGTTACCCCCTTCTATTGGCGTACTAGTCACCGACACACTCTCCCACCACCAGTCACTTTTCTGCAGTTGTCTTTCCCTCACTGTTCCTCCCTGGACGGGTAGAACTTGCTTGGGCTCTCTTGCTTACCAAAACCAGAGAGGACAACAACTTTGTAGAGCAACTGATGTTCTGAGTTGTGTGTCCGGAAAACCCCTTGTACCCCTCTATTTATAGTAGAGGGTAGAGTCAGGGTTCCCAGTCTGTGCGGGAGTAGAAGGGTCTGGAATTTCTATGAACAATTTGCACTGCAGCAGGCGAACCGGTCAGTTCACTAGTAAACCGGTCAGTTGGGAGTGTGAGCCGATCGGTTCACCTAGTGAACCAGTCATTTCTCTTCCCAGACTTGCCTACAATTAAATTTCCTATTTCATTTCTAATTAATGCAAAGATTAATTCTTGTCCCAATAGAATCAAACAAGTGAAACGAAAGAATTTCCTCATGAACGTGACAACCCAACCATGCTCATTTGATCCAATTGAACCGGTCGTCTTACTGGCCATGAGCCGATCAGTTCACCCAGTGAACCGGTCGTTTGGTGGTCCAGATTGTGTAGAACACAATCAATTCAGTTCTCAATCAATCTGACACTCTAATCAGTTGGTTCAACACTTGAACTTGATGATTTTGAGTCAAGTCCATTGATTGAATATTTGATTGAGTACCTAAACACTTTAGTAATCAATCCAAACATCATTCATGGATAAACTCCTCTTATAGGTGAATCCTTTGTGTATGACCCTATAGGTCCCATTTCACATTGGTAGTGAATGTCTATAACTAGCTTATGACATCACAAGCAAACAGCAGTACCTAGTCACACATCAGTGCTACCCAAGTGAAAAGGAAAGTTGGAGAACAACTTTCAATCCTACAATCATTGATAGGTGTTCCAGTGAATGTATAATTCCTTTATCTCTAATATCCTGAATGAACTCAAGGCATGGATTTGTCATCCTTTCAACGTTCATTCATGTTTCTTGAACTAGAGAAGACTGTCTGAGATATGTGTGACATCAGTATCATATATTGATTCACATGTGCATGGGCATGCCTTTCTCAATCTCGCTTATCAAGTGGCCTGGACATCATACTCCCTTAGGAGGGACAAATCCCATATCTATCACTCACAGTATATCCGATGCGTCAAAGCCACCCAATCATCACCTTTATAACAACCAATGTTTCAGGACTACATTTGATGATGTCAAAGTGTACCAAATCACATTCAACGAGTGCAGTGATTTTAGGCCTAAGAATCACAATCACCACCATCACTATGAGAGATGATTCTGACTACCATGTCATGGTTCCATTGTCACTCTCATGGTGGGTCTGTCTGATACAATGTTCTCCAACATGTATCTGTGTGCTTGGTTTGATATCATATATCATGATTGATGAGACCCTGCCATCAACCAACACACATTGTAGTCTTTATGTGTCATTGTTGTCTATCAACCTTCCACAATGACATCCGATGAGGGACATAACAAGAATGTACATAATATTAGCATCCATATGATCTCATTGTTCAAGTCATGTACTTGAAGACATATGTCATTGAGTATTGCCATTCTTTAGAAATTAATTCTGCTCCATCATATATCTCATAATTGATTGAGCTAGAATGAATTAGAAGCTTGCCTTTGATATTTATCAAATCAATCACAACATATGCCAATCCAATCATCATATGGTTGGCTCTCTGGGCATACATACCAACATACTCCCACTTTCACTTAGAACCAATCACCCTTGAATCATATTCTTAGTGATCTCTAAACATGTCCTGCATGTTTCTGCTGTACTAGTGCTAATCCAATGAGTTAGCAACATTTTGCTTTAGTCAGTATATTGCATGTTTCACATCTCCTTGTTGTATGCCATTTCATATGAGATGGAGTTCCATAATATACTGCCTGATATTCCTTGCCTAACAATTAGCTCCATAGTTTGACTTGGTATTTCTACTTTGTCATCAATGGTTGGAATATCTATAAGTTCATCCATATGAACTTCTAGATCCATATAGTATTCTCTGGTGTTCATAACACAAGGATACTTGGAATTCCTTATAGAATTAAATGGCTATTTAATTTTACTCAGAACATTTCCTTTCAACAACTCTTGTTCACTTTACAATTGAATATAACTTTTATATTTTTGCATTTTGCAATCATTTGTCTGTCATTCGGAAGCTTGCATCAGTGTAACTAATTTATACTCAACTCTTCCTTTTATTACCATAGAACTAATTCTTTAATACTTCATAAGTACTTAAATAAGTCCTTTATGGTATTCAAGTGACTCTCACTAGAAGTAGACATACATCCACTCATCATGTCCATTACATACGAGATAACTGGATGAGCATATCATATTATCATGTTTAATACATACAAGATGATAAATACACATATATTTTTTTGTCATGTCCAATACAAGATAATGGGATGATTACATACATGATAGATCCAATTGTGAATGCATAAGGCATCTGTCTATGTGTTCCTATTCTTCATAAGAATTTGGGACACTAGGCATCTAAGAGACTAACTCCATGTAATATGGACAAGTATTCTCCCACTAAATCTTTTCATATTGAACCCTTGAGTACATACTGCCAATGTATGCTCTCTCTTTATTAGGTCAAGATACTTTCGAGAACTATCTCTATAGATCTCTGTTCCTATCACATAGGACATTTCTCTTTATTCCCTTAAAGAAGGTATTTCCATACCAGTTTCTATTCTTAGAACGTTTCATTCCTCATCATCATGTGGAATATGAATACGCTCCCACTAAATCTTTGTAATCATAGATCCCTTATTTATTTCGATATATCAGTCAAACCTTTTGACTATATAATCAAAGTAAAGACTCCAATTCTGAGATACTTGTATTTAATCAATCATATTGATTAATCTCTTGTAACTTATAGACTGCATTTGCATTAATGGAATTATAAAACCCTTTAGGTTGTGTCACGCACATAGACTCATGTTATTCCTTCAAGGAATGCAGTTTTAATATCCATATGACAAATTTCATAGTCTTCAAGTTCCAATAGCAAACATGATCCTTTATGGCCTATAGCCACTGTGATTGGTTAAATAAAATGATCATGTTCAACACCTTGAACTCACTTGAATTTATATTATCCAATCAGGTCTTCAAATATCATCCATGTCAGTCTTAACTCTTAAGACCCAATTTCACTTATGGGTCTTATCCCTATAAGTGCTACCATTAGGGTCATACCTTATTTGGTTCACATGGAAGTCATTTTGGATCTTATGGTTCAAGTCATAACTCAAAATTTGGTTCCTCAACATCATCTAGATAGATTATTAACTCATCATTATATGACCAATTAATCACCTTTGAGTTTGTAGGATATCATTATCCATCAAGATAAAGGTGGTATCTACAAGATATATTAGGTACATCTATTACATAAGGAACTTGAGAATCCACAACACTTGTGATTCTTAATCTCCTTTTGTACATTTATTTGGTGTAAAGCATGTTCTTCAGAAGAATTCTAGAAGATTAGTTATTTGTTTGATGATCATGCTCTTAATATTTAGAGTATGATTCCTTCTTTGATTTAGACATCATTATGCCTTAATCATGAGTTCTCTATGATACACTTCATAGATACTCACAAGATCCTCAAACATTTGGTTTAAGTATATCATACATTGATCATATCAAAGAATTAATACTTTTACCAAGTTTGTTCTTCATGATATTCTTGAACATTTCAAGATATTCATATTATTATTTCATTAAATACCATATCTAAAGTATTAACATTTACTATAATAGGTATGTATATACATCAATATGTATTATACCTAATAGAGTAGTCATTCTCCCACTACATCTAGTGAAGATTGACTTGTCATCATGCCTAATAAACAAGACATTGATATCTCTTAATTGTTCATTAACCAAGTGAGTCTAGTTTATCCATCAACATCGAACCTAGAGATGAATTTCTCATTCATTTGTTTAGATGATAATGCTAATTTATTGTTTGAGTCATCGATAACTTTTTAGGTATTATTGTTTTATCTCATGCATACCAAGTACCACAAGACAAATAAGGCATTGCCACAAAAGATCATAGCTTTGAAATTGAAACATGAACTTTATTGCTAGACATCCTTGTCATTACAAGATGAAGAAAAGTGCTTCTATTTATTGGCAAATTGAAATAGCAGTTTATAACTCTATTACATGCCCTTTGGGATGAAATAAACTAACTTCTATCTATGGCAACAACATTTGTTCCAATGTTGATGAGTGTTCCTTCTTGGTCCTTTCATAAAGGCCATAACTTCTTTTTAGATCCTGCACATCATATATGTTAGATCTATATCTTGGTATCATATACCTAAGATAAAGAAGCATTTTAAGTTTATTTCATAATACCTGAGGTTGAGACTTCCATCCCCTCCTTCTTTAGTTCATCTATGTAGGTAGGGCAATTTCTCTTCCAATGTCCTGGCTCATGACAATGGTGACATTTGCCTCCCTTGTTCACCCCTCCCTTGGCTTTGAGAGTTGAAAATGACTTGGATTGCTGATTAGTATCAAAACCTTTCTTTACTTTGCCCTTGCCCCTGCCTTTAGACTTTCCCTTCTTTTCGCTGATCATCATCACATATTTGGGTTTGTCTTTCTTCATCTGTGCCTCGGCTATCCTCAACATGCCCAACAACTCTGTCACTTACCTATCAAAGTTGTTCATGTTGTAGTTCATCACAAACTGATTGTAAGATACTAGAAATGATTGTAGTATCACATTAGTAGCCAACTCTTGGCTCAGAGGGAACCCCAATCAAGTTAGGTTCTCCACATACCCAATCATCTTGAGTGTGTAAGGGCCTACTGGATGTCTTCTATCATGACACACTTAAACAGTGCCTTGGAGACATCATATCTCTCTTGTCGTGCCTGGTCTTGATACATGTTTTTGAGATGTTGAACCATCTCAATGTCCATGTTCTCATGTTGTCTCTGCAACTCATAGTTTGCTGAGCACAACATCAAGCACTTCACATCAATGGCATCCTCAGTATTCTTTCTGTAAGCATCCCTTTCAGCCTTTGGTGCGATGGGAGTGGGTTGTTCTGGCTCTGGTGTATCTAGGACATAGAGTTTTTTATCTTGAGTGAGAACAATTCTCAACTTCCTAAACTAGTCATGGAAGTTGTTGCCATTTAGCTTGCCCTTCTCATGGACTGATTGCAATGAAAAGTGATTGTTGTTGGTAGCCATTTATTCTACAAAAAGAAAATTTGCAACTTTTAGTCCAAAACTCTTTTGATTTGATTTGATGTGAAAATTGACGATATTAAATTAGGTCTTTAATTAATATTTGATTCTCACTATTTTATCTCAAATTGATAACCCTCATTATCAATTCGAAATATTACAACGTACAACCTTCTATTGAGCCAAGATTCATATTTCATCTAATCATGAGTCAGTTTTGGCTGATCGCCCACAACCGGATTATTTAAGTAGGCAACCTTTGCCAATTGCATCTGAATGCAACTCTTGGATAGATGGTGTGCACAACTCTCTGTCACGATCCATATTTATGCTTCTAGGTACTTAATCTCATTAAGATCACCTAGTTAAGCCTGACCCAAAAGCCAACACGATAGACTATGTACATTGCTTTGGCAGACCTACATATATACCATCACACTTCCACAAGATGAACCGTGCACCACGCTTTGGCATAACCTACGCTTGGTCGATCAAGCTTTTCATGTGTGCTACTTATGGAAAGCAGCTAAGATGAAATATGCTTATCTATGCATATATGTATCCAATCACCACATATATAGTACGTATTATATACATGCCATATCCCACAAATAAAAACATGCAATAACGATAAAGCAGTGATTATGGCCATCCTATTGTAGTTCCTTGGAGCCACAATAAAACTACAGTCATCTAAGGTCCACATCACATGCAACCGATCATATCGATTATCCCAAAACATAGAGTATTGACGTGGATCTGATATCACTGTTGGGTTGTACATAGTCGGAGTAGGCAACAGAAACAAAAAAAATTACTTGACCATAAACCCATAACCAGCAGATCGTATAAACATCTATGTAATGGGAAGAATGGTTTTAGAGAGTTATATCTGCACCTGAGGCTTGCTCAACGACTGTACCTCACAACAAGTAAGGTCTTAAACCATATGTATTTGATGGTGTCTTGCAACTCCTGATTTTGACCCAAACTGTGGTTGACTGTCGTGCTCTAGAGAGATAGAAGTCTCCCACCTCTATAGATAGTCCACACAGACTACTAGGAACTCTAGTCATCTTGAAGAATGGACCAGAAGGAGTTGTCCCCTTCTGTCAATGTACTAGTCACCGACACACTCTCCCTCCACCAGTCACTTTTTTACAGTTGTCTTTCCCTCGTTGTTCCTCCGCTGGACGGGTAGAACTTGCATGGGATCTCTCAGTTACCAAAACTAGTGAGGACAACAACTTTACAGAGCAACTGATGTTCTGAGTAGAGTGTCTGGAGAAGCCCCCTATACCCCTCTATTTATAGTAGAGGGCAGGGTTAGGGTTCCCAGTCTGTGTGAGAGTAGAAGGGTCTGAAATTTCTATGAACGATTTGCACTGTGGCAGGCGAACCGGTCGGTTCACTCATGAACTGGTCGGTTGGGAGTGTGAGCCGATCGGTTCACCCAATAAACCGGTCATTTCACTTCCCAGACTTGCCTACAATTGACTTTCCTATTTTGTTTCTAATTAATGCAAAGATTAATTCTTGTCCCAATCAAATTGAGCAAGTGAAATGAAAAACTTTTCTCACGAATCATGACAAACCAACCCTGCTCGTTTGGTCTAGTTGAACCAATCGATTCACCAGAGTGAACTGATCATCTTACTGGCCATGAGCCAATCGATTCACCAAGTGAGCTGGTCGTTTGGTGGTCCAGATTGTGCATAACACAATCAATTCAGTTCTCTGGGCTTACGTTTGATATTTATCAAATCAATCAGAGCATATGCCAATCCAATCATCATATGATTGGCTCTCTGGGCATACATACCAACATTTATTATCTAGATCCTAAGGGTGACAAAATAGACGATGTGGAACATGATTTGAAAAGGGCATTATCATGTGATTAAATTTTATATTTATATCAGTGAACACACACACACACATATGTGTATATATATTACATGATTATTTACTAATGTCAATTCAATGTTCTACATTAATATATATGGAGTAAAATATTTTAAAAAAGATGGAGGAAAGGTGGACACAAAAAAAGAAAGTTATAGTTTGGAATAATATCGAGGTAGTTTTCTGAATCCAATGCATATTTATGCCAACTATGCTTACTTTTATTTATTAACCTTTTGTATGTTGAAATTATAGTGTTTTGTACAAGACAAAGGTTTGAAATGCACATACTACATGATGCGACATATGGACATGGTTGTCAGATATACGACAACAGACATCAGTGGGATACATAATGTAATCCACATATATATAATCTTGATCATCATAAGTATACAGTCTCATTAGATAATATGAACATATCAAACTTATTAATTATATATGTCATTATCTTTGCAGGTGTTCATAATGAAATACTTCTCTACATGAGAAAATCTACTAGACGTACACATGCACTATATGAGAGAACAACTAGAAAAGACACGATAACAATGGACATAAGCCTTCGAAAGGGAAGTGAACTTATGAATTTAATTGGGATAAAGAAGATGAAGAAGAACTTTGAATTTTATTATACATGTGGTGCTTATGACTTTTTGCAACTCTAAATTTGATGCATGCATATATAAATGATGATCTATATATACATGTGTGTGAATATGAAGATAAATGAATGAATGTTTCTACATGTCATGAGAATGAACTGGGTATATATGTAAATGAAGTAACATGTGTGTGAATGAATGTGAAGATGAATGAATTATGATTACACATGTGATGAAATGGAATTGGAGAATGAATAAAATTATGTGCATATATATTATGTTTGTTATTGTAGGTTTGGTGGTATGTTGTTAAGCTGAACTCACAGGATGTCATTAACCTACAGTTCAGAAATGAACATCCTATTGACTAGCCGGGCCTATTATTTGAAAAAAAAACTAAAACTTAGTCATTGTTTGTATCAAAAAAATGACACTATAGGCCTTAGTCATCAATTTTAGTAAAATAACTGACATTAAAGGACAAAACCAAAACATCTGTGATGGACAACACAACCTCACTGGGTAGTAGGTCATAGTCATCTATTTTTTGATATAACTATCACTGTAAATTAAAATCATCGGTTATTTGTCCTGCAACTGGCACTGTACATCATGATAGGTGTCAATTTTTTAGGAACTGATGATGTCGGGTCCTTTACCAGTTACAAATGTGACATGGTATGGCTATATAGACATTGGTTTTTGTCATACAACTGATGCCTAGGACCCCAATCTATGTCAGTTTCTTTTTCCCATACAACCGACGTTGGATCTCTGGCGTCAATTTTGCCTTCCCCTAAGAACTGACTTCTTAGACCTGTGGC
The DNA here is from genome assembly GCA_963693085.1 of Alisma plantago-aquatica. Classification (NCBI taxonomy): domain Eukaryota; kingdom Viridiplantae; phylum Streptophyta; class Magnoliopsida; order Alismatales; family Alismataceae; genus Alisma; species Alisma plantago-aquatica. The sequence continues at coordinate 597,366,228 of OY856411.1, forward strand.
TATAGTGTCACCCACTTAGGTGTCAGTTTTTAACCAAACGTTATAGGGTTGTTTTAACCTACGCCTAAGATGGTTTTTGTACTAGTGACCTTTTAGAACAACCACTAGAGGTGGATATCAATACTTCATTACCTTCATTGATGATTTCTGCAGGTATGGCTATGTTTATTCAATGAAACATAAGTTAGAAACTCTTGAAAAGTTCAAGGAGTTTATGAATGAAATACAAAACCAATTTGGTAAAAGCATTAAGGCACTTCATTCTGATCGAGGTGTAGAATACTTAAACTAAGAGTTTGAGAACCTTCTTAGAGCCCATGGGATTGTATCCTAGTGGACTCCACCTAGAACACCTTAGAATAATGGTGTATCAGAAAGAAGAAATCACACATTACTAGATATGGTGTAATCAATGATGAGTTTAGCTGATCTTCCAACTACCTTCTGGGGATATGCTCTACAAACCACCATGTTTACACTAAACCAAGTACCATCTAAATCGGTTTAAAAGACACCTTATGAGATATGGAGTTGGAAGTGTTCCAAAATGTCTTTTGAGGATTTGGGGGTGTGTCAGCTTATGTCAAGAAAATATTTCTGGAAAATCTTAGCCCAAGGTCTGATAAATGTTACTTTGTTGGATATCCCAAACAATACATGGGATACTACTAGTATAATCCATTTGACAACAAAGTGTTTGTTGCTAGAGATATTGCATTCCTAGAAAATGAATTTATTTCTAAAGGAATCAGTAAGAGGCAAGTGGAACTCAAAGAGGTTCAAGACCAACATGGAATCTCAAATTCCTCAGGTAACACAAGAACCTCATAGGTATAATAGGACACACCTTGAGCCTAAAAGATTTGGATATCTTGTGACACAAGAAGGTAGTGAATTGGTCATAGATGAAGAGCCAATATCATATTGAGATGCTATTGAGGGACCAAAGTCTGAGAAATGGCTTGAGGCCATGAGATTTGAGATGGAATCCATGTATACCAACAAAGTATGAACTTTGGTGGATCTACCTGAAGGGGTAAACCCCACAGGGTGCAAATGGGTTTTCAAGAAGAAGACCGATATGGATGGAAAAGTTCAAACCTATAAGGGCAGATTGGTTGCAAAGGATTTCATACAAGTTCAAGGTGTTGACTATGATGAAACCTTTTCTCTAGTGGCCATGGTTAAGTCCATCAGGATCATGCTTGATATTGTAGCTTATCATGATTATGAGATTTAGCAAATAGATTTCAAAACCATATTCCTTAACATGATACTTCTTGAGGATGTATATATGACACAACTTGAGGGTTTTATAAATCCAAAGGATGTAAATAAAGTTTGTAAGCTACAAAGGTCAATCTATGATTGACGCAAGCATCTCGGAGCAAAAATCTTCATTTTGATGAGACAATCAAAGAGTTTGTCTTTGTTCAAAATAATGATGAACCTTGTGTGTACATGAAGGTTAGTGGGAGCATAGTAATCTTCCTCATATTTTATGTAGATGACACACTATTGATGGGGAATGACATCCCTACTTTACAAAAGGTATAGACATGGCTTGGAAATACATTTTATATGAAAGACTTGGGAGAAGAATCCCACGTCTTGGGGATAAAGATCTATAGAGATAGACCCAAGAGGCTTATTGGACTAAGTCAAAGCACATTCATTGACAAAGTAATGAAGCAGTTCAACATGGAGAACCCAAAGAGAGGAAACTTTCCTATGCGTCACGGAGTCCCTATATCTAGAGCATAATGTCCCAGTTCTTGTGAAGAAATGGAACACATGAGTTTGATTCCATATGCCTCAACAATTGGATCAATCATGTATGCAATATTGTGTACCCATCCAGACGTCTTGTATGCCTTGAGCATGAAAAGGAGATATCCGTCAGATCTAGGTGAAGCTCATTGGATAGCCATGAAGAACATCCTCAAGTACTTGAGAAGGACCAAGGATAAGTTCTTAATCTACAAAGGAGAGGAAGAGTTGGTAAAGGGTTGAAATGATGCAAGTTTCCGGACTGATCAAGATGATTACAAAATAGAATCAAGATTCATGTTTTATCTAAATAATGAAGTTGTAAGCTGGAAGAGTTCCAAGCAAGAGACAATTGTTGATTCTACAACAGAGGCCAAGTATATTGCTGCATCAAATGCAACAAAGGAGGTTGTATCAATCACGAAGTTCATTACAAAACTTCGAGTCATTCCAAGCATCAACAATGCAACTGGGCTATATTGTGACAATAATGGATCTATTGCACAAGCTAAGGAACCCAAATTGCATAAACGTCGAAGCATATACAAAGATTGTTCCATCTCATACGAGAGATAGTAGAGCAAGGAGATGTAAAGATTTACAAAGTACCAATTGAGAACAATGTTGCTAACCCCTTAACAAAGGCACTTTCATAGCAAGTCATGTAAGGTCACTCACAATAAGATTGTGGGTGATTGACTCTAAGTGTGATTGCAATGACATAATTTGTAAATGATTTGATTAATAAATAAAGGCAAGCTTCCAATTTATTTTGTTTAATTCAATTATGAGATAACGATGTAACATTATAAATGTGTAGAGGATAATATTACTCAATGACGTATGTCTTCAAGTATGTGACTTGAGGAAATGAGATCATATGAATGTTAAGAGTACACACACACACACACACACATATATATATATATATATATTCTCATTATGTCCATGCTCAGTTGTTATTGTGAAAGGTTGATGGACGACAATAACAAATAAGATCAGAGTGTGAGTTAGTTGATGATAGAATCTCATTAGTCATGATATGTCTATATTAAACCAAGCACATAGATACATGTTGGAGAACAATATATCAGACAGACCCACCGTGAGACTGATGATGGAATTCATAGTCAACTCTCACAGTGATGGTGGTGGTTGGAGTTCTTAGACTTGAAATCACTTCACTCATCACATGTCGTTCGGTATGCTTTGACATCATCAAACACACTCCTAAAACATGGGTTGTTATGATAGTGATGCTTGGGTGAGTGTGACACATGGTCATAGACTGTGAGTGATAGAGATGATATTTGTCCCTCCTACAGGAGTATCATATCCTAGGCCTCTTGATTAGCAAGACTGAGAAATGCATGGCCATTCACATGTGTGTCAATATGTGATATTGAGCTTACATATATCTCATCTAGTCTACTCTTGGTTGAAGAAACAAGATTGAATGATGAAGAGGGTGACTACTCCATGCCTCGAGTTCAATCTGGATATCAATGACAAAGGAACTATACAAATATTGTAACACCATACACAGATTGTAGGTTGAAGTTGTTTCCCAACTTTCCATTTACTTAGCTAGCATTGATGTGCGACTAGGCACCACTCATTGCTTGTGATGTCATAAGTTGTTATGGACATTCACTGCCAATATAATAAGGAACCTATAAGGTCACACACATAGGTCTCGACCTAGAAGAGGAGTTTAATGTTGAATGGTGATTGAATTGATTACCAAATGCATTTAGGTAATTGATTCACATAACAAGTCAGTTGGCTACATTGCCAAATCATTGACTCACAGGGTGAGATGACCGTATGGAGTGACAAATGGACATCTCAAGGGTTGAGATGGGGTGTTTGGAGAGCCAAACTGATTCAAGTTGAATTTGACTATGGGTTTAACTGATTGGCTCGGCTCGTCTCACTAGACGACCGGTTGGGTGAGTGAGACGGCTGTTTGGCATGGGTGAGATCACTTGGTTTGGCTGAGGGAAGGTTCTATATACTTTCCTGTATTTGTTTCCATTGCACATTACTTGTTGTCCAAGGAATTATTGTTCAATATTAATGGAAACAAATTGCCATTTTTTATGCAATTGGGAAACTGTGAATTGACTATCTCACAGTAAGAGATGACCTTCTCGCATGCCAGACAACTAATTGGGATACCAGATGACCTTTTCGGTTGTCACAGGTTGTGAAAATTCAAGATCTTCCGGTCCCTTCCACTCCCACACAGACTGAGAACCCAGATCCTAACCCCTCATATAAATAGAGGGGTACTGGGGGATTCCTGGAGTACAACATAGGTAATTGAGAATTAGTTTCTCTGATAATTATTATCCTCTCTGGTTTTAGTAACTAAGAGAGCCCAAACAAGTCCTACCCAACTAGGGTGGGATAGCTAGGGAAAGAAAAACTTAGATCATTGGTTTGAGATAGCAAGTTGGTGACTAGTACACCAATGAAGAGACAACTCCTTCCTATCCATTATACCAGGATGACAAGAGTTTTAAGCAGTCTATGTAGACCTCTATAGAGGTGGGAGGCTGTTGTCTACCTCTAGGATAACAACGTCAACCAACAATCCATTGTGAGAGGAGTTGCTACAGATGACGACATTCAAGGCTACAATCCGTGGTATAGACCAGGAGGTGTAGCAGTTAGACGAGTCCCAATGCAACTAGAAGATAGTTGTGCATCTACGATAATGAGGAGATGTCATTGGACTTGCTCCAGGACCAGATATATCCTTAAAACCATCTTTCCTATCTTGTAGTAATTGACGCAATCTACTGGCTTATGGGGAATATGGTAGATAATTTTTTTGTTTCTGATGCCTATTCTGTAGCCATATTTCCCTACAGAAATGAAGGCCGACACAAAGTAAGATAAAAGTTTCCTTTTCTAGCACAACAAGTTAAAATCATAGTGCATGCAAGTCATACATATACTCCTGCAATTTTTAAAATGTTACAAAGTGAACTATGACTGACATGGGATTGTGAGTTGTGTTCTCTTAGTGTTACAAAATCAATTCCAACTTATAAGGTTGTCCCTCCCAAGAAGTCTCTATTCTATATCATTACATATGACTTGACAAAGGGATCCATTGAATGTATCTACAAAAAATGGAATTTTGTTGGAATTTATGTTCACATGCACTGGAAGTTCTTTTGTTTATTATGATAATAGAGTTCCAATAAGTATGTATAAAAAATGGACACAAAATGCCAAAAAAAATTCAAGTCAGGAAAAGATCTTGCATTTTACATTAAACATCTTGCATTTTACATAATTTACAAATAGCATCATGATACAAATAATTATGTCATTTGTATATGCAAATTGTTGCACATGTTGCATTGACTGAAGAAACTTAATGTGGGCTCTGATCTCCAAACCATGACATAAACACGATTAAAACGTAGCGGAAGCGAATCGGTAATCAGCGGATGACAAAAATCACGGGAAATTAAAACTTTTCGAGACAAGAGCTTGGATCCATAAAAGCTTCTTTCATAAAGAGAGATAAACTGTTTACATCTCAGGATAATTACTTCTTGAGTAATTATATACATCAAGATACAAAATCTCAAGATCACTATACAAAAGACTCCAAGACCTGAGAGTACAGAGGACACATAGGACCGACTCTAACTACACCATATGGCAGGACAATCTCCACCTGAGATTACTGCTGCCCCTGATGCTGCTGCTGAGACTGATCACCTGTAGGCTGGTTCCTTCGTCTCCGACGTCCACCGAAAAAGTTGAAGCCTACGGGGTGAGACAATCATACATAATTGTCCCAGCGAGAGTTATAACTCTTTGCCAGAAGCTTTATTATAACATCAAAGAATATTCTAAATAGTAAAACCTTCAAAGCATTCCGTAACAGTTGCAGGTATAACAAGATCTCAACCATTTAGGAGATATGGAGAATATAAACACTATTGCAATGTAACATCAATCAACTAACTTGGAGTTATCTCTAACAAGTTATACTACATGGTTGATTATGTTTTACAAACAACATTATGCCCTGTGGAGATGAGGCTTACCACTCATACTCCAACTGATCGCTGAGAATTCACATCAGTATCATACATAGGTCATTAAGAGAGCCGAATTCTCACGACCTTCACCTTCCTCTGTCAGTAAGAGGATCACTTGTAGGACATCTCGTGTCTCTACTACTATAGCTCACCAGGGTAAACTGGTCCTTCGCTATTCTAGAGTCACAGTAGCGTTCTGTACTCTCTTCGTCATCAGGAGGTTTCATGTTTACCTACCACTGATACAGATATCTGTGCTTTCTTCGTCATCAGGAGGTTTCATGTTTACCTACCACTGATACGATATGGAAATATAGTGAAGGATGGATGGATTACACATCTACATCACTTCCTACACTAGGATGTAAGGTTCTACACATCCATGTACCCCACATACTCAAAAGTATGTGCTCCAGGAGTTCCCTGAGGAAAACCTGTTTCACCATCACTTAATTTCTGACAATGATGGATCTATGATCAGGGCGCTACATTATAATTGATTAGTTAGGTACATTCAGTATTCTTTAACAACATACATTGTTCTTCAAACAATAACAATAGCATAGCAGCTATAAAAGAAGTATACTAAATGTAACAGGCCTAACTCATATCAATCATCATTTCTCATTATCCTCGTCACAAGTCATCTCTAAGGCATGACCTTGATGGTATTCATGGCTCTCATAGCCCATTATCAGCATATGATGCCACTGGCAAGGCATCAGATTACTTTACTTATTCATAAGGCTAACAACATGCCTTTAATGAATATAACGTCAACATCCATACCTGGATATGATTACCTTCATATCAGAACCTGCATGGTTAATACATCTGATAAAGGTAATACAACAATAAGGAATGTACTTCCTACTCTTGTCATAAGAGTTAAATCTCTAATTCACATCAAATAGAGTTTATTACTCAAAAGCATGCCATTTCCCTTGAATTAGGGTTTACTATTCACATTACATGTCATCACCCTTGAATTAGGGTTTACTATTCACATCAAGGTGAATTAAACTCATAACATCATCATGTATGAGTAACATCTTCATTGATACTCTTGGATTAGTTAAAGGTTCATCATTTATCATAATTAGGGTTTCTATGATCTCACACAGGTGGATCATACCCTAATTATGCTCATTCCTGTGCATTGGAGATGCTTTAGTTGAGTTTCTACTTAAAAAAAAATACTTTCTCTTTCTAGAAGTACTTTCTCTCTCTAGAAGTACTTTCTCTCTCATCATAATGTTAGGTGATGTCAACATCACTCTAAAACAGGTTGGATTGAGGCATCATAGGCTAACATAGCCAAAAACATCATCATTATGTGATTAGAGTTACTTCCTCTCTCTAGGGTACTTTCTCTCTCTAGAGTACTCTCTCTTTCATCATACTAATGGTTGATGGTAACATTAGACTAGATCAAGTTGGATATAGTCATTATGACTAAAAACATCATTCTCATGTAATTAGGGTTTGAATTGAGCAAGGTATAACTTAATTGACCCTTCAGGGGTATTTTGGTAATTCACCCCAATGATCATCATTATGGTCAAAACCTTAGTTAATCAACCCCTTACTATCCTAGATTATCATTAGGGTTTGATTTGGGCAACATTGAACCATTTACATCATCAAATGATTGAATGAGGTCAACCTTGAATCACATTGATTGATTTCAATCATTAATCATCAATTGAGTTGAGATCGGTTGAAAGTGTTGACCGTTTGCCCACTTTGACTTTCCAAGACCGCGAGCCTCCTTCTAACTCCAAGACCGCGAGCCCCCTTAGGCTTCAATACCGCGAGCCATCATGCATTCAAGACCGCGAGCCATCATGCATCCAAGACCGCGAAGACTCCAAATTGGAGTTGAGACCGCGAGGGTCATGAAGACCGTTTAGCTAGTTTGACCTCAGGACCGCGAGGCCCTTCACGGTCTTGAGACCGCGAGACTCCTCTCGGTCTTGAGACCGTGAGCCCCCTCAAGGTCTTGAGACCGCGAGCCCTCTCACGGTCTTGAGACCGCGAGGCTCTCAAGGTCTCAACCGTTTGGTCCATCAACAAAATCAATAAAGCAATCAATGGTGTCAAATGATGTTGAAGCCCTCAAAAGGTCAAAGCTATGTTGACCACCTATGGATTGGGTCAATTAAGGTTATTCTTAACCAATTGGTCATTCAATTGTCCCTCAATTGTTGACCAATTATGATTGAAATCTATTCAATTAGGATCTATCAATGTTCACCCATCAACACTCAACAATGTGCATCAACACAAGGTTGAACCCTCCAATTGAGCTCCAATTGGGCCCAAACTTGGCCCAAACGGTCTTGAGGTCATGTGGGTGGACCCCACATGGTCTTGAGACCGTGTGCCCAAGATTTCATTAAAATCTAAGGTGATTTGATAGAGATTGAACCATGATTGGGTCACTAAATCAGTATTTTAATCAATTGATAACTTATTTGCGATTGGGTCCTCAATTGGTCAAAATACTTAACCCTAGACCTTCAAACGGTCTTGGGTGATTGTCCTCTCGGTCTTGAGACCGTTTGGATGAGTTCCAAACGGTCTTGAGACCGTTTGCCCATCCAATTTTTGGATTCTAGTGCAAATTCATCAAGGTCAGACCCATTGAGTTGATGATCATGTCAATATTTAATTGCAATGTAATTTGGTGTAATTGTACCTTCAATTGGTCAACTATCCTTGACCCCAGACCTCCAAACGGTCTTGGTTGATTGCCCTCGCGGTCTTGAGACCGTTTGGTGACCCCCAAATGGTCTTGAGACCGTTTAGGTCAATCAACCCTAAAAACCCTAATTAGGTCCCCATAATTTAGTACTGATTTTATCTAGGGTTAGCCCTAGTATTCACCCTTCAACTCTTAGCCCGTTTGGAATTAGACCATCAAACTTGGTGAGTTGTTAATTAACATTATTTTGAACAGTAATCTCATACGGTCAACGCTTAGTCAACGACCTTACACGGTCTTGAGACCGTTTGCCCAAAAAGGCAATTTCAGACCGTTTGAAAATCAGTAATAAATTCATTTAAAGTTGTCACTTAAAAAGGTCATATCGCCCGATTCCCTTGGAGTTAGCCTCCCAAATTTTGAGGGTAATTAACCTATATAATTAGACACAAATTTCTTATACGGTCCACGCTCGGTCAATGGGGCCAAAAGGTCTTGTAGACCGTTTTCCCTGTCGCGGTCTCGAGACCGTTTGCTCACCTCGCGGTCTTGAGTCCGAGAGAGAAAACTGTTGGGACCGTTTAAGAAAGTGAAAAGCGGTGGGTTTTTCTTGTAAATCACGCCTTAATCTCCTAGATCAAGAACAGTACGAATATCCCATGGATTTGCTTGCAAAATAGCAGGGAAAAGTAGGGAAATACTAAGAGCTATCATCAAATCGCATATAAAGATGCACATAGTAAAGCATGGGTTTAGAGTTATAAAACCCGCCTAAAGCTTGCTTCTTGAGCTCCAAGCTTTCAAGTTCCAAGCTCTAATAGCGTCCTTGAGTTCTTACAGGTTGTCCAAGGTGAAAACTCCAAGGAAGGATGAAAAGAGACGGCTAGAAAGGTAGGGTTTCAAGAGTTAGCCATGAAGATGACCTTGAATTCGAGTTTTAACCATGGAATTAGGCAAGAAGAGGGGTTTAAACCTACCTTGCACCCCTTGTTCGTCCTCCTTAGCTCCAAGGCAGTCCTTGGTCGTCTTTGGTGAAATGAAACAGTAAGGGAACGAAGGATAAGTTCCCTTGCAACTAAGGGAAGGAGAGCTTATATACATGGGGTAGGATTTTCAACATTAGTTCATAAGTTGTCCATAAATACAACTAGGTCCCTCCTTCTTTACTTGATCGTCCCTTCCTCTTTATTCTAAGGACAAACCTTCTCTTAAGGTCTTAGGAAAAGAAGGTAAAGGAGAGCAAGCTAATAATGAGGTACATACATAAAGAGATATTACACATATACCCTGATTATTCAATCACAAGGCATATTTCATAACTTGATAACTCAATTGAGGTGACTTCCTCATCGTTTCTTCTATTAATGATGGCAAGAGTCTAAAGAGATACTTTACATGGATTTCGTCCCCGAAATCGATAAAACATACTAAGAGAAAAGGGCAGGATACTTCCTTCTCATCTCATCCTCTAACTCCCAAGTGGCTTCTTCAATACCACGATGGTTCCAGAGGACTTTCACAAGACTTATATCTTTCTTCTTTAACTTTTTAATTCGTTTATCAAGGATTGACACTGGTCCCTCCTCATAGGATATGTCATCATTCAATTCTACCTCCATAGGTTGTAGAACTGACTCGGTGTCTGGGTGACATTTCTTCAACATAGAAATGTGAAACACAGGATGTAACCTCTGTAATTCTGGGGGAAGCTCTAGTTTATATGCTACCTTTCCAATCCGTTCAATGATTGGATAAGGCCCCATATATCTAGGAGCTAACTTCCCTTTCCTTCCAAAACGAAGGACCCCTTTCCAAGGTGAGACCTTAAGATACACTCTGTCTCCAACCTGGAACTCTAAGGGTCTACGACGTTTATTAACATAAGATTTCTGCCTATCCTGAGCAGTCTTAATCTTATGTTGTATAACTTTAATCTTTTCCGTGGTTTGCTGCACCAAGTCAGGACCTAACAGCTGGTGCTCACCAGTTTCAAACCAACACAAGGGTGATCTACAACGTCTACCATATAAGGCTTCATAAGGTGCCATATCAATACTATGCTGATAGCTATTGTTATAGGCAAACTCTATCAAGCTTAGGTGTAGATCCCAACTTCCGGTGAACTGGAGAACACATGCTCTCAACAAGTCTTCTAGGGTCTGTATGGTCCTTTCCAACTGTCCATCAGTCTACGGATGAAAGGCCGTACTAAACCTTAGCTTGGTGCCTAAGGCTCTGTGTAACTGTTCCCAAAAACGACTCGTAAACTGAGGACCTCTGTCAGAAACTATTGTGACAGGAACTCCGTGCAAACGCACTATCTCTTGAACATACAACTCTGATAACCTTTCAGCAGAATAGGTTGTTTTGACAGGTAAGAAATGTGCTGTCTTACTCAACCTATCAACAATTACCCAAATGGAATCATGTCCTTTGCTTGTCCTGGGTAGGCCAACAACAAAGTCCATGGTTACATGGTCCCACTTCCACTGTGATATGGGTAAAGGTTGCATTGTTCCTGCAGGCTTCTGGTGTTCAGATTTAACTTGCTGACACACATGACACCTCAGAACAAACTCTGCAACGTCCTTCTTCATCCCTGGCCACCAATACAGATCCTTCAAATTCCGATACATCTTGGTGCTCCCTGGATGCATAGCATACATGGAAGAATGGGCTTCTTCCAGGACTAACTTCCTCAAGTTGTCCACATCTGGCACTATCATTCTTCCATTATAACAAGATACTTGATCTTTTGAGTCATGAAAACCATCTTGCTTCTCATTTCCATACTCAGATCTTATATGTTGAACTGCAGCATCACCTAGCTGTGCTTCTTTAATCTGCTCTCTTAGGGTAGGTTTAATATGCATCTCAGCTAACAAACCGGCTAGCAATGACACCTTCAACTGTACATTGTCTTGCCTTAAAGAGATAAGCATATCTCTCCTAGAGCATACTAAAGAGTTTAGTTGTGCTCTATTCATGGTTGATGTTGCTGATTTCCTACTCAAGGCATCTGCAACAACATTGGCCTTACCTGGATGGTAATTAATTGTACAGTCGTAGTCCTTGATTAACTCCATCCAGCGACGTTGCCTCATGTTGAGCTCATGCTGAGAGAAGATATACTTAAGGTTTTTGTGGTCTGTGAAAATCTGGAATGTTTCTCCGTAGAGATAATGCCTCCATATCTTCAAGGCATGAACCACAACAGCTAACTCCAGATCGTGTGTTGGATAATTCTCCTCGTGTTTCTTAAGCTGTCGGGAAGCAAAAGAAATCACTTGTTTATCCTGCATCAACACACATCCTAGTCCATTTTTGGAAGCATCACAGAAAACTATATACCCTTTTCCTTGTTCAGGTAGCACTAGAACAGGTGCACTTGTCAACCTCTCCTTCAGCAGCTGGAAAGATTGTTGACACTTATCACTCCAGGAAAAAGAAACATCTTTCCGGGTTAACTTGGTCAAAGGTAAAGCTATAGAACTAAAGTTCTTAATGAACCTTCGATAATAGCCAGCTAACCCCAAGAAACTTCGAATCTCCGTCGGTGTTTTCGGTTGTTCCCATTGTAGAACATATTCTACCTTTGTAGGGTCAACACAAATTCCCGATGCGGATATTACATGTCCAAGAAAAGATACCTCCGGCAGCCAGAACTCACACTTGCTAAACTTAGCGTACAACTTATGTTCTCTTAGCAAGGTCAAAGCTTGGCGAAGATGCTGCTCATGCTGCTGAGCATCCTTACTATAAATCAGAATGTCATCTATGAAGACGACAACACACTGATCAAGGAAAGGTCGAAAAACTCTATTCATGAGTTCCATAAATGCAGCTGGTGCATTGGTTAGTCCAAACGACATAACCGTGAACTCATAGTGACCATATCTTGTCCTAAAGGCAGACTTGGATATGTCACTATCCTTAATACGGAGTTGGTGATATCCAGACCTCAAGTCTATCTTTGAAAAGACTGTTGCACCACGCAACTGGTCAAAGAGATCATCAATCCTCGCAGAGGATACTTATTCTTTATTGTTACTTTATTGAGTTGTCTGTAGTCGATGCACAACCGCATTGACCCATCTTTCTTTTTAACAAACAAGACCGTAGCACCCCAAGGTGAAGTACTTGGTCGGATAAAACCTCTCTCAAGTAGCTCTTAAAGCTATTTCTTGAGTTCTGCCATTTCGGCAGGCGCCATTCTATACGGAGTTTGAGCCATGGGTTTCGTATCTGGGATCAGATTAATTTCAAAATCAATCTCCCGAGGTGGTGGTATACCAGGAAGTTCTTCAGGAAACACATCCTCGAATTCCCTGACTATGGGAACTTCAGCAGGATTGGTCCTTTCCTTGGTAACATCTACCATATGGGCTAAGAATGCATAACATCCTTGCCTCAACAGCTTATCAGCAACCATAGCTGATACAAGACAGGTGGGCAGAATCTTTCTTTCTCCTTGAAAGATCCATGTGTTGCTTTCATTAGCAAACACAACCAACTTGGACTCACAATCCAAGACAACTCTATACCTTTCTAAGGTATCCATCCCGAGGATTATATCAAATCCCTGCATATCAAGTGGTATAAGATCCACTTGAATGCGATGGTCAGAAAAGAAGAGGATGTAGGGAGAACATACCTCCTGCAAAACGGCAGACCCACTTATCGGAGTCTCTAACAACAAACTATATGTCCTATGACTAACAGTCATATTGCAGTTACGAATCACTTCACGAGTGATGAAAGAGTGCGTAGCACCCGGATCAATCAGAACGGATACAATACAGGATGTAGACATATCAGAATATAAAAGTTTCATCTGACCTGCCACTACCCGTGGATTGACCACTGCCTCAGGTGGGTTCATAGCATAGAACCTCACAGTCGCCTGGTGTTGAGGTGGTGTTGATGATCCAGCTTGAGACGCTTGTCCACGTCCTTGAGCTGCTCCTTGATGTTGTCTATTCTGAGATCCCTGTTGATTCTGTCTCGGGGGTTGTTGTGTCACACCGACAGGTCTAGAACGACAATCCTTCATCAAGTGTCCCACCTTACCACAGTTGTAGCAACTCTTCTCCTGTTGCTGTGGTCTGGGTGGTCCAGTAACTAACACTGATGCAGAACTGTGCGTCCCTTGAAGCGGTTGACTCCGTCCTCTACCTCTGCTTGGTGTCCATTGAGTTTGAAAACTCGATCTGGGTGGTGGAGGGTTAGGTGCAGAGAATCTAGGTCTCTTGGAATCCCTAGATGAAGAACCCTGGAACTGTGGATATCTTTTATGGGTTTGTCTTTTCTCAACCACAAATCTCTCTATCCTTCGGACTGACTCAACGAAGGTAGAGAATCTCTCTCTGTTTTCTAAGACAGACACAGGGGTTGACATATCAGAATTCAAACCCTTTTCGAATCTTCTGATTCTTTCCTCATCCGTAGCAGCCATGTGCGGACAGAACCGCAACAACTCCATGAACTTAGCTTCATACTCACTAATGTTCATCATAACCTGCCTTAGTTTCTCAAACTGAGAGATCTTCTCATCTAGGAAGGTCTTTGGAAAATATCTATTGATAAATTCCCGACGAAACTCTTCCCATGAGAACTCTACTCCAGGTCTCTTCTGCTCTTCCATGTTCCACCAGTGACCAGCACTGCCTTTGAGAAGATAGACAGCATGTCTAACCTTCTCAGCTTCCGGAATCATAAGAATCCTGAAAGCCTTCTCCAACCCTGTCAACCATAAGTCAGCATCTGCAGGGTCGGCAGTTCCGAAGTACTCGGTAGCTCCAACACGACGAAGTCGTTCGAATGTCTTACCAATACCTTGTGCTTCAGGCTGGACAGGTGCCCTAGGTGTAGGAATGGGCATCCTATCGGTTATATGTGTCATGGCAGTCATGAACTGCCCGAACATCGTCTGTACAGCTGGATCACACATGTCAGCTGGGTCAAACTGGGGTGGCTCTCTTGGCGACTCAGGTGCAGGTTGTTCTATTCTCGGAACTCTTGCACCGCCTCGAGGTGCACTAGCACTACTTTCTGCCACGTGCTCATCGTGATGTTCTGACATTCTTATGTATCTTCTTCTCTTGAGGAGCAGAAGATTCTATTAGATGAGGAAGGAGTACTAAAGGTAGACTCAACATCCTAAGTCCTATGCCTCTGTAGACTCAACTGAAGCTGGAGCTCTGATACCACTAATTGTGGGCTCTGATCTCCAAACCATGACATAAACACGATTAAAACGTAGTGGAAGCGAATCGGTAATCAGCGGAAGACAAAAATCACGGGAAATTAAAACTTTTCGAGACAAGAGCTTGGATCCATAAAAGCTTCTTTCATAAAGAGAGATAAACTGTTTACATCTCAGGATAATTACTTCTTAAGTAATTATATACATCAAGATACAAAATCTCAAGATCACTATATAAAAGACTCCAAGACCTGAGAGTACAGAGGACACATAGGACCGACTCTAACTACACCATATGGTAGGACAATCTCCACCTGAGATTACTGCTGCCCCTGATGCTGCTGCTGAGACTGATCACCTGTAGGCTGGTTCCTTCGTCTCCGACGTCCACCTAAAAAGTTGAAGCCTACGGGGTGAGACAATCATACATAATTGTCCCAGTGAGAGTTATAACTCTTCGCCAGAAGCTTTATTATAACATCAAAGAATATTTTAAACAGTAAAACCTTCAAAGCATTCCGTAACAGTTGCAGGTATAACAAGATCTCAACCATTTAGGAGATATGGAGAATATAAACACTATTGCAATGTAACATCAATCAACTAACTTGGAGTTATCTCTAACAAGTTATACTACATGGTTGATTATGTTTTACAAACAACATTATGCCCTGTGGAGATGAGGCTTACCACTCATACTCCAACTGATAGCTGAGAATTCACATCAGTATCATACATAGGTCATTAAGAGAGCTGGATTCTCATGACCTTCACCTTCCTCTGTCAGTAAGAGGATCACTTGTAGGACATCTCGTGTCTCTACTACTATAGCTCACCAGGGTAAACTGGTCCTTCGCTATTCTAGAGTCACAGTAGCGTTCTGTACTCTCTTCGTCATCAGGAGGTTTCATGTTTACCTACCACTGATACGGATATCTGTGCTTTCTTCGTCATCAGGAGGTTTCATGTTTACCTACCACTGATACAATATGGAAATATAGTGAAGGATGGATGGATTACACATCTACATCACTTTCCTACACTAGGATGTAAGGTTCTACACATCCATGTACCCCACATACTCAAAAGTATGTGCTCCAGGAGTTCCCTGAGGAAAATCTGTTTCACCATCACTTAATTTCTGACAATGATGGATCTATGATCAGGGCGCTACATTATACTTGATTAGTTAGGTACATTCAGTATTCTTTAACAACATACATTGTTCTTCAAGCAATAACAGTAGCATAGCAGCTATAAAAGAAGAATACTAAATGTAACATGCCTAACTCATATCAATCATCATTTCTCATTATCCTCGTCACAAGTCATCTCTAAGGCATGACCTTGATGGTATTCATGGCTCTCATAGCCCATTATCAGCATATGATGCCACTGGCAAGGCATCAGATTACTTTACTTATTCATAAGGCTAACAACATGCCTTTAATGAATATAACGTCAACATCCATACCTGGATATGATTACCTTCATATCAGAACCTGCATGGTTAATACATCTGATAAAGGTAATACAACAATAAGGAATGTACTTCCTACTCTTGTCATAAGAGTTAAATCTCTAATTCACATCAAATAGAGTTTATTACTCAAAAGCATGCCATTTCCCTTGAATTAGGGTTTACTATTCACATTACATGTCATCACCCTTGAATTAGGGTTTACTATTCACATCAAGGTGAATTAAACTCATAACATCATCATGTATGAGTAACATCTTCATTGATACTCTTGGATTAGTTAAAGGTTCATCATTTATCATAATTAGGGTTTCTATGATCTCACACAGGTGGATCATACCCTAATTATGCTCATTCCTGTGCATTGGAGATGCTTTAGTTGAGTTTCTACTTAAAAAAAATACTTTCTCTTTCTAGAAGTACTTTCTCTCTCTAGAAGTACTTTCTCTCTCATCATAATGTTAGGTGATGTCAACATCACTCTAAAACAGGTTGGATTGAGGCATCATAGGCTAACATAGCCAAAAACATCATCATTATGTGATTAGAGTTACTTCCTCTCTCTAGGGTACTTTCTCTCTCTAGAGTACTCTCTCTTTCATCATACTAATGGTTGATGGTAACATTAGACTAGATCAAGTTGGATAGAGTCATTATGACTAAAAACATCATTCTCATGTAATTAGGGTTTGAATTGAGCAAGGTATAACTTAATTGACCCTTCAGGGGTATTTTGGTAATTCACCCCAATGATCATCATTATGGTCAAAACCTTAGTTAATCAACCCCTTACTATCCTAGATTATCATTAGGGTTTGATTTGGGCAACATTGAACCATTTACATCATCAAATGATTGAATGAGGTCAACCTTGAATCACATTGATTGATTTCAATCATTAATCATCAATTGAGTTGAGATCGGTTGAAAGTGTTGACCGTTTGCCCACTTTGACTTTCCAAGACCGCGAGCCTCCTTCTAACTCCAAGACCGCAAGCCCCCTTAGGCTTCAAGACCGCGAGCCATCATGCATTCAAGACCGCGAGCCATCATGCATCCAAGACCGCGAAGACTCCAAATTGGAGTTGAGACCGCGAGGGTCATGAAGACCGTTTAGCTAGTTTGACCTCAGGACCACGAGGCCCTTCGCGGTCTTGAGACCGCGAGCCTCCTCTCGGTCTTGAGACTGTGAGCCCCCTCACAGTCTTGAGACCGCGAGCCCTCTCACGGTCTTGAGACCGTGAGGCTCTCAAGGTCTCAACCGTTTGGTCCATCAACAAAATCAATAAAGCAATCAATGGTGTCAAATGATGTTGTAGCCCTCAAAAGGTCAAAGCTATGTTGACCACCTATGGATTGGGTCAATTAAGGTTATGCTTAACCAATTGGTCATTCAATTTTCCCTCAATTGTTGACCAATTATGATTGAAATCGATTCAATTAGGATCTATCAATGTTCACCCATCAACACTCAACAATGTGCATCAACACAAGGTTGAACCCTCCAATTGAGCTCCAATTGGGCCCAAACTTGGCCCAAACGGTCTTGAGGTCATGTGGGTGGACCCCACATGGTCTTGAGACTGTTTTCCCAAGATTTCATTAAAATATAAGGTGATTTGATAGAGATTGAACCATGATTGGGTCACTAAATCAGTATTTTAATCAATTGATAACTTATTTGCGATTGGGTCCTCAATTGGTCAAAATACTTAACCCTAGACCTTCAAACGGTCTTGGGTGATTGTCCGCTCGGTCTTGAGACCGTTTGGATGAGTTCCAAACGGTCTTGAGACCGTTTGCCCATCCAATTTTTGGATTCTAGTGCAAATTCATCAAGGTCTGACCCATTGAGTTGATGATCATGTCAATATTTAATTGCAATGTAATTTGGTGTAATTGTACCTTCAATTGGTCAACTATCCTTGACCCCAGACCTCCAAATGGTCTTGGTTGATTGCCCTCACGGTCTTGAGACCGTTTGGTGACCCCCAAACGGTCTTGAGACCGTTTAGGTCAATCAACCCTAAAAACCCTAATTAGGTCCCCATAATTTCAGTACTGATTTTATCTAGGGTTAGCCCTAGTATTCACCCTTCAGCTCTTAGCCCGTTTGGAATTAGACCATCAAACTTGGTGAGTTGTTAATTAACATTATTTTGAACAGTAATCTCATACGGTCAACGCTTAGTCAACGACCTTACACGGTCTTGAGACCGTTTGCCCAAAAAGGCAATTTCAGACCGTTTGAAAATCAGTAATAAATTCATTTAAAGTTGTCACTTAAAAAGGTCATATCTCCCGATTCCCTTAGAGTTAGCCTCCCAAATTTTGAGGGTAATTAACCTATAGGAATACATTTCTTATACGGTCCACGCTCGGTCAACGGGGCCAAACGGTCTTGGAGACCGTTTGCCCTGTCGCGGTCTCGAGACCGTTTGCTCACCTCGCGGTCTTGAGTCCGAGAGAGAAAACTGTTGGGACCGTTTAAGAAAGTGAAAAGCGGTGGGTTTTTCTTGGAAATCACGCCTTAATCTCCTATCTCAATAACAGTACGAATATCCCATGGATTTGCTTGCAAAATAGCAGGGAAAAGTAGGGAAATACTAAGAGCTATCATCAAATCGCATATAAAGATGCACATAGTAAAGCATGGGTTTAGAGTTATAAAACCCGCCTAAAGCTTGCTTCTTGAGCTCCAAGCTTTCAAGTTCCAAGCTCTAATGGCGTCCTTGAGTTCTTACAGGTTGGACAAGGTTAAAACTCCAAGGAAGGATGAAAAGAGACGGCTAGAAAGGTAGGGTTTCAAGAGTTAGCCATGAAGATGACCTTGAATTCGAGTTTTAACCATGGAATTAGGCAAGAAGAGGGGTTTAAACCTACCTTGCACCCCTTGTTCGTCCTCCTTAGATCCAAGGCAGTCCTTGGTCGTCTTTGGTGAAATGAAACAGTAAGGGAACGAAGGGTAAGTTCCCTTGCAACTAAGGGAAGGAGAGCTTATATACATGGGGTAGGATTTTCAACATTAGTTCATAAGTTGTCCATAATTCCAACTAGGTCCCTCCTTCTTTACTTGATCGTCCCTTACTCTTTATTCTAAGGACAAACCTTCTCTTAAGGTCTTAGGAAAAGAAGGTAAAGGAGAGCAAGCTAATAATGAGGTACATACATAAAGAGATATTACACATATACCCTGATTATTCAATCACAAGGCATATTTCATAACTTGATAACTCAATTGAGGTGACTTCCTCATCGTTTCTTCTCTTAATGATGGCAAGAGTCTAAAGAGATACTTTAGATGACATATTTCACAATTTGTATCCCTTAATTTGGGTAAATTGCATTTTACCCCAAACTAGGGTTTCAAGCACCGGGATTGCTTCCACAGCTGCACCTTGGTGCCTTAGCTTGGGAAATCCCTCAAACTTTGCTAAAAAGATTTCTCATGATGTCTCAACATCAGAGGAACATCTCATCATGTGCAAATTGCAAGCTAACCCTTCTAACTGGGTAAATTGCACATAGGTCCCTGTATATCAAAACAATGCTACAACTTTAAATAAAAAGGAGCAAATACTGAAATATATGTTTCTGAGAAACTTAATTACATGCTCAGAGTTAATCACAAAGATTTAATTACATATTTAGGCAAAACACCTAGGGTTAACTCATAACCCAGGTCAGGGATGTTACACTTAAACCCTTGGGAATTCTTGTCATGAATATGCATTTATGCTATAGAATACAAGATGAAAAAGATTTTAATTGATGGACACATAAAAAGCACAACAACAAATCTATTGCATGCTCACAGTTTAAAAAGATGATTAAACTAAAAAAGATGAAGGAATTATTTGAAAAAAGGTACGAAAGGGATAAAGAACAAGTTCATAAAGATAAACTCTTCTAAAAGGTTGTTAGGAGCACCAGAGAGAGTTTGCAAGTGAAAAACAATATGACAAGTGAAAAAATTACAAAAACAAAAGACAACCACAATACATATCTAGCTTTACATACATAGTATATTATTTTTATTCAAAATCATTATGTGTTTTTCTAGAATTGTGAACTTAAACTAGAAGGAGAAGCACCACTAATTGAACAACCTACTGCATACATGGAGGTAAGATAATATATTTTATTTTAAACAAACATTTTAGAAAATTTCTTACGAATATTTTTATTAGGATGAAATTTTCTATCGCTCTCATGGAAATAATAACGTGAGATATGATTTTCATGAATTATCTCAACCAAACATGTACAACAAGTTATTTTCAAAAACTTTCAAATTACTTTATTGATTTTAAATATACTTATATCAATTACCCTTTTATTGATAAATTTCCAGACTTCTTATTTTGACTCGTCATGTGATGATCTTGGCAATATTAGACCTTTCATGCAACTCTTGATACAAGTACGTAGTAAATATATTTTGTTACAAATTTAAGGAAGACTTTGGTACTTTGAAAATAAATTCTATTTTAACAAGTTGATTAAATCAAGACTAATTCAAATATGTTTTGATAAGAATGTAGAAATTCCTAGATTCAATCAGTGAATGTGAAAAACACAAAACATTACTCAAGTTCTCATTTTTCTAATGCTAAAAACCACATGCATGGATAATTATATATGTTTCACCGTAATAATTTCCCCAAACTAATACTTTTATGCTTGATAGATAATTGTCAAACTACATCATGTGTGGTCAAGATTCAGATTCATACAATTGCATCTTGAGTATATTCTTGGTTTTGGATCAACGTTAGAACACTTTTTTGTTGAGTACCCAAGATGTATGTTTTATGTATTGATGTAACATCCCTGACCTGGGTTATGAGTTAACCCTAGGTGTTTTGCCTAAATATGTAATTAAATCTTTGTGATTAACTCTGAGCATGTAATTAAGTTTCTCAGAAACATATATTTCAGTATTTGCTCCTTTTTATTTAAAGTTGTAGCATTGTTTTGATATACAGGGACCTATGTGCAATTTACCCAGTTAGAAGGGTTAGCTTGCAATTTGCACATGATGAGATGTTCCTCTGATGTTGAGACATCATGAGAAATCTTTTTAGCAAAGTTTGAGGGATTTCCCAAGCTAAGGCACCAAGGTGCAGCTGTGGAAGCAATCCCGGTGCTTGAAACCCTAGTTTGGGGTAAAATGCAATTTACCCAAATTAAGGGATACAAATTGTGAAATATGTCATCTAAAGTATCTCTTTAGACTCTTGCCATCATTAAGAGAAGAAACGATGAGGAAGTCACCTCAATTGAGTTATCAAGTTATGAAATATGCCTTGTGATTGAATAATCAGGGTATATGTGTAATATCTCTTTATGTATGTACCTCATTATTAGCTTGCTCTCCTTTACCTTCTTTTTCTAAGACCTTAAGAGAAGGTTTGTCCTTATAATAAAGAGGAAGGGACGATCAAGTAAAGAAGGAGGGACCTAGTTGGAATTATGGACAACTTATGAACTAATGTTGAAAATCCTACCCCATGTATATAAGCTCTCCTTCCCTTAGTTGCAAGGGAACTTACCCTTCGTTCCCTTACTGTTTCATTTCACCAAAGACGACCAAGGACTGCCTTGGAGCTAAGGAGGACGAACAAGGGGTGCAAGGTAGGTTTAAACCCCTCTTCTTGCCTAATTCCATGGTTGAAACTCGAATTCAAGGTCATCTTCATGGCTAACTCTTGAAACCCTACCTTTCTAGCCGTCTCTTTTCATCCTTCCTTGGAGTTTTCACCTTGGCCAACCTGTAAGAACTCAAGGACGCCATTAGAGCTGGGAACTTGAAAGCTTGGAGCTCAAGAAGAAAGCTTTAGGCGGGCTTTATAACTCTAAACCCATGCTTTACTATGTGCATCTTTATATGCGATTTGATGATAGCTCTTAGTATTTCCCTACTTTTCCCTGCTATTTTGCAAGCAAATCCATGGGATATTAGTACTTTTCTTGAGCTAGGAGATTAAGGCGTGATTTCCAAGAAAAACCCACCGCTTTTCACTTTCTTAAACGGTCCCAACAGTTTGCTCTCTCGGACTCAAGACCGCGAGGTGAGCAAACGGTCTCGAGACCGCGACAGGGCAAACGGTCTCCAAGACCGTTTGGCCCCGTTGACCGAGCGTGGAACGTATAAGAAATTTGTTCCTAATTATATAGGTTAATTACCCTCAAAATTTGGGAGGCTAAATCTAAGGGAATCGGGAGATATGACCTTTTTTAAGTGACAACTTTAAATGAATTTATTACTGATTTTCAAACGGTCTGAAA
This sequence comes from Alisma plantago-aquatica, assembly GCA_963693085.1. Classification (NCBI taxonomy): domain Eukaryota; kingdom Viridiplantae; phylum Streptophyta; class Magnoliopsida; order Alismatales; family Alismataceae; genus Alisma; species Alisma plantago-aquatica. The sequence continues at coordinate 597,388,751 of OY856411.1, forward strand.
TTGCCTTTTTGGGCAAACGGTCTCAAGACCGTGTAAGGTCGTTGACTAAGCATTGACCGTATGAGATTACTGTTCAAAATAATGTTAATTAACAACTCACCAAGTTTGATGGTCTAGTTCCAAACAAGCTAAGAGTTGAAGGGTGAATACTAGGGCTAACCCTAGATAAAATCAGTACTGAAATTATGGGGACCTAATTAGGGTTTTTAGGGTTGATTGACCTAAACGGTCTCAAGACCATTTGGGGGTCACCAAACGGTCTCAAGACCGCGAGGGCAATCAACCAAGACCGTTTGGAGGTCTGGGGTCAAGGATAGTTGACCAATTGAAGGTACAATTACACCAAATTACATTGCAATTAAATATTGACATGATCATCAACTCAATGGGTCAGACCTTGATGAATTTGCACTAGAATCCAAAAATCGGATGGGCAAACGGTCTCAAGACCGTTTGTAACTCATCCAAACAGTCTCAAGACCGAGAGGACAATCACCCAAGACCGTTTGAAGGTATAGGGTTAAGTATTTTGACCAATTGAGGACCCAATTGCAAATAAGTTATCAATTGATTAAAATACTAATTTAGTGACCCAATCATGGTTCAATCTCTATCAAATCACCTTAGATTTTAATGAAATCTTGGGAAAACGGTCTCAAGACCATGTGGGGTCCACCCACATGACCTCAAGACCGTTTGGGCCAAGTTTGGGCCCAATTGGAGCTCAATTGGAGGGTTCAACCTTGTGTTGATGCACATTGTTGAGTGTTGATGGGTGAACATTGATAGATCCTAATTGAATCGATTTCAATCATAATTGGTCAAAAATTGAGGGACAATTGAATGAACAATTGGTTAAGCATAACCTTAATTGACCCAATCCATAGGTGGTCAACATAGCTTTGACCTTTTGAGGGCTTCAACATCATTTGACACCATTGATTGCTTTATTGATTTTGTTGATGGACCAAACGGTTGAGACCTTGAGAGCCTCGCGGTCTCAAGACCGTGAGAGGGCTCACGGTCTCAAGACCGTGAGGGGGCTCACGGTCTCAAGACCGAGAGGAGGCTCGCGGTCTCAAGACCGCGAAGGGCCTCGCGGTCCTGAGGTCAAACTAGCTAAACGGTCTTCATGACCCTCGCGGTCTCAACTCCAATTTGGAGTCTTCGCGGTCTTGGATGCATGATGGCTCGCGGTCTTGAATGCATGATGGCTCGCGGTCTTGAAGCCTAAGGGGGCTCGCGGTCTTGGAGTTAGAAGGAGTCTCGCGGTCTTGGAAAGTCAAAGTGGGCAAACGGTCAACACTTTCAACCGATCTCAACTCAATTGATGATTAATGATTGAAATCAATCAATGTGATTCAAGGTTGACCTCATTCAATCATTTGATGATGTAAATGGTTCAATGTTGCCCAAATCAAACCCTAATGATAATCTAGGATAGTAAGGGGTTGATTAACTAAGGTTTTGACCATAATGATGATCATTGGGGTGAATTACCAAAATACCCCTGAAGGGTCAATTAAGTTATACCTTGCTCAATTCAAACCCTAATTACATGAGAATGATGTTTTTAGTCATAATGACTCTATCCAACTTGATCTAGTCTAATGTTACCATCAACCATTAGTATGATGAAAGAGAGAGTACTCTAGAGAGAGAAAGTACCCTAGAGAGAGGAAGTAACTCTAATCACATAATGATGATGTTTTTGGCTATGTTAGCCTATGATGCCTCAATCCAACCTGTTTTAGAGTGATGTTGACATCACCTAACATTATGATGAGAGAGAAAGTACTTCTAGAGAGATAAAGTACTTCTAGAAAGAGAAAGTATTTTTTTTAAGTAGAAACTCAACTAAAGCATCTCCAATGCACAGGAATGAGCATAATTAGGGTATGATCCACCTGTGTGAGATCATAGAAACCCTAATTATGATAAATGATGAACCTTTAACTAATCCAAGAGTATCAATGAAGATGTTACTCATACATGATGATGTTATGAGTTTAATTCACCTTGATGTGAATAGTAAACCCTAATTCAAGGGTGATGACATGTAATGTGAATAGTAAACCCTAATTCAAGGGAAATGGCATGCTTTTGAGTAATAAACTCTATTTGATGTGAATTAGAGATTTAACTCTTATGACAAGAGTAGGAAGTACATTCCTTATTGTTGTATTACCTTTATCATATGTATTAACCATGCAGGTTCTGATATGAAGGTAATCATATCCAGGTATGGATGTTGACGTTATATTCATTAAAGGCATGTTGTTAGCCTTATGAATAAGTAAAGTAATCTGATGCCTTGCCAGTGGCATCATATGCTGATAATGGGCTATGAGAGCCATGAATACCATCAAGGTCATGCCTTAGAGATGACTTGTGACGAGGATAATGAGAAATGATGATTGATATGAGTTAGGCCTGTTACATTTAGTATTCTTCTTTTATAGCTGCTATGCTACTGTTATTGTTTGAAGAACAATGTATGTTGTTAAAGAATACTGAATGTACCTAACTAATCAAGTATAATGTAGCGCCCTGATCATAGATCCATCATTGTCAGAAATTAAGTGATGGTGAAACAGATTTTCCTCAGGGAACTCCTGGAGCACATACTTTTGAGTATGTGGGGTACATGGATGTGTAGAACCTTACATCCTAGTGTAGGAAATTGATGTAGATGTGTAATCCATCCATCCTTCACTATATTTCCATATCGTATCAGTGGTAGGTAAACATGAAACCTCCTGATGACGAAGAAAGCACAGATATCCGTATCAGTGGTAGGTAAACATGAAACCTTCTGATGACGAAGAGAGTACAGAACGCTACTGTGACTCTAGAATAGCGAAGGACCAGTTTACCCTGGTGAGCTATAGTAGTAGAGACACGAGATGTCCTACAAGTGATCCTCTTACTGACAGAGGAAGGTGAAGGTCATGAGAATCCGGCTCTCTTAATGACCTATGTATGATACTGATGTGAATTCTCAGCGATCAGTTGGAGTATGAGTGGTAAGCCTCATCTCCACAGGGCATAATGTTGTTTGTAAAACATAATCAACCATGTAGTATAACTTGTTAGAGATAACTCCAAGTTAGTTGATTGATGTTACATTGCAATAGTGTTTATATTCTCCATATCTCCTAAATGGTTGAGATCTTGTTATACCTGCAACTGTTACGGAATGCTTTGAAGGTTTTACTGTTTAAAATATTCTTTGATGTTATAATAAAGCTTCTGGCGAAGAGTTATAACTCTCGCTGGGACAATTATGTATGATTGTCTCACCCCGTAGGCTTCAACTTTTTAGGTGGACGTCGGAGACGAAGGAACCAGCCTACAGGTGATCAGTCTCAGCAGCAGCATCAGGGGCAGCAGTAATCTCAGGTGGAGATTGTCCTGCCATATGGTGTAGTTAGAGTCGGTCCTATGTGTCCTCTGTACTCTCAGGTCTTGGAGTCTTTTGTATAGTGATCTTGAGATTTTGTATCTAGATGTATATAATTACTCAAGAAGTAATTATCCTGAGATGTAAACAGTTTATCTCTCTTTATGAAAGAAGCTTTTATGGATCCAAGCTCTTGTCTCGAAAAGTTTTAATTTCCCGTGATTTTTGTCTTCCGCTGATTACCGATTCGCTTCCGCTATGTTTTAATCGTGTTTATTTCATGGTTTGGAGATCAGAGCCCACAATTGATGTCTAGCTCAGGACACTAGTTTTAGTCATGCATTTAATAGGTTGTAAAAAGTTCAATTCCAATCATGAATCTAGATCTTGTCTTGGAGTACCAGTTACAATCACGCGCTTACCTATTTATAAAAAACAAACTTGAAGTTGGTTTCAAGAGGGTACTTGTAACGACCTCACTCCCCATTACATATAAGAACTATGAGAAGGCCATATGGCCACATGCCATTGGTCAGAGCCGGCCCGCGTGGCAAAATAAGATAATTTCTGCTGACATGGCCATCTTCTTTTGGTCTGGAGGTAATAAATCATAACTAATTATTGGTAACTCTGATTAAGACAAATTATATATGGATCTTGCTCATAAAAATATGAGAAATCTAATAAAAATACAATTGAAGCCTAATTCCTCTTGCAATTCTAAAAGTGTATAAAATTATCATCTTTCATGGTTTAATTGATGAAAAAACCCTTAGATTTGATGATAGTTGGATCTAATAATGTTCTTTGAATGTTTTGAGCAATATTAACCTGTTGTTAATAAAAGGAAGAATTAGATCTAAAAAGACGATCTTTATGCATAATGGCTTGATTTAGGGTTCCATGTACTTGAATATGCATTAATGGGCTTAGAAACCCTAATATTGGTAATTATGACTTTTAATGGTTTTAATTGTACAAATCCATAAGTAAAATAGAGATATGATGATCCTAAGACAATTTGAGTATAAAAGATCCTTAATATGGATAATTTGAGCAATTAGGGGTTTTATGAGTAGAAAAGCCATTTTAGGGTTTATTGACCTGAAAAGGATAAAGGTTGAGAAATTGATCTAAGAAACCCTAATGAATCTTAATGAGACTTAGAAATCATAGAAAGGTGTCCCAAGTCAATAAGGAGTTGTTTGAGATATGTTTGTGACAATTAGACATTATACATATTTTCATGATCAATGTCTTCTTGATTGATTTATTGGCATGCTTGATTGGACATCTAGTTGTATTTGGATATATATTACCTCCTTGAGATATCCAAAATAGGTATGTGGTTATGCTTATGGTTAAGTCACTTTAGTTTCATGGTGATTCCCGAGGTTTTATCGGTTGCTTGGAAATAGTGTTTGATTGACTTTTATTTCATGCAACTATAAAGTGACTATGACTATCATCATAATTATACGTGCATGACTAGCTCAAATCTTGGTCCTCCTTTGTAGCTTTGATAATAATGAGATGGATGACCTAGTACATGGTCTACCCGTGAGGTAGGATCATTAGGTTATCATGAGTCGATGTGTTGGTCTACCATTGGGTAGGACCATACGACTCCACAACCCTATATATTGATCTACCTGTAAGGTATGATCATGGGAGTTAGTTGAGATCTACCATATGAGAGGTAGTATCCATGTCTACTATAGGGACAACACAGAGGCTATGTTATGTAAGGATTGAGTAGTTATGTTTAAAACGTAAAGTTTGTTTTGCTAAATCATAATTTGATTGTAATATATTGTTACTATTAGATGCAAGATTATTGGTTCCCCTACATACCAAGTTATCATGAGTCGATGTGTTGATCAACAAAGACCCGAGATCCAACGACTGCTATTTTTTTTCTTCCGAAAAACAAAGGTAAGTCGCCACTCTAGTAAGAAAATCTAGAAAATTAGTAAACCTTGGTTAATTCATTAAAAATCGACCCTTTGGCCGAAAAATAAAAGTAGATAGTGCTTTTTGATAAGAAAAATATGTAGAATCTAATAAAAATGGAATTGGAGCCTGATATCACTTGTAATTTAAAAAGTATATGAAGTTACCATTCTTAATGCATTAGTTTATGATAAAACCCTAAGTTGATGAGAAAATTAGACGTAATGATTCTTTTAGGTTATTTTGAGTAATATTAACCTATTGAGAATAAAAGAGAAGTTGAATTCGAAAAGATGATATCATGCTTGTTTTAGGGTTTTATACACATGTTTACGTCTTAATGGATTAGAAACCCTAATTTTAGTAATTATGACTTTTAATGATTTTAATTGTGAAAATCCATGAATAAGATAGAGATATGATGTTCTAAAGTTAATTTGAGTATAAAAGATCCTTAATGTGGATAGTTTGAGCAATTAGGGTTTTTATGAGTAGAAAAGCTATTTTAGGGTTTGTTGACCTAAAAATGATAAAGTTTGAGAAATTAACCTAAGAAACCCTAATGAACCCTAAGGAGACTTGGAAGCCTTAGAAAGTATCCTCATGTCATTAGGAAGGTGTTTTGACATTAGGTAATCTATATGTTTCAGGAATTAAGGGTTGCTTGCATTAAGATGCTTGCTTGGATATCTTGTTGAATTTGGATTCTATTGCTCAAGAACATGTATGTGGTTATGTCTATGGTTAAATCGCTTTAATTTCATGACAATTCCTGAGGTTTTATCAGTTGCTTGGAAATAATTGCTTGATTGTCTTTTATTTCATGTAATTATAAAGTGACTATGACTATCACCATAATTATATGCGCATGTCTGGCTCAGATACTGGTCTTCCTTTGTAGCTTTGATGATGATGAGATAGATGACCTAGTACACGGTCTACCCACGAGATAGGATCATCAGGTTATCATGAGTCGATGTGTTGGTCTACCTTTGGGTAGGACCATACGACTCCATGACCCTATATATTGATCTACATGTAAGGTAGGATCATGGGGGTTAGTTGAGATCTACCATATGAGAGGTATCATCCATGTCTACTGTAGGGACAACACAAAGGCTAGGGTATGGAAGGATTGAGTAGTCATGTTTAAAACATAAAGTTTATTTTGTTAAATCACTCGGTATTATATCAAAGATTGGCATTCCAGATTTTCATTCAACAACGTACCAATACCAGAATTTTGTTTTATTAAAAAAATAGTAAATAAAATAGATGAATAATAAATATATAAATAAAATATTCGAAAATTTCTTACGATATATTGTTATAATTAAATACAAGATTATTAGTTCCCCCACATACCAGTATAATTTGTTATACTGACCGCTGTTTTGTTTGCCGACGTTTTAGGTAATATCTGAAATTGGACAAATAGTAAAGTGCACATGTGAAGATTAAAGTAAATTAATGAAGGAGGATTTAGGTAGATAGATTTCTACTTGGGGTAAAAGTCCCAGTTACCTAATTTTGAAGGTATGATAAAATAAAATTTTTATTCTAATTTTCAATTTAGTCTTTAGTAGAATTTATTAATTATTTTTAATTATTTATAAAATCACTGATCATATTTTGAGATAACGCTATTGACTTCTTGGTCTCTCTTAATTGGGGGTTATCGGGGAGCGAGGTCGTTATAGTACTAGTTCCAGTCCTGGGCTTACAAGTTAGCCAGAGTTCTAGTCCTAGTTTACAAGTTTGTAATAAAAAAGCCAGATTTGTGTTTGTGTATGAATTTGCAAAAAATAATAATTATGGATTGTGAATCTGGTCTAACTCATGATACTAGTCTGAGTCATACACTTATCAAGTTGAAAAAGAAAATTATTTTTGATCGCAAATTTGGATATCGCACTAAGGTACCAGTTACAATCATGCTTTTACCAATATGTAAAAGAAGAAATTAAATTGAATCTGGTCTCAAGTTGGTACTAATTCCAGTCCTTGATTTACAAGTTTGCAAACAAAACCGAGTCATGAATTTGCATACAGCTCAGTATACCAATTTCAGTACTGCATTAGAGAAAAATGAATCATGGTATGGCTGGCCGAGGTCGCACTTCGGCCAATGGATTTACGAAGGGGCTTACTTGTGTGGTGTTTAGCATAACGAGGTAGTGTTTAATGGGCTGGCCCACCGACAAATTGATGTTTGTGTTGTGGCCCACCGTTGCCCGACTGCTCTCTATTGCGTTGGCAAATGCCACAACAAAAGCCTATGGTTGTTAAACAATGAGTCCACGCTGTACCATGGCAATTCGCGTTAAAGAAGACCTTCCTTTGTTTTTTTCTGTTTCCCGTGAAAGAGTCGATCGGGCGATCCGTCTAAGAAAAGACTATTAATAAGTTTGTGGAGTCAAGCAACAACTAATCACACCAATCGGTTTCCTCCCAGCATGACAGTAGTCGTAAGAGTGCTTATGTCACCTACTTTGCGTGGCCGTGATGCGATTATACAAAGCCTATCTTAATGTTTCACCGATCATACCCGTGCCAAGTTTTGTTCCGTGTGCCTTGTCTACACCACTGGTCATTCGATATCAATTTACCATTCCAAGGCAAAATACCGATTGGAGTTCCAACCAAGAGTTTGGACAATCCACGGACTGACTAAGGCTAAGCTACTTTGCAAGCAAGCAAACAATGCTTATGGTAGGACTCACAGTCTCCCGACCGCCTGCGTCTACTAAAGTACCATATTCCACATATTTCATTAATATTCCCTAAGGGCCTATTTGATTGAACAGTAATTGAAGAAACGCGGTTCGAACTCAATATGTTTTAGAACTATATGCGTTTGGTTGGATAGAAAACTAACTCACACCGAAAAAACTAACTACAAGCTAAGAATGGATCATGTACCAAATTCACGAAAATAGACTGTGCTCATTTTGGGCACAATTCGTGAAACTCTACAGCTACATTACTAAAGTGTCCCTCTTTTTATTCATATTGCCACCTTCCTCATATCAAATAGGAAAGTTTGAAACCATGGCTCATAAGAATGGGATTCTGGGTGGTATATCCGCAACCTTAAATAACTTCCAACCAAATGTAAACAAACTAAAGAGTGTGGTTAAAGATGCACCCAACCAAACCGTGCAGTTGTAGTTTTATAACCTGTTTTGAATTTTTTGTTTTTGAATTCATTTAACATTTTGCAACTGCATGCAACTAGACGAATCCTAAGTTGGATTCTAATTTCCAGAGAAGGAAAATGATATTGACAATTGTGAAATATAACATGAAATCAATTAATTTTTTTGGTGAGCTGGTGTGAATTGTCTTGAGTGATGAGATTTCCAATTTACGATGAGAGAGAAATAAAGAGTAGCTAAGAGGGAAATAACGGAGGATAAAAGTTAAAGAAAAAAAAGGCAAGGAAGAGGTATCTGAAAGATCAAAATTTACATGTAAAGACATTGCTGACGTGAGGATCATTTTATCTTTCGTTTCTCTACATTACCGAGTCAAAGTGAGTTCTACTAAATTTTGATCCTACAAAGCTGTGACTAAACTAGATTGTTAACTCTAAAACACATTTTTTTGATAAACCGATTAAAGCTATAGATAATCATGATTCGTCATAATTTAGAATCTATTAGTAGGACTTGTAAAATTAGACCTGGCCTAATGGACCTGACATGAACATGATTTGATTAAGAGAGGTAGTGTCTAAGGTCTTTTTTTGACTTGTGCTCTTGTTATTTGAATTTATGGGTAAGTCAATGTAGACTATAAAAATACTTTGGGTCGGGTAAGGGTCAAGGTTCTTTTTGATATGAAATCCATCTTTTGTAAATTTAAGATTTAATAACAAAAATATTGTTGACATAAAATATTTAAAAATAAATCTTTCGACTGAACCAAATTGCCATCCCTATTTATAAGCTAGTCATGTCAAAATTCAAAATACAATGTAACTTACAAGGTATCATATGAATTTACACCAGATTCTCAACTATACTATATAGGAAAGCCCATTCAGGGGTTTCTATGCAATATTTGCGCTCATTTTCTCAAATTACAAATAACCCCTAAGAACAGTACACCAGATGTTCCTTGTAATAGTTAGGCTACGTTTGTTACGTGGTGAATCATGGTGATAGGGAATGATGGTGAAATAAAAATGTTGTTTGTTTGCCATGGTGAATCCGTGGTGAATTTTGATCTATTTTTGTCCACATGAAAAAAACATGGTGAATCGTGGTGAATCATGGTGAAAGAAGTTTTCTTTCAAGACTCCACTACTTACTTAGCCAAATGTATAAAAAATGTTCTAATAAATATGATTCATACTTGTGTAGGGTGTTTTTTTATTAAAAAAATCCCCCTCCCTATCACTATAACCATGTAACAAATAACAATTTTTACCATCACCATCCCTATCACCATGCACATGTTACCAAACAACACATTTTAATAATTTCCCTATCACCGTCACTGTCCCGATCATCATCACCGTCACCATCACCATCACCATCAATTTTATCACCATGTACCAAACACAACGTTACAGAATGCCAGGATGCTAGCAAACTCTGGATTGTTCTGCCATTTTCCACATCCTCTTGCCTACTGCAAGGGTTCTGGCTGCCCACTGCACGACTTTCGACATGCCTAGGGAAAACCTACTCACTGCCTAGGACCCTCTCCCCTGACAGCAGTTGCTCGCTGCCTTAGCGTGGAAGAAGACCAGTCATTGGACAGGAGCTTCCGTGCCACCACTGACATCTCCTGCCAATGCTATCAATGTTTCTGCCATTGCGAGTACCTCCTGCTACCATCTTAGTACGAGGAGTCAAAGACAAAGTAGTGCTGGTCTGCCTTACGGTGTATTGTGAGTTCCTTCTTGCGATTCTTTATCCTTTTTCTGTTTTTGATTTTGGGTTTTGTGGTCTTCTTAGGTGTCTTCTCTAGCATCGTGCAGGTAACCTATTTTTGATTTTTTCATAGAATTACCACAAATCTGATAGGTTCTCTCTATTTCTTTTTGTCTCCTCCCCGTCAATTACATGCTTCACTCCTCTATCGTAAATGTCTTAAATCTCTGCACCTCCGGCTACCATGGAAGAGGAGTAAGATATGATCGCACTCAGTGCTGGACTCAAGGGGTACATCCTAAATGAAAAAAATACCAATGTCATAATATACATTTTTATTAGCTGGTCATTTTTAAGAGAAGAACGAGGATAATCGACCTTACGAAAATAAAACATTTGTCTAATGTGTGACTGCTAACTCTATTGTCTACAATTAAGTTATGAGTTTCCTCTATTTTGCTTGTAGTGATATGGTGGCTAGAACAAGTAGTAATTAACGATAGCAATTTTTATTGCTACAAGGAAATTTGTTCTTTACTTCCCTTAATAAAAAGATGTTATTTGTAAATTTTATCATGAAAGAACTAGAAATTGTACTGTCTCTACAAGCAGTAGAATTGGAAAGTGGACCTAAGTAATATTACTGAATGCCTAAATATCATCCTTTAAATATCATTTCTAGCCGCGTCGTCGAATTTACTAAACATCATCCTCCAAATGTCATTTCTAAAATGTTATGTAGCATGCGTACCTATAATATCTCTTCTCAGGTTAATTTAGTCTTTTTACCTTTTTTGTCTTATTTAGTCTAATCGGAATATTTGTCTGCTTTTGTTGTACATAGTAAAGATCGTCTAAAATGGCTCTCTCACAGTCTGTCCCTAATATTCAAGTATATTTCTTACAATTTATTTGTATTGTCAATTGTTTGTGATCTTTTAAGTACATATTTTCCAGATTGTAAATCTCACCACTCAAGTTTGCGATATTTGAAATGTCTCATTTGCTTTTTAGCAACTTTGTAAGATTTCCTAATAGAGATGGTAAGGGAGATTCTTCAAACGTTAACCCAAATATTTAGTAGCAAATACATTAATTTTTGGATGCCACTTGTATTTGAACTGGAGCGTGACCCTTATTGACTATTGTTTATCCATTTTCATCGAAGATTTAGAACATAGATTATATGTGAAGCAATTTATAAGGACGGCTCATAAATTTCAGCCTATTTTATTTCTTTTGCTACTGCTTTTGTGAACTTATATCTTGATTTTATTGTACAAGGTCTTTGCTAGGAGATAGTTTTCTTAACCTTTTTTTTACCTTTTTTGTAGAATGCTAAAAGGAATATCGTAATCAATGAGACATCTTAGTGATAAAAAACAATTTACGATTGAACTATCGCACTATCTTTTCTTGATTAACTGTATAAAATGTGATTTCTAATGTACTTATTAGGATATGTCTTTTTTATACACAACAAATGCATTCGATATGTCCTTTGCAATAGTTTTATAGACTATATTTTTATTTAAAAAAATGAGAAGTGTGTATCTAAACTGGAAAATAGTTCTACAGATATTTAAAGAATGAATGATTCTTATAACGTTCACATTAATAAGGTTAGGACATATATTCCATGGTCACTACACATGACAAAATTTATAACGAACTTTGGTTTTATCATCAACATTATTTTGAGTAGCTTTACTAGAAGTAGATTGAAAAAGTAACTAATCTTTTAAACATATCTATATTAGATGGATTGGTGAGTTTGTAGTAGAGTCAAAATGACAACTAGCTTAAAGAGTGTTGCACTAGAGGCCACTTTTTCCGTTAGATATATTGTCTTTTAAAGAAGTTTTTAGATCTTGTTTTGTTGGGATTTTCTTCATGCTTATCCATCTCTTATTCAAGTTTTCTCCTTAATGTAGACTTGTGAATTTAATGTATTTGTATGTTTCATTGGTAGAAGATATTATATCAACCCCTAATGTATATCTGGATTATTATATCTATATGTCAACTCTTAAGTCTATTTTTTGAAGCCTATCTACTTTCTCAATATTAATTATGGTCATTGTTTTTTGCCTATGGGATATATCAGTGATAATTTCTACCCAAATTGATATAATGTACGAGTCTTTAACTTTTTGAGCTGCATCTTCTTAATGTATTTTATTCAATTGATATTCTAATCAAAATAAGCAACACATTATTTTTATATTTTGAATAAATTTGTATTATATATTAGTACTAAAATGGAACTTTTTACTGATTTTAAAATAAAATATATGGTTATCTATTAGTATAAAATTTGCTTCTGCTTTCTCTTATTTGAGGCATTAAGTGTGAAAATGATAACCATTTCTTCTGCTCTCCCTTTCATATTTTTAATCAGCAACCAAGTAGCTAATGTAGCTCTATATTTACATGATGCCACGAACTGTAGTTTTTGACATTTCTTATTGCTTTTTACTCAGAAATTATGTTACTGGAATTCTTTACTTGTATTTTAGATTCAGTTGGAGCAAAATGCTATACGTTTAGACCAAGGTTGATTGTAGCTGGAATCAACACTATGACTATGCACACATTAGCAATGTGATATAATTTAATAATTTTCTTGACACAATTTTTAATCTACCTTTTTTCTTGCAATATGATTTTAAGTTATATCTATCACAATTCACAAATCTATAAATAGCACAAAGTTGTCTTTATTTAATATGACACAAATCAATGGTTTGAATGCTACTGGTATTATTCCAAGCCCTTTTGATTATGTATTAATGACCATAATATATTTTGCTTTTACAATTTATCATGTTATATATTGTCTTATGTCATTTTGCTTTTCGTGCTACTCTTACATTCACCTTGTTTGACTAAGACAAGTATTTGTCTTTTTAAATTGAACCATCCTAATAATTGATCACGATCGGTTTCATTTTTACTTCAAAGTAGCTAAGCCAACCCATAAACATTATAGGTCGGTAAAGTTTTAATAGAATGAGGGGTTATCGTTGGTTAAAGTTGAGATGACGTGGTTGTATGAATGCAATGTACTCCATACTTCTCTTAACAGTTACCGATCCTAGACTTTTTATTATGAAAAGTTTTGCAGGATAAAGAGAAGCATACCTTCAAGAAGGTAAACTACGTCTATAACCGCTGAGAAGGTAAACTACGTCTATAAACATGGTATACTTATGTAAGACGTTTGATTATATTTATTAACAAACCATATATATATATATATTTGTGTTACATCTTTTCCTATAGGGGTGATGATTCCCCCCCCCCCCCCCCCCCCCCCCCCCCCCCCCTGTGGATTATGTGAGGGAAATGTCGATATGGAAAACAATTCTAATGTTTTAACTTTGTGTCTTAACTATTTTACAAGTTGTAAAGGACCCCACGGGTTCATCCCTAATTTCTAACAATTAGGAATTGATCCGGATATTGAGAACTAGGCACTCGCAGCTCATTCGGAACTAGAACAAACAAAGTAGCTGATTGGTCGAATGTGCTGGAATGTTTCTTCAGGTGCAGTTATGGAGTCGGTCCGACTCCTTCCGCAAGGAAACCGTCACCAGCTTTGTGTTTCCACACATACATACAAGTCAGTTATGTTTCTAGATTATTGCTCACAGCGCTTTTTGCTTACTTCCCAAGCATCCCGATGCTTGGGGGTGTTTTATCCATAAATCAGCCTCGCTGGAAGTTGCCTGGAAACCGCTAGCTGACAAACACGACACAAAACGCTGGTGGATGAGAAGGTATCTGCGTGCCGCGTCGCCCGCGCTGACGCAATCTCCACCGGCTTTTATAGGTTTTTCTTGCCCAGACCAACCGACTGACTCCTCACTCGGCATAGCTAGCCGCGTTCACACTTGTCTTGTGCCGCAATCACGTACGTACTACCCAGAATCAACCGACATCCTATATATATGTTGTGGCAGCCAGACTCGTAGCAGAGACTGGCACCGCTTCAGAAAAGCACCGACTCCGCCGACAAGATCTAGCAAAAAGTCCTCGTTCTTCTTCGGATTAATTCCTCCCCTACACGCTACCCGGATTTGCCTGCAACTCCCCTCCTACTCCCTAGATGACAAAGCTCTTAAGAGACGTCGCCGACGACGAGGCCCCCAAGCTCCTCCTCTTCCTCTCCCGCGGCGGGATAAGCACCGGCGGGACAACCATCAGGGCAACCGGGGACCGCGTCTTCCAGTGCAAGACCTGCAACAAGACCTTCCCCACGTTCCAAGCCCTCGGCGGCCACAGGACGGGACACAAGAGGCCTCGCGACGAAGACGGCAACGCCGACTCGTCTCCTGCAGCCAAGAAGCCCGCGACACACCAGTGCCCTATCTGTGGCATCGTCTTCCCTCTGGGTCAGGCACTCGGCGGACACATGAGGCGCCACAGGGACGTCATCGGCGCCAACAGCAAGTCCACCACCAAGTACGACAAGGAAGATGTCGTCGCCGCCCCTGCCACCGCCGAGAGCAGCGGCGCGTCCGAGCTCCTGTCCGATTGCACGGACGCGTGTAACGACGACGCAATCGATGTGCACCTCGTCAAGAGCGCCGTTTCTGGTGGAAACAGCCATAGCGGCTCACCCGGAGCTCCGTACTTGGATCTCGACCTGGAGTTGAGGCTTGGCCTCGCACCTGCTACCAGGCCGAGGGTCGCCTCCGTCTACAACGACGCGTCCTTCACGGCGCTCCGGCTGGGGATACAGGCCTGAAAATAAACCAAGATCATTTGGAGCGTCGGTGACTGCCAGCATTACATGACTACTGCGGCGACTACCAATCAATTCAGGGTTGACCTGGTCATCTGACCATCTAGCATACACAGCGTACATAGCCATTCATTCTTTTAGGTCCAATTCAATTTTGTCTACTTGTTCATACTCTTGTGGATATTGTGTACAGAAAAAATATATGTATATATTTAACCATTCATTCCATCTGCAATTACCTGTTTTTCCACTCTGTTTGGTACATGTGTTCTTCTTCTTCTTCCTACTTTGTTCTAAGACAATCCTTGTGTTGTGGCTTGAATTTAAAGTATGTAATAAGTACTCTCGTGCAAATTTAGTGAGCAGTAGTCTGTGGACAATTTATATATTATAAACCATTTTTTGAATATACACGATTTACTCGTGTGGATATTGTCTACAGAAAGCACAAGTATATTTTTAACCATTCATTCCATATGCAAATACATGTTTTGCACTGTTTTTGGTTTTTACACACTTCTTCCTGTTTGAAATATGTTCTTTCTTGCGTTGTGGCTTGAATCGAAGGAACGTATGGTACGTATATACATGAATGAAAATAAACAAATAGACAAATTTGATGAACAGTAGCCCGTGGATAATGTATATATTATAGTGTTTTATTTTCTTTATATTATGTGCCAGTTGTACGTTGATAGTAGGCACAAAACCCGTATGCACGGGTGCCTTAATAGACTATAGTGAGTAATTTACAGATTAAATAAGAAATCATAAAAGGAGATGTAATTAATATGTACAAAATGAAAAGGCAAAAATGCAATATACACAAACAAATTTGTATTATAATTTCTATCACGGTTTATGATAATTTTTATCAAGGTTGCATTGATTGAATCATTACCTCTTCATATACAATTGTCTATTAGTTTGTGTTGCTTCCTTAGACCTAGGTTGCCAAGGGTGTATAGAGTGGATGGTTGTGAGAATTAATGGTCAATCTTCATGTTTGTGCAAAAAAATTCATCACAGGTTGCAGAAGACCTAACAAGCATAAAAGCTGAATACAGAGTTGTAGAGATGTCCCCTCTTACTAGAATACGTCATCAAGTCATATGAATGCTTAAAACACCCGTCCTAGAATTCAAAATGTATATGAATAGATGAATGAATACAACACTCTCAAGCCAAGAAATTGGTATCCCTTATTTAGTTGAAGTTGAAAATGCCGAGTTGCATTCTTCGATAGTAGTTCCTCAAATCAAACTCAATGTATCCGTTTTTCTTAGAGAACTTGTTTCGTTCATCAAATACTGCCAACCATGTAGAAGGGCCTGAACCATGATATGAAGGCATGTACTAGTGGGTGTGTCGTTGATGTATGAGTTTTGGTATTTCATTAGACTCTTCATACAAGTTGCGTGACTAAACTCCTATATACCCACATGAAGAAGTGAAGAAGAATTCTACGCCTCTTGCAGTAAGTGAGCCTCTGCATCATCTTCTCCGACCTTCTCCCCTTCTTCGGTGCACTGCTGCTTCTCTTCCCTGATGCATCGATAAAAAATTGATCTCATGAATTCTAATTATATACTAAAGTATATGCTGGATATTGAGCCAAAGAACACTTATTATACGTTATGCAAAAATGGACACACCATTCGCAATCTAGTTGTGGATCATAGATGGTTACTTGTGCTATTGAATCTTTGTTACCTGTAAAATCAAATTCGATTATTCATGTTGGATAATGGTTGGTCGAACTCATGAATACTAGTTAGATATTAAAGTTCAGACTAGATACTCGAGCCAAAATGATGCTTATTAGACGTTAGGAAAAGAATTGAGTACCTGAGCCATCACAATCTGGGTGTGGATCATATAGATGGTACTCGTGGCATTGAATGCCTGTTAGTTGTAAAGTCAAATTCGATTATTTATGTCGATGAACACAAGTAAGCTGTCAAATTAAAATATAAAATATAAATAAAAGTAAAATTTACATGTAATACTTAAAATCTTCCCTGGCAGAGTTTCATACCAGACAACCAAATAAAATACCTCTCTGCGTCCTCAGAAATATTTGCTCGTTCGAATAAGAGTGATCCTTCAATTGAATCCTCTTCACCGATGGTTGCATGAGTTTCAAGGTATTACCTCTCCACATGACTGCTCCTGAATCAATATTTTATTAATTAAGACTGAGTTGGCGATTTTCACAGACATTGAAATGTTGTCAGGGAGGAGCATCGACAGAGAAAATAATGCCAAACCACGGAGAAGAACATTATAAGAGGAGGACGTGCTGTAAGATGAGGAAGGAGAAGCACCCGTCAAAATAATCCTGGAAAATAATAATTTGTGAAGTATTGACATTATGAATTGACAATGTTACATTTCATCAAATTTTGTCACTGAAATGACGAGGGCTTATAGTGGCGTGACATACTTGAGAATGTATTTGTGCCTAAAAGTATCCCTCACCTATCGAACGAAAGGAAGACTACCATGTGTCCATCTAACTGACGGACGGTGCAAATCACGCTTAGAACGTCTTTAGAAAATCCCTCATAAGTACCAAATCCGAACTGGACTACTACTCACTTTGGTTTGGCCGCTGGTAGGGCTGTCAATGGGGAGGGTGTTATCCATTTACCTTTACCCATACCCTAGAGGGTAAGGGTAAAGATTTTTATTACCCTTTATCTGTTTACCCATTCCCCATTTCCCCGCTATACATAAGGAGAGGGTAAGGTATAGACATTATTCATACCCTTTTACCCGCACATGATATAAATGTTACACAAATATAAATATTCTAAAGGGGTTTGTATATAAATGTTTAACCCTAATACTTTATTCTATCATTGGAAAATGACTTGGTGTTGTGCTTATAATACTTTCTTGTTGAGAGAAAAACATATATATCTAGCGGAAAATGAGGCTATGGTGAAATACTTATTTGTTATGCATACTTATGCAAAGGAAAAATAATAATTTATGCATAAAAATTGTTATTGTGTGAATTGACTTAACTTTACACGGAGGAACATATGATTTTGAATTGGATATAATGTTTTATATGTTGTTATCAATAAATTAGTTATAAAATTATTAAAAATCAACACACAATGTGTATAATTTTTTTTGTTGTCAAAATTACCCGCTTACCATTTATCCTCCCCGTTTACCCTGTGGAGAAGAGGGTAAGGGTAAGATAATTACTGAGAAGGATAATTATCCTTACCCTTACCCGCTACCTAAAGAGGATAAGGGTAAGGGTAAGACATTACCCTCTCCATACCCTCCCCATTGACAGCCCTAGCCGCTGGGTCAATAGGGAGGAGTACCGTCGAAAGACCTTGGCGGGAGAGAAAGTGACTGATACGGGTAGGGTAGTCAATGGGTAAGGGTAAACCCATTTACCCTTTACCCATACCCTGTAGGGTAAGGGTAAGGGTAAAGGATTTTCTTATCCTTTACCCGCCGACCCTCTACCCTCTAACCCGCTACCAAGGGTAATCCATTACCCATACCCTCTAACCCACTACCCGCCAATAGTTATGTATATTATATTAAATGTATGGTCATGTGTTGTTTGAATCTATGTAATATTTAATATTATGGGGTCATCATGTTAAATAATACATGATATTCTTTTCTACTTCTAATATAGTTAACT
This sequence comes from Alisma plantago-aquatica, assembly GCA_963693085.1. Lineage (NCBI taxonomy): Eukaryota > Viridiplantae > Streptophyta > Magnoliopsida > Alismatales > Alismataceae > Alisma > Alisma plantago-aquatica. Next base: position 597,407,419 of record OY856411.1, read on the forward strand.
TGGTTGTGTATACAACACTATTTTGGAGGTGCAAGACATTTGTATATAAGTAGTCTATGTTCCATTAAATAATTTGTGGTGTAAGGCAAACATGTTTATAATAACAAGACATAATCTTTAATATATCATTTGATACATATGTGAGGTGGTGTTATCTATTTTATTTGTGCTTTATTTTTTTGGATGCAACAACATTTTAGAGGATATAAGATATGCATGTTTCTAAGAATAACTCTCTATGACATATTTTCCTTTAATATCATTTTAACATAGAATTCTTAATCTACTAGGAATAATTTATTTTTTCACACACCAATGTTAGGGTACTACCATTTGTACATGCATTCACTACAACACTTGTAGAATATTACTTAGAAACATTTTGGATATTTAAAATCCATTATGGAACATCTTGATATTTCACTCAAATATATGAATGTACTAGCTAGACCATTATTATTAATATTACCACAAATTTGAAGATGACATATAAATTCCCCACTTCACCCTTACCCTCCCCATTTACCCTATGGGTAAGAGGGTAAGGGTAAGGGGAGGGTAAGGATATTGGTGGAGTGGGGAATTACCCATACCCTTACCCACCAAACTTGGTGGGTAAGGGTAAGGGTAAGACATTACCCTCCCCATACCCTCCCCATTGACAGCCCTAGATACGGGGCTAGTGGTCTTTCGAAATGAAGGAGATGTAGGCAGAGTAACTTGCCAAGAGCGGCGGTTGTTGGACAATTAGGTGGCACTTTTTCCGTTTTAGTTTAACATTTAAATCACCCAAGGGACCCGAGCTGGCAAAGACTATATAATATAGAAGACTATATAAAAGAGTTGTGACTAGTCCAAAGTTGCTGGCAAACTTGGCGGAGGAAAACAAACTAAGAAAATAAAATGAAAGTTTTATCAACCCTAGCAAGCAATGATTCGTCGAATGTGCTAGAATGTTTCCGCTGGTAGACATTAAGGAGTCTGTCTGACTTCTTCCGCAAGTGAATCGTCACCGTTCCGATCAGTTCCACACACCAAGCCAGCGAGTCTGTGTGTTTCTAGAATTGATGACAATGTGCTGGGTTGCTTTAGCTCTTTTCGCCTACTCCATATGACCCAAATATAGCGATAACTTCGGGTGTTGTATCTAAGAGTTACCCTACATAATTTATGTGTGTTTCCCTTTATCCAGCCGGCATGCCTTATTGTACAAAATACAACATATTGCTATAAGAGTAATTATGGAGAGAGAAAAAAGAGGTAAAAAAAAAGGAAGTAAAGATGAGGAAAGCAGCAAAACAAGATAGCAGTAAAAGAGAGAAAGAAAGTTGAAAAAATAGAAAAAATTAGAACATATAAAAAAAGTAGAAAAAATAGCGGAATGAAGTAGAGAAAAAATAAGGGAAATAGAAGAGGTATAGAAAGGAAGTAATTTAGTACCGAATATTGGTACAGAGATAAACTATTTCCCAAATGATACTAACTTTCGGTACTATGCTAATACAAGATCCAAAGAGTAGAACCTTGTTGAGTTTCAAAAAATAAACTTTAATTTAGTATTGATGGATTCTTACGACCCGTACACCGTACTGTAATTTGAAATTTGATAAATACTTATACCAATATTAGAATTTGATATAAAAACAACATAATACATTACTAAAACACGATTGTATTAATTACTGACGATCAAATTTTCCCACCATGACAACATAAAATTCAGATAGTAGCACTTTATTGTACTTCATCAAATTAAATTTAAGTGATACAAAAGAATTATCGTGACTTATTACACTTAAAAATATTAATAGATAGATATATCAATATTATAATTTGGTACAACACCGATAAAATAGTATTATAGTAAATGTTCCATCAAATTTTATATAATATTAACACAAGATTTAATAGTAAGAACTTTTCATATTTACCAAAATAAATTGTCGTACATATCTAACAAATTATTGCGAAAAAAATTAATTAAAAGAGTAGATATATTCTTTAATGCGGTTTGTATATAAAATCTTTTATTAGCTACATGAAGAATAGCATTTCCTATGAGTTGCGGCTGAAGAACTGTCTCCATTGGTCTCATTGACCGGATAAACAAATAAGGATGCAGGCTAATACGTTAGCTGGAGGGAACAGAAAAACCGTTAGCTGGAGGTTGCGTGGAAATCGCTAGCTGACAAACACGAATCGATCTATCCGGAGACTGAGAGCAGCGCGCGGTGTGTGTGGGATGCAGTGGCTGAGAAGGTATCTGCGTGCCGCGTCGCCCATGCTGACGCAATCTCCCACCGGCTTTAATTTCGCCGCCTCCTAACTAAGAAAGTCCTAGATTGACGAAACCGACTGACTCCACTCAGCGCGTCACGCGTACCCCAGTTCATACTTGTCTTGACTCTTGCGCTGCAACCATATACGTTACTTATAGATTGCCTAAATCAAACCGATATCTATATATAGTGTGGCGGCCAGTCTACGGACGACAGCAGCCTGGTACCGCTCAGGAAAGCATCGACTCGATCACAGGGACCAGATCTGTTGGAACTCTTCGTCCCTCTCCCGGAATCATTTCTTTTTCCTACGCCATCTAGACTTGCCTCCTCTCTACTGCTTCTCAGTTACGGTTACTGCTTAGATAGATGACTAAACACTTGAGAGACGTTGCCGACGACGAAGCTCCCAAGCTCCTCCTCCTCCTCTCCCGCGAAGGGATAAGCAGCGGCCGAAGAACCACCAATTCCAAAGACCGTGTCTTCGAGTGCAAGACCTGCAACAAGGCATTCCCCACGTTCCAGGCCCTCGGCGGCCACAGGACGGGACACAAGAGATCACTTGAAGAAGACGCCGACTCGACTCCTGCAGCCAAGAAGCCCGCCGCTCACCAGTGCGCTATCTGCGGCCTCGTCTTCCAGCTGGGACAAGCGCTGGGAGGGCACATGAGGCGCCACAAAGACGTCATCGGCGCAAACAGCAAATCTATCACCAAATACGACAAGGAAGATGTTGTCGCTGCCCCTGCCGCCGCCGCCGACAGCAGCGCGTCCGAGCTTCTGTCAAGCTGCACCGACGCGCATGATGACGACGCAGTCGTCGGGCACCTCGTCACGAGCGGCGCCGCCGGAAACAGCCACAGCGGCCCACTGGGAGATCCGTACTTCAACGTCGACCTGGAGTTGCGGCTTGGCCTCGCACCTGCTCCCACGCTGAGGATCGCCACCGTCTACGACGAGCCGTCCTATACGGCGCTCAGGCTGGGGATACAGGCGTGAATATCCAAAGATTGATTGAAGCATCCAATTATCCATGAATACCAAAATAGCGTTTAGACTAATCCATCTAACATAGACGGCATATAGACCCATTCATTCCTTTTTGATCCCATTCAATTTTCTACCCTTGTTTCATACTCTTGTGGATATCGTGTATAGAAAATACATTTATGTTTTTGGACATTCATTCCGTCTCCAACTACTTTTTTCCTGCATCTATCCAAGACGGTTCTTCTTGTGTTATGGCTTAGGAAAATGATATAGAGACCCGGTCTTTGCCTAGAAATGAGACACCCTGGAGACCATCCAAAGAGTCTTCTACAAGGGAAAGACTTGCCCACTTACCGCTGTCCCTTGTCCCGCTCTCCCTTCCCTGAGACCTGCCCACTTGCAGTTCCCCTTGTCCCGTTATTTCGTGCACTAGGCGACGCGACGATGGTTTCCCACTTCGATTTCTCAGGAGACGAAGGACGTGGCTCACCGCAGCGATCGGCGGGAAGAGCGACAGATCAATCCTGTGATGACGACATCACCGAAAAGAGCAGCTGCAACGGCAGTAGCGGTCGAACCCTGCGATGCGGCGACAGAGAAGCATGACTCGTCGGAACGAAATGAAGATGCTACGACATCATTAACCCTGTGATGACTGAGAAGTAGGATTCAGCAGAACAAACCGGAGACCGGCCAGTGATTACAACCAAAGAAAAAAAGGTTGGTCCGCAACATCTTTATCACCACGCAAGTAACCTTAATCTGATTTTGAGCCTAGCTCGATTTCTATTTGCCAATTTCTTGATTGTTTAGTCTTAAATTCTATCCCCTGTTGTACATGTATTGTTTAGTAATGAGCAAATTTTGTTCTTCCACTAACCAAGCTCAATAACACACAGCAAATCAAGCCACATATAGACACCCATATGAGTTGTAAGCAAAAAAACAATAAAACATTCTAAACCCTTCATTAACATGTAATCAGAACATGAACATAACTACATCCAAACTATGCTCTATCTGGTAACAAATCCCATTGGTAATCTCACATTATTATCGAGTTGTTATCCAACATATGTATATAAAATTTATTTGTTACCAACATAATGTGATTGAAGGAACCTCCAATGGTAATCCGTTTGGTCATCAAACATAAAAATCAAATTTTTATCCAACATACAAAACCACTTGATAACAAACTCTTTTGCTAGCAACTCTCCACTCAGTCTGATACCCAACGAAAACCATTTATTATAGTGATTTTGCTATCAAATTTGTTTGTTCTTTTGGTATTACTTTCCCATTTTACCGGTTGCTATAGTGGTTTTGCTAACATCCACATGATAACAAACTCGTTCGATAGCAACTCTTCACTCAGTCTGTTATCCAATGAAAACAATTTATTACAGTGGCTTTTATATGTTGTTTTGATTGTTCTCTTAGTACTAAATACCCCTTTAACCATTTGCTATAATGCTTTTACTAACAACCTTTGCTGTTCTTATAGTATTAAATTTCCTATATAACAAATGTACATACGATTTGTTATTCTATCCTTAACATTTGCTCTCCCAGATTGGTTTTAGGTAGTGGTGCATTGTAGCACAACTCCAACAATTTGGCTTTGCATTCACAATGGACTACACCTGTGTTTGTGAAATAGAACACAACTGTTCAAACATACTATAAAATGTGCATTCACACATAACAACAGCAAATCTACTGACCGTGCATTCTCACATAGCAAAATTGCGACAGTCACAATTAATTAGCATGATAACTACAATGTATCCCATCAACCAAGTCAACCAATCCAATAATCCTATTTATACTTTTGATATTCATCCTGATATGTATTCATATGTTAAAATTTGATTTACTATTCATCCTGATTATACATTTGCGTAGTCACAACAATCATTACCCTGTACTAGTTCGTCTTCATGCTCATTGCTATTTACCCAAATCTAATATTGCATTTATTTTTTAATATTTCACTCAGACATTCGAAGTAATTGATGTAGATCTGAATGAAGTCCCCCATCAGAACTATTCTCATTGCACTATTGTTATTGATGTCGATGATGATGTATTGGTACTAGAACCAGCTCGCCCTGTTATGGATGGATGTCAAGATGACTTGTCACCAGAAACAACTAGTGACCATTCAACAACAACTTACTCAAAACCAGGAGCACAATCTTCTCTACATGTTCCCATTACCCCATAAGAAGTTGGAGTGCCTCTATTTGGGACTATATTCAGTTCAACTGACCAAGCAAGACAATTCTACAAGCTATATACAGATGCAACTAGGTTTGGTATCAAAATAACCCATTCTTCCAAGGAACGAAATGATAAATCAACTGCAAGGGTCACATTCACCTGTGTCAAGGGAGGAAGGCCACCAAACAAATATAAGGATACACTATACAAATACAAACCAACTGCATGAACAACATGCCCCAGCCATGTTAAGTTAAAACACACTTTCTCAAGAGAATATCAGATCTCCCACGTACAACTCAATCACAATCACCCGATGCTGTAGCAAGATATGATGCGGTTGTTACCATCCAAGAGGCGAATATTGTTTGCCATACAACGACACATTAACCTGAAGGATGCAACTAGTATCGATGCATCCAAAACTATGGATTCTTTAGTACCTGAAGCCGGATGTTACGATGGTCTTACATTATCTTAGAAGGACCTTAACAACCATCTCCTGAATTCTCAGAAGCTACGTCTAAGCGAAGGAGATGCAATTGTGATACAATCATACTTTGTACAGATGCAAAAGAGTGATCCAGAGTTCTTCTACATGTTAGACTTGAATGATGAAGGCGTTCTCAGAAACGTGTTTTAGGCTGACGCAAGATCTCGAAAGGCGTACGAATATTTTGGTGATGTTGTTACCTTCGATACAACATGCCTGACAAACAGGTATGAGATGATGTTTGCACCATTTGTTGGTGTTAACCATCACAACCAGTCTACTCTTTTGGAGTGTGGGCTACCGTGCGAAGAAATAATAGAGAACTATGTATGGTTGTTTACAATGTGGCTGCAATGCATGGGTAACCCATCACTTCTGCTTTTTGTTCCTTACACAATGATATCCATGCCATTATTTTACTCTACTACATGCTAAATCGAATTGTTACTCACTGGCTTCTGACTGACTGTGGGTTCCATTTAACATTCTTTTATTTCAGTGCATTGACTTCTAGATTTATTCTGTTTGTTGCACAATGATATTTATTATTTTACGGTTAATGCAGTACATGTTGGTTTGAATGTGTTACCTATATACTATTATGGGTGCATTCCCTTTTAGTATATCTGGTGCAGGTCAGTTGTATTAAAAAAATGCATTAACATATACTGATTTTCAAGAGTGACCAGTTGAAATGTAACATATACTGATTTGTATTAGTTTATTGTCTGGTTCACATTCCCTTTTAGTATATCTTGCGCGGGTCAGTTGTATTCAAAATTTGTTCACATTATACCGTGTGCCAGTATATGTATATTCTTATGACTTATGCTGACATATTCACCCATTATATCATGCTCTGACGACCTGCAATACCCCACCTGAGTTGTGCTGCACTGTAATCCATTTCTTACACGAAAATTCAGTGACAAAATTAGCACTCCACAGGAGCTCCGCCAAAAGGTATTGTAACTTACCAAGCTCAATCAATAATTAACGGGATCTGACAAGTGTTTCCCGATGTTAGGCATAGGCTCTGTCTATGTCACATAATGAGAAAATTACCCAAAAAATTGGAAAAAGATTCCATTACGTACAACCTTATCCAGAATGCAGTATATGAGAGCCCATCAATAGATGCATTTGAATAGGACTCGGAAGATGCAATTCAGACTTGTAAGGTAAATCAAGATGGTTGGCTTGCGATGATGTATCAAATACGACACGTGGGTTCCTGCGTATGTCGATGACTTCTTTTGGGCAGACACGACAACAACCCAACGTAGTGAACCAATTAATTCGTTCTTCAATCGTTACGTTAACTCAAAGACATCTTTGAAATAGTTTGTTAACCAAAACAAAGTTGCACAGGAAGTAAGGATCGAGACAGAGAGGAAATTTGATTATGATGATCTAGATAAACTTGTTCAGCTAAGGTCTGAGTTTCAGATTGAAATCGATGCAAGATTGGTGTACACACAAAATATATTCAAGAAATTTCAAATTGAACTACATCGCATGGTGTATTGCGACACACAGTTGTTGAACAAGGTCGATTTGTTGTCTACATTTTCAGTTAAGGAACAACACATGGTTTGCTTACTAGATGCTGAATCTATTTTACTTGAAAACAAGTTCATTGTCACTCATGACTCTATTCAGAACAATTTGTTATGCAATTGTCAGTCATTTGGGTGCAAGGGGATTATGTGCAGGCACTCGTTGTGCGTCCTTACTCGCAACTGTAGGATAGATAAACTGCCAATGCAGTATGTGCTAGACAGATGGAGGAAGGACATTGTATGGGATTATAGAAACAACACAAACAACATTCGGTTATTCACAAAATCTACTGAAAGAGCTGATGCTGTCTCAAACATTTGTCAATGTTTCATAGAGATGTCACATGTTTCGGATAAGAAGTATGAGTTTGTTAAGCATGCACTAATGACATCAATTCAGACCTGTAAGACGGCACAATTGATCGAATCTAGTGTGAGTTCTGTTTTTTTTCCGCCAAATTTATATTAATGATTTTTCTTTTAATTCAGTACATGATGAATCGACCTGTTACATACTCGGTACTATATTTGAATTTACTTTTAACTTCCTTTTCATCGGTGCATTGGTTTGAACCATTTTTTAGTTGCACAATGATATTCCTTATTTTCAGTTACTGCAGTACATGCTGATTCGAATTAGTTACCTTTTTATTCATTTGTGTGCATTTCCTATTAGTATATTTTGATGAGTTATAATGAGTTATTCACACATTATAACGAGGACCAGTATACATATATCCTAATGAGTACTTCAGAGTAATTGACAAATTATAACGTGACTTATTGATACAAAAAGGCAGAACTGCACGAATCTAGTGTGAGCTCATTTAAGAAATATATTTCCTTTGGTCATGCACATAATTGTTTATAGGATTTTACATCTTTGCACATTTGTTTCAAATTATTAGAATGTACAATCAATTCATTGAACTTGTACCACAATATTGACGTCTCAATGCATGCCCAAATGACGAAACCAGCAGTTGTTGCTGCTATCAAGGATTCTGTCACAGCCAGAAAGGTTGGAAGACCACCATCCTTGTGGAAAAAGGGATGATAGGAAATGAACTAAAAAAACACCACAACCAGAAAGTACAGTAAGAAAAAACCAACTCAAGCAGCCATAATGGATCGAAAAATCCCAGTACCCCAAATCCCAAACGTTCAACAACAAGGGTGGACACCCCACAAAAACATGAATGATATCTGCAACCATACAAATAGAGGTTTCAGTACGTATAATAGTATCACCGCTGAACACATTATTAGCCAAAGCTACAACACATCATCTCCGACACTAGCATGTCAATATATGCAATCTGGAGTGGGCAGTAACCAAAGGAGTTTGTACACAAATGCAAACGCAACAAATCTCGTCCACTACCAATCTACGACAGTTAGCTCGAGCATCAGACAAAGTTACAACACTCCATCTCATCTTACTGCAGCATGGTTATAATTCACTGCCCACAAAGACTAGATTTATCTTCATACTAATATACATCTTTTTGTCTTCTTTTTTAACAAAACACATGTACATCTTTGTAGTGCAACTGTGTACACAAAGAATACATCTGTATAGTCATGTGAACCCATGAATATTGGACCACTATTTAGATCACAGTGGTGGAATATATGTTTCTTTCTGCAGCCAATATTTAGCACAAGGTATCCAGGTGTTTCACTAATTGTTGAGTGTATAATACCACGTCAGTATTGCTGCATCATACACTTCATAGTAATATGAAAAACTACATTTCACTCACATCACTCAGCCTAACTATCTGTTACAGACTAAATAAAGTTCCAGCCGAATGTGCACCACAAGACAACTAAACAAATAAAAACTATTCTTTAGATGCTCCCAATAGCCTACGACAATTGAGACAACGTTCTACGTGCTTTTGTATTTATGTCATAATATCTTGTTAAATATAGCTATATTTTAACAACCATATTCATCAATTAATCTAATGTTCTTTTCCATATTCGCCTAAAGTTCCATTAAATATAGCTCCATTTTTTTCCGCCTAAAGTTTAATCTTCATCTAATGTTCTTTTCCATCCGCTTCTTGTTAACGACCCGCTATATTCTAGGAATCCATAACAACTAATCTTGGTTAATAACCGACTTCACCACTTGGTTACACACTACATACTCACTTCGACACAACCACCATCACATAGAATTTTCACAACAGATAAAGCCAATCCCATCCACTCGAAACTCCACACTACAGTCTCGCTTCGCCACACCTGGAATATGCATTCACATATGTAACAAATGGTATCTGATACCAACCAACCTCACATGTTCTCTCATACAAAATAAAACCAAAGCCACACCTCTACTATCACCACACTCAAACCTTCACTCGGGCCAACTAGAATGAGCTGTTATACGTAACGCATACCCGTTGTCCACAAACAACATTTACCAGTTATTTTCTATCAAATAAAATCAACCACACCCACTCCCAACATATAATTGGTTCACTAATGGCTGACTGCATAAAGCCATGTCAATATTGATACATCATACATGTTAGAACTACATGTTATATCACTCTGAATAACAACATTCCACCAACATCGCGCAACGTAAATGTTCTATTACAGAGTAAACTGTATTACAGCCGAATGTGCACCACAAGACAAATACACAAATAAAAAACATTCTTTATAACCATCCAATACTGATCATTTTTGTATTTTATGTCAGAATATACTATTAAATACTCCTCCCTTTCACTTTCATCAGTTAATCCTTTTTGTACCACTTTTTCCATTTTATTTCAATCTTCATCTAAAGTTCATTTCCATCTGCTCCGTATATAACGACTGACATTGGTTAACAACACAACACACCCATATGCAAATGTAACAACTAGGTTCTGCTGCCAACCGACTTCACATGTTATCTCATAACAAGCACAACCAATCCCACACTGCTACTAAAGCCACATGCCAACATTGCCTGGGGAAAACTGGAATGTGCCGTTATATGTAACACATACATGTTGTCTTCAAACAACATTCACCAGTTATTTTGTACCACATAAAATCTGACTAGGTGCATAACAGACGATAATAAGTGGATAACCAGCGATAGTCTAGTCGTATAAAAAATAATAACACAACCGTTTAGATGCAATGCTTCATTTGCCCATTCCACCAAATATAGCCGACAAAATATCACACTTTTGTTAACTAAATACTAAATTTTCACAATATATTGAATTAAGTTTTGGGCCACTACCACGTTTCAGGACCTTAACATGTTTTTGACAAAATCAACCCCCACACCCAGTTATATATACAACAAACCCATATACCCCCACACCCAGTTATACATACAACAAACCCAGTTCATTAAACATTGCAACAAACCCATATGCCCTGATATACATACAACACCACCATGGAAGCAACAAAATTCTATTTCCGTAAATTAGTTCACCACTTCCATTTTAGAATGCCGCTTCATTTGTATACTCCTTCATTTGTAGTATAAGCATAACATTGATGCCGCACAGGTGATGCACTGGTTCAGGGTAGGACTCTTCTATCCTCTGCCCTTCACATATGCATTCCATCCACCGCATAACATACACACCACAACCATTTGTTTCCACAGGTTGTTGCACTGCCTTGTTATCGAACAAGATCTTCCAGCCTTCTTCAGATACACCGTTTATCTTGCTCACGAGGCTTTTGATCGCCGCTGCCTATTTTTGCACAAAATCATGTAACAAACAATTGGTAACCACCAGTTTTGATCACAAAAATGCTCTAAAACAAGATATGCACAACTTATACTTACCAAGGTAACTGCATCACTGTCATATGGATGGCTCATCGCTGGCCTATTATATCTCCTCACTGGGCGTAGGCTATTGTAGTGAAGTATCTTCTTGTATTCGTGTGAATCCACTAGCAAGTGCCAGTGATGTGAACTAATAATCAAAACAAGTATTACATTTACAGACTTGATGTCTTCCCTTTTCTTGTAACAATATTTCCGCATCAAGGGTGCATTCTTTGTCTTAATTGCGTGTGTCATTGCGGTGATGAAAATGAACACCCTCTGTCCCCACTCGTTTCCATATTCCTTTCGCATGACTTCACTCCAACCATCTATTATCTATTTCAGTCAAAATGCGGAGCCAAGTCATTTATGGTGGTCAACAAATAAATAGGTATAACAATTAATGTGCCAACTATATGTAACATTTTACCTATAACAAAATTCACATTCAACAATATGTAACATTTTGGCTGTAACAACATTTTGTCTATAACATAATTCACATTATTTATAGAACTACTTACAGTTCAGTACAATTCGTTTAGTGAAGACATAAAAATTAACTTCAGCAAATAATTGCATACTATTAGTCAAAGTCTAGACATGCCACATATGGCAAACTACAAATCATTTACTTGATTTATACAACTGGAACTAACAATTAGCAGCAACATCTTTACCCATTTAATTCTATTTGTATATATGCAATATTACCCTTCAGAACGTCACACATAACAACATACTCTCACCCCTCAAACACTCATTGTAGGAAACCATCACAAATCGGCTTATTCATAGCAGGAAACACTCATTGCAGGAAACACCCAAAGGAGAAACACTACAACTGTATCCTTACACTAGACACACATAGTTGACACTACTACTACAATTGTAAACAATCCTTTTAAGGTTTATTCATAGCAACATATGCCTTAATTGCATCTAATGCATCAACAACACATTCAAGTTCTTAATCTATATACTGTAGGTTTTGAGGGCAACACAATGCAGACAATGTATGTCACATGCCATAATACTTGTTATCCTTAAGGGCACAAACCGGAACAACAACATTAACTGATGCTATACCTGGTTTGTGATGCTACCACCCTTTTTCAGCAAATCTCTAAAATCCTGACGCATGATACATGCATTCTCAGATCACTATTGTCCTTGCTAATAAGCTAAAAAGTAACAAACACTCCTCAATTATGCTTGACAAAAATTGAAAGGTACAGTCTCGTCATACAAATCCACTATTTTACATACCTTCTTCAGTAACAAAATATCTTCTTTGCTCTTAACTGGTTGCTTCATCATCCCAGTTTGCCATCTTACCGATCTCAATCTTTTTGGCAGGAGACATTAACTTTAGCTTACGTTCTCAGTGTTCATCTTTGATCCTCCTAACTAATGAAATCGGGCTATTACCAGTTGTTATCAACTTCTTTGCTTGCATCGAAAGTTTCTCATTGCTACCCTCACATGTAACCCTATCGAACATGTCTTTTACAGGGTTATGCCATCAAACAACACAATATAAACACACACAACAAATATATGACCACAATGTAAGTCCTTGTAGGCACACCTTTTCATCGGCCCTATGTCCATAAAAAAAAATCCATTCTAGCTTTCCCACTGCCTTTACCTTACTTTTATTTATTACAGACATAGAGATTAAAGTTTGCGTGCTCGCTTCACTCAGGATCTTTTCAATGTGGTATTCAATGCCCGTCTCCTTCCACCAATCTTCAACCTGCACAACATAAAGAAGTATTCACTACAGTTACATATACACTAATCTTAACATGGACTATTAAGGATACACCAGATTTACATAACACCAATCTATTCAATGTGTGTCACATATTTGATCCTACAGTTACCTTCTCCCCTCCAATACCAGATTTAGCATGCCCCATTATGGTCATGTTCTCATGGGGTAGTTGGTTTCACACCTGGGCCTTGCATGGGATTGGCGTGACGTAACCAATTTTTTCAACAGGAATGCCCAACTCTTATTTGTTACAGTGCAACATTCAAAATAACACAAAACATCATTAATCTATCTAACATTACACTACACTAGCACATACAACTGACCTACCCTGCCATGGACATCATGATTTGCTGCAAAAGAGACGCCATCAAGCCTTGTTGTTGGTTTCTTTACACAGGTTGTTTTAACAAGTCTTGGCATTGCTACTCTCCTGCAACCAGAAAGAACATGTTCGTCCTGTACAAAATTAAACAGATCGTGTTCAATTACTCATTACATCATGTTCAACATTGTAACATGTACGCATATGGCATATTCATGAGTCAATTAAAAGTAAGTAATCTATTGACTAATGGACTCCTACACCAACATCCAAACAAACCATTGCACAATTTCCAGACCCGACAGACGTATCATAACAAATCTACAAAAAAAAATGTATGCATAAAAATGTTCTATTGCAAAAAAAGGTCCGGAATTGAATAATATATCAATAAGTGTATATATGGAATGGTTCTTTCATACTTACCGTCTTACCTATGCTCCCTCTACTCATTCCTGTCAGGGCATTGACCTGCCCACTAGTATTTTGCACTGGGCCAGGGGTTTCATAACCAACCTGATGTCATGTTAATTATACATTACATAATCTAATAGAATACAAATACCACTTGTTGTTAATCATATGATACACACCTCATTTGCCATTTTGCTGGAAGATCTTGTTACTGACCGCCTAGAAACAAATCCGCTACCCTGCATACAATATATTTATTAAATGATTATATTCTTCAATACAAACAAACACATTCAACAACACACATTTTGTTTCAAAGTTGAAAATTAACTCCTGCACCAACATTCAAGCCAACCATATCACACTTCCCCGACTCATGCATGGCAGGCGTATCATAACAAATCTACAAATTTAGACAACTATTTATAGCAAAAATTTATTTTTAAGTGAACACCGAAATCGAATAAAAGGTTACAATTATACACATGAAACAATGATTTTGTATTTACCATCTTAGCGACACTTCCCTTACTTATTTTTGATAGTGTGTTGATCCTCCTGCTAGTAGGATGCATCGGGCCAGGGGTTTTGTAACCAACCTACAATAGTCTAATTATTAACTCCCTAATCAAACAGAATACAAACACCACTGAAATGTTGGCATTCGTATGATATGCACCTCATTGGATTTTTTACTGGCAGATCTTGTTACTGACCGCCTACCAACAACTTTGCTAACCTGCACACAATATCTTGATTATGTAACAAAACAACACACAATCCAGTTATTCACTTTTTCTGTCAAATGAAAATGTTGAATAAAGAATAATCCTTTCAAATTTTATGCATACAAACCACATTAGCAACAACAATACTACCATAACAACTATACATACACATCACCAACCAAGACAGTACAAACCGTTAATTTCCTAGTGCCAACATCAGTTGGCATTCCCTTTTCAATATCATCTCCATTGTTTGCTCTCTCCGATGTGTTGTATTGTATCTTCGTTACATGAAAATAAGACAATACAATACCCCAATATCAAGGCGTATATTAAACATTTTTGCCTCAGAACTGTAATATCGACATAGATGTGTTAAACTCACTGTCTTTGTTATACTCCACTTCCTCTTTAAATCCGGTGTATCCTTAATAGTACCTGTACTGGCAATAACCAATGGGATTTCCATTGACAAAATACCCTTGACATAGAACCAGGAGAAAGCCACATAAGACATTAAGTAACATCATCTACATGACATACAAAGATGGTTTCATTAACGATTGCCACACCTTTTTTCGTGCCGACCTTCTCACAGATCGACTTCCAACGAAGTCATCTCCCTACAAACCAATAGTACCATCTTTTATATTCTATGCTAATTACAAAGGAACTACCATGGCTATCTACTACCTTATCAAATGTACTCAAACAGTGCAACATCTAAGATAGGAAATGACTATTTTATCAAATTGAAGTAATATTTTTACACAACATACAATCTTTGCGTTGTCTGCCATTGCTTGCTTGCCAACATCGATAGGTGTGGTTGTCAGAATGTTGCGCATGCACAACCATTTCCTTGCGTCACTAACATCTGACTCATTTCAACAACCACCAATAGATACATCTCGATCTACATCAACAACATTCATCTTACCTGATATGGAATGACCCTACATACAACAAGTATGACAAATTAAGCGGGAACACACAATTAAGAATAGTTATTCGATAAAGACATTATCAAATAACAATGTCATTATTTTTCACATTGTAATAGATGTGCATCTACACTATGTATGCCACATGAAAAGTCCATCGATCAAATTACCTTGATATGGCCGCCAGCCATTTTTAATTTGTTTTCATGTGATGTGGCAAGAGCACTTCCTGCAAATGAACAAGAAGCAATGCCAACTGCTCGGCTGATATCCTACAATGTATACTACATTTTGCTTAATGAATATACCAAACATATGCTTATAAAGTACTGGAATGACAAACTAAATGAAGCTCATTTGTAGTTCCTCTAAGTGGAAACTTGGATCATGTGCCACCAGTTTTTTCTATACGTTAAGGAAATCTTCACTTGAAGTAAGTAACCTCTTAGGTGTGGATCTTGTGATGCAGGTCTACAGTACAAAAAAACACATTACAACATACAAGGCACAATCTTCCTATCATTTTTACACGAGGTTTTCTATGCAGACCCATTTGAAACCCAAAATGGAACCCTAAGCAATGTCCACCTCATGTTACAAGGTATAACAAATAAAATACATTATTTTATTTGTTATACCTTATAACATGTGGTGTAGATTGCTTGGGGTTTTGTTTTGGGTCTCAAAATGGTGTCCACCTAGCATTTGTCATAAGAAAACGTGATGGTTACATTGATAGGTGTAGCCAAATCAATAACCAACACATCAATGACAACATTTCCAACCTACATGTCAGTACATATTTTAGTGCTAATATTGTTATTACAAAAAATTGTGCAATCATATCAAGTACTTGGTGCTCATACCTTGTTCTTCTTTTTTGGTAGACTAACACTATCAACTGTGACTGCGTTTTCCTAAAAATCAACATTATTATTCAATACTATTTGTTACTCAAACCATACAATTGAACTAAATGAGCATGTTTGGTACGCCGGACATTTAATTCAACATTTTCCATATAATAAGACAAACTATATAACAGTTCACCTTACCACACAGATGCCAGTAGAACTGTGAAATCCATCATCTGCGACACCGCCGCCCCCAACCTTCTGTTATTGCATAACATCATGTGCAGGAGTCAACATCAAATATTTCTACCAATATATTAGTAACAAAGATTCTTCCGACATGTATACCTACACATACCTTTGAAATACCTTCATCACCCTCGCATACAGAAGCCTCTTTCGTTGTTTCATCCCCTTTCTGAACCAGTTCCTGCCATTACAACATACATAATTAGTTTACCGCAACTAGCTACTTGGTGTTTGTTAAATATTGAAATCTATAATTCAGAAACCATTCCCTTATTACACGTACATTAAAACCATTGTCTTGCTCTCGATCTGTCACATTTTCTGTTCCATCCACAATGGACATAACTTGCGTACAAAACAAGTGCAAATCCAACTTAATTTTTTTATAAACACAATGTCCAATTGAAAATATATTCTGGCCCCACAACATGGTTAACATGAAACACTTGTTATAACAAGAGTTCACTGTTATAGCCATATTTGCATTTACTTTGTTTAAAAGACAACTACACATGAAACATTATAACAACCCCATATTCCATTCCACTTACCTCTTCCTCACGCTCATCGTTATCACCACCAACAAGAGTTGGATCTGATATTTGTCTGCACTCCAACTCCATTCTAAGTACCTCATTCTCACAAACTTTTGCATGATGTGCCTCCTTCAACAACCTATACTTCCTTCACATCTTTCTTAGCCTTTTCTTCAGCCCTGCAACCTCCTTCCCATTCTCATCATTGCTTCTTTCTGACTTTTTCTTGAACTTCATATTCTTCAGTTTCATGTTTGTAGTGACAAGCTACAAATATATCGATACACATTAGTTAGATCATTACAAGAAACCATTTTATATATACAAAAAATCTACAACAAACACTATATCAAGAAACATTTTCATATACAAAAAAAACAATTAGAACAAAATACTATCAAGCTGATTTACCTCTCATTCCACTACAATACATTGACGCTTTCTACCAACAAACCTCGCCTTTTTGACCAAACTCATCAGTTTTGCTAAATAATATTTCCCTATATTATCTGTTCCAAGTGTTTTAATTGACATGTCATTCGTAACCAACTAGGAACTCATCCTGTTGTTATAGTCCCAACAATTGGCTAAAGGGAAGGCCCGTGGTCTGCATTTCTTACTCATAGTAGTCACCATTCTGAACTAAACCATCAACAAGAATGAACAACCCTTCAAATATCCCCTATTTCTGTCCCCCATATCCTTCATTTCAAGATGCAAGTATTCAAACACAGACTCTGCCCAGTTGAATTTCCCTAGATTGGGCAGAATATCCACATATTCCCATAGGAAACCGTGGATTCTAAAACCAACATAAGGGTATAGAAATATTTCCATAATAACAACTACCATAATCTTTACAAAATCATCTATAGATTCCTCATATGTTTTGCAAGAAATTGACTCCAGGACAGCCAATGCCTTTGTGACCTTAACTTCTCCCTTGAAATGTTTACCATATATAATAGTCTTATTAGTTTGATCTTGAACCACAACATCCCCTGCATAACAAAACAAAATTCTATTCCACACAATTCCTTCTGTTATAGTAACTCATACTCAATTACTTCAAACAGAAAACATTACTAACGTTGTGTTGGTAGTCCCAGGATCAGACCTACCTGCTTTACATCAAACAGGACAAGGTTGGTCCCAAGCTTAAAACACATTGGTGTAGAATCGTATTTTTCAATCAGCCACTTGATCAGAGAAATGTCAAATGTTTTAGGGCAATTCAACGACATGAAGTGACCAAACACAGTTGAGTTAAGCATTTGTTTGTGCCGCTCATTTTCCATACCCAATACCATATTGAATTTCTGATATGAACACCAAGTTGTTTGGCCCTTAGTCTTCTATCTTTTACCAACACTGACTGATTCATCCACAGACATGTTGCGTATGTGCACAACCATATGTTAATTCATGGAACAATAAAAACCTAGCTTGTAACATTACACCACTACTGTCTAGGAAACATGTTACCTGTCAGTATATTCTTCCCATTCCATATAACACAATTCACATTTTGCTTAACAATTGAAACCCCTTTATATGAAAACTAATCTATTGTGGTTAACTGACATACAAAGTACAATTTATAAACATAACATTGCATTGTTATCACGTTACATGTAACCACCCATTTGATGGAGTTAACAATATTGTGGCAACATTACAATGTCATAACAACACTGCATTGTTCTCATGTTACACGTGGCAAAATCATGTTAATTGTAACAATATCATAATTAGCAGGTAACATTAAGAATACAGTTGTTCATAATGACATTGCATTATTCTCATGTCACATGTAACAACATTGCATTGTTATCATGTTTTTACACATTGCATTGTTATCATGTTACATGTAACCACATATTTTATGGAGTTAACAATATTATGGAAACATTGCAATGTCATAACAGTACTTCATTGTTCTCATGTTACACGTGGCAAAACCATGTTAACTAGTAACAATATCATAATTAGCAGGTAACAATATCATAATTGCAAAATCATGTTAACTGTAACAACATTGCATTGTTATCATGTAACCCATAACAAAATCATTCTTATGGCAACATATAGGAATTAAGCATGTTACCCATAACAAAATCATTCTTTAAGTAATTAAATACACAAATTGCCTAAAGCAACATATAGGAATTATGCATTCTTATGGAAGATATAACATCATTATATAGTATGTAACAGACACCCCCTATTACCAATAACAAATTATGATGATAACCAATCCTACGTTTTTATACATTCCACTGCCCATGGACACCTTTAACCCTTCCCCACCATTTCCACAAAAAATCATAGGTTTGTTTTTGGGTTCAGTATTGTAATGCCCACCCTGTTACCATTAACATCTTGCACATAGTTGTAACGATCGATAAACAAATCGTTATTGATTAAGCGAAATTAAACATTAGCAGTGGATTAACAAAAATCACTAAAAATTTAAACCTTTTGCAAAGAGGTCCATACACATGAAAACTCTTTTATCAAGAACCAATGTATATCATCTACATCCTGGTTCATAAGCATATCACATGTACTATCTCTTCTCGAGAATTATATACAACAATTACTTTGTCAGAATTATACTTAAGCAACTCAAAATCTCAAGGCATGAAGCCAAAATATTAGATCGATACATTAAAAGAACTAACTACTAACTCCGAGGACCTGAGAGTACATAGATGACACATAAGAGTTCTATCTACAAGACACGACAGACAGTAAACTCAACCTGAGCTGTCACTGTTGTCCTTGCTGCAATTGATCTTCTTCCTCTGCAAGATATTCTCAGTCTCCTCCGTGCTTGTCCACCTAAAAATGTTGGATCCCATGGGGGTGAGACAATTGTAATTGCCCTAGTGAGAGATATAACTCTCTGCCAAAAACATTATTATTGCAGTTTAATGATATAAAACTAGGCAGAGGATAAGCAGTTTAATGCATTCTCAAAATTTAAAGCATTGCAACTATTTATGATAGAACAATAAATCATCTATCCTCTTAATAAGGAATAGGAAGAACATGTATATCATTTATCTACCATATCATTTCAACATCTCAAGCTTTTCCTTATTATCCTAATATGTCACCCATGATTCATTCTTGTTTTCATCTGTTGGCCTTAGCCAATCTGCTAAACAAATATTGAATTATTCCAGACATAAGAGTATACATCATCGTATTCTATTTAGTCATTGGACTATGCCAATCCCTTGGTTATAGGCTTCATGCCTCTGCCAGGTATTGGACTTTAACCAATCCTGATTACACCACCAGGCATTGAACTCTACCAATCCTGATTACACAGCCATGCAGTGGACTCTAACCACTCCTGATTACAGGCTTCATGCCTCTGCCATGTATTGGACTTTAACCAATCTTGATTACACAGCCAGGCAGTGGACTCTAACCACTCCTGATTACACAACCAGGCAGTGGGCTCTAACCACTCCTGATTACAGGCTTCATGCCTCTACCAGGTATTGGACTTTAACCAATCCTAATTACACAACCAGGCAGTGGACTCTAACCACTCCTGATTACATAGCCAGGCAGTGGACTCTAACCACTCCTGATTATAGGCTTCATGCCTCTGCCAAGTACTGGACTTTAACCAATCCTGATTACACAGCCAGGCAGTGGACTCTAACCACTCCTGATTACACAGCCAGGCAGTGGACTCTAACCACTCCTGATTATAGGCTTCATGCCTCTTCCATACATTGGACTTTAACCAATCCTAATTACACACCCAGGCAGTGGACTCTAACCACTCCTGATTACACAGCCAGGCAGTGGACTCTAACCACTGCTGATTACAGGCTTCATGCCTCTGCCAGGTATTGGACTTTAACCAATCCTGATTACACAACCAGGCAGTGGACTTTAACCACTCCTGATTACACAGATCATGAGATATAAATTCCTTTAACTCATCATTGATCATCACATCCTTCTCTAAGCTCTGAACCCTGAGGTTAGCCTTCATAGCTTTTCACATTCTTTATTGAATACAATTGTTCCTTTTATTAAGTTTATTAAAACGTTATCATTTCTTACAATAAACTTTTATAATCATCTTGGTACCTTTCACTATGCCACAATTGTTCTCATGGCTCATAAGGCCCATAAAATATCTTGTCACCTCTCACTAGGCAACATCTAATCATATGGCTCATAAGGCCATTAAACATCTTGTCACCTATCACTAGGCAACATCTAATCATATGGCTCACAAGGCCATTACACATCTTGTCACCTCTCACTAGGCAACAATAACATATCACCTCATGTAATACAATAGTAACACCACTATTCCCTCAATAGGGTTAGGGCTTACTATTCACGTCACATTAGGGTTTCTCATGTCCCATTACCCAATTTAGGGTTAGGGTTTCCCATCTCACATTAATTAGGATTTCATATTTATCAAATCAACCTTAATATATTGCTCCACACCTCTAGGAGCATCCATTAACATCTCGAGTATTCAATCATGTTTATTACTTTTAACATTTATCATTAAATGATTATCAATACAAGGTATGAGTTCATTTCTCAACCTTATCATGGTATGATTACATCATACTCATTAGTTTATCTTAACCCCATTCTCAAGGTATATTAGACTATTCTTATTAAAGTATATCAAACTCATTACAATTCATTGTAACAATTTACATAACATACTTCATGTGTTTCCTATCCAAGTATATTGGATTTGAAGTACATCAATGCTTATCAACCTTGGGATGCTAAAAGTCATATCAATCATATCTTGATGTATCACTTTCCTCATCACTTCCAACTTACTTGAGTTATCAAATTATCTTGGATTAAGGTATTTCCCATCTTAATGCTTTCATCCACTAACCTATCACTTTTACCATGAAGTGCATAGGTCACACACAATAATGGTTCAACTATCTTCAATGATATGGACTCATTTCAGGTTAAGGAATTTCTTACTATAAAGTTGCCTATGATCAACCATTTGAGATGTTTCATCTTTATAAGGTAATACCCACGATTTTATCATTAGGGTTCTCTTATTAGGGTTATGGTTTATCATCATATTGCCTAAGATTAGGGCTTCACTTATTATAACTCAAAATTTGAGTTTCACATACCTTCACCCTGTATTAGGGCTCCTCATCATACCATTGCATAGGGTTTCACATGGCATCACCCTCAATTAGGGTTTCACATGACATCACCATCAATTAGGGTTTAAATTCAATTATCCACAATTAGGGTTTGCTATTCATCCTAATTAGGGTTTCCATTCAATTACCCACAATTAGGGTTTGCTATTCATCCTAATTAGGATTTCCATTTAATTACCCATAATTAGGGTTTACTATTTATCCCAATTACAATTTCATCTTCCATTACCCATAATTAGGGTTTCTTATATCATCACCCTAAATTAGGGTTACATCAATACTCTAGACTAGGGTTTCACTCAGGATTGCCCAACTTTTAGGATTATGGCTTATTAACCCACTCGATTAGGGTTTCATGGTCTGTTTACTAAGGATCATACCCTAATCACATATTCTTCATAATTAATACTCATGTATGAATTCCTTTCTATCATCCACTCAACTTCATTAGGTTACATGAACCTTTCAATCAAATATGTACAACTATGGTTGACATAGTGTATTGAGACATTGCTTTCATAAGCTTTTAGGGTTAACCATTCTAAAGGTACTGATCATCTAGGTACTTTAGGATTTCAACCTTTGTACCTATCATTGATAATCATTATTATCAACCATTGGATCAATGGATCAATCATCACCTTAAATCTCCAAACGATTTGATCACTTTAGATCTCCATTCGGTTTTGGCATTTCAACACCAAATGGTTTTGAAACTGTTTGGGCATCTAGGGTTTCCTTCAACCAATCAATTAGGACCATTGGATCAACGTTCAACTACATCATGAAGTATCTCCAACTGGTCTTAAGATCAATTACCCATTTGATCTTGAGAGCAATTACCCATTCGGTCTTGAAATCAATTATCCATTCAGTTTTGTAACTGAATTAACTCAACCAGTTTTGAAAACCGGTTGCCCATGTTGAGGTGTGTGCTTAAGATGACATCATCATATTCAAGTTACAAACCCACGAAACTTGCTGTAAATTCCATGGTGATTTCACCAATCATTCAAATAAAATTTCGGGAATAATGAAGGAATCAACAATTGATAAAGATATGGAATCAATAACAAAGTTCAAGGGTTCACATTATAAAACCCGCTTCCAATTGAGCTTCAAAGCTTCAAGATCACGTCAACAATGGTGAATGAAACTCCTTTCACTATCCCAAGGCTCGTCCTCAAGCTTTGAGTGAAAAGGAATGGTTAGAATTGAAGATGGGATCGAGATATGAAGAAATCATGCATTGATTTTTGATTTCCACCA
Source organism: Alisma plantago-aquatica (assembly GCA_963693085.1). NCBI lineage: Eukaryota > Viridiplantae > Streptophyta > Magnoliopsida > Alismatales > Alismataceae > Alisma > Alisma plantago-aquatica. The sequence continues at coordinate 597,431,074 of OY856411.1, forward strand.
TGGAATCAAGGTAAACGAAGGTCAAGAAGCTTACCAACAGGTTGGGGGTCGTGCTCCTGTTGCTCCAAGCTCCCTTGGTCGTTTTTGCAAGTAAGAAGTGAAAGTGGATTCGAAATTCCCTTTCAACTTATGGATAAAGGAGCATATATATGAATTTTATTAAAAATTCATTTTAGGAGAGAGAAAGTAGGGATTATCTCCTCCATTTCCTTTCCATTTTCCCACTTCGCTTCCTTGGTTACGAGGCTATATTATTTGCCTCTTATTCCTCTCAATTATCCATGTTTTAAAGAAAAGCAAATTAAGCACCTTAACCCTTATAATAATAATATCCATAAGTTAGTGGATATTTCTTTTTCTTTTAAAAATGTGAGTGGGTTATCCACTTTCTTGAGATATTTTCGTGCCTTTTCAAGGAACATGGTCGTCCATTATTTTGCAAAATCATCCCTATCCTTTTGGTTGAAGGGCTCTTCAATTAATATATTTATTTTTGCTTTAAATTGAAGTAAAGTTCCAATTTATGCTTAAATCTTGATTATTTTAAAATCAAGATTCTCTCTCCTCCGAAGTGATCCAAATGAGGCTCCCCCTCATTTTATTTGCTATACATGATGCCAAGAAACATTAGGGACTATTTGGAAGTGGTAATTTGCATATTGAACCCTAGGTTTTGTGTAAATTGCATATTACACCAAAACTAGGTTTTAATGCACAAACATTGCTTTATGAGCCCTTTCTTGGTACTCAGACTTCCACAAGTCCTTCCTCTGCATCATATTCATTCTCATGATGCTCCAACACATGAGAAACATCTTATCATACAACATTTGCAATTTAACCCCTCAACTTGGGTAATTTGTATTTTAGTCCAAAACAAGCAAAATAACGTTTCAACATTATTTGAAAAGGACTAAAATTGAAACAAAAGTTCCCCTTGAACCTTAGTTACTTTTCAAGAAATAAGAGCAAGAATATAATTAACTTTATTAAGCAAAGCACCTAGGGTTAAGGCATAACCCAGGTCAGGGATGTTACAAATCATAAACCCCTAACAGGGATTTCGTCCCCGAAATCCCAGATAAAAAGGAGTCAGATATTATTCATTTGTTGTATCATCAAGTCTCCACATAACATCTCATTGTTATGGAGACACCATAGAACTTTGATCAATACAAAGTTCTTCCACACAAAATTCTCATAGAATCAAACACATAGGACACATACTCCATTATCCTTTTATTATTGACTGTGGAGTTAATTTTGTGTCAGGTAACAGTTTTCTTATTTAGATCGAGGTTATTTGTTAATTTATTTTGATAAACTTTTCTTGCAACAATTTTACAATTATTCCTTCAAATAGTTCATTCTCATCAATGTTATGTTTATGCAAAGCATAAACCCCTAACATTTGATGTCCATGCTACATTAGGTAACTGGACTGATTCCACAGTTAACCATTCCAGGTAACCATCATAAAATAGCCTGATATTTTTCAGATACCAGAATCCCCTACCTTGGTATATAACACATGTGTTAATAAACACAACATATCCTCATCTTCATTTTTGTTTATAAGTTTATTTATAATTAAATCAAATTCCTCCGTATATCGATTAGAATGTGGTAGAAATTTCCATACCACATCTCCTTCTTGATTAGGCTTCTTTGGATTGTTTCAGAATGATTACTTGATCAGAGTAATCAAAAAGATAACAATCTAGGTATGTCATACTTACCTTGCCTTCAATAAATGAATACATGGCCAGGGTATTCAAGAACTGAAATTAGGTAGTATTTATTTATTTTATTTTATGTTTTCATCTCTTTAAATTTTGATATACTTAATATCTCAGATTTTTCTCCGAGTTCCTTTTTCATCTCTTCCCTTCCTTAAAGGAGAAAGAGAAATTTCAAAACATATAAAAGAATATTAAATTGAACACAAGTTTTCATTCTACTTATCTCTTCCTCATATCCTCAAAGGATTATACAGATAAACTAAATAACAACTACCTTTCTTATAGTAGGGAACAGAAGATAATTCAAAATAGAAAGTTCTATCTTGACAAGTCTACCTTCTATCAGTTATCTAGTGTCTTGTATGTTGGGTCACCCCGTCACTTTCTATTTGGACATTGCCACCTCAGATGTCCTCTCTGTCCACATCTATAGCAGGCTTTGAGCCTTTTAGGTGACTGTTGCTTGGGTGCACTACATTGTGGTTGAGTCGGTACTACTGAAATCTGTGATTGTTTAGTACCACAAATTCCTTGTTCCTGTGTCTGTTTAGACTTCCTTTTAAGGTATGTCTCATGTTTCTTTGTCATAGACCCTTCTATCCTTCAAATTGATTCCACAAATGTGGCAAACTTCTCTCTACTTTCTAGGGCAGATGCTAGAATAGACATCTCAACATTCAATACTTTCTCAAAATGTCGAATCTTTTCCTCCTCAGTAGCATCCATCTGAGGATAAAATCATAAAAGTTCCATGAACTTAACTTCATACTCACTTATTGACATGACTCCCTGTCGTATCTTCTCAAAATGTGAGATCTTTTCATCTAAATAAGTCCTTGGAAAATACTTATTGACGAATTCTCGACGGAATTCCTCCCATCCAACCTCTTCATCATTCCTTTTTATTTCTTCTATAGCCCACCAATGTCCAGCACTACCCTTCAAAAGGTACACAACATGTTTAACTTTGTCAGCATCCGGGATACTAAGGATCTTAAAAACCTTTTCTAACTCAGTGAGCCAGAGATCAACATCTGCTGGGTCAGATGTCCAAGCATATTCTATGGCTCCTACATGATGTATTCATTCAAAGGTCTTACCAGACCCATATCCCTCATTAGGAGATGGTGCCCTAGGTGCTGGTGCCAACATCCGGTCTGTCATATATCTTAGTGTGGTCATGTGTTTCCCAAAAAGAATATGAACATCTGGGTTTTCTCCTATGACTTCATCAACATGGAGATTTTCAGGCACTGGTTCCTCCCTTGCGTAATCCCTTGCACCTCCCACTGGTGAAGCAACATTGCTCTCAGCAACGTGTTCCTCGTGTTCTCTAGACATCTTGGAGTTATATATCTTCTTCTGCATAAGAAGAAGACACTATAAGATATACTGAGGTACACTTAGAATAGACTCGATACCTTAGTCCTATGTCTCTGTAGACTCAGCGAACCTAGAGCTCTGATACCAAACGTGTAACGACCGATAAAAAAATCATTATTGATTAAGCAGAATTAAACATTAGCAGTGGATTAACAAAAATTACTAAAAATTTAAACCTTTTGCAAAGAGGTCCATACACAGGAAAACTCTTTTATCAAGAACCAATGTATATCATCTACATCCTGGTTCATAAGCATATCACATGTACTATCTCTTCTCGAGAATCATATACAACAATTACTTTGTCAGAATTATACTTAACCAACTCAAAATCTCAAGGCATCAAGCCAAAATCTTAGATCGATACATTAAAAGAACTAACTACTAACTCGGAGGACCTAAGAGTACAAAGACGACACATAGGACTTCTATCTACAAGACACGATAGACAATACACTCAACATGAACTGTCACTGTTGTCCTTGCTGCTATTGATCATCTTCCTCTGCAAGATATTCTCAGTCTCCTCCGTGCTTGTCCACCTAAAAATGTTGGATCCCACGGGGGTGAGACAATTGTAATTTCCCCAGCGAGAGATATAACTCTCCGCCAAAAACATTATTATTGCAGTTTAATGATATAAAACTAGGCAGAGGATAAGCAGTTTAAAGCATTCTCATCTTTTAAAGCATCGCAACTATTTATGATAAAACAATAAATCATCTATCCTCTTAATAAGGAATACGAAGAACATGTATATCATTTATCTACCATATCATTTCAACATCTCAAGCTTTTCCTTATTATCCTAATATGTCACCCATGATTCATTCTTGTTTTCATCTGTTGGCCTTAGCCAATCTGCTAAACAAATATTGAATTATTCTAGACATAAGAGTATACATCATCGTATTCTATCTAGTAATTCGACTATGCCAATCCCTTGGTTATAGGCTTCATGCCTCTGCCAGGTATTGGACTTTAACCAATCCTGATTACACCGCCAGGCATTGGACTCTACCAATCCTGATTACACAGCCAGGCAGTGGACTCTAACCACTCTTGATTACAGGCTTCATGCCTCCGCCAGGTATTGGACTTTAATCAATCTTGATTACACAACTAGGAAGTAGACTCTAACCAATCATGATTACACAGCCAGGCAGTGGACTCTAACCACTCCTGATTACAGGCTTCATGCCTCTACCAGGTATTGGACTTTAACCAATCCTGATTACACAGCCAGGCAGTGGACACTAACCACTCCAGAATACATAGCCAGGCAGTGGACTCTATCCACTCCTGATTACAGGCTTCATGCCTCTGCCAGGTATTAGACTTTAACCAATCCTGATTACACAGCCAGGCAGTGGACTCTAACCACTCCTGATTATAGGATTCATGCCTCTTCCAGGCATTGGACTTTAACCAATCCTAATTACACAACCAGACAGTGGACTCTAACCACTCCTGATTACACATCCAGACAGTGGAATCTAACCACTCCTGATTACAGGCTTCATGCCTCTACCAGGTATTGGACTTTAACCAATCCTGATTACATAGCCAGGCAGTGGACTCTAACCACTCCTGATTACACAGATCATGGGATATAAATTCCTTTAACTCATCATTGATCATCACATCCTTCTCTAAGCTCTGAACCCTGAGGTTAGCCTTCATAGCTTTTCACATTCTTTATTGAATACAATTGTTCCTTTTATTAAGTTTATTAAAACGTTATCATTTCTTACAATAAACTTTTATAATCATCTTGGTACCTTTCACTATGATACAATTGTTCTCATGGCTCATAAGTCCCATAAAATATCTTCTCACCTCTCACTAGGCAACATCTAATCATATGGCTCACAAGGCCATTAAACATCTTGTCACCTATCACTAGGCAACATCTAATCATATGTCTCACAAGGCCATTACACATCTTGTCACCTCTCACTAGGCAACAATTACATATCACCTCATGTAATACAATAGTAACACCACTATTCCCTCAATAGGGTTAGGGCTTACTATTCACGTCACATTAGGGTTTCTCATGTCCCATTACCCAATTTAGGGTTAGGGTTTCCCATCTCACATTAATTAGGATTTCATATTTATCAAATCAACCTTAATATATTGCTCCACACCTCTAGGAGCATCCATTAACATCTCGAGTATTCAATCATATTTATTACTTTTAACATTTATCATTAAATGATTATCAATACAAGGTATGAGTTCATTTCTCATCCTTATCATGGTATGATTACATCATACTCATTAGTTTAGATTAACCCCATTCTCAAGGTATATTAGACTATTCTTATCAAAGTATATCAAACTCATTACAATTCATTGTAACAATTTACATAACATACTTCATGTGTTTCCTATCCAAGTATATTGGATTTGAAGTACATCAATGCTTATCAACCTTGGGATGCTAAAAGTGATATCAATCATATCTTGATGTATCACATTCCTCATCACTTCCAACTTACTTGAGTTATCAACTTATCTTGGATTAAGGTATTTCCCATCTTAATGCTTTCATCCACTAACCTATCACTTTTACCATGAAGTGCATAGGTCACACACAATAATGGTTCAACTATCTTCAATGATATGGACTCATTTCAGGTTAAGGCCTTGCTTACTATAAAGTTGCCTATGATCAACCATTTGAGATGTTTCATCTTTATAAGGTAATACCCACTATTTTATCATTAGGGTTCTCTTATTAGGGTTATGGTTTATCATCATATTGCCTAAGATTAGGGCTTCACTTATTATAACTCAAAATTTGAGTTTCACATACCTTCACCCTGTATTAGGGCTCCTCATCATACCATTGAATAGGGTTTCACATGGAATCACCCTCAATTAGGGTTTCACATGACATCACCCTCAATTAGGGTTTAAATTCAATTATCCACAATTAGGGTTTGCTATTCATCCTAATTAGGGTTTCCATTCAATTACCCACAATTAGGATTTGCTATTCATCCTAATTAGGATTTCCATTCAATTACCCATAATTAGGGTTTACTATTTATCCCAATCAGGGTTTCATCTTCCATTACCCATAATTAGGATTTCTTATATCATCACCCTAAATTAGGGTTACATCATTACTCTAGACTAGGGTTTCACTCAGGATTGCCCAACTTTTAGGATTATGGCTTATTAACCCACTCGATTAGGGTTTCATGGTATCTTTACTAAGGATCATACCCTAATCACATATTCTTCATAATTAATACTCATGTATGAATTCCTTTCTATCATACACTCAACTTGATTAGGTTACATCAACCTTTCAATCAAATATGTACAACTATGGTTGACATAGTGTATTGAGACATTGCTTTCATAAGCTTTTAGGTTAACCATTCTAAAGGTACTGATCATCTAGGTACTTTAGGATTTCAACCTTTGTACCTATCATTGATAATCATTATTATCAACCATTGGATCAATGGATCAATCATCACCTTAAATCTCCAAATGATTTGATCACTTTATATCTCCATTCGGTTTTGACATTTCAACACCAAATGGTTTTGAAACTGTTTGGGCATCTAGGGTTTCCTTCAACCAATCAATTAGGACCATTGGATCAACGTCCAACTACATCATCAAGTATCTCCAACTGGTCTTAAGATCAATTACCCATTTGATCTTGAGAGCAATTACCCATTCAGTCTTGAAATCAATTATCCATTCAGTTTTGTAACAGAATTAACTCAATCGGTTTTGAAAACCGGTTGCCCATGTTGAGGTGTGTGCTTAAGATGACATCATCATATTCAAGCTACAAACCCACGAAACTTTCTGTAATTTCCATGGTGATTTCACCAATCATTCAAATAAAATTTCGGGAATAATGAAGGAATCAACAATTGATAAAGATATGGAGTCAATATCAAAGTTCAACGGTTCAAGTTATAAAACCCACCTCCAATTGAGCTTCAAAGCTTCAAGCTCACCTCAACAATGGTGGTTGAAACTCCTTTCACTATCCCAAGGCTCGTCCTCAAGCTTTGAGTGAATAGGAATGGTTAGAATTGAAGATGGGATCGAGATATGAAGAAATCATGCATTGATTTTTGATTTCCACTATGGAATCAAGGTAAACGAAGGTCAAGAAGCTTACCAACAGGTTGGGGGTCGTCCTCCTGTTGCTTCAAGCTCCCTTGGTCGTTTTTGCAAGTAAGAAGTGAAAGTGGATTCGAAATTCCCTTTCAACTCATGGATAAAGGAGCATATATATGAATTTTATTAAAAATTCATTTTAGGAGAGAGAAAGTAGGGATTATCTCCTCCATTTCCTTGCCACTTTCCCACTTCCCTTCCTTGGTTACGAGGCTATCTTATTTTCCTCTTATTCCTCTCAATTATCCATGTTTTAAAGAAAAGTAAATTAAGCACCTTAACCCTTATAATAATAATATCCATAAGTTAGTTGATATTTCTTTTTCTTTTAATAATGTGAGTGGGTTATCCACTTGCTTGAGATATTTTCGTGCCTTTGCAAGGCACATGGTCGTACATTATTTTGCAAAATCATCCCTATCCTTTTGGTTGAAGGGATCTTCAATTAATATATTTATTTTTGCTTTAAATTGAAGTAAAGTTCCAATTTATGCTTAAATCTTGATTATTTTAATATCAAGATTCTCTCTCCTCCAAAGTGATCAAAATGAGGCGCCCCCCTCGTTTTATTTGCTCTACATGATTCCAAGAAACATTAGGGACTATTTTGAAGTGGTAATTTTCATATTGAACCCTAGATTTTGGGTAAATTGCATATTACACCAAAACTAGGTTTTAATGCACAAACATTGCTTTATCAGCCCTTTCTTGGTACTCAGGCTTCCACAAGTCCTTCCTCTGCATCATATTCATTCTCATGATGCTCCAACACATGAGAAACATATTATCATGCAACATTTGCAATTTAACCCCTCAACTTGGGTAATTTGCATTTTAGTCCAAAGCAAAACAATGTTTCAACATTATTTGAAAAGGACTAAAATTGAAACATAAGTTCCCCTTGAACCTTAGTTACTTTTCAAGAAATAAGAGCAAGAATATAATTAACTTTATTAAGAAAAACACCTAGGGTTAAGGCATAACCCAGGTCAGGGATGTTACAAATCATAAACCCCTAACAAGGATTTCGTCCCCAAAATCCCAGATAAAAAGGAGACATATATTATTCATTTGTTGTATCATCAAGTCTCCACATAACATCTCATTGTTATGGAGACACCATAGAACTTTGATCAATACAAAGTTCTTCCACACAAAATTCTCATAGAATCAAACACATAGGACACATACTCCATTATCCTTTCATTATTGACTGTGGAGTTAATTTTGTGTCAGGTAACACTTTTCTTATTTAGATTGAGGTTATTTGTTAATTTAATTTGCTAAACTTTTCTTGCAATAATTTTACAATTATTCCTTCAAATAGTTCATTCTCATCAATGTTATGTTTATGCAAAGCATAAACCCCTAACATTTGATGTCCATGCTACATTAGGTAACTGGACTGATTCCACAGTTAACCATTCCAGGTAACCATCATAAAATAGCCTGATATTTTTCAGATACCAGAATCCCCTACCTTGGTATATAACACATGTGTTAATAAACACAACATATCCTCATCTTCATTTTTGTTTATAAGTTTATTTATAATTAAATCAAATTCCTCCGTCTATCGATTAGAATGTGGTAGAAATTTCCATGCCACATCTCCTTCTTGATTAGGCTTCTTTGGATTGTTTCAGAATGATTACTTGATTAGAGTAATCAGAAAGATAACAATCTAGGTATGTCATACTTACCTTGGCTTCAATAAATGAATACCTGGCCAGAGTATTCAAGAACTGAAATTAGGTAGTATGTATTTATTTTATTTTATGTTTTCATCTATTTAAATTTTGATATACTTAATATCTCAGATTTTTCTCTGAGTTCCTTTTTCATCTCTTCCCTTCATTAAAGGAGAAAGAGAAATTTCAAAACATATAAAAGAATATTAAACTGAACACAAGTTTTCATTCTACTTATCTCTTCCTCATATCCTCAAAAGGATTATACAGATAAACTAAATAACAACTACCTTTCTTATAGTAGGGAACATAAGATAATTCAAAATAGAAAGTTCTATCTTGACAAGTCTGCCTTCTACCAGTTATCTAGTGTCTTGTATGTTGGGTCACCCCGTCACTTTCTATTTGGACATTGCCACCTCAGATGTCCTCTCTGTCCACATCTATAACAGGCTTTGAGCCTTTTAGGTGACTGTTGCTTGGGTGCACTACATTATGGTTGAGTCGGCACTAAAATTGAGCAGATGATCTTTTATATTAATAATCAAGATGAATCACTTTTTATAAGAAGAATAGAGCAATATCATATTTTAAAGAAATGCAAATATATAAGATAGAGCAATAAATCATCTATCTACTTTATAAGGAATATTAAGAACACATATAACTTCTATCTATTTAAGATGTATAAAAGTAGTGTAACATCAACCAATGTTTACTTATTCAATCCTTAAGTAGATACGCTACACAGATGATTACATATTTACAATCACACTTATGCCCAGAGGAGATGAGGTATACATCTCATGGTCCAAATGACCACCGCTTAGTCGAAATCGGTACCATACAAGGTCAATGGAAGAGCCATCTTCCAAGACCTCACCTATCTCGTTCAGTACGAGACCACTGGAAGTGAAATCATGTCAAAATGCAACTAGCTTGCCGGGGTATAGCAACATCTTCGCTATAGAGATACAACCGCAACATGCACTCTCTTCGGGGAGATCACACATCAACCCCAATACATTTTCATTAGGGTGATTACATAGAAACCCTAGTATTCCTCAGGGAGATCCCACAACAATCCCTATCTAGACGTAAGGATATGTTCATCTGTCACCTCCACATATTAAAAAATATGCACTCTCTGTTAAACTCATTTCACCATTTAACATATCCTGACACCGAATGGATCTATTTCCAGAGAAACTACATGATAAGGTTCCACTTGATTAATTAAGTGCATTACAATATCTTTTAGCATCAAACAAGTTACAAGCATGAATTATAACAAATGCTATAAAGATAGGTGTAATACATTTATCAAGTACTTTCATAATCTTTGGAACACATTGAATTCATAACACTCAGGATCTCAGTCCCTTATCACATTACTGGGAATTCTCATCCCTTAACATTATCATCACCATGATTGCTAGATCTGGGTATTCAAACCCTTAGTTCATCACTGAACATTGTCACCTCTTATCAGGTAACTATTACCTCTAGGTCCTCAGATCAGGTATACATTATACTTATTGCACATGTATTTCACATGGTTCACAAGGCCCATTTAATATGTATCATATGAAACATCATAGCTCATACGTGTCTATGCTCATCATCTCATGATACCTGTATGGTTAGTATTTCATGATAAAACAATATCAATACAAGAAAAATACAACCTTCCCATTATTAGGGTTAGGGTTTCCCTTTCAAGATGATTAGGGTTTCAAGCCAATTAGGGTTTCAAGTTCATATTATCAAGAATCAAAGCCCTAATTCATAGCTCCACATATATAAGGAGCATACATTGACATCACAAGTATTTAATCATACTTGTTTATTCTCATCATTTATAATTAAATGATTATCACACAAAGTATGAGTTTCTCTCTCATCCTCTCTAGGATGTTGATTACATCATACTTTATTAACATGGATCAACCCTTTTTTTCAAGGTACATTGGAGTTCACTATAAAAAATGCATTAAACTTTTTATATCTTAATGTATCATTTGACATAACACACTTCATGTGTTACTCAATCGAGTATATCAGATTTGAGGTGCTTACATCCATATTGGATTTGAGGTGTTTCCACCATATCGGGAAAGTTGTGTATGTTTTCTTACTATATCAAGCAAGAGGTGTATGTTTGCTTACCATATCGGGCAAGAGGTGTATGCTTGACATCATATAGTCCAAAAGGTGTATGCTTGCTATCATATCAGTCAAGAAGTGTATGCTTGACATCATATCTTCTAAGAGGTGTGTGCTTGTCACCATATCATTCAAGAGGTGTGTGTTTGACATGATATCATCCAAGAGGTGTATGTTTATTATCATATCGCTCAAGAGGTGTATGCTTGACATCATATCGTCCAAGAGGTGTATGTGTGTGTGTCACACCATATCGTCCAAGAGGTGTGTGTGCACTTCACACCATATCGTCCAAGAGGTGTATGTGTCTGTTTCACACCATATCGTCCAAGAGGTGTGTGTGTGCTTCACAACATATTGTCTAAGAGGTGTGTGTGTGTGTTTCACACCATATCGTCCAAGAGGTGTATGTATGCGTGTCACACCATATAGTTCAAGAGGTGTGTGTGCGCTTCACACCATATCATCCAAGAGGGGTGTGTGTGTGTTTCACACCATATCGTCTAAGAGGGGTATGTGTGTGTTTCACACCATATCGTCCAAGAGGTGTATGTGTGTGTCACTTATATCAGGTTACTCAAGTTTAGGGTTTTGCATATCAGGTTAGACCCTTATGCTCATACCTCTTCAAACCTTCAAAGTATCAACCTACCATGTGTTGAGTGACATGCTAGACAATTGGTTAGTCCTTTTTCAACCAACCCAAAAGAACAAAAGGATAGGATGTGGGGTTCCAAGGTATATCAGGTTTCATATCACCATATTGGGTTTCATCACCATATCGAGTTAGAGGTGCTTCAACCCGATATCGGTTTGTGCCATGATGATGTCATCACCATAAAGCTTTAGACTTTCATTCCTTACTATTCTAGTTCATGGACAACAGTCCTATGCAACTATTATAACTCATGGATTCATCAATTATTCAAAAGAACTTGAAATTGAAAGTAGATCATCAAGTATAACAAGATTGAAGGTGAATATTAACATGATTAGGTTCAATTTATATAACCCGCCTTAAGAACAACTTCAAAGCTCCAAGATCCAAATCTTCACGTTCCCAAGGTTGAAGATGAACTTATAAATGATCCAAGACTTGCTCACAACTCCTCTATATGAAAAGAATCCATATATAAGAACTTGGTGAAGAAGAAAAGAAAGGAAGAATCATAACCTAAAATTCATGATTCAAACAAGATTGAAGATGACCATGGCTTCACCTTAAGCTTGAGGCTCGAGCTCCTCCTTGATCCTCAACTACTATGCATTATATCTAAGAGAAAGAGGGTTGTAGGATTCAAAAAGTTTCACTAATAGGTGAAAGGAGTGGTATATATAATTGAGGTTCATGAGAGAGAGAGAGTATATAAGAGGCATCATTACCTTATACTACTAGGTAACACATGTCCATGGATGGTTGACACGTTTCCATGCATGCCAATATTTATCTTGACATGCAAAACTCTTGAGGATAATCTAGGGATAAGATTTTGGCCATTAGTTATCTTGTTGAGCAAGATATTTCAACTCAACATCACTTTATTCACTCCGATAACCATCACCTTCTTGAGGTGCTTAACCCGTCATGGCCTTTGGAAAGAGTTTAAAAAATGATATAGGACCTAATATCTGGCTCCTTATCCAATAGGAACTCCCATATAAGCTCTACAACTCAAAACAACTCATTTTAGGGTTTCAACTATACAACTCTTTAGGGATAAAAAATATACAACTCTTCTTGGTCTTTTCATCACCAAGAATACCATCACTCAAATATGATTCAAACATGGTTCCTATTTCTTTATCTCTCCTATATATGATGATAAGAGAGAGTAGGGACACTCTAGAGGTGGTAATTTGCATATCAACCCTACATTTTGTGTAAATTGCAAATTGCACCAAAACTGGTACATAAGGCACACACATTATTCAAACAAGCTCCAACTTGGAACTTAGGCTTTCCACAAGACACACGTTAGCATGATTCACTCTCTTATTATGCTAAATCACTTGAAGAATGTTCAAAATGTGACATATTGCAATATAACCCCTCATTTTGGGTAAATTGCAAATTACACCCAAAACTATCATATAATGCACAAATAGTTTGCAAATAAGATCAAACTTGAAAATCAAATTCTCCTTGAGTATTAATTACATTTCAAAAGATTAAAACAAGTTTATGAATAACTTAATTAATAAAAAATTCTAGGTTTATGGCATAACCCGGGTCAGGGATGTTACACTTAGCATACATGATTATCTAAACAAAAAGTAAAGTGCTGAAATCTAAAAGGTGAATCGAAAACAAATGTTTAAGAACATCTTGAAATCAAGAAGGAAGACATAAAATCTAGAGGTTTCACCACCTTATCCCTTGTGAGAAAAATATCTAGCAATATACAACAAACAAGATAAAAGCAGGAATGCAATTTATTCGTAAATAAAACACAAAAGAGGAACTCCACGTGAACCCATTGGTCCTAGTGTTCACATATCATTGTTCTTCATCCTAAAGATGATTTTTCCAAGGTCGCATCCAAATCCTCGTGAAGTCAATTTAGGCATTCTAAATCCCGAATTCCATAGTCACATTCACCGAGATTAACAATCAATTAAAATGATTATTTACTTCATTTAAATCTACGATTCTAAATCGAAAACCATCCATCTAAAGTAGTCGTGTAAAATTTCAATCCGATTTACACATGTCTAAGGGGATACTCCCCTATCCTCGATAAGAAAACCACTCACTACTCATGGTGAGGATGGGAGAAATAAAGAAAGAAAGTAAAGGATCCATAGACCGCAGTTCTAGAATCTCCTTAGAGTTGAAGGTGGTGACAATTAAACAACTCGTTTGCTTTTTATCCTACTCCAAGAAGAAAAAGTGAGAAGAAGAATGAGAGAAAGAGAGATCCACATGTGGAATAAAAGAACCAACTTTATTGCTCTTAAATGTAAAATTACACAAGAAAGAAAATAACATAATTTTTCTACTAATTTCATACAAAAAATTGGGACCCTTTTCTTAATGAAGTCCCACTTCCTTTTATAGGGGAAGGACAGGTGGAAACCCTAAGAGGGGGAAAGCAAATAAGTGATGGCTGCTGAAAAGTGCTATCCACGCGCCTTGAAACAGCCGTCTTGCTAAGTGACACGATCATCTGGTGCTGACTATGCAAAAATTAAGTCTGGGGTGGCACACTTACAACTAAATAAAATAGAAGATGATGACCGATTAGATAAAGGCCATAACTAAAGTAGAAACATGCAAAAACATAAAGAGGTAAAGACAAATAGTGAAAAGACATAAGGGGTGGAATTGAATCATACCACCCACCCCAACCCTGGACTTAGATTTTTGCTCATCCTGAGAAAAATCTAAATCGGAGATGGAGGGAAGAAAATCATTGAGGTGGTGGAAAATGTGAAGATGATGGATGGTTGTAGTAGTAGTTTCTCCAATAGGGGGAGTTGGGATTAGGGTAGGCTTGATGGGCTCCATACTCCTCATACTGTGGTCTACTAGCGTCATAGTGGCCTTGATGCACATGCAATGACTCTTGGGAGCGCTGCATAGAATACATGTGGTTAAGTTGATGACCTTGACGCTGCTGCTCTCTTTGAATCTTCTCCAACTGGTCACAGACCTCGTACAATCCATAAGGCTCCTCTGGGCCTTCCCTACCTCGATGTCTCCTAGTGCAACCTCATGAGGGTGGTGGTGACAGTCCAGTCTCGTCACCATGTGCCTCGAAGGAGACACTCCTCCTATGGGCCGTGGGCTCAAGGACATCATCATCGTGGGGATACTCTAGAAGAAACCGCACAAGTTGCGCTGGCAGATCTATCAAGTCAAAGACTAGATTATATGCTGCAAACCTAGCATGTCGGGGAAGCTCGTGGACATATTGAGAGTCTTTAAAAAGCAAGTAGTAGACTCTATTGGTACCCGTACGGATGAACTTGCACCCCTTCAAGTAGGCTAGGTCTATTAGGTGGCGCTTTAGGGCTAGTGGCTAGAACGGGATATGAGTGTAGCCTAGGAAAAGCACAATAGATGTGACTACATGGACAATATAATAGGAGGAAGAAGTGGTCCAGGTGGCTTGGTAGTGAAGATGGTCAATCATGGCACAACTCCAGTTGTAGGGCACACTGTTCAGAAGTCACCATCATGTATACAACTGATGTAGCCCTATTCTAGGGCTCCATCTTGTGCCATTTTGTACTTAAATAATATGTTTATTATTGCCAAATGCACTTATGGATGTTATTTGCATCATTTTCAGGTACTTGGACCATGATTAAGGTGAATGAGAGAGAATGAAGGAGTCTTAGGGCTCCTCTACTCACGGAGGGGGTCCACAGAAGGCCTCCAAAGTTCCCTCAAACTACCTTCAAAGGCCAAGGATCGACATCAAGCAAAGAAATCCTTGAATGATGAGGTTTGTAGATAAATTGCCTACTACAGACCACAACACAACTGTGGGAATACCCCCTCAGTCGTGATGTTTATTATGAATATTTTGATAGAGACAACAATGACTTTGCATCCAAATGGCCACGATCATGGCCACCTAACACGGTCTTGGCTAGGAGATCTGAAGACGGCCGTGGCCACACTCCACGGTCGTGGTGTTTATTATGAAAAACCAACAGAGTCAATAGAAATTTTGCACCCAAATGGCCACGGCCGTGACCCATTGAATATACCACAACCATGGGATATGCCCACAGTCGTGCCATTTATTGAAAAAAATCAACATGGAGTTGTCCCCAAATCGCCACGATCGTGGCCACCTACCATGACCGTGGCCACTGAAGACCAACTCGCCCATGCTGCTGCTCCACGACCACATCCCCCTCCTCTAAAACAGCCGTGTTACCCAATATGGCCGTGGTGCCTCTCACCCACCACGACCGTGGCACTCCACCATGGCCATGGCCACCCTCTACTTAGCCTTTTCACCACCCTCTTCATACCACACCCATCCCATATCACCCTCACCACGGCCATGACACATCAACACAGCCGTGGTGACCAACCAACCCTACTATACTTTTACACTGATTTTCCTATCCTACCCCTAATTACCCTAGTGCTTCCCCACCACCTATATATACATAGGTGGTGGCTGGGGCACGAAGGTTAGACACCCCACAACTAGTCCTAGATTCCATTACTCCTCCTTGAGCATTTAGTGCATTTCCTTTGCATTTGTGCTCTCCATCCACCATTTCCACCTTCATTCCAACTTGGAAACCTAGTTTTCTAGGGTTTCATCCATAACCCCCCATATGTTCATGCTCACCTACACCCTTGGAGGAGAGAGATCTTCCATAACAGTAAGGAGGTGAAGAAGAAGGCCACTTCCCCGAGCTCCATGGTGTTTCTTCCCCTTCTACCCCTTTCTTTTGCTATTTCTTTAACTATGTGTAGCTAAGCCCCTAGTGGTGGGCTGTTTGGGGTTAAAATGTGACTTTTATACCATGTTGGGGAAAAATAGCTGGTAATGAACATAATTTATATCCATGATGATTGCCTCTTGCTTCTATCTCATTTCCTATTTTATTGCATGTGGTTTGTGCTTATAACATGAATTGCTTGCTTTGAGATGTTTGATGACACTTAGCTTCTAGGAGGAATTGGAGTGTATGTGGCAATCTTAGGAATGGCTCCTAGGTCCAATTAGTGGATCCCTAGCTAGCCCCCTTTATTACTACATACACATACCTCCTCCTACAAGTGAGTGTGAGATCTAAGTAGCTAGTGTAAGTGTGATTAGTGCAATTGCCTAGGGTTTTCTAAAGGGTAGAATGGCTAGTTGCATGAGGTCAAATATCCTCATCTCCACTCCCATCTCTACCCTTGGATATCAATTGATCTAATACCACTTACCCTAGAAACCTAGTGTGACAAAGTGGTTTTTGGCTTAATTCCGAGGATGGAATTTGTTTTAAGGTGTGTAGGATGTGATGGAGTGGACTTTTGGATCCATGGATACGTAATGAGATAATTGGATTCATGTATATAAGCTGTTTGAAGAGTCCAAGTGCTTTGATAAAATATGGACCTTGATTGATGTTGACATTATGATTCAGATTACTAAGTTTATGCCTATTTCAGGGATTTAATTGATTGGTCATAAACTTGAGTTTTCGACCAAAGTATTTGATTTGTAGCCGAAGTTTATACGAAGGATAAATCCTTTTTCCAGCCCTTTGGACATGCAGCCTTGGATTTCTATCCCAGTGGGCTTGGTCTTTCAAATAAATGATTTGGGAGGCAGTACATGTCTCGTAAGATCAGTCCACGATGATCATCAAACGTGGGCATAGAAATGGGGAGTAGTGTGAGGAGACCATCCCACACCAACACGATCACCCTTAGTGGGGCTAGAGGGGAAACCAACTCGGTCGTAACCTCGGCATGATGAGACTATTTCAGAAACCTGGAGTTGACGCGTAGAGTAGAGGAACTTCATGAGGAGGGCGAGGAACAATGGATGAAGAGGAGAGGGATCAGAATAGAAATGATCTGCAACAACAACAACAATGTAAAGCCCACACCAGAGCTTCCATGGAAGATGATGACGGCGTGCTTCAGCTTGGCATCCTCGTGGAGCTTTTGGGAGGATCTCGCGGCAGCGGCTTCACGCTGGGAGAATGGAAACACGTCGAATATGAGGAAGTGAGGGACATGGTCTAGCAGCACACTCATCGGAGGAGGACACCACCGTGGCAGAGGCCATCACCAGCGACAATGGACAGGGTCTAGCAGCACGACGACGGCTGGGCAGCAGTCGTGACCATGCGAGAACACGGGGGGAGACAGAGATCGGGCGCGCGCTCAACATGAAGAAGAAGGGATGGATGAAGTTTAAGGTAGAAGAAGGTCACCTGGAGAATAGGTGCACGACAACCTACCATCTCCGAAGATGCTTGTCCAGGTGGTACCCAGGTCCAAGAGTGTTGCGGTCACAATAGCTTGGGCAGAAGAGCACCCACACATGCAAGCAGTGGAAGCACTTGTGAGCGGAAAACCTGACTTGCGTTGGGGACTCAATGAGCATGAGCAAACCATAGTAGAACCCCATGGCGATAGTGTGAGAGCATAGGATGACGTAGGCATCGTGCGAGTTCGTAAGAACGAGAATGGGAGACCGGGTCCGATAGCAGTGAATTGATCAAATCCCAGACCAAACCGGCCAAAAACCATTCGTGAACCAGCTTGAACTGGGTGGACCAGCCAACAAAATTAGCCGATTGATCCAAGCCAGCAAGGGTCCCCACGTGGCTATGTGGCAATTTGTGATAGGCCCACGAAGGTAAATAATTCAGTAAATACCCAATTCTTAGATAATTCATAGAAAATAGCCTAATTATCATTAAAATACAGATAATATACCAAATTGTTCAGAAAAATACATAGAACAATATGAAATCATAATATCCGGCTTTTGATGCACTAACATTAGTGGTATCATGTAATTTGTGAAATGATATTATCATATATTATAAATATCAAAAGATGGCCTAAAATTATGAGAGCATGTTAGTAAATCCATAATTATGTTTATAATGCATATGATGTCAAATATGGTCATGTTTATGAACCAGATCATGTAATTTGATTAATATGGATAATTAGGGCTAATAACCCTAAATGAAATGTAATAAATACATACATGCTCAATAAATGATGAAATTTACAAAGTAAGCTCATATCAGTATATTGAACCTCATATTTAATTATGAGATCATGATGATGAAAATATACCATGTTATATGAAGATGAACCTTAATACATGTCATGAAACCCTAATCTAGGTTAATGATTTAATCTAGGGTTATATGTGCACAAAAAGGATATGGAAGATAATGAGCCATAATCTAGAAAGTGACATAAGTAAGATAATTCTAAGATAAGAATTCAAGTAAAAGTGGGAATATCATAATGAGATAAGATAAACCCTAATGAAAACAAATAGGGTTAAGATGATATGTAAGAAGATGAGAACCTGATGATAGTATATGATCTTGTCTTGATCAAGTTTAACAAAGATTAGAGGACATCGTGAATACGATTTAGAATGATCTATCTCTTTGGAAGGTACGCCATTACCTCTTACTTGGCTTATTATACAATATGCTTGTGTTATATGTGTAGTAAAATACTTGGCATATGGTATTGGATGAAATGATTGTTCTTGTATGATATCTTTCTTGATTTTCCATACTTATGGCTATGAACACATAAAACATAAGATATCTGATCCATCATATGATAGCACTAAACTCTTTGATAGTATAATGTATTGAGGTGATCTCAAACTCTTTGGTAGTAGATCACATGTGTTAGATCTCAAACTCTTTGGTAGTAGATCACACGTAAAATGATCTCAAACTCTTTGGTAGTAGATCATAAGGCCTAAAAACATCAAATCCCTTGGGGGCATATGTATGAGATATATGATGGAAATGTGCTTAAAATATATGTGTTCTCTTTTGTTAATGAATATCTTTGTGCAAGTATACACTTTTTCTTATATTTCTTTATAACTGCCAAGTATTAGTTTTATCTTATTGCCAAGATATGATGAGAGGTATATAAAAGATACGTAGGCGTACTCAGTACAATATTCTTGAATATTGTGCTGACGTGTACCACATGTAATATTTTGTTTAGGTTGTGGTTATGCTCTTGAAGATCCATGATAGTTGAGAGTTGTGTGGCGAGCTGATGTACAAGTGGACCTATTGTCTTAAGATCCTATAGTTTAGTAGTAGTACATGTATATGTAGAGTTTGCTATTCAATGTGTAATATCAAATGTTGTAACAATTCATGTTGTAATTATATGTTGAATGGTGAACAAATATGGTATGATTTTATTATTGTTCATGTACATGTGTTACTGATTGTTTCCTTCTAACTCCCTTGATTTTTTCTTTCTTAGCCTAATGTGTGATGTTTAAATTAGTATTCTCTCTAAGGTGAGGGTTTCAATTTGGCTATCACACATCAGATTAAGTTTTAGAAAATCTGGGGATGTCACAGGTGACAGAGCATGAACAATAGAAAATCCTGACATTTGCTCATTATGCAACTTAAAACTAAAGAACCTTGAACTTAATAATCTTTAGGGTAAGATTAGTCGTCTTTTTGAGATTAGATCTGACCTAGCCTCTACGTTAGCACCTAGATGTCCGAGAACTAGGTTTAGACTGGTGCTTGTTGTATAGTAGGTCCTTGGATGTCATTTTTTCCTTATAATGCAGTGGTATGGGACGTTGCATTATTTGGAAATGACGTACATTACGAGAAGAGAAACCTTTGACATATGATGCA
Organism: Alisma plantago-aquatica; assembly: GCA_963693085.1. NCBI lineage: Eukaryota > Viridiplantae > Streptophyta > Magnoliopsida > Alismatales > Alismataceae > Alisma > Alisma plantago-aquatica. The sequence goes on from OY856411.1 coordinate 597,451,574, forward strand.
TTTATGTTTTGGGTAGCTACACAAGTCTACACCATGTTCTCACCCCTTTCACTAGTTTTCATGACACTGTACTCTCTACTATGTGTGAGACACTCATTTTTAGGATTTGGTTTTTGATTCCAATCAGATCAAACCTTGGTAGTTTTCTCCGACGCATGTTTTATCGGAGAAAAACTATATAATATTTTATTATGTATATGTATTACAAAAATGTGTCCCCACACATGTACGAGTAGGAGGTGGTCATGTAACCTAAGTGAAAGTGAATGCATTCCTTAAAGGCAGCCATGCCTCCACCCTCTGGGGTCTTTTGAAAACAATGCAATCTCTCCCTTCCCTTAAAAACAGTTCCTCAACTGTGGAGCCTTTAAAGAGATTTTGGTCCAAAACAACATGCTACTTCTTCATTGGAAAACTAAGAGGTCTTCTCCAACAGATCCTTCTCTGGAACCTTTCGAAAGGACGTTCCACTAGCAAATTTGAAGGTCGGCCCATGAAACCAGAGAGGATTTGGAGTGATGCTATACACATGCCTTCAACCTGGCTGCAAAGGACAAGTACATTGACGAGATTGGTGGAGACCAGATTTATTGGCTAAAGAGAACTAGTTGTGAATTCTATTATTTGTAATATTTGTATAAATGGGCCCTAGTGGTCGAATGTTGTAAAAAGCCCATCTATGTGATGGCTTGAGGACCACGCCAATGCTATGTATATATGAACTGTGGACGGTACTTTTGCTCGCTGAACTGAATACGATATTCATTCAGTCAAACTGGCCTTCTCTCCTTCGTCTCTCTCTCTTACCTTTTCTCATCTCATCTCTTCCTTTGCCCTTTCTAGGGTTTGACATGGTATTAGAACTTTGTTCCTGAAGATCTCGCTTCTACATTTCTCCAGTCAATCATATCATACCTTCCTCCTGCTCTCTCACTTGTCGCGATGTCTGAAGCAGAATCGGTGATGAATCTAGAGATGACGAAGGAAAAGACGCCATCAGGGAAGCACAAGACCTCATCGCCGCCTACTGGGAAGAAGTATCCCTATCCACAACGAGTCAATGTTGCAAGCTTAGTCTCTCTCCGTCTCAACAGCACAAACTACCTCTACTGGGAGGTACAGATCCGAGCACTAGTTGAGAGAAATGGCCTTGAAGCTTTCATCGAAGGAACATAATTGGCTCCAGAGAAGATCCTGATCGATGAAGAAGGTATGATTCTACCTAATCCAGACTTCAATGCCTGGGTTCGCACTGATCGACTAGTGAAAGGTTGGATTATGGGAACCTTAACTGAAGATGTCCTTGGTGTTGTCGTCAGTTTATCCACCTCAAATCAGATTTGGAAAGCCCTTTCTATGAATTTCTGTGAGTCTACACAATCTCATGGTTTCGAATTAATGACTAGGCTGAGAAGGATTCAAAAAGGAAATAGACCGATTACTAATTTTCTTCGTGAATTCAAGTCTATCTATGATAAATTGCAAGCTATTTGCAAACTTGTTACTGATGATGATAAAGTGTACTTTCTGTTAACTGGACTTGGATTTGATTATGAGACATTTGTTGTAACTATGATGCATCCACCTGTCCCCTCATTTGATGAAGTGTCTTCTCTGCTAAAAGATCACGAGATGCAAAAAACCTCTATTGAAATCCCTCCACAACCTCCTATTATTGCTTTTGTTGGACAGCGATGTACAGAATGTGGCTATTATCGGGGAGGAGCACCTGGTTCTAAGACAAACTATAGAGGTATGGCACCACATTATGATCAACTTCAGGGGGTTCTTGGAAGTACTCCTCCTGGCTATACTTCTCAAGGACGAGGATTCAACCCTAGTGTCAAGCTAGGTGATCAAGGGAGACAATTGACTATATGTCAGATCTGTGGCAAGAGAGGTCATGACGCTCTACGCTGCTGACACAGGTTCAACAACATCTATCAGTACATTCAGATTCCAAAGGCTCTAAATGAAGAGATCAGAGATCTTGCTGCTTTGCGGATGACTAATGCTGGTACAAAATCTTCTGAAGAATGGCTCGTTGACACTGGAGCCACTGATCATGTTGCACAGAATTTAGGTATACTAAGTAAAATTGTTTCTTATAAGGGCAATGACTTCATTATGGTCGGTAATAGTCAATTTCTGTCTATCACTCACATTGGTGATTCTTTTATAATACAAAATACACCTATACCTCTCAAACAAATCCTGGTTGTTCCAGAGATAAAGAAGAATCTTTTGTCTGTCTCAAGACTCACGAGTCAGTATCCATGCTATTTTATCTTTCTAAATGATGTGTTTTACATTAAGCATCTGTAGACACACTTAACACTGACCAATGGTCAACTGAAGAAAGGATTGTACATGCTGGAGGAAGCAAGAGGATCAGTTTTTCTTAGCAGTAGAAGCAGGAGTATCTCACCAGAAGTCTGGCATAAAAGATTAGCTCATACAAATGAACAAGTGCTTCATATTTTACACAATAAAGGACTTATCTGTCTGTCCAATAGAAATTTAGAATTTTGTAATAGTTGTGCTATGTGCAAGAGTCATAGATTCCTATTTAATAATTCCCATTTGAGAAGTAGTTTACCTTTTGATTTGATTTACATTGATCTATGGGGTAAATCTCCTATTGTGTCTGTACATGGTTATAGATATTATGCTTTTCTTGTGGATGATAACAGTGGATATATGTGGTTTTATCTGCTCAAACAAAAGTCTGACTTTGCTACATGTTTCATTCACTTTTGTAAAATGATTAATAATAGATTTCATACCAAGCCGAAAGTCATTCAAAGTGTCTGTGGTGGTGAATTTATTAATAAAACGTTGAATGCCTTTCTATAACATCAAGGGATTTCACATCAACTCAGTTGTCCTTATACACATGAACAGAATGGAAGAGTTGAGAGAAAACATAGGCATATTGTCAAATTGGGTCTAGCTATGATGACAGATGCAAATGTTCCAACACATTTCTGGGTAGAAGCCTTCTCATAAGCTTGTTTCATTATTAATAGATTACCTACGAAGACACAATCTATCTGTCCTCTTACATCTCTGTTTCAAAAAGAACCTGATTATAACTCTCTAAGGATTTTTGGATGCTTATGTTTTCCTTGTTTACGAGATACAACAAAACATAAATTAGATCCTCAATATATACCTCGTGTTTTCCTTGGTTACAGTGAATCCTTCAAGGGATATAGCTGTCTTCATGTCAAGTCAAATAAAGTGTTTCTATCCAGGCATGTTATTTTTAATGAGCAAGTTTACCCCTTCTGCTTTCAACTTCATTCTGATACGGCTCTAGGTGAAATGAGAATCTATTGTGACTTCTTAAATGTTGATATTGATGAACTAGTGAATGCTGATGTTGTTCCAGTTTCCTCTACTACTAATACCACAACCAGCTCTCTACCTTTACAAGCTGAACAAGCTCGTCTATTTTCTCTTATTGAACAACATGATTTTGAGAGTGACACTATGGCTTTATCTGTGCCCCTGTCACAACAGCTCTCACATGGCCCTGGTAATCCTCAATCAAATTCTGAACATTTACTTTCTGATCAACAAGCTGTCATTTCTACGCCAAGCAATTTTACTCTTTCTAATGAAAACTCACCCACTGACAACTCTATTGAAAGCTTTTCTCCATCACAATTTCCTCCTTCTACTGTTAATTCTTTACCTATCGTCCATCCTATGATTACAAGGGCTAGAGCTGGCTTTCACAAGCCAAATCCCAAATATGCCTTACTTACAAGTTCCAACATACTTCTACCAAAAATAGTTAAGAGTGCTCTAAAGCATGACAGATGGAAACTTGTCATGCAACAGGAACTGCAAGCTTTGGCTTAGAACAACACCTGGTCCTTAGTACCTTGCCCTAACAATAAGAGCATTGTGAATTCCAAATGGATATTCAAGACCAAGTTAAAAGTAGATGGTAGTCTTGAGAGACTTAAAGCTAGACTGGTAGCTCGTGGGTTTACTCAGGAGGAAGGTGTTGATTTTATAGAAACATTTTCTCTAGTTGTTAAAACTCCCACCATCAAAATATTGCTCTCACTCTTGCAGTTACTCTGGGATGGAAATTATGACAAGAGGACATTTGCAATGCCTTTTTAAATGGTGATCTCACTGAGACTGTATACATGGAACAACCACCAAGATTTCTGAATCAGGCATATCCATCTCATGTTTGCAAATTGCACAAATCTTTGTATGGTTTAAAACAAGCACCGCATGCTTGGTTTAATAAGCTCAGTGATTTTCTGTTATCATCTGGTTTCACTTCCAGTACTTCTGACCCGTGCTTGTTTGTTTATCACCATGTGTCTGTCACCATGTATCTTCTACTCTATGTAGATGATATTGTTCTTACTGGCAATATTTTGCAATGTCTGAATGCATTTATTACTAAACTCAGTAATATCTTAAACCTTCATAAGATGGGTTTTAATAAGATGATTAAGGTAGGTGGGCCGTTTGGGGATGTGGTTTGATATTAGTTGGGGGTCTCAACATAGCAAGCAACCATCACAATTCTATCTAGATTACCAAACCAAACAACAAGGCAAGTGCTAGTAGAATATACCCTATACTACTAGTTGGGTAACTAGGGTTAGGTGTAATTCTAGTAGGACTCATCAAGTATAGGTTTCTAGGGTAAGTGGTATTAGGTCAATTGAGAGCCAAGGGTAGAGATGGGAGTGGAGATGAGGATATTTGACCTCATTCCACTAGCCATTCTAACCTTTAGAAAACCCTAAGCAATTGCACTAATCACACTTACACTAGCTACTTAGATATCAAACTCACTTGTAGGAGGATGGATGTGTATGTAGGAACAAAGGGGGCTAACTGGGGATCCACTAATTGGACCTAGGAGCCATTCCTAAGATTTCCACATACACTCCAATTCCTCCTAGAAGCTAAGTGTCATCAAACATCTCAAAGTAAGCAATTCATGTTATAAGCACAAACCACGTGCAATAAAATAGGAAACGAGATAGAAGCAAGAGGCAATCATCATAGATAGAAATTATGTTTATTACAAGCTATTTTTCCCCAACATGATATCAAAGTCACATTTTAACCCCAAACAGCCCACCACTAGGGGCTTAGCTACACATAGTCAAAGAAATAGTAAAAGAAAGGGGTAGAAGGGGAAGAAACACCATGGAGCTCGGGGAAGTGGCCTTCTTCTTTACCTCCTTTCTACTGTGGACGACCTATTTCCTCTAAGGGTGCAGGTGAGCATGAAGATATGGGGGGTTATGGATGAAAACCTAGAAAACTAAGTTTCCAAGGTGGAATGAAGGTGGAAATGGTGGATGGAGAGCACAAATGCAAATGATATGCACTAAATGCTCAAGGAGGAGTAATGGAAGCTAGGAGCAGCTGTGGGGTGTCTAACCTTTGTGCCCCAGCCACCACCTATGTATATATAGGTGGTGGGGAAGCACTAGGGTAAGTAGGGGTAGGATAGGAAAATCAGTGTAAAAGTATAGTAGGGTTGGTTGGTCACCATGGCCGTGTTGATGTGCCTCGACCGTGGTGAGGGTGGTATGGGATGGTCGTGGAGTAGGGACACGGGTGTGGTATGGAGAGGGTGGTGAAGAGGCTAAGTAGAGGGTGGCCACGTCTGTGGTGGAGCACCACAATCATGGTGGGTGAGAGGCACCACGGTCGTGTTGTCTAACACGGCCATTTTGGCGGAGGAGGATGTGGTCATGGAGCAGCAGCACATGCGAGTTGGTCTTTAGTGGCCACGGTCGTGGCGATTTGGGAGCAACTCCTAGTTGATTCTTCTCAATAAACGACACGACCGTGGGCATATACCACAGTCGTGGCATCTTCAATGGGCCACGCCTGTGTTGATGGCCACATCTGTGGCTATTTGGGTGCAAAATCTCTATTGACTCTGTTGGTTTTTCATAATAAACACCACAACCGTAGAGTGTGGCCATGACCGTCTTCAGATCTCCTGGCCATGACCGTGTTGGGTGGCCACGGTCGTGGCCATTTGGATGCAAACTCACTATTGTCTCTGTCAAAATCTTCATAATAAACATCACAACCGTGGGGGTATTCCCATGGCCGTGTTGTGGTCTGTAGTAGGCAATTTATCTTCAAACTTCATCATTCAAGGATTTCTTTGCTTGATGTCAATCCTTGGCTTTTGAAGGTAGTTTGAGGGAACTTTGGAGGCCTTCTTTGGACCCCTCCATGATTGGAGGAGCCCTAGGACTCCTTCCTTCTCTCTCATTCACCTTAATCATGGTTCAAGTACCTGAAAATGATGCAAAGAACATCCATAAGTTCATTTGGCAATGATAAACATATTAGGGGAAATAGCTTGTAATCTAACATGTTTAGATGTGATTTAAGTACAAAATGGCACAAGATGGATCCCTAGAATAGGGCTACATCACCACCCCAAACTTAAAACATACTTGTCCTCAACTATTCTCCAACTCAATCTCTCTTCAAATATTCAACAAACAAGAAATGAAAACTGCAATGTGAAAGATAATTATTGTTGAATGGGATCAAATATGATTGAGTATATGCATTTCACCTCTCTCCTCTCCTACTTTCACAAACCAATCATGAAAAAGAGCACAAAGCATATGAACTTCAAATATAGCGCTTAGAATACACAAGTTATCCATATTTCTTCCATAAAGTTCCGGGTAAACCGTTTCATGATGGTGTTAATCAAGGATGACTAGGAGTATTGTTTCACATTCATGCATTCAATATTATGTTTCAAATCACACCAAATGATCCACGTGTTGCAGAAATGGGCAAAATGAGCTAGGTTTGATGTTTCCTAGCTCAATAGGTATGAAAGTGGAAGAAAGGGTTGCGGTAAGATTTTGGAGTGTTTTTACACACTCATTTTTTCTTTTTTTGACTGCTCTTAAACTAGAGCATCCTTTTGTTTTGTTTTTTTAGTTTTCTCTCTTTTTCTTTTCTTTTCTTTTCTTTGCCCTTGGAGTTTGTAGGGCATATGGTGGATAGAGTGAAGGGGTGAGATGGAGATGTGGCCACCCCAAACTTTTGGAGGTGGACACGACTGATATGTGCACTTTGACATCCTTTCATGAGGCAGAGGGGTAAGAAGATGGTGAGTGAAAAGTGGGATCAAAGAGGGGTCATAGGTATCATTCTCCACATAAGACATCCTGCATGAAAATCAATCCAATACTTCATCCTAGATATCACACCACATGAATGAACAAGATGAAATTGATATATCCATCAAGTGATTCCACAAACACTAAGCGTTCAAAGCTTGCTCAACTTCACAATTCAACCAAATCAATCACAATCATAAGAGAGATGATCCACATGTAAAGAGTCAAACATTGATACCACTTAGCAATAAAGCATGACATTTCATTTGCATTTGTTAAAGGTCGTCAATTTTTACTCAAAATAGTAGAGATTGGGTCAAAACATACTTTCTAGGCAAGAAATCTCAAATTTGGGCAAAATTGGCCAAAATGGTGCCAATTTGCAATAAATCACATCTAAACCTACTTTAGGGAAATTTAAAACATAAAGTAGTAAATCCTAGTCAAAATGCATAAGAAATTACCAAAAACTACATGAGAATGCAATGCATGATATGGAATAGCAAAAGGAGCAAAAATTATAAAAATTAGGCAAAAATTGCATGAAACTAACTACATGATATGCAAAAATGCAATAAAAAGAGCATTAACAAGAAAACTGAACTGGATGGCAAAGGTGGAACAAAATGACTAAAAGAGAGATAGGGTGGTGCATACTGCCCTACCCTCTCTTTTAGTCATTTTGTTCCACCTTTGCCATCTAGTTCAATTTTCTTGTTAATGCTCTTTTATTGCATTTTTGCATAGCATGTAGTTAGTTTCATGCAATTTTTGCCCAGAAAGCTTTGTGCGTCTGAGCCAGAGGCGTACACACTAGCCAACTATGGTGGTTAGATGCACTCCATAGAACTTGAACACACATGAGGATACTTTCAATATTTGTATTGGCCCTAATCAAATCAATCATAAAAACTAAATTGGTCGCCCACAGGCGCACCAGGTACTTTTGTAGTATAGGTGATTGGCAAGAAAAGGGGTCGATCCTCAGGGATAGAGGGGGCTCTAGAGTTAGGGTAGTGTTTGTTATGTTCCTAGTGTAGAGATAAGGTTTGAGGGTTTTAAAAGGGTTTGGTTGTTGATTACACTAAGCAAACAAGAAAGGAAAGGCAAGATGGGAACTAAGTTATCAAAAAGCTAGATTACCCTAAGCAAGTTGAATCTAAGCAACTAGGCCAAGCAATTAACCAAATGAGAGCAAGACGAACTACACTACTCTAGCAAGGTAAGAAGGAATTAAGAGCTAAACTAACCACTAGCAAGAGCAAGAATCTAAGTTAACACTAAAGAGCAAGACGAAGCAATTAACTAGATTAAGCAAAAGTGACTAAGCTAGATTAGCATGAAAAAGCAAGAAAAGAAAGATGGGTTTTAACAAGATGATTAAGGCAGGTGTGCCATTTGGGGATGTGGTTTGATATTAGTTGAGGGGTCTCAACATAGCAAGCAAACATCACAATTCTATCTAGATTACCAAACCAAACAACAAGGCAAGTGCTAGTAGAATATACCCTATACTACTAGTTGGGTATCTAGGGTTAGGTGTAATTCTAGTAGGACTTGTCAAGTCTAGGTGTGACGTCCATGGATTTTCTAAAACTTAATCTGATGTGTGACATCCAAATTGAAACCCTCACCTCAGCGAGAATCCCAATTTAAACATCAAACATCAGGCTAAGAAAGAGAAAATCAAGGGAGTTAGAAGGAAACAATTAGCAACACATGCACATGAACAATAATAAAACCATACCACATATGTTCACCATTCAACATATAATTACAACATGAATTGTTACAACATTTGATATTACATATTGAACAACAAACTCTACATATACATGTACTACTACTAAACTACATGATCTTAAGACAATAGGTCCACTTGTACATCAGCTCGCCACACAACTCTCAACTATCCTGGATCTTCAAGATCATAACCACAACCTAAATAAAATATTACATGTGGTACACATCATCACAATATTCAAGAATATTGTACGGAGTACGCCTACATGTCTTTTATATACCTCTCATCATATCTTGCCAATAAGATAAAACTAATACTTGGTATTTATAAAGAAATATAAGAAAAAGTGTATTCTTGCACCAAGATATTCATTAATAAAAGAGAACACATATATTTTAAGCACATTTCCATCATATATCTCGTATATCTGCCCCCAAGGGCTTTGATGTTTTTAGGCCTTATGATCTACTACTAAAGAGTTTGAGATCATTTTACATGTGATCTACTACCAAAGAGTTTGAGATCTAACACATGTGATCTACTACCAAAGAGTTTGAGATCACTTCAATGCATTGTACTGCCAAAGAGTTTAGTGCTATCGTATGACAGATCAGATATCTTATGTTTCATGTGTTCATATCCATAAGTATGGAAAATCAAACAAGATATCATACAAGACTAATCATTTCATCTAATACAATATGCCAAGTATTTTTCTACACATATAACATAAGCCTATTGTATAATAAGCCAAGTAAGAGGTAATGGTGTACCTTCCAAAGAGATAGATCATTCTAAACCATATTCATGATGTCCTCTATATCTTTGTTAAACCTGATCAAAACAAGATCATATACTATCATCAGGTTCTCATATTCTTACATCTCATCTTAACCCTATTCGTGTTCATTAGGGTTTATCTTATCTCATTAGGATATTCCCACTTTTACTTGAATTCTTATCTTAGAATTATCTTACTTATGTCACTTTCCAGATTATGGCTCATTACCTGAACATTATCTTCCATATCCTTTTTGTGCACATATAACTCTAGGTTACATCATTAACCTATATTAGGGTTTCATGACATGTATTAAGATTCATCTTCATATAACATGGTATTTGTTCACCATCATGATCTCATAATTAAATATGAGGTTCAATATACTGATATGAGCTTACTCTGTAAATTTCATCATTTATTGAACATGTATGTATTTATTACATTTTATTTAGGGTTATTAGCCCTGCTAGCCATATTAATCAAATTACATGATGTGGTTCATAAACATGACTATATCTGGCATCATATGCATATGGATTTACTAACCTGCTCTCATAATTTTAGGCCAACTTTTGATATTTAGAATATATGATAATAACATTTCACAACTTACGTGATACCACTGACATTAGTGCATCAAAAGCCGGATATTATGCTTTCATATTGTGCTATGTATTTTTCTGAACAATTTGGTATATTATATGTATTTTTATGATAATCGGGCTATTTTCTATGAATTATCTAAGAACTGGGTATTTACTGAATTATTTACCTTCGTGGGCCGATCATGAATTGCCACGTAGCCTTGTATGGACCCTTGCTGGCTTGGATCAATCGGTTGATTCTGTTGGCTAGTCTGCCCAGTTCAAGCTGGTTCACGAATGGTTTCTGGCCAGTTTGGTCTGGAATTTGATCAATTAACTGTTATCGGAGCTGGTCTCCCATTCTCGTTCTCACAAACTCGCACGACACCTACGTCATCCTCTGCTCTCACACTGCCTCCAAGCTGTCGTGAGCGCAACGCTCTCAGACATGGGTGCTGCCTGGACAAGCATCTTCAGAGAGGGTAGGTCGTCGTGCACCTATTCTCCAGGTGACCTTCTTCTACCTTAAACTTCATCCATCCCTTCTTCTTCATGCTGAGCGCGCGCCCGATCTCCATCTCCCCCTGCATTCTCACATGGTCACGGCTGCTTCCCGGCCGTCGTCGTGCTGCTAGACCATGTCCATGGCCACCGGTGATGGCCTCCGCCGCGGTGGTGTCCTCCTCCGATGAGCGGTCTGGTCTCCCTTGCTTCCTCGCATTCGATGTGTTGCCGTTCTCCCAGTGTGAAGCCGCCACTGCGAGATCCTCCCAAAAGCTCCACGAGGATGCCAAGCCGAAGCAAGCCGTCGTCATCTGCCATGGAAGCTCCGGTGTGGGCTTTACATTGTTGTTGCAGTTGCAGATCATTTCTATTCGGATCCCTCTCCTCTTCATCTGTTGTTCCTCACCCTCCGCATGAACTTCCTCTACTCTACGCGTCAACTCCAGGTTTCCGAAATAGTCTCGTCATGCCGAGGTTATGACCGAGATGATCGAGGTCTTCATAGTTGCCTTGTGGACAACATTCACATTTGGAAGCCATAGGGATGTGGCAAGAAATGATCTTGTGGTCCACCATCAGCACATTGTGTACGATCTTCCACATGTGTGTGTTGCTATTTTGTGCGGTATATGGGTTGACGATACCCATTGGCGATGTGTCCAAATCTGTTGGTTATGAGGATCTGTCATAAGGATTCTTTTGGCAGAAGCAATGGTGAATAAACCCGAGTCTGCAATATAAGGCTCCAGGGTTTGGAGATGCAGAGTCCCCTGCGCGCCGCCACCTTGCGCTCGCGAAGGACCAGCGCCGACTCCCGATTGCAGCAACCCGACAGCGGCCATCCCGATCGTGTGACATACTAACATGGCTGGCGTCTTCCTAGCTTACTTTCAACTTCTTCCCCACGCCGGCACTCCACCTTCTTCAGTTGCAAACCCTGAAATCGTTCTTTTTCTTCAACTGGAGCATACCAACAACAACCACTCCGGTTGGCCCCAGTACTGGACGTGCCTCACCCAAATTGTGAAAATTTATAAACGGTGCTGGAGGGACTGCTCACTAGCTTGCACAATCTTCTGTTTACTAAGGTATGAAAGTTATAAATGCTGCCTCATCCTGCTTGTTTCTTGGGTTCAGTGACATATCATCCATGACTGCTGAGTAACCGTGGAGTTTTAGCCTTCTAACATTTGGTGCTTCGTATCTTTTAACTCTGCGAATAATTTCATGCTGAATTGAGATCGACCAAATTTGGCCAAGGTATGTTTCAATATATATTATATGTTGCTTTCTACATTTCGTAATGTGGACAATGATATTAGCAGCAACAACGGGCTGACGATATGCATGCCCGTCTACAAACTTGAAAGCATGTTGGGTTGGGAGGCAAGTAAATATAGCTGTCCAGGTAAGTATGTTTTACTTGGGACACCACTTTTTTACAATATTTCTGCTGGTTTTAAGAAGAAAAAAAGTCATCTAGATAGGTACGTCAAATGGGCATCGTTTGATGCCATTTTCCACTCTGCCTGATCGAGTTGTGAGTTCATGGTTCTTATGAAATGAAAATTTCGCCATTGATAACGTACAGCTTGTTGTGAAGTGAAGAAATGCAAGGCATAAACACTAAACACTACCATGTTTACAAAGTACAACTTGCCGTGAAGTGAAGAAATGCAAGACATAAACACTAAGTATTCATCTATGAACATTATTGTCTTCTAGCCAGAGTCACTACAAAAATTAAGGTGTTGAGAACACGCTATCTAATATTCAAATCCAGATTCGTAGAATTGTAAATAGAAGCTTTGGGAGTCCCATTCTACAGAATTGTGAATAGAAGCTTCTCTTGATCCTAGTGATGAATTTCACGCTTAAGGTGAAGTCAAACTTGTACCGTTAAATCACTCAATTTCAGCTTGGAATAGATTGGGAGATTAAAAAGTCAAATTGAAGAGTACTTATTTCACGTATTCCTAGTTATTAACAATCACACACATCCTATTGATGGAATAAGAGAATATATACGTCTAGTTTGTCGTTAGAATTGCATTTATTGGGAGAGGTTTGCTACACTGAAGATTTTAAAACACCATTGGCGTAATATGCGTGTTGGTAATTAGCATCTCAACCAGAGTTTAGTATACCACACCGGAATGAAGATATCCTAATATCTTGACATAGAGGTAATTGTGCATCGATTTTAAAATGTACATGCTAAAAGAGAAGTTTCTTTTAGTTAATTTTTTTTGAACTTTTTTACCGCTTGTATCTATATCTTCGCAGTTTTAGAAACATGTATCTAATTTTTCTATATACAAAAATGTCATATTTCAACAAGAAGTTGCCATGCATAGTTGTGCCTCACCCACTCATATATTCTGGCTCCACCACTGGTTGGCCCCCAACCTTCTGTGGTATCGGCCAATACCACTGCCTTTCTTCTTTTCAGTGAACGAGAAAGGGAACCATTCAATCTTTGCCTAAGGTTCTTTAGTCACAATGAATGGTCAGTTTGTCACGATGGTCACCACCGGAGTCAAGAAAAGCGAATGAGATATATATCTTACATGATTTCTCCACGTATTAGGATGTGTTCTGGAAGAAAGCTGATATATTTGTTTTGCTTGCATTTTGTTGCTGTTTGCATTTCGATTTCAATTACTTATTGGATGTATACCACCCCCTCTTCTCATGCTGCACGTAATCTCTTTTTTATTCAAGTTTATTAAACACTACCTTAGATCACATACTCTTGAAAAGTAAGCTGTTGGTTTCTCTATGAGTACAACTTCGGATTTTAATTAATCCAGAAAAGTTAAGCCAATCTAATGTTAAAATGTTTTCTTTGTACTTCAATTAGTTGGCTCAGTGCTAAACCTATTGGCATACGACATGGTCGATAACTACCCACTGAAAATAAATTTACTTTTCCTGCTTCTATCCAAGACGTCTCTTCTTGTGTTATGGCTTATTAAATGGAAGGAACATATAGTATATACATATATGAAAATGCGCTAGGAGACAAATTTGATGAACAGCCAAATAAATTCCATAGCGACAAAATAAATATAGATGTCATGTCAACACAGTTTGTTGCATACAATTTCTTATTATGTGATATTCGGTGTACTCTCGGTGTTTTGTACTTTGTGTATACTATTCCATAAATGTACATTTTGAGGATACATTTATTGCTAGCAATAAATGGTAAGATGCATCTTCACCCACACTATTTGTGTATTGCTTATCTACATAACAACACCATGCAATTATATTTATTTGTTCTCATTATTGTGAATGAATCAAAATTAAAATACATGTTTCAATGTGATTGTTACAAGGAGTCACTCCTTTATATAGGGAGGAGATCCTCTTTACGATATGATATGAGAGGGGATGAAGAAGTCCAGGAGACATAAGAGAATTAATAAATACAATGAATGTATACGAGAAATTGACAATCAACAATATAAAAATTGTCATTGGTAAAAAAAATATGATTAACGTTAACAGTAATTAATAGTCAATCAATAGTAGACTAATTGATAATCAGTTAATATTAACAACACCTTTCAAACTCAAGGTGGATCAAAGATGCAAAGTTTGTGAATCAACTTGTTGTGATTTGATAAAGTGTGTGTCTTTGTGAAGAGGTCCATAATATGATATGTAGAGTTTATGAAGGGGAGCATGATGATGCCAGCTAGATGATTTTCTCTCACGAAATGACAATCTATCTCTATGTGCTTAGTTCTATCATGAATAATTGGATCACTACCAATTCATATGACACTCTTGCTGTCGCAGGTCATAGGTGTAACATAAAAAATGATAACTCTATATCACTTAGAAGTCAATAGATGTGTACTATTTCATGAGTGGTGTCACACATTGCTCTATACTCCGCCCAATGTAAGAAAGAGATACAACATCTTATTTCTTGCTCCTCCATAATAGTAAAGAGTCACCAAGAAGAAGAACAAATCAATGGTGGAGCGTCTAGTGGTTGGGCATCCAATCCAGTCAGTATCAGTGTGTGCACATATGATAAAGTTGCAGGACGAGCTCATGAGTAGAGAATGTGTGATTGTTCCCCATATGTAGCATATGATACAAAGTACAATGACATAATAGAAACTTTGGGGAGAAGATAATAATTGTAACACAATGCTAATAACATGTTGAATATCTGGTCTAGGATGTACAAGTATAGTAGTTCTCCTACTAGATGATGATACCTTGTAGGATCAGGTTACGACTCACCATCAGTTGGGTGCAATTTTACATGAAGTTCAAGAGGCGTGTATGCATCCCATAAGTCAAATGTTTTGGTACATTCAATGATATATGTTGCATACTTTTGTTTAGAGGCCAAATTTTCTTTCTGTCCATGAGAAAATTTAGACCTTGAAAGTAGTGAAGTTGTCCAAGGTCCTTCATCTAAAATTGCATAAAAGATAATTTTGTAATTCATGAAAACTTGTTACATCATCTCCAATTATGATCATATCATCCACATACATGAGTAAGATGAGTCGTCTCTATAGTGTGTTGTACACAAATATTGAATAATCATATGAGCTTTGGATGTAGCCTACACTTGTGATGGCTTGTCTGAACTATTCAAACCAAACCTTGGGTGCATGTTTGAGTCCATAAATGGCTTTACACAGAAGACAAATAAGAGATTAAGATACTACTAGTCTTGATGGTGGATCCATGTATGCAGTTTTTAAGATTTCTTCATGTAGAATGGCATTTTGCACATCCATCTAGTATGAAGTCCAATGACGGGGTACTGTAATAGAAAGAAGAGTTCTAACAATGGTCAAGTGAGAACTGGAGCAAACTTTTCTTCACAGTCTATGCCATACTCCTGAATGAAGCTCTAGCAACTAGGCGTGCTTTGTATCTATCAATCATCCCATAAGCCTTGTGCTTGATTTTATAGAGCCACTTGCAACTGACAAGTGAAGTACCTGTGGGTAGAGGAACAAGATCCCAACTATGGATGTGTTCAAAAACCTAGATCTCTTCCTGCATAGCCTTCTTCTAGTGCATAGAATTGGGAGCTTTCTGATACAAAGGTGGAACATGATCTGTATGAAGAGTAGTTAGGAAACTTGCATATTCTAAAGAGTAAAATGTGGTTGTTGAATGAGCATAACTCAAATTTGGTCAGTGTATCTATTGAGATCTTATTGAACCCACGTTAGTGTCTTTATAAGAAAGGTTTTCTACAACATTGGGATCAAAATCATGTTTGGTGTCATCAGATGATGTAAGAAGGTCATAAATATTATTTGAAAAATTTGGAAATCTGATACTCAAGGTAATGACCTCACATTTCAACATCCCCCAATTAAGGAAGGACCCTAAAGTTGAGAGTTATTACTTATACTTCCCAAGATCCAAATTTAACTAAATAACAAATAATAGCAAATAATTTCCAGTATTTCAAAAAGATTGTGTACATAATATGAAATTATACTACTATAGAGAGTTAGATGAATTTCCAATGTGAACTATTACATATTAAGAAGAAGTATCTCACTAATCCTCCTTTACTTAGCTTAATGTCTATGGTGAATTTTCATTTGATTCATCATATATCAATATCTTCATGTATTGAACCTACCTAAAATGGTGTTAAACAAAGACGAGGACCAATATATTGCTATATTGTATACATGGGGTGCAAACAAAATATGTTCATGTAGGTGTAACAACATATACAACCATAGCAACAATTATCATTATATAAATGAACATGTATTTTCTTATTTTAACCTTCCAAATCTTATCCTTTCATTCTCTATGGTGTGCTCTCTCTTTAGGGGAGCCTCTGTATGGGAAACCCTCTCTTTAGGGTTTTGTCCCTGCAGTGGACTTCTCATAACCTTCCTCACCTGGGCTTGGTTTCATACACAAGTCTTCCTTTCTGGCCTTGGCTTGAGGTGATCTTCCTCTCTGAGGTTGATCACTCATCATACCCATAATGACTTATTTCACCCCATTCTCTTTGACTCATGAGAGATTATTTAGGTTTTGAGAAGGTTACATTTATATATAATGATACTCATAGTGGCATTGTAGATTGTAGAAAATAAATAAACAACCAAGCGGTTTAATTGAAATCCATTCGAGAAACTTCGGTAAACCACATAAGTCATTAAAGGATATTATTTGTAGACGTAACCATGTACCTTTTGTTGAACCATACATATATCATGCAGTCATACTTTAAGCATATCATCCAATCAAGCAAGCAATGAGGAACCCAAGCAATTCAACATTAAATATGAATGTATGTAAATTCTAAAATGTCACCATCACATGATTCAGATATTCCCTACTCAGGCCTTAGTCTAGGTTTTAGGATTTCTTGGGGTTCTAATAAGGAATAAGGGCATCAAAACCTAATTCTGTTGCACCATATTTTAAGCTATTAATCCATATTAGATACCAAATTATCAAGTTAAGGTATTCATGCCATTATAAGCAATTATGTTAGATTATACAACTTAAGATCATAATGATAGAGTAGATTAGGTTCTAAACCCTAATCATTGTATATATGACTCAAAATCCTTTAATTGTGGTCATCATTATACAAATTGAATTAAAACATATATTTTTATCAAATGGAACTCACTAGGTTATCATGAACATTTAAATCAAATGATTTGCACTTAAATTTATCACAAGTTATATTATTGATTCCTTAATATTAATTACAGATGTTGATTATCATCATCCTAGAAAACCTTAGTTTTACATTATCCTCATCATTATCATCTTGGAGTCCCATTATATTTAGTAACATTAGCTAATTGCACAAATGAAAGGTATTTAAGGTTATCAACACACTAATCATCAATCTAGGGTTTCCATGTATAAATCACAACCTAATTAGGTATTATCCCTCCTATTTTTTGAACTATGATGGGAATCAGGAATTGAATCCATTCATATTTGTATTCCTATTGGTTTTCTGATCAATTTGATACATATATTCAATATATTATGAGCTACCAATCATTAACTATATTTTACACAAATTAAACATATGAGATCCAATCTTTGACTGCCAGCAAATCATTTCTTTTCTTATTTCCTATTTGAGCCATCTTGGGATTGGGTCATTGACCCCACTGCCCCTAGCACTATGATTCCATTCATCATGTGCTCGAGGGTAGGGGTGTCCTCTAGCTCCAGACTTTGTCTCCCTTGTAGAAGTCTGCCCCACAGATGGGTTGGACGCTATGAGTGGGCATGCGTCTAGAACAAATCACAATCCTTAGCTCTAGAGGATCCAGAGAGGGTTGGTTCCACTCTGGTGGTCCCCACCAAAAGTGGGAAAGCCATGGGCATGGTAGGTGGCAGACGAAGATGAGGGGACCGGGGTCCGTAATTACTAGTTAGGTGGGAGATCTGAAACCTAACACAGAATACACTACATACTTGGTCTCTTTAGAAAAAGGGAGAAGGGTAATCGGTGTCGCCACATGCTTCTTAGAAACCAAGCATTCCTTGCCACTTCATGGATCTATCACCTCCCTTATGATGACGACCACGACCATGGTAGGAGTGTTTCATGACCGTGTGGCCTAGTCTGCACTATATGTGGGAGCAATCGTGTTGAGGAGGAGTTCCTCTGTTGGTACTGCACAAATATTCCTGGCCTCTTATACATGAAGGGTGCATTGCTTAGGATTCTACCACCCTTGCAACTTGGGAGCAGGTTAAGGTTTACAAAGGAGGATGGTGGAGAAGGAGAGGGATGGCATCTAGCCAGGGATTTCTTCCCTTTTGGTCACAAGGAACGGGGACAAGCTCATGGGAAACTTTGAGTTTCCTTTCTCATATAAACTCGGGTGAGAGATACATGGGTCATACTTGACTGATATAGAAAGTGCTTCCATGATGTTTAACTAGTGAAAAAATAAAATCACCCTAGCCTCAAGTCACGACCAGGTATTCCTAATATGCAAACCATTAATATATAATCACTCCTATCCATTCTGGGTTTGGCCAACCCTCTCAACACAAAGATACTTGATTGGTAGACCAAAAACCATAAAGGAAAGTTAATAGCAATATGGAATACATTGTATAATTTTGCTTATTAATGTATTTGGGAAACTCTTTATGTCTTGAAGTCTAGAATACTCTTTGTCTCCAAGATTTCCTTTATATAAGAAATTTATTAACCCAAACTTGGCAATCATTCTTATTCCAATATATTTTCTTATTGAGTGCAAAATTGGACCAAATAAAACTTATTGGTTACCTTCGATTTGGTTTTTTAAATATCTCTAGAACAATTTCTTATAAATATTAATTGTCCATTACTTTTAGAAATTCCTTTGTTATTGGATTTTTCATTCTTTCTTTATTAAATATATATTAATGGACTATTGAAAATAGATAAACACACAAATTTTCTTTGCAAATGAGCAATTTGCATGTTAAATTCATACTACTAAAATAAGAAGATCAAACTTTGTAATATGTCTTTATCTATTCATTATTTGCATTCAAATACATGTACAAATACATGCAAAAAATCCATGTTATAATAGAGAATGATATGTGTAAACAAATAAATTGTCATGCTTATCTTGCCCTTTTGAATGCACATGGTATGGGAGATGTGCACTAGGGAGGTGCTAAAATAAGTGTGATGAGACATGTCACCCCTATCATGGGTCTCCCTCCACAAGGTGCATATTCTCTCACTAGTACATAACCGACCTTTAGTGTCGATTATTTAAGGACTTTAGTGTCGGTTTCTAAGCGAAACCTATGTGGGCGACGCTAAAAGCGCAGCCGTTACGCGTCGGTTCAAAAAACGACGCTAAAACCCTTCGCGCGCCAACGAAAACACGCCAGCAGGGCACTATAGGCGTCGGTTATTACCTAAGAAACCGACGCCATATACCTTCGCGCCATAGAAGGGCGCCAACTTGGGAACTATAGGCGTCAGTTATTAGCTAATAACCGACGCCATATAAGTCCCAACACGGACGTGTTAGACATCACGACCGTGGTGTCTGGTCCTCTGCCACGGCCGTGCTGGCCAGCACGGCCGTGGTGTCTGGTCCGCTGCCACGGCCGTGGTGTCTGGTCCGCTGCCACGGCCGTGCTGTCCAGCACGGCCGTGGTGTCTGGTCCGCTGCTACGGCCGTGCTGGCCAGCACGGCCGTGGTGTTAAGGAAATAGACGTCGGTTTCTATTACAAACCGACACTGTAACTATTTGGCGTCAGTTTTATACAAATAACCGACGCCTATTTTTTGTTTTTTTTCTGTCAGTTTGCATACCTGCTGTATGGCTGGTCGTAGGATGAGAAACCTGCAGTTCAGTTATGAACTGCAGGTTTTACGACATCCATTGATATCAACCAACAATAGGCCACAAACCTACAAAATTAACAACAAAAATATTCACACATTTAGCAATGCAACCTGTAGTTCCATTTGATTTTCACATTTAGAATCATTCATATAGATAGCAATCTGTAGTTCCATTCATTTTCACATTCATACATATAGAAACATTCATATAGCAACCAACAGTTTCATTCATTTTCACTCAGACACATGTAGAAACATTCACACATATATTATAATTCAGAAATTCATTTACAAAATATCATTCTTTAGTCATTATTCGCTATCAACATCCCAATTATATCTTAAATCCCCCACTACTTGTATGGCTATTGCCCATTCTTCTCTTACTTCATTTAATTCTCCCTTCGTATAGGGAGCATGTACATCTGGTAAGGCCGTTCCTGTCGTGTGTTCAGTTTTAAATACCTGTAAAGAGAATGATGTATATATATAATTAATGAGCTATAAATAAGATTGATATATTTCATATTATCTAATGAGACTATATAATACCTCAGCAATACAATCGATGTCCAATGCGGCATATTTGATAATCATGTACATAAATCGCATCACATAGTATCCACATGCCCATCCGTTGTCTTGTGTAGGACACTATAAATTCAAACATACAAAATATTAAAAAATACAACTAATTAATCACTGTTCACATAAATAATATATACATATATTGCAGTCGGGAACTTACTTTCACATTCTTCCAAATAATTGGCTGGTTCTTTTTCGTGGGGACCTTTCCTCCAACCTTTTTGAACTCATCAAAACCCCTACATGTTAATGTAACACAATACATTGCATAATTAAATAGTAATGTAATAACATATGTTAACGGATATGAAAATGAAATATTTCTCACCAGAATAATGCCATTTTCATTATGTGTCCATATTTTGTATTCAATATAATCCCCTTAGGATCTAGATAATAGACAGTGAACGTCTCGGGGACAATAGCCAGTAACTCCCAATGCATACCACTAGAGGTAAAAAAGTTAAAAATTAATAACTCAAAATCCACAATAAAAATGTAATTTTCTTAAGTCCAAATTATAATAAGCAAAGTAAACTTACTCTACATTGAATGGAGCCATTATCATCGTCTTATTTTTTTGAGCAAAAATTGAAAAAGCCTCACAGCAGTATTGTTGAACTGACGGAGGGTCTTTAGCTACTAGACTAATCAAAGATGGAATAAAAAATCCTACATGTTCGAATGCAAAATCTGCACATATCTTGTCTAAGTAGCTGCAAAATATGTATTAATTACGCATGCATTAATAAATAAGAAACCAGATCACCAGAATAAGCAAAGGTATATGGATGTATAAAGAAGATCTCACCTTATCCATAGCTCTATCACAGATGTATTTAGCCAATCATATCGAAACAACTCCAAAATATCTTGTATAAATAGTTTGCTTTCGTATGATTGACCTGTAACATCTGAATCTATAGAAACAATTATAAGGAAATTTATATCATGTTCGCCTAACCATATTGCCATACCCCTACAGTTAGGACCTAACGGGACAGTTAGGTCCTGTGGAACCCAACTGGGTAATGTAGGAGGTAGAAGTGGAGGCCTAGATGTTGTGGGTGTCTTCTTTTTAACCTGTATATATATATAATAATTTCGGATCAACTGACATCATATACACACACTACCAATTTAACGTAATGTAAATTTACCATACAATTTCAGTAAAGATGACATCCGCTTTTAGCCACAATATCACTCTGCCTAGTGCCTCACCAAGTGTTTCACAATCTGGGTGGGCATATGACAATGGAAGATCCATCCACTTGGGGAATATATGTACCGGGCTCACACGAATCCAACCAGCTGGTAATGGAGACCCGTGAAATAGTTCTTATGGTAGGGATGGGTAAGCCTACGCCTCTGCAACGACATATTCATTAACTTTTAGACGGCATGGCTTCAACCCCTACAAATTTTTGTGTAAAGAATGTTATATACATATATACATATTATCTTGAAAATATATCATCTTGAAGTAAAAAACTAGTTACTATGTCATAAAAATACTTACAGTAGATGTGCTAGGTGGTGGGTCTATAGGATTACTCCCAACCTCTGCAGTAGGAGTAGAGCGGGATGCTATGATAGGTACTGTCTGCTGAGTGGCAGTCTGAGATGCCTGCCACTTTTTCAGTGCTTCTTCCAGTTTCCTATCAACTAGCTTATCTACCTATACATGGATAAAAGAAACGTTAGCTTCTAATTATTGAATTCTCTTTTTATAGGAACATTATAAAGAAAGAATATGTTACCTCTTCTTATGAAAGTCCTACTTTTGGGACATGTTTGCGCTGGGATGGCCCAAAAAAAGATTTGATGCCCACACCAGCGCCTGCAGCCCTAACGCGTCCAGGATGCTCTGAGTTACCCAGAACAACTGTCAATTCATCCCTTGTGCCCTCAGGGATGAACTTGCCTTGTTTCCTCAGCTCGTGCAGCTCCCGCTAATCACCAAAAAAAAATTTGTAATTAAGTAAACACCACAAATAATTAATATTTGAACGATTGCTGTAAGAGTTGTATTTTACCATTTTTGCAGCCGCCTCAGCAGTTGCGGGCTTCCTTATTTCTCCCTTCTTAGTTTGCCTCCCAGCTATCCAGATATCATGGCAAGGCAGAGGTGTGCTACCTACAGTGGAGGACTCCTGAGTAGCAGCAGACTGAGCAGTAGCCTCATACTGTAGTCTTTGGTGAATGCCTGCATACCCCTTTGGACCCATTGTGTGGTCATGCACATTCAGTGCACACCTTGATCTTTGTGCCTCACTGAGGGCCTAGTTAGTATGCACATTAATGATTTTGTTAGTAACAGTAAATGTTAACCTTGAATAGGTGAATACAACATATATTAATGAGATTGGGACTGACGCCTAATACCTTGAATTCATCCATTTGTCTTGAAGCAACAAACACGTCCCATTCTTCTTTGTCCAGGAAGTTCCACTGTTCAGTGGCTGTCTTCTTCCTCTTGTCAGCTTCTTTTGTGTATTCTCGGGTGAGATTTGTCCTATAGTTCCTTAGGACTCTCCCACATCGTTGCATCACGTATTTACGATGCAACTTTTCACCCAATTCAAATATACTCTACAAATTAGAATTGCTATTAACTAGTATCCAAAAAATTAGTAATCTACAAAATATAATTGCAAATTAATAATAACTCACGCATAAATCCCTCCATATTACGTCTTTCTTCTCCTTATAAACTTTACGCCAAGAATCTATAATACAACCACAATGGCTGCGAGTAACATACCCAAGATATGAAACAAATGACTTGCGATTCACACCAGATGCATTTCCTGCATTATCAAAATCCACAACAAGTTTGGGTCCATTTCCCTTTTGCACTATTAACTTCTTCATCATAGTGATGCCCCTTCTCCTGTCAACTTTTTGGTGTTGCTGATCAAGTGCCTCAAGTGCTTCAGATGGTACATGTGCATCATCAACCTAAAATTTGACAAAATAAACACATTTACAAGATATAATTATAAATGGACATATAGATATAAATATATGATATATTTTTAAAACTTACATTGTGAGGCGGCGCATTGATGTCGTCACCCTCACATTAATCATCAGCACGGTCATCAGGAGAATGCTCAGCCATCTGAAAATTCACATTCACATTGTAAAGTTTACATTGTAAAGTAATTCAAATTGTAAAGCTCACATTGTAAAGTTCACATTCACATTGTAAAGTAATTCACATTGTAAAGTTCACATTATAAAGTAATTCACATTGTAAAGTTTACATTCACATTGTAAAGTTCACATTCAGAAAAATAAAACATATAAAAAACATTGTATAAACATGCCTCTAATATTGCGATTTTTTATCAATTAACAATCCTTCATTGTGATCTCCGCGCACATACAAGTCATCATTAGCTTCAATATTTACTGGTGTTGGCAACCCAAATGAGAATGGACTGGAGTCATCATACTTATCATAGTACTGTTCTTCATCTATAGGATCTTCAATGAACTGTCTTTTACCATGAAGAACAACCGACCATTTATCATTTGCAGCATCATCGATATAAAATACTTGTTTCGCATGTGATGCCAATATGAATGGTTCATCCTTCTCGCCAATCTTTTCAAAGTTCACTAAAGTGAAACCCAATTCATCCACTATAACTCCTTTGGTGTTATCAACCCAATTGCATTTGAAGAGCGGAATTCTGAAATCTATGTAGTCAAACTCCCATATGCCTTCAATGACACCATAATATGACATTTTAGCTTCACGTGGACTCTTATCCTTTGCACTTGCAAAAAACATAGTCGATGCTTGAAGGGTGACCCCACTATTTTGGACGACACTCTTATCATCTTGGCGCTTAGTGTAATATGTGAATCCATTAATATCATACCCTTCATAAGACATAACAGTCAATTTTGGTTTAAAGGCGATGCATTTGATAGTTTCAGTAATATCATCTGGTGTTTGAGATAGTTGATGTAAGACTTTATTTTCAAACCACTTAATAAATGTCTTGTTATGCTCTCTAGCAAGCCACATTGTATTGGCTCGAGGATATTGTCTCTTGATGAAATTGGTATGTTCCTCGATATAAACGTTCACTTCGTCCATATTGTGTAAAATATACAAGTGACCTTGTTCCAACTGCTCATGGCTGATTACTTTCACACATGATCCCAAAATTCCTTTGCCAAATTGCTCGTCAATATTCTTGTCATTATCAGGAGTGTCATTACCACTATGAAAGTCATTGCAAAAATCCATAACCTCTCTCGCCACATAACCCTCGATAATACTCCCTTCAGGCCGATAACGGTTTCGAACATCACTTTTAAAAACACTCATGTATCGTTCAAAGGGATACATCCAATGCAAGAAAACTGGTCCCAACATTTTCACTTCCCTAGTCAAGTGGACAAAAAGATGTACCATGATATCAAAGAACGATGGAGGAAAATACATCTCAAGCTGACATAGGGTAACAACCACTTCTCTTTGGAATTTATCGAGAGTATCAGGGTCAATAACTTTGCTGCATAGACTTTTGAAAAAGAAACAAAGTCTGGTGATTGCAAACCTTACATGCTTCGGCAATATAGATCTAATTTCCACAGGCAATATTTGTTGCATTAGAGTGTGACAATCATGAGATTTAAGACCTATCAAGTTCAGATCTTTCATTGATACCAATCTACGGATGTTGGATGAGTAACCCTGTGGCACCTTAACATTTACCAAACATTCACAAAAAGCTTTCTTCTCCTTTCTAGACAATGTGTAACAAGCGGGAGGTAAGTATGTTCTCCGATTTTCCATTTCACGAAATTCTGTTAATTCTGACCTTATTCCCATTTCACATAGGTCAAGTCTGGATTTTATCCCATCTTTAGTCTTACCTGGTATATTCAACAAAGTATCGATGACACTATCACAAACATTTTTCTCAACGTGCATGACATCGATACAATGCCTGACTGTCAAAGAACTCCAATAAGGAAGATCCCAAAATATTGACTTCTTCTTGAATAAAGATTTGTCACTCCGTATGGCCATAGTACATTGTGATCTCTTACCAAATTCATTGACAAAGTCTTTTACTCTTTCATAAACAACCTCCCCTGGTATAGGTTTAGGTGCACTCCGTTCCTCATTCAATCCATTGAATGCTTTGTGCTTCCTATGATACAGATGGAATTTTGGAAGAAACCTTCGATGACCGAGATATATAGTCTTACCGCCATGTTTTAGTCTTGTTGAATCAGTGTTCTCTTCACATATAGGACACACTTTAGCTCCTTTGACACTATATCCAGACAAATTCCCATATGCTGGAAAGTCATTAATAGTGCAAAACAACATAGCATGCAAACGAAATGTCTCTCTTCGTGAAGCATCATAGGTCATCACACCGTCACCCCAGAGTTTCTTTAAGTCATCAATCAGAGGTTCAAGATAAACATCGATGTCATTTCCAGGTTGTTTAGGGCCCGATATCAACAACGACAGCATTACATACTTATTTTTCATACACAGCCAGGGAGGAGGATTGTATATAACAAGCATGACTGGCCAAGTGCTATGTTGGCTGCTCAATGTCCTGTACAGATTCACCCCGTCTGTACAAAGCCCAAGTCTTAGATTCCTGACTTCTTCACCAAATTTAGGGTACAATAGATCAATCTTCTTCCACTGTGGGGAATCAGACGCATGTCGTAGGATCCCATCATTATTTTTCTTAACATCTGCATGCCACCTCAAATTCTTCGCATCTATCGGATTGGCAAACAAGCGTTGAAACCGTGATATTATAGGTAGATACCACATCACCTTGGCAGGAGAACCAGTTTTGGACTCCCCCGAAGTCGTCAATTTATACCGTGACGCACCACATTTTGGACAATCTTTCAAATCCGCATAGTCCTTTTGAAATAATACACAATCATTCGGGCATGCATGTATCTTCTTGGCATCCATTCCCATTGGGCACAACAATTTCTTTACCTGGTATGTTGAGATTGGCAGCTCGTTTCCTTCAGGAAGCAATTCTTTCAACAAAGACAACAATGACGTGAAGCTTTTGTCGCTCCATCTATTGTTAGCTTTCAGCTTATACAATCTCAACACAGCGCTAAGCTTCGTAAACTTAGTACAACTTGTGTATAACGACATCTCAACATCATGCACAATGTTCCTAAAAAATGGGAGGTGGATCAGTGTACTCTACCCCACAAGTATTCAACATCGCATCAACGATGTCTACTAGAACTGGTTCATTCACATCTACATCATCGTAGGCAATTTCTTCTTCCACACAAGCACTGCTATCGACATCCACTGGTTTCGGGATTGAAATCTCTCCATGCCAGTGCCATTCTGTATAGCCTTGTATAATCCCGTTGCACATGGCATGCCTTTTGATTTCGTCACCAGTGTTGACTTTCAAGTTGTTACCTTAATGCCTACATGGATAGTAGAACCTATCTCCAGGTTGTTTCCTATGTTCCTCGGCAAATCTAATAAACTGGTCAAGACCAGAAATAAACTCTGGGGTGCAGCGTTTGCGAATGGACATCCATGATCTATCCATTCTATGATTAAAGAGAAAACAAGTATATATTACAACAAGATTAGGGTATAGGGTTAACAAATACATGTGATGTCATTATTATATATAATAAATGTGTACCACCTATCCCATTCTTGAACACCTAATCTCACTAGTAAGTGTATAATGTGTATTGGGTTTTCAAGAAAATTTCGGCAACATTTCCCCACTATTCTCCAAGTACATATGTACTTAGAGAACAAACGGGGAAATGCTGCCAAAATTTTCTTGAAAACCCAATACACATTATACACTTACATCCTAAGTGAGATTAGGTGTTCAAGAACAGTCCCAAACCGGGGACTATCCAAGATTTACTCCTAATGAGTAAATCTTGGATGGGTTTCTAGGCCAACAAATAATGTCTTGTCATTCTTATACCTAAAATCCTAGTTGTCATTCAAAGCATGTCACATGTGTGCATTACAATTCATCATTAAGCAAGAAGGGTGATTAGGATTCTCACCAAGAACGGGTTTTGATTTTCTATACAATTTTATAAAAAATGCACATGTATGCATATATATATTATACTTTTTGGAACCTTTATACATATCTGAACACCCTAAATAACTATACTAAACACCCAAATACTTTATAACACAACTATAAAACAATGATTATAGCTAAACTATTAAACAATAGACTTGTCACACATAAAACACCCTATACAACTATAAAACAAAAAAGTATTATGATATGCATGATACAATAACTATTTTGCATCACATTACAGCAGACTTATCATTGATACCTTACTAACTTATTGCTACATTTACATATCATCATTTGATCAAAAATTACAACAGTACATTTAACCAAAGTATGCATTCTAAAATCTATGTCATGATTAGTTACATGTAATTTACTTGGATATACAACAGTACCCGATTACTATGTCTTACATACAAAGTATGTATATTAAATTAATTAAGGCTTATCATAGAACATGTATTGTATATAAGTTCAATATATTACAATCAATAATTATTTTACTTTCAAAAATTACTTAATTGTACAGGCTTGCAACTCTAATATAAAGAGTGATCAACTAAGGCATTGCCATAGATCAGTGTATATGAGTTATTTATCAAGTTACCAATAAGTAAATAACTTAAAAAAAAATAAAAAAATGCCCAGCCCCAGCCTGGGTAGCATGGCCGTGTGGTCGGTCAACACAGCCACGGCCGTGCCAGCCCACACGCCCGTGGTTGCTGTTGGTAAGGAGAGGGAGAAGAAAGAAGAAGAGCAGGGCGGAGCAGAGGAAGAAGGAAGAAGGCCGTGGTTGCCTTGGCACCGCCCAAGTAGCCGCCGAAGCAGAGGAAGAAGGAAGAAGGCAGGGCGGGCATACCTTGAGGGTAGAGGAGAGCAGCGGTCGGAGCAAGGCGAGGAGCGGCGGCGGAAGGGAGAGCAGCAGGAGCGGCGGCGAGGGCACGGAGCAGGAGCACGGCCGCCGGTGAGCACAGAGGGCAGGAGCAGGAGCACGACTGCCGGTGAGCACAAAGCAGCGGTGAGGGAAGGAGCAGGAGTACGACGGGCGCGAGCACGAAGCAACGACCGGCGAGGGCGAGAAAGAAAATCGCCAGACCTAACTGAAATCGGGAATGAAATAGGGAAAGGGGAAGAGTCGCTCGCGCTGGTGAGCTATTAAGTTGACAATAAGCGTCGGTTATTCAAAATAACCGACAACTGAACCAACAGTGTCAGTTCTTTTCCAAAAACTGACGCCTATACTAGATTATAGTCGTCGGTTTTTAACTAAAAGACAACCGACAACTATTCCTGTCCCGCGAATAACCTTTAGTCGTCGGTTATTCATTTATGAACCGACGCCATATGTCAAATTTTGGTGGTAATTTTTTTGCTTGAATTTTGGTTTTGGCGGTTGATTTTAGGTGTCGGTTTTTTATTAATTAACCGGCACTTAATAAAAGAGGTACCCATGTCTGGTCGACCTTCATAGATTGGATGTCAGTTTATGTTATCAACCGACACTGTAGAGTTTAGGTGTCGGTTTATGTATACAACTGACACCTTGAAAAGTGACTTTATAAGCCATTTCTGTAGTAGTGTCTTGTGTTGGATTTTGGGTCACGCTGGACTCGGTGATCTTAATCGAATTAGGCACCTAGAAGTATAAAGATGGAATATGACAAAGATTTGTGCATGCCATTGATAAAAAGTTGCTATGATGAAATTGACAAGTGTCACCTCCCTAAATAGTCAACTTGTGGGAGATCGATGCTAGCTGACTCATAACTTTGATAAAATGTGGATCTTGACTCACTATAAGGCTGTATGCTGCAATCTTCTAAATTGATTAGTGAGGGATATCAATTTAACAAAATAGTGGGCGTGATAATTAATTAAAGTCTTAATTAATGTCATCACAGTTTGTTTGAATCAAATAGAATAAAAAGTGTTTTTCCAAAATACAATTTTTTTTGTAGAAACTAATGGCAAACAACATGTTTCTGTTGCAATCAGTCTTTTAAAGGGAAAGTTAAATAGGAATAACTTCTACAATTGGTTTAGGATGTTGAGAATCATTCTTACACAAGAGTTCAAGCTCTATGTCCTAGACATACTAGAGTCAGATAAACCTACTCCCACTATGCCTAAGGCAAAAAAGGATGCTTACAAGAAGCATATTGATGATGTCGTAGATGTCAAGTGCTTGAGGACATGCTTGATGAACTATGAGTTGCAAAGACAACATGAGAACAAGGATGTTATTGAGATGGCAATACATCTTAAGAACATGTACCAAGATCAAGAAAGATAAGAGAGATATGATGTGTCGAAAGCATTGTTCAAGTGTAATATGGCAGAAGGTAATAGTAGGTCCCCATGTGCTCAAGTTGGTTAGGTATGTGGACAAACTTGTTAGATTGGGATTTATCTTGGCACATGAGTTGGCCACATTTGTGATTTTGTAGTCATTGCAGGAATCATACAACCAGTTTGTTATGAACTACAACATGAACTATCTTTTAAACCAGTGTCAGAATTACTTAGCATGTTGATAACAGGTGAAGTGTAGATGAATAAGGACAAACCCAAATCAGTGATGAGGATCAGTAGAGGCAAAGGAAAGTCTAAGGGCAATAGAACAACTAAGAAGAGTTCTAAAGCTAGTCAGAAACCCAAGTCTTCTGTATTGAAAGCCAAGGAGAGATGAACAAGGAAGGAAATTGTCACCGCTGTCACTAGGATGGACACTGGAAAAGAAATTTCACTCTTAATCCGGAGGAATTGTAGAAGAAGAAGCAAGGTATAGAGATATCCACTTTAGGTATATATGTTATTGATATAAATATGTCTCTTTCTTCATCTTGGGTACTAGATAGTGGATTTGGATCTCACATATGCTCAAATATGCATCACCTAAAAAGAAGTAAGCATTTAAGAAAGGGTGAGGTCATACAAGACGTTGTAAATGGAGCAAGAGTTGCTTCCATAATAGTTGGAACCTATCATTTATCTCTTCCCAGTGGGCTTGCAATAGAGCTAGAGAACTGCTATTATGTGCCTGCCATTAATAGAAACACCATTTCTATATCTTGTATGGACAAGAATGGATTCGAATTTCACATTAACAATGGTCGATGTTCTATTTCCAAATATGAGATATTTTATGGCAATGCCCCAATGTCTTATGATCTTTATTTTCTAGATATAGAGAGAAGTGTTTATACCGAAAATACCAAAAGGCTAAAACTCCATAACTCAAACAAAATATACCTTTAGCATTGTCATCTAGGGAACATTAATGGGAGACACATCTCTAGACTCCATACAGATGGTTATATAGACTCTTTTGACTTTGAATCAATAGAGACATGTGAATCTTCCTTATTGGGAAAGACGACAAAGACTCCTTTCGCTGGTCATAGTGAGACATCAAGTGATCTATTAGGACTTATACATACTGATGTATGTGGACCTTTTAGAACAAATTCTTGAAGTGGTTACCAATATTTTTTTTACCTTCACTAACAGTCTCAATAGGTTTGGATATGTGTACTTGATGGAACACAAGTTAGAAACTATTGAAAAGTAGAAGGATTTCATGAATGAAGTACATAACCAATTTTCTAAAAGTATTAAATCACTTCATTCTGATTGAGGTGGATATTACTTAAGCCAAGAGATTAAGGACCTTCTACAAGCCCATAGTATCATATCAAAGTGGACTCCACATGGAACACCACAACATAATGGCATATCAAAAAGAAGGAATCACATATTACTAGATATGGTGCGAGCACTGATGAATTTTTTTGATCTTCCGCTTTCCTTCTGGGGATATTCTTTTGAAACCTCAGTGTTTACACCTAAACCTGTACCATCTAAATCGGTTCAAAAGACACCATATGAGATATGCCATGGGAAATGTCCTGATGTGTCTTTTATGAAGCTCTGGGGATGTGAAGCTTAAATGATAAAGTAGTTTTTTTTTTTAAAAAAAGAACCCAAATCAGATAAATGTTATTTTTTGGATATACCAAAGAAACAAGTGGATACGACTTTTACAATCCATATGACAACAAAGTGTTTGTTGTCAAAAGTGTTGTATTGCTAGAAAAGAAATTTATTTCTAAAGGAATCAACGGGAGAAAAAAAGAGCTCAAAGAAGTTTAAGACCAACAAGAAAACATTGACCCTCTAGAGGTACATAAGGAAGAAGAAGACTTGCAACTTGTCCTGGAATCTCAAGTTCCTCTTGTGACACATGAACCTCACTAATCTAGTAGGACAAGCCTTCGACCTAAAAGATTTGGTTATCTTATGACTCAAGAAGGCAATGAGGTTATCATAGATGATGAGGCAACACCCTCCCTAGAAGCTTCTGAGGGTCAAGAGTCTAAGAAGTGGCTTGAGGCCATGAGATCTGAGATGAAATCCATGTACACCAACAAGGTATGGTCCTTAGTGGATCCACCCAATGGGGTAAAATCCATAGGGTGTGAATGGGTCTTCAAGAAGAAGAGCGACATGGATTGTAATGTACAAATATATAATGATCAATTGGTTGTAGAGGGTTTCATACAAGTTCAAGGTATCGACTATGATGAAAACCATTTCTCCAGTTGCCATGATTATATCCATCAGGATCATGCTTGTCATTGTATCTTGTTATAATTGTGAGATGGGAATCTGAGGTGAAATATATGTACACCAACACGGTACAGACATTGGTGGATCCACCTGAAGGGGTGGTGCAAATGGGTCTTCAAGAAGAAGAGTGACATGGATTGTAATGTATAGATCTATAAAGGTCAATTGGTTGTAGACAAGCTCAAGGTGTTGACTATGATTAAACCTTTTCTCTATTTGACATGGTTATATCCATTATGATCATGCTTTCCATTGAAGATTATTATGACTCTGATATTTGGGATATGGATGTTAAAATTGCATTCCTTAACAAAATCTACTTGAAGTGTGTACATGACACAACCATAGGGTTTTATAAATTCTAAGGAAGCCAATAAAGTCTATAAGATACAAAGTTCAATCTATGGATTGAAGCAAGCATCTCAAAGATGGAATCTTCGATTTAATGAAATAGTCAAAGAGTTTGACTTTACTCAAAATGAAAATAAACCATGTGTTTAGAAGAAGGTAAGTAGGAGCATAGTTATATTCTCATATTTTATGTATATGAGATACTATTGATGTGGAATGACATCCCTACTTTACAGATAGTAAAGAACTGGCTGGGAACTACTTTCTGTATGATGGATTTAGGCAAAGCATCATATATTTAAGTAATTAAGATCTATAGAAATAGCTCTTGAAGACTTCTAGGCCTAAGCTAGAGTACATACATTGACAAGGTACTGAAGAGGTTCCACATAATGAACTCAAAGAGAGGAAACTTACCCATGTCCCATGTTGTTAGTATCTCTAGAGTTCAATGTTCCAACTCTTGTGAAGAATGGGGGAGCAAGAGTAAGATTCCATGTGCATATGCAATTAGATCTATCATGTACGCAATGTTATGTACTCATCCTGATGTCTCATATAGCTTGAGTATGACTAGAAGGTATCAACCAGACCCCGGTGAAAGTCATTGGGTAAAGAACATTCTTAATTACTTGAGAAGAACTGAGGATCAATTCCTTGCTTATGGCTGTGAGGAAGAGCTGGTAGTAAAAGGTTACAACGATGCTATCTTCTAAACTAACAAAGTTGACTATGGATCACAATACAAATTTGTGTTTTGCCTTTAAACAAAACTATAAGTTAGAAGAGTACCAAGCAAGAGACAGTCAATGATTCTACAATAGAGGCTTAGTACGTTGTTGCATCTAATGCATAAAAGGAATCTGTCTGGATCAAGAAGTTCATCTCTGAACTTGAGGTGGTTCCAAGCATTAGCGATGCAGTAGAGTTGTATTGTGACAACAATGAAGCTATTGCACAAGATAAGGAACCCAGATCACATCAGCGTTCCAAGCACATACTATAAAAGTTTCATCTCATGCAAGAGATCATACATTGAGGATGTGTGAAGAATTGTAGAGTACGACCTAAAAGCAAAGTTGCTGACACTAAGAAAAGTGCTTCCACATCAGAAGCATGATGGGCATGTAAGGTCAATTGGGATTAAGTTCATTGGTGATTTTTCTAAGTGTAGCTGGTATTTAATTGGTATATATGCCCAGAGATCCAGTCATATGATGATTGTAATGGCATATCTCTGTGAATGCTTTGATTAATAATAAAGGCAATTCCATTTAAATGTTTGCTCAAATGTGAGATGATGATATAACAAGACAGATGTCTATAGAATGATAATACTCAATGACATGCATCTTTAGGTTGAGGACTTGAACAATGTGATAATGTGTATGATAAGAGTATTTACATTCTTGATTATGTCCCTAGTTGGATATTATTGTGGAAGCTAATAGACCAAAATAATACATAAGACTAGAGTGTGTGTTGGTTGATAGTAGAATCTCATTAATCACGATATGTAATATCAAACCAAACAAATAGGTACTTGTTAGAGAACAATGTACCAGAGAACCCACCCTGAGAAGTGATACATGGATAACAGTCATAATCACATCTCAATATTATAACAGTGATTGTGATTCTTTGACTTAAAGTTACTGCAATCATCACATGTTGTTTGATGTATTTTAACATCATCCAACGTGATTTTGAATATGGGTTTCCATAAAGGTGATGCTTAGGTACATTGTGACACAAGGATTGACTGTGAGTGATGTAGATGAGATTCGTTCTTCCTATTGTAGTTGATATCATGGCCACTTGATAAGTGGGGATGAGAAAATGTATCTCGATACTCATGTTAGTCAATTTATGATATTGAGCTCCTATGCATTTCTACAGTCTGCTCTGGTTCAAGGAATGTGGATTGAATGATTAAGAGGATGAAATTTCCATGCCTTGAGTTTGCTATAGATATCTAAGACAAAGGAATCATACAATCATAGTACATTGATCATGGATCTAGGTTGAAGTTGTTCTCCAACTTTCCAATTGCTTGGGTAATAATGATGTGTTTCTAGATACTGATCATTACTTGTAATGTCATAAATTAGTTATGAACATTCACAATAAAAGTAATTTGGGACCTATGGCATCACACTCATAGGATACACCTAGAATGGGATTTTACTCATAAATAAGGTTTGACTTGATTACTAAGGTGTTTAGGTAATCAATTTGAACAGCATTGTCTGACAATTGACTGACAGGGAATGCGAGTCAATTGAGTCAAGTGTTGAGTCCACCAACTCAAGTGTCGAATCAACCAATTGAGAATTCTAGTCAGCCTATTAGATGGTCATTAAGACTAGATCAAGTGATTCAACCTACTCAAGTGTCGAGTCGATCAACTCATGATTCACAACCATAATTTTGTGAAAATCCAGCTCTTCGACTCTTAGTTGATCTAGAAACCCTGACCCTGAACCTCCTATAAATAGTGGGATAGTTAAGGCTTTCAGAAGATGCAACTAACACTGAAAAACATTGACCTCTCAAAGTTGTGGTAATGTGAGAGCCTGAGCAAGTCTTATTCATAAAAGGGAGAGACAACAAGGGGGAAAAAGGCAACTCTAGCACATTGACATCAAAGGGAAAAACTCCTCCCTGTTGGCTCTGGTAGACTGTAATGAGGAGTTCATGGTGGTCTATGTGGACTATGATAGAGGTGTGGAGGCTATCTCCAACATGCTAGGAGGAATATGCCACCTACTGTCCATGGTGTCACACCAGGAGATCACCCCGATTGTCGTCCAGATGCTGCCAGATCTAAAACACCGTGCTATAAGGATTGTTATTAGACTTCTATAGGACCAGTGTTATACCTCACAAATCCTTTTTCCTAAATACATTATTGTTGATGCGATCTACTTGTTTGTGATACAAGAAGAAATTTTTTATTTCATCCACCTTATATGTTGTCTGAATTCCCTACAGTGGTATTGGATCCATGTCAATTTATGATGTATTGGGATTTAGTCGATATGATCAAATTTTGTTTTATCATTTATTTATTACATACAATATGGATAGTTAAAATGATTAATGTGCATTTCCAATTAAAATCACATACACTCCTATATATATATGATATGATACATATTCAATCAATATGCGTCACCCAAAAGTTCATTTTGACGGTGGATGAATGCGCAGTTATGGCCAAAACTCCCTTGTGGATGTCTTTGCTTGGTTGAATGGTTTTATTCCTATTATTATTTGGTTACATACTGAACCTCTAGTTTTTCTCCATATGTAAGTTAATGCTTCCTTATACACCCCTTGAATATAACTTGATGTTTCACCTTTTATGATGTGATAAATTAATAGGAATATGATAGTTTTTCTTTATGTTTCATCAATAAAAGGCATTCTTCATCATACGAGTCAACTGATTGGGAAGTCGAGTCGATCATCCAGAGGAATGCAGAGGCATGATAGGAGGAGCTAAATGATTGACTGAAGGCTCAATCGATCAACTGTAGGAATCCAAACATCACTTGAGCTAGGATCCAGTCGACTGATCCATGTAGACCATTCAAATATCCAGATGGCAAATTAGTTGACTGAAGAGTTTAGTTGATCAACCAGGATGGTTCTAGCATAAATTTTATGCAAGAATAGGTTGCTACATATGATGTGGACCTTAGGTGGTATCAATTCATTGTAGATCTAAGGAATTGCATTAGTATGGCCATAACCATTGTCATATTATGTGATTGCATGTTTTGTTTGTGGATATAGCATGTATATGATACATATTATAAGTATGCGGTGATGGATATGTATATGTGTATTTATAACCCCTCAATTAAATATTAAGTCTTAGATGCTTTCCATAAGAAATACATATGAAAAGCTTGATTGACAAAGCGTGGGCACACCCTCGTGTGGTGTGTTGCCTATCTCATGAAAATGTGATGACACATATGTAGTTCTGCCCCCATAGGGTGCATATTAT
This sequence comes from Alisma plantago-aquatica, assembly GCA_963693085.1. Classification (NCBI taxonomy): domain Eukaryota; kingdom Viridiplantae; phylum Streptophyta; class Magnoliopsida; order Alismatales; family Alismataceae; genus Alisma; species Alisma plantago-aquatica. Next base: position 597,488,398 of record OY856411.1, read on the forward strand.
AATGTGTTGGCTTTTGGGTCAGGCTTAACTAGGTGATCTTAATGGGATTAAACACCTAGAAAAATAAAGATGGATTATGACAATGAGTTGGGTATGCCATCTATCAAGAGTTACATATGATGCAATTGACAAGTGTCACCTACCCAAATAGTCAAGTTGTGGAAGATTGACCCTAGGTTACTCATCACTTTGACAAAATATAAATCTTGACTCACTATAAATCTTGACTCACTAGAAGGTTGCACGTTGAAATTTTCTAAATTAGTTAGTGACGACTATCAATTTGAACAAAATGGTGAGAGTGATAATGAATTAAAGGCCCAACTAATGTCATCAAATTTTTTTTTAATCAAATCAAATCAAAAGTATTTTGACTCAAGCAAATTACTTTTGTGGAATTAATAGAAAACTACAACATGTTAAAATTTCTGTTAGTTCTTGAGAACAACAAGTTATACGGGAATAACTTCCACGTCTGGTTTAGAATGTTGAGAATCATTCCCATACAAGAGAGCAAGCTCTCTGTCCTGGAGCATTGGATATGGATGAGCTCGCTCCCACTGCACCTAAGGATCAAAATGTGCTTACAAGAAGCATACCAATGATTCCATATATGTTAAGTGCTTGATGCTATGCTCAATGAATTATGAGATGTAGAGTAACATGAGAACATGGATGTTATTGAGATGGTAACACATGTTAAGAATATGTACCAAGATCAATCAAGAAAAGAGAGATTTGATGTCTACAAGGTGTTGTTCAAATGAAATATGGCTTAAGGAGATCTAGTAGGTCCCCATGTGCTCTAGTTGATTGGGTATGTGGAGAACCTCGCTAGAAATGGATTTTAATTGGGCCAAGAGTTGTCCAAAAATGTGATTCCACAGTCATTGCTAGAAATCATACAACTAGTTTTCCATGAACTACAATATGAATGATTTTAACTAATTGCTGTCAGAATTACTTGGCACGTTGAGAACAGTTGAAGCACAAATAAAGAAGAACACATCTAAATATGTGATGATGATCAACAGAGGAAAAGGGAAGTGCAAGGGAAAAGGAAAAGATAAGAAGTGTTCTAACTCTAGCTAGTAACCCAAGTCTTTTGCACTGAAAGCAAAAGGAGGGTGAACAAGGAAGAAAGTTGTCACCACTGTCACCAGACTGGACACTGAAAAAAATTGCCCTCTTAATCTGGAGGAATTGTGGAATAAGATGCAGGGGATAGAGATCTCCACTTTAGGTTTATATATTATTGAGATGAATATGTCTACTTCTTCATCTGGGTATTAGATAAAGGATGTGAGTCTCACATATGCTCGAATATGCAAGATATGAAAAGAAGTAAGCATTTAAGAAAGGGTGAGGTCAAACTGCACCTTGTAAATGGAGTAAGAGTTGCCTCCATGATAGTTGGAACATATCATTATATCTTCCCAATGAGCTTGTGATAAAGTTAGAGAACTTGTACTATGCACCTTCCATTAATAGATACATCATTTTTGTATCTTGTATGGATAAGAATGGATTCAAATTTCACATTAAGAATGGTCGATGCTCTATTTCTAAATATGAGATCTTTTATGGCAATGCCCCAATGTCTTATGGTCTTTATTTGCTTGATATAGAGACAAGTGTTTATAAAATAAATACCAAAAGGCTAAACTCAATAACTCAAACAAAACATACCTTTGACATTTTTGTCTAGGGAACATTAATGAGAGACACATCTCTAGATTCCATACTGATAGTTATCTAAACTCTTTTGATTTTTTTTTTGAAAAAAATCTTTTGATTTTGAATCAACAGAGATATACAAATTTTCTTTATTGTGAAAGATGACAAAGACTCCTTTCATTGGCCACAATGAGAGAGCAAGTGATCTATTAGGATTTATACACACTGATGTATGTGGATCTTTTAGAACAAATGCTAGAGGTGGTTACCAATATTTCATTACGTTCAGTAATGATTGCAACATGTTTGGCTATGTGTACTTGATGAAACACAAATTAGAAATCCTTGAAAATTCAAGGATTTCATGAATGAAGTATAGAACAAACTTGATAAAAGTATTAAACCACTTCAATTTGATAAAGGTGGAGAATACTTAAGCAAAGAGATTGAGGACCTTCTATGAGTATGTGGTATTGTATCATAGTGGAATCCACCTAGAACACCAAAACATAGTGGTGCATCTGAAAGAAGGGATCACACATTACTAATTGTGGTGTGAGTAATGATAAATTTTGTTGATATTCTGATTTCATTCGGGGAATATGATTTAGAAACCGCGATGTTTACACTTAACCGTGTACCATCTAAATCGCTTCAAAAGGCAACATATGAGATATGGCATGGGAAACGTCCCAATGCATCTTTTATGAAGATTTGGGGATATGAATCTTATGTGAAAAAGTATTTTCCCAAATAGCTTTGACCCAGAATAGATTATTGTTATTTTATTGGATATTCTAAAGAAACAAGGGGATACTACTTTTAGATTACAACAAAATGTGTGTTACCAGGAATGCTGTATTGCTAAAAAGGAATTTATTTTCAAAGAATCAATGGGAGAAAAGTAAAACTCGAAGAAGTTTGAGATCAATAAGAAAACATTGAAACTCCATAGGTATGTAAGGAACAAGAAGACTCACAAGCTGTTGTGGAATCTCAAGTTCATCTTATGACACATGAACCTCATAGATCTAGTAGGACATACCTTGAGCATGAAAGATTTGGTTGTCATGTGATTCAAGAAGGCAATGAGTTGGTCATAGATGATGAGCCAACAACCTATCTAGAAACTATTGAGGTACCATATTCTAAGAAGTGGCTTGAGGCCATGGGATTTGAGATGGAATCCATGGAGACCAATAAGGTATGGACTGGATACACCCAAAGGGGTAAAACCCATAGGGTGCAAATGGGACTTAAAGATGGAGATAGACATGCATGGCAATGTACAAAACTATCAAGGTTGATTGGGTGTAAATGATTTTAGATAAGATCGAGGTGTTGAAAATGGTGAAACCTTTACTCTAGTTACCATGCTCAAATCCATCAGGATCATGCTTGCCATTATTGCTTATTATGATTATGAGATTTGGTAGATGGATGTTAAAAATGCATTCCTTAATGGGAATATGGTTGAGGATATGTACATGACACAACTCAAGGGTTTTATAAATCCAAAGGTAGCCAATAAAGTTTGTATGATACAAAGTCAATCTATATTGAAGCAAGCATCTCGGAGATGGAATCTTTAATTTGACAAAAATTTAAAGAGTTTGGCTTTAGTAAAAATGAAGATGAACAATGAGTTACAAGAAGGTTATTAGGAGCATAGATGTATACCTCATATTGTATGTAGATGTCATACTATTTACGGGGAATGACAACCCTACTTTACAGATAGTAAAGACCTATCTGGGAAGTACCTTCCCTGTGAAGGATTTAAGTGAAGAATCCTATATTTTAGGGATCAAGATCTATAGAGATAGATATAGAAGGATTCTACGCCTAAGATTCCACACACATTTGCAATTAGATCTATCATGTGTGCAATGCTATGTACTCATCCCGATGTCTTATATGCCTTGACTATGAGTAGTAGGTATCAGCTAGACCTCAATCAGAAGTCACTATACTATCATAAAGAACATCCTTAAGTACTTGAGGAAAACTAAGGATCAATTCCTTATTTATGGAAGTGAGTAAGAGGTGGTAGTAAAATGTTACGTCGATGCTAGATTTCAAACTAACAAAGATGAATATACATTGCAATCTAGATTTTGTTTTTATTTAACAACAAAGTTGTAAGCTGGAAGAGTTCCAAACAAGAGACAATTTTTGATTTTACAATAGAGGTTGAGTACATTGCAACAGCTAATGCAACTAAGGAAGCTTTTTGGATCAAAAGTTCATCTATAAACTAGGGGTGGTTCCAAACATTAATGATACAATAGACATGTATTGTGACAACAATTGAGCTATTGCACAAGTTAAGGAACCCATATCACATAAATGATCCAAGAACATACTATGACAATTCCATATCATACGAGAGATCATACAACTAGGAGATGTGAAGATTTGTAGAGTACCAATTGAAAGCTATGTTCCTGACCCACTGAAAAAAGCACTTTCATAGCAGAAGCATGATGGACATGTAAGGTCACTTGGGATTAAGTTCAAGGGTGATTGGATCTAAATGCAACTGGGATTCTATTGGTATGTATGCCTACAGAGCCAATCATACAATGATTGTAATGGCATATCTTGTAAATGATTTGATTATTAATAAAGGTAATTTCATCTATATGTTTGTTCGAATATGAGATCATGATATAACATGACCTATGTTTAAAGAATGATACTACTCAATGACATATATATTTAGGTTGAGGACCTAAATAATGAGATTATATGTATGATAAGAGTATTTTAATTCTGGATTATGTCCCTAATTGGATATTATTGTGGAAGCTAATAGACATCAATAATACATATAACTAGATTGTGTGTTGGTTGATTACAAAATCTCATTAGTTATGATATGTTATATCAAACCTAGGTTCTTGTTATAGAAGAGTGTACCCGACATACCCACCATGAGAAGTGATACATGAATAATAGTCATAATCACATCTCAATGTGATAGTAGTGATTTTGATTCTTAGAACTGAAGTCATTACACTCATCAACATGTTGTTCGGTCACATGTATTTTAACATCATCCAACATGACCTTGAATAAGGGTTGCCAAAAAGGTGAAAAGCTTAGGTACATTGTGAAACATGAGAATTGACTATGAGTGATGTAGATGGGATTTGTGCCTTCTACTAGAGTTGATATCCTGGCCACTTGATAAGTGAGACCGTTCACATTCATGTGAGTCAATATATTATATTGAGCTCATATGCATCTCTGCAGTCTGCCCTAGTTCAAGGAACATGGATTGAATATTAAGAGGATTACATTTCCATGCCTTGCATTTAGTCTAGATATTTTTGATAAAGGAATAATACAACCACAGTAACACTAATCCTATATCTTGGTTGAAGTTCTCCAACTTTCCAATTACTTGGGTAAAATGTTGTGTTGTTAGATGCCACTCATTGCTTGTGATGTCATAAATTAGTTATGGACGTTCACTACCAACATAACTTGGGACCTATAGGGTCACACACATAGGATGATACTACAATAGGAGTTTACTCATGAATAAGGTTTGACTTGATTACTAAAGTGTTTAGGTAATCAATTTAAACAACATTAGATGGAAATTGGTTGACTAGGAATGTGAGTCAACTGACTCAAGTGTTGATTTGACTGACTCAAGTGTCAAGTCAACCAACTGAGAATTCCAATTGACTGACTGGACAATTTGTAAGACTGAATCAAGGATTGATGTTGACGTCATGTTGTGCATTCATCATTTCATTGAAAGACAATATGTTTGTGAATAGGAAAGAATTCCAATTGACTGATTGGATGTTCCAGTCAACCAATTGGGGTGCGAGTTGAATGACTCAAGTTTCTAGTTGATTGACTCCTGATTCACAAAAACCAGGACATTCATGAAAATCCATCTCTTTGACTCCCAGTTGATATGGAAACCCTGACCTTAACCCTCCTATAAATAGAGGGGTAGTCAAGGCTTTCAAAAGACACAACTAACACTGACAAATGTTGTCCTCTCACAGTTTTAGTAACATGAGAGCCTGAACAAGTCTTGCCCATAAAAGGGAGAGACAACAAGGGTGAATAATTCAACATCACGTTGACATAGAAGGGACAATTCCCTCCCGTTGGCTCAGGTAAAGTGCAACGAGGAGTTCTCTGTGGTCCATGTGGACTATGATAGAGGCGTGGAGGCTATCACCAACACACTAGGAGGACCACATGAGTTGTTGTCTATGGTGTCACACCAGGAGACTGCCTCAACTGTGGTCCAGGTATTACCAGATCTAAAAGCACTATTATGCAAGGATTGTCACTGGACTTGCTCTAGTTACATGTATACCTCGCAAACCCTTTTTCCTAAATAAATCATTGTTAATATGATCCACTTGGTTAGAATATGGGTAGAATTTGTTTTGTTTCTGTTGCCTTATCTACTGCTCAAATTCCCTACATATGCCATCCTTAATCGACCTTATGTGAGCCTTAACTGACCTTATGCAAGCCTTTGTCGGATTTATGTGAGCCCGAACATGCCTTATGAGCATTGTGGGTTCATTCAAGAGAGTGACTATATTAACTCAAGTAAAAATCCAATCTAATATGAAATCATGTGGAGTTAATAAGGTTCACATGTTATTGTGCTAACCATATGTATGACATTTCTTAAGTATGCTACATAGACTTTAAAATAGTATAAGAGAATTAGCAAACATAGAATGTGTAAAACCCTAAGGTGGGTAGTCTCATCAAATTTTGATGACAAATATTATTTAAGGTGGGTAGAATTGTAACATTCTCAAACTTAAAACTTACAAATGAATCCTTGATAGGAAACCCTAATATTTAAAATTTTCAAATTTCATGTATCAGATAAAATCTAATATGACTTCTAGTCCCAAATATACCATTTAAATAAAAATCCAATAATAAAAGAAATGATTACTCTTTTATGTTGATAGTCAATTCAATAACCTTTAACATGAAAGTATAATGCATTTTGTATCTCCTCTATGTAACCTCATTATCATTGATAAGTATATGGACTCTCATTGGACTAATTTCTCCCTCTAGACTCAATACAAGTAAAACAAACCCTAAGTGACCAAATATGATAAGATGAATAAGTTAAAGATGAATCATAATTCATTTGATGTATGTAAGCAATACTAAAGACATTATAGTAATTAAACGTTGCTCGTCCTCAAGTAACACAAAATCTAAAACATTCACCAAATGAATACTTTCAAATCGTGTGTCTGCCTCCTTTTCACATCACAATTGTTTCCTTTTCGCTTAGTATGACAAAGCTGAAAAACACTAGAGGGGGGGTGAATAGAGTTTTTAAATAATTTTAACAATTTATTTAACTTAAACAACCACAATTGAAATTGGAAGAAGGAGACAGGTGTTTAGAGTGGTTCCAACTTTAGCAAATACTAAAGTTGTCAGTCCACTACCCGGTTGCTTACCCAACCGGGATTTTGAAAGTATTTATTTTATTACCTTCTCAAGGATTTATACAAAATACAATACTTTCCTTTACACCCTTTGAACAGCCTTCACTTGAAGTAGGTGCACCAACTTTTAGGTAGCCTTCTTGAAGTAACTCCAAGCTCCCCCTTGAAGTAGCCTTCCTCTCTAGAAGTAACCTCCCGTTGCACCAGCCTTCTGAAGTAGCTCAAAGTCACCTTCTTCACCAAGAAGATCTCCACCCTCTCCAATCAGCAGCCTCCAACCTAGGAGTAGCAAGGAGAGTACAAACGATAATAGAGAACAAGAAAGGAAAAAAAGGAAATTACAACTTATCCTTTGTAGCCCAAGGCTTGATTTGCCTAGATCAAGCGTATAGATCTCCTAACCAAGTGTATGGACTTGTGAATGCAGTGGGTAGGAGATACTAGCCTATAGGACACTAATTTGAGCTAAGGAAGGAAGTAGCCAATTGTCACAATGCTCAAATTGCTCACAAACAGATTGCTCAAAGTATGCTCAAGGATTTCTCAAGTGTAACAAGTGAGTTTGAGTGTCCTATGGCTTGTCCTATTTATAGGAATGGCCTAAGGATGCTTAAGGACGTTCTAGACAACTTCTAGGGGTTTCTAAGTGCTTAACTAGCCGTTAGGTACAAGTTTGTTGCTTTAACAATGGCTAATTAATTAATTCTACATTTGCTGTCAGAGACCATCTCGGTCGAGGAATTGTCGACTGAGACACCTACTCGGTCGAACTTTTGTCGACCGATAGGCTCTCTGGAACAAGTGATTTGCAACGTCTATCTCCAACTGCCAACTACCTTGTCAGTTGTGTCTAACGGCTACTTTGGATTTTTCTCGGTCGAGAAGATTGTCGACCGAGAGTGTCTCGGTCGAGGAGTTTGTCGACCGAGATTGATCCTGTTTCAATGTTTCAATTTAGGCACTAATTATATGTATGAGTGTGCAATTGTGATCCTATTTGAAGGGGATGACTTATCTAAATGTGGTGTTTAGCTAGGGAGAATCTATCGCTTGATTTACATGCAATCTAAGTACTTGTACATTATATATTTGTATAAGTTTTTACAAAGCGATTACATTGCATGAAAACATGAACATGTAAGCATATGGATTTCCCTAGTTTCTTTGTCATCCACCTTAATCCTGCACACTCAAGTAGCTCATTAGATCAATAAGAATGAAATGTTTGTCATAATCAAAACAAAGGGATTTATAGATGTCCATTTAGCCAACAAAAGCATCTCAACTTCCTGAGATCAATGAACACATCTTACCATATCTTCGATCCTGAGTTTGTTTCCCAACATCACTTCCTCCTCACTTTTTCCAGCAGCAAGCATTTCTAAGAGTTTCGTAAGAGTCTAGAGACACCCACAGAACAACAAGTGTGCACCTGATTCTACACTGGTGTATTTTAGGATAGTGGAGACATTCATTGTGCCTTAAGGTGGAAAAGTGAGTGAAGGGTGGTATGAAAGGAAATTATATATCTCTCCTCTATTCGACTCTAGATTTATTAAATGATTGTAATTTCATTGATTACATTTTTTGGTGCAAATCTCTCCTCTATTCGACTCAAGATTACATTTTTTGTGTGTGCACATTGGCATGTTTTCTTGGTGGTACGCCCCTATTAAATAGCAAGGGGTATGGAAGAAGCATATATAGAGAGAGATGGTGTGCAACCCCAAACTTAGGGTTTGGCACTATTTTGGCTATTTTTTGTTTCTTTTTGATGGATGGAGGGGTACGAAGATGATAGAAGAAGTGGAGAAGAGAGTTCAGATCAGAATGCAACTTGATTTACAATTCTGTGCACCAGGTTCTCTTTATCGTACTTTGCTCAAATAATAACTTGACGAGGATCTGGTTAAGATTCCATACTATTGTTCCACTAGTCAGTTAGGAAGCATGATGTGTTTGATCCCTATTAGTTCGATAGAAAATTGCCATTTTTGCAGAAGGATCATGATGTTAGGATTCATAAGCTTCACAAGATGATTTCAATCAATAGGCTAGTTTCAAAAAGTGGTCCTCTTGGGGATTTGCTTCAAATAAGGAGGGTATAATGATTAAAAAAGCATAGAGAGAGAAACTAGCCAGCTAGTTAATGGCTATTATTGAAACAGAAGGTGTCAAAACTGCATAAAGTTTCTGTTTGATTTCTTTGAAAACTTAAAAATTTTGAAAATTTGAAAATTTTAGTCAACAATGCAATTATGAAATCTTAAGTATGAAATAGAAAGGAGTGAGTGGAAAGTAAAGTATGTACCACTCACCCTCCACCCTAAACTTAGAAATTTGCTCATCCCGAGCAAACTCTAAATCTGAGATGGAGGGGAAAATTTGCACCAGTTGGTCCACCAGATGTGGTTGCATTCCAATCAGTGCGCGTCCTCCATCTGAAATTCTCAAAAATGAAGATTAATCAGAACTTAAGATAGCATCGTGCGATACGATTTTTATTCAGTGCAAAATTTGTAAAAAGTAAAAACCAAAATTATGAAAATTTTCTAATTCAAAATTAAAAGTAAAAAGTGAAAATATTATTTGGGTTGCCTCCCATCAAGCGCCTTTATTTTATTTCGATGGCTCGATGTGGATACTATCACCATGGTGGGGCTCTAGGTGGAACTTGAGCTGGATTGACATATTCTCTTAGAGCAGTTTGATTGACATGTTCTTTTGGTGGTTTCTTTCTCAGCCATTCATTAACCTTCGTTTTGATTTTAGCCTCTTGTATTCTTCCCCATAAAGAGCAAGCAATGTCTGAGCACATAGGGAAACATCTTAAGTTTTGTTGCTCAATGTGAGGTGAAAAATAGTTGTAGGGGATCTCAATGACATTATTGATAATGTAATGATGTTGAGGCTCGGAAGAAAAGTTCATATGCTGATGCACTATCCTTTCATCGTGGCAATGTTGTTCACCGATTTCTATTAAATATGGATTTGGGGGATGTTCTCGATAGAAACTTCAGTCCAAATCTTGTTGCAGAGGGAAGATGAAATCAACAGTCTCTGTCTGTTGGGCTACCGATGCATTCCAGAGGATAGTTGTTTCTAGATGAGGGGGCTCATGGACACCTGAAGAAGGTTTGGTATGTGTACTAATAGGGTTGAGAGGTGTCACCTCCATAGTTGGTGGTATTTATTTCGTCTCTTTATACACTGGTTCACTATCAATCTTCCCTTCATAATTGCCTTTTTCGGAGGGAACATCAGATTTTAAAGAAAGGAATTTCTACTGCATTTGAGTAAATTGGTTAACACAGTCAACAAAATATGCCTCTTCTTCTGCAGTGCGCTCCTTAGCACTTTTGGACGCATAGAATTCAAAAGATTGGTTTCCCACTCTTAGGGTCAAAATTCCAGCTTCAACATCGATTAGAGCTCTAGCTGTGGAGAGGAAAGGTCTTCCAAAAAGGAGGGGGTAGCGTGGATTCTCTTTGATGTCCATAACTACAAAATCACACGGGACATATAGATCCCCAAGCCTTACTAGGATATTTTCTATTATGCCAACTGGCTTGATCATGGAGGAGTCAACAAGCTCGATGGGCATTCTAGTGGGTAAGAAATTGGTGAGGCCCAATTTGTTGCATAGGCTAAGAGGAATAATAGAAATACTAGCTCCAACTTCAGCTAGTCTTGGTCGGTTGATGGAATCGCTTATCGAGCAGGAAATTATGAAAGATCCATGATCCTTATGCTTGTGAGGAATCCTATCCATAACTAAATAAGATGATGTTTCTGTCAGTTTCACTATATGATGTTCTTTAGTTTTGTGCTTCCGACTAAGAATAAGTTTGAAGAACTTAGACCATTGGGGCATTTCAACCATGGCATCCAAAAGCGGGATATTGACATACAATTTTCTCATGATTTCCTTGAATTTGTTGAACCTTGTATCTAGATGTGTACAATTAAGTTGACTTGGAAATGGCACACCAGGTTTTTACATTGGAATGACTGGCTCAGGTAGGTCTTCTGCATTAGCAACAATAGGTTCCTCGGAACTTGTCTTGTCTGATGTATCATTTTGAGTAGCCACTACGCAATGCTCAACTCCTTGGACATTTGTCACAGTGACAGGGATCATGGGTTCTGGTAAGACAAAGCCTGAACGAGTTGTCATAGCTTTAAGTTGTTCCATGTGCCTCATATTATCTTCTGGTTGGCCGGCCAAAAATCCAATAGGTGGCTTCATGCTAGCTGCAAGTTGAGCTAGTTGAGCTTCAATAGCCTTCAGATGGGCTTGCTGGTTAGCTATCATCATCTGTTGCGACTGTAACATCTTCTCAATGGCTGATAGTTTATCATCAGGAGAGATGGGTCAGGCTTGTTGTCCTTGTTGATGATTCTGGTAAGGAACTTGGTTTGGATCTTGGAATTGATGGTTGTTTTGTAATTGTTGTAGTTCCTGTTCTGGAAGTTACCACTAAAGCTTCCTTGATTTCAGAAATTTTGTTGTTGGTTATATGAACCTAGTTGATGTGAGTTTACCGCTCCTAAAGGATTTCCATATTGAAATCCGAGATGGTTCCTGTTCTGACTTGGATTGTAGTGTCCTTGACCAGGGATAATGTTGATAACATTTAGACTTTCCATCTGGCCATTATCCCCTTGTCCATTGACTTTACTGAAAACAACATCATAGAGACCATTGCAGGACAAAGTAGAGTGATCAGTTCCTTTACATGCTTCACAGAACAGTGAAGCAGACTTGACTTGTTCTTGTTGTTGAGGGGGTGAATGCCTTCTTTCATAAGCTGTAAGAGACAATCCAAGATGATCTTTCTTGGCAATTAAGAGCTTGAGGGATTTAGCGATATACTTGTACTCAGGAATAGCTTTAGCCATAGATACCTTCAACACACCTTTACCTATCGATCTACCCCAATTAGCTTGATTTTCAGCTCCAAGGGTGATAACCTTCCATGCGCTGTTATAACTTTGACGCATGAAGTTTCCTCCAGATGAGGAGTCTAAGAATCTCTTGATATCGTCATCCACACCCCTATAGAACATCTCGATGAGTTGATTCTTAGGGATGCCATGGTGTGGACACTTGCGTAGATGCTCTTTATATCTTTCCCATGCTTCAACAAGGGATTCTCCAGGGACCTGAGTGAATTGAGTTGTACATCCCCTGATTTCATAGGTGATCGAAGGTGGGTAGAAATTTCCAGAAAAATATTTTGAATTTGTTCCCAAGTGGTGATGGGTTCACTTTGCATGGAGTTGTACCAACTCATAGCTCTACTGGAAAGAGAATACTTGAAGAGACAGAGTCGGATGGCATCGTCAGAGACTCCATTTTGCTTTATCATAGCACATAGATCAATAAACCTCAGAGGGTGTTCCTGACTATCTTCTCCTTGTTTACCATAGAATGGGATGTTTTGAAGCAAGGTGATCCAATGTGCCCTTATCTCAAAATTTAAAGCATTGATGGGAGGAGGTTGCATTGGGTGATGAACATCAACAACTTTAGGGATTGAGAACTCCCTAAGGTCCTTTTGCAGTTCTGTTGCTTGTGCTGCTGCTTGTGATACTTGGATTTCTTCTTGAACTATAGCTCTGGCTTATTGCATGAGCCTATCTCTTTGCGCATTAAGGGCTTGAGAAACCGTTCAGGCTATTTCCTCCTCTTGAGTCATTCTTGCTTGGTTCTCTCTATTCTGACGATGAAAGGTTTTGTCTATCTCAGGATCAAAGCTAGCAGTGAGTCTAGAGTTGTTCGTGCAGTGCATACACTGGTCTTTGGGAGTACCTGAGATGGAAAATTTTTTCAGAAGTAAAATTGATGGAGTAGAAATGAATTCAAGTGTGTGATCAATTGTATCAAAATAAAAAGTGAAAACCTAAATTAGCCTCAAAAGAACTAGATTTGACTAACTGATTCCGTTTTCCTCGGAAACGGTGCCAGAATTTGACGTGGATATTATCACACTACAAACTCATTCAGGGTTGAAATCCCTGAGTTTTTACCAAAACCTTATGCAATAATACCACCCGCAAGCAGACAGATCTTGTCACAGTATAGTTAAGGATCAAATCCCAAGGGACAACGTTTTTAAGAATCATTTCTAGTCGAGTCTAGCTCAAGTAGGACTAATATTTAGAACAAAGGGTTGATTTGAGGTTAATTAGACGAATTGCAAGAAAGTAAAGAGTAGAATTAAAGTTGAATGTAGATTAATGATGGGGATCACTGGGGTGGTCCTGGGTTTCACCACACTACACATGCAAACACATCCAAACACAAACATCTAGGCACGATATAACAATCCAAATAGAGCTACTGCGAACCCTCCGCTAGGATGTTTAGGTTCACGTAAGCATCACCTTAGGAATCAAATTTATCGTCGCCATCCGGATCACATACTTACGGCTCCGAAGATACATATATCCAACTGAAGCTGTGGCCCTCCATTAGGATGTTTAGGAACACAGAAGTGTCACCGTGGGCTAGATGGCTCGTCCCCTCATGGATCACTCACTTACTACCTCAGGGAATCCCATCTTATTTCTCATCAGGGAGTCAACCACATTAATTGACATTCAAACCTACATATAGAAGTTCTCACAACATAGGAACGAACAAGATAAATGCAAGCAGGTGATCAATCTACAAGCACACATCGACGATTAACAAAGAAATGAAAAGTTACATACATTCCATGAAATGTTTAAAAAAAAGACGTATAAGCATGGGCAGCGGGGCTAGTCCCCGCACCCCAACAAAAGGAAACTACTCGCTCATGATGTGAGAAACAAAAAGAACAAGAAAGAGGGAAGATTCTGCCATGAGCATGATGTAGTAGATGGTCGTAGATCAATGAAGATATGGTCTTCTACACCATGTCGAAGCAGATCTAGACGAGGAGCAAGGGACACCACGGTAGACGAGATAGACTTTATCTCTCCTCCTTCCTTCTCTTCTCAACCTCCTTGCTCGCAGTAGAAGGAGTGGTCTTTGGATGCGTATGTGGCGCGTTGATGATTGGATGGATGCGCAAGCTTGCCGCAAGGCTTGGCTATGGAGATCGTCCTCTACCAGGGGTTGAGTGTGGAGGCACATAGCCTGGTGGTGGAGTGGAGGATATGGAGATACGTAGGCAGAGGATTTTCCCAGGGGTTTAGCACACTAGGTGCAGCCTGGTGGTGGAGTTGTTGGTTTGATCGGAGGAATCAAGGGTCGAGTGCATGGTTGCACAGCCTGGCGGCATCCAGGATCTGATACCCAAATGAGGACCCTTTAGGTCCTATTTATAGGCAATGGGTGGAGTCTTAAACGGTTTGGACTCCTCTTATTTCCTCATGGTTTGGACTCCTGATAATCCCTCACAGTTTGGGATCGTGAGTTTCTCTTCATAGTTTAGGAAACTATTAACATCTTTACAGTCTTGGAGACCACTAGGCTCTTCTCGGTTTGGAAAATCGATCATCCTTGTAGTCTTAGACGATCAACTGGTGTCTTCATGATTTGTTCACAGTCTGGGGATCATTAGGAGCCTCGCGGTTTCCAGTACTTGGTCTTGTACCCTTAGCGGTTTTGCACCCCAACCATTCTTCGGGTACTGGAGTCCTCGCAATCTTCAAGGCCGAATGAGCACTCACATTCTTGAGACCGCGAGGGCGCAATCGATGCAGAGAGGGCGGCAGGTGGTCGGGAAGGTGAAGGTGTGAGATTATGGTTGTAGGTGCGTCAGTGGTCTAGGTGACGAAGGTGGATGACTGCAGGTTGGAGAGGAGGAGGAAGGGCAGCTTGGCCGCAGGCGCTGTGGTCTGGAGGTCAGAACCTACGATGGTGGTTGGAGCGGTGCTCCCGGGTCATGTTGGTGAATGGGGGAGAAGAAGACGACAGAGGACGGGGGTGCTGTGGATAGGTGGATGATGAGATCGGTTGCTATGGGTCCTCGTGGTCTCGGCAAAAGGAGCAGCCTGCTCGGTCTTGAGGGGAGCCGCTACACGGTCTTGAGACCGTGAGGCTTCACACGGTCTTGAGATCGTGTAGCACGATGAGTTAGCAAGACCGTGAGAAGGGAGATGGGGGCAAAATGAATGGTTGGATGGATAGGGACCATTGATCGATGATCGGGTGGATGGGAGAAGGCCCAAGATTGAATGAGAGTGAAACCGAATGGAGGCAAACCACAAGGAGGGCAGACCGTGCGATCAAGATCATTTGGTCAAAACCATGAGAAAGCATTTTTATGTGATCAGATGGTTGAGATGGATGATGAAGGTGGATCTAGGGTTGAGTGGAGGTGGGCTCCTAGTTGAAGATTCAACCTCAATCGTGACCTGCATGAAATCAATATAGAATTTAGTCAATAATTCGATAAATCAACTAATTAGGAAAAATTGCATATTGTAAGATTTAGGAGATGAAATTGATAGTATTGAGTCAAAAAGGGCCCAAGATGGCGACTGAATATCATGATGAATGTGGATTCATCAGTAATAACTCATCTTTGGGTCACCAAAGTTGGAAAACATTTGAATAAGAATGATGTATAGCCTAAAAGACAACTATGATGCAAATTTGAGTTCAATCTAACCTTATATGACCCCTATAAGGAATTTAGAAAGTTTATATATGGATTAACCCTAAATAATCTTTCATTTAAATTAATTGAATCAATTTAATAAGAATCACTTTTTATTTCTCTATCAAGCACTAGAGTGAACCTTGCTCGAGCCAGACTCTAAGTAGCAAACTCGTCCATAGGTCGGGACTCAATCTTCTTACCCCAATCCCTATCGCATTGGGACACTACTTCCAACGCCTTCTCCTCTTCCCACCTCTTCCCCTATATATTAACCTATTGTAAATAATATTCATGGATTTGGGAAAAAAACCAGTCATCATTTCCCTATAACACATTGATCGGAAGTCCCCCAGTCCCCCACTTTGCTCATGCATCCTCTAGCAAACAACAATGTGGAGTTGGTTGCTCCATAGGGAGCCGACACCCATGAACTAATCAAGAAACTTTCTCAGAACCTTTTTGCTCGTGGATTTTTCTATCCTAGGTAGTAACCAAGATTTCCACTCATTCATGTTCTTATTTTGTAGTTCATGAATCCATGACTACTTTAGATGATTTGGATGATGGTTCTTCATGATTTATTTCTTCATCTCTGCCAAAACTTGTAGTTTTGTTTGCCGAGGCTTTAATGATCTGGGTAAGTTTTAGTCGGGCTCTACCCCATCCCCTGATCCTCCAGCCCTACCCTTCCTTGGTGGAAGGCCATTCTTTATCTTTTGGTCACCGTGGTAGGAACGAACTAGATCACCAGGCTGTATGAAGTTGAGGAAGGTGACCAACACCTTATTTATTGATGACGAGGAGTGTAATTGAGTTTCAAATCTTTGGGATCATCCCAAGTCTGTATTGTGTTCTTCCTTAGGCGACCTGGTTATGTTTCTAATCATCACAAGTGTGTGTTCATGATTGTACCCATATCTGTGCTATTTTTGTCATTCTTAGCCATGGGCAAGTCATCCTTTCAAACTCTATTTTAATTGCCATTGCGGATAGCCACAACTTTCATCCCTAGACATCATGGATGACCGTGGTTGGTCCAACTGAGATGACCATCTATGGTTTTGTATAAGAAATACCAATGTGTATTTAACACTATTTCTTGTTTGGCTCATAATAAGAAAATTCATAATAAATGAAAAACTCATCCGATCAATATGAATAAACAGTCATAGGAAAGGGTTTTTGATAAGGAATCTTTATGTTAATTTTTTAGTACCGAATTCAATCATTAATGACCCTATTTTATTATGAAACCCAAATTAATATTTATATTGTAATTAAGATGGTAATTGATGCAAAGTATATTAGTTTTAGGAGATCTAGGATTTCACAAACCTCAAAAGAATTAGTAGGAGTTGCTCCAAGATTGGATAAGTGGATCATGCACTTTGAGTACCAAGAACAAGTAAAGGGATTTATATTCTATTATAATTATGAAAATTAAGTATAAGAATATCAAGTACATGTTTTAATGAATCCTTATAAGAAAATTGATTATGAATCAAATTATATATTTCATTATATATTTCTGATATATTACTTTTATAATAATATGCACATGCTTAGGGTTGGAAGTGGTGAGAACATGGCAAGGTTCATACCAAAACCATAACCACACCATGAAAAAAACCAAACACCATATCCACACCATATATACGGTAGTTTTTTGTACGAGAAACCATTTTTGCATTGCCAAAAAACCACGGTTAACTGCACCACACCACACACCACCACATCATGTACTAATTTCTATTGATCCTAGTAGAATTATAAATAAAATTTATAAAGTTATGCACAAGAAATGGAAGAAAAAACATAGACAAACTTAAAGAACAACATTCTTTACATTTTAAATAACAAAAAATCAATGTTTAATTTATGTGAAGAACATCCTAACTAGTAAATACATATATAATAATTTATGAAATTTAAAAATAGAGATCTAGAAATCTATGTGAGAACGGAAATAGAAATATGATTAAGGTGATATTGTATATATTTTGTATATTCTGGCAGTGCAGTTTTTTTCATGGTTTTTTCTTTGGAACCATAACTGCACCACACCACAACGGTTCTAAAATTTCAAAATGATATCCACACCATAACCATTTGGTGCAGTTATGCGGTGTAAAATGTGGTGTGGTTATCCGCGGATATAGTTTTTTCTCATCACTATTTCCATCCCTACACATGCTTTCTGTGTCAAATTTATTGTTTTCAGTTAGTATGCCTAATATCAATATTAATATGATGGATGAATTATGGTTGTTCTTCCAATATTAACTTGATTTTTTGGCATAAGATATGTTTGAATAATGGGAGCTCGGGTGCATAAGCTCTATGTGAGCAATGAGCTCTTAGCAGCTTAAGCTTTGTGTGAGAAATGAGCTCTTGGGAGAATAATTAAAGATGAAGAACAAAATATTCAGCCCAAGATAATAATGTCAATGATTAAGAAAAATAAAGATGAATATAAATGACATGAAAAAATCCAATGCTTATCATATTTGAATTGAAGTTTTTTCTCAAAAGTAGTATATTTTTAGTTCATCTAAAGTTACTCATTTCCACTTACTCTAATATTGTTTTCTATTTACTTTCCATGTCTAGGGGCTCGATCCTCATAGGTAAGGAACAAGCTTAGAGGAGTAAATTCATCTTACATGCAAGGACTAGCTCAAGGATCTTCAAAAGAAAAATCATGCTGGGGTGCCAACTATACCTAGTTCAGATTTCTTTTCATGTTCTGAGAAATTATGTGGTGTTAAAGCATCAACATGTTAGATTGGTTTATGTGTGAATTATGTTGAGGACTTGAGTACAAGACTTGTTATATTTATCTTGTTTTGTTTTAAATATGAAATATTTTTTATTCAATGATTATCATGTTTGTGACATCCCCTATAGAGTTATGCTTCCACTGAGTAACTGATATGTTTCAAAAGTAGGATGTTACTTGGAGAAATGTGGGAAAATGTCTCTAAGATATTCTTGAAATCAAATACACATTATACCTTACTAGTGATATTAGGTGTTCAAGAATGGGATAGGTGGTACACATTCATTACAAAAGCCTAAATTCTAAACCCTAAATGCTAAAACCAAACTTAATTCATACATATTTTATTTTAAAATTGAGGTAGCTAACACCTGACTCAATACTTATTTTCCATGTGATCATAGAATGGTTTTATCATGGGTTTCCATTCCAAATCTCTACACTCTGGTGTTTATTATTGGTCTTAATCAATTTATAAGATTTGTGGAGGAACACAGGAGACGACCTTGAGATAGGTTGTATTGTCCATGTAGGAATTAAAGTAACAACTTGAAAGTCAACGTCGTTGATGAAATGAAAAGACATGTCATGTGAAATAGGATTGTACATGGTTATTGATAATGGTATTGGAATGGAGAGATCCTACTATGAGATCAATAGATGTTGATAGTGTTAGTTTTGTTAAAGAAGAAGTTGTCAATGATATTGATGTGAATGAATGATTCCAATAGACATGATTGATGCAATGCTAGATAGTTATGAGGTAAATTTTCCTGAACCATCTTCCCTATTTAGAAACATTGTGCATGGAATTGAGAGAGTGTTATACTTAGGTTGTACTAACTTTACAAAGTTGAGTGTTGTGTTGAGATTGTACACTCTGTAGGCTAACAATAGATGGAGTAAGAAAGCTTCACATCTATGTTGTTTTTTTTGAAAGATCTTTTTAAAGGCAACAAGCTTTCAATCTCAACATATGATATAAAGAAAATGTTGTGCCCAATGTGAATGGATGATAAGAAGATACATGCATGCCTGAATGACTATGTGTTATTTCAAAAGGACAATGTGTTTGAAGTATTGTCCAAAATGTGAGGCATCAAGGTACAAAATGATGACATCGAGTAAGGCCAAAACTGGCTCCCCTGCCAAGGTGATGTGGTATCTACCTATAATACCACGGTTCCAACACTTGTTTTCCAATATGATGGTTGCTGGAAAATATCTTGACATGTAGAGATAAAGAAAATAATGATGGGATCCTACGACATGTGTCTGATTCCCACAACATAATATAACTAATTTATCACATCATAAATTTATTGAAGAAGTCAAGAATTTAAGACTTGGGCTTTACACTAACATGATGAATTCATACAAATTATTTAGCATCCAACATAGCATTTTGCATATTATAATTGTTATATATAGTCTTCCTCCCTGGTTTCATATTAAAAATAAATGCGCCATGCTATCCATGTTAATATCAGAACACAAAGAACCTAGCAATGATATTGGTGCTTTTATCAAACCTCTGATTCATGACTTAAAGAAATTATAGGATGAATGTGTGATGACCTATGATGCTTCACATAGATACACATCTCATTTGCATGCTACGTTGTTTTTCACTATTAGTGACTTTCAACCACATGAGAATCTTTCTGGATACAACATAAAAGGATCAAAAGCATGCCTATATGTGAGGAAAAACAATGATTTAATATGACTAAAATCTGCTAGGAAGACTGTATATCTTGGTCATCAAAGGTTCCAAAAGTGCATCATTACTAAAGGTTGCAAATAGTATTCAATGGCTCAATTGAGGAACAAAGTGTCCCTTAACCTGTATCAGGGGAGGGTGTTTATAAATGAGTAAAAGACATTACCAATGTATTTTGTAAGGGATCACAATTTATGTACTATTCCCACACGTGACAAATCTTTATTCATGAACATGTCAATATTCTGGGACTTCCTTATTGGAGTTCTTTGATAGTTAGGCATTGTACCTATGTCATGCATGTTGACAAAATTGTTTGAGATAGTGTCATTGGTACTCTATTAAATTTTCTAGGTAAGACTAAAGATGGCATCAAATCCAGAATGGACCTACATGAAGTGGGGATAAGAAAAGAATCAACAATATAAATTATCCACAATTGTTGCATGTATTTACCTACTACTTGTTACATATTCTCTAGACATGAGAAGAGGTATTTTTGTGAGTGCTTGTTTAATGTTAATGTACCACATGGATACTCATCCGATATCATTGGATTAGTATCCAAGAAGGATTTGAAGCTAATACTTCTTAAGTTTCATGATTGTCACACCCTAATGCAATAAATATTGGTTGTGGCTATTCAATCTATACTACCAAAGCATGTGTCACAGAACCATTCTTACCCTAATCCTAATCCCACTATTCAAATGGGTTGCCTTCAAATGATTAGAGAACCCATCCCTAAGTGGATAAAAAATCACACACATATAATATGCAAACAAGAAATAACATTCTTCTTTTATTGAAATGAACCAAAGTGTTTATTACATAAGGCCCATAGGCAACATGGAAAGAGAGATAGATAAGAGACTAGCCAACAAATACACCCCTTTTACAATTTATCTCCCATGTAGAGTCCAAATTTGATGTAGTAGTTGTTATTTCAGTAGATTATAAAAGAGTAGATAGCATGTGAATAGTCTCTAGTTCCTTGCACTACCTAAAATCAAGAAAATTAAGACATAAAATCAATGCAATTGCACAAAACTCTATCAAAAAAAAGTAAAATAGTTTATAACAAAATAGTACACTTGGCATGACTTATATTTAAAAAGTATAACAAACAATTTTTTCCAAAACCAATATTTGCCCGATAAGAATTTTATCACAAATTTCCCATTATGCTGATAACAAGAAGCATGCTTATATTTTATTTGGCTCCATCATCCCAACAAGATGGGGGAGGTCACCAGGTTCCTTCTCTCCGTATGAGGTTGGAGGTCAATGTACAAGTTCCACCCTCTGAATGAGGAGGTTGCTTGCACTCAATATCAACATTATCAACATTATCAATGTTATCATCATCAATATACGGGCAGTCATAATGGGTAATGCCATTTATGTTTTCATGTTTTTCTTAAAATATAATATAGGAAAAATGGAAGATTAATCAATAGATAACAATAGCTCAACCAAGTATATAGCCAAGTATACAATCAAAAGATACATAAAAGATATCTTCAATATAACCAAGGAGGAGATATAATAGCATACCTTCTTAATGCGTATATGGATTTTGGATGCCAAGAGAGAGTAGATCAACCCCTTTAGTCAGATCCTAGATTAACAATATTGGATCAAGGGCCAACATCATGGTTTTAATAGGATCATGTTTCAATATTCGAGATTAGGGTTACATTTTACTATTTCAACCTTAGGGTTAGGTCATCCATTTATAATCAACAATATTTCCAAATTTCCAACATTATTCAACTATCAAGTATGCCTTAAGAATGAATGACGTACATAGGTATTTTAGGAACACATGTCAAAGCTAAATATTATCATCATTATTCAAGTTACCAACAAATCTCTAAATCATTATCAAGATAAAATAGTATCATTAGAACTCAAGATTAGATCAGGTAGAGTCATGGGTTAGGCATATGATTAAGGGATTTACAAGATTAAGATTAATCATCATCATATGAAGATTAATCCCTATTTCAAGGTGCATGAATAATATTCTAGGGTATACGAGTTAAAAAGATTATATCTAACTCTTATTTAGTCAAGTTTTATATAGGGTCTCAATATGATCATTAGAGTCAAGAATTAGGGTTTCCCAAAGATTAAACTCAAAATAGAGTCATTAACCTAAAATATTTTGGGTAAGAGAGAAAAACTAGGGATATATATGAGATCCATAAGGAATTAGACTGTAAAATTATTTTTAATAAATATCTTGGGTTTGTGTGATCAAGATTGACTATTTACTCATAATATTTGGAGCTAGGGTGCATTTTTTATGATTAAAACAAGATTTGGCTATTTATTGCTATTTTGAGTAGAGAGGAGAAGAGAAATACTAAAAAGCAAGCCCGAGGAAAAATGTTGGCCAATTAATCCCTTAGTCAATTTTGACCAGGCAAGATCTTGTGGCTGGGAGGTTGCTTGCTCCTGGTCACGTGCGCAAGAAAGAAAAAGGAAGGGAGACTGGTGTGTTTTCTCATGACCATTGATCTTGGGTCTCGGTCTTCCGTTGACCATGATTCGACAGTAGTGGGTTGTTGCCCTAGCTGCAGGAAGCTCTTGCACAAGTAAGAGGCACCATGGCATAGTAACAACTGGAGCTATGGGGGAAATGAGAGAGAGAGAGCACATGAGGGTAAGAGTGGGTGCCGGTCACATTCGTGGGGGTAGGCTGAAGCTGACGGTGGGGTTTTTATAGCTAGATGGGGCTAGGTTTAGGGTTAGCGAATAATCACAGGGTTCATGGAAGTGGCAAAGGGAGGCTCTGATTTGTTTCTCAAAATGAGCGGATTAGAAGGGAAAAAGGGCAGAGTGAGTTTAGAATAGCGAGGGGAATATTTTAGTTTTTCTTTATTTTTGAAAATGGGTTGCATTCCAACGATTAAAATTTTGGCCGCCAACTCCCCTCTCCGTTGATCACGGGAGGTAGGGGTTGATCCCATGACTGCTCAATCAGGGCCTTGATCTATAGGTTCCTGATCCAAGGGTTAGGGATCATTCCCGGGCCTCGTAGCGGATTGCTGACCTGGCATAGGTCGTGTAAGAAGCAAATAAAAAAGGGTTTTTACTATATAACTTCCAAAATTCATAGAAATTAGTAAGAAAGTCCAATTGGAGAGAAATTTGGATCATCGCTTCACAAAAATGTGAAGAATATTTAGAAATTTTTTGAGGAAAAGATGATGAAGTTTGATAGATGAATTTATTTTTTGGAGTAAAGTGATTATTTAACCTAGTTTGTAATGGCATAATGTGTAAACAAGTCACATTGGTCACCAAATTTCATATTTGAGTCTCAACATTGATTATGTAGCTAAGTAAAATAAATTGGGACTATGAGTGAATATTAAGAGGGAAAAATTGGAATTCAACAAAAGTAAAGGTAAAACTCACTTTATCACATCCTCCCCTCCTTATTAGAATGTTTTCCCTCAAAATTCAGACTTCCTTGAAGAGGTCAGGAAATATTTCCTCCATGTATGACTTCAACTCCCAGGTAGCATCATCACTATCATGATGCTTCCACAACACCTCGACCATCTTGAACTTCTTATTTTTGAACTCTTTGGTGTGATTATCAAAGATCTTGAGTGGAACTTCTTGGTATATAAGGGTGTCCTTTAATTCAATGGGTTCATGATTGAGGATGTGGGTAGGGTCCATGACATACCGCTTCAGGTTCGACACATGAAAGACATTGTGCATCGTGCTATATTGTGGAGGTAAAGCCAACATGTAAGCACATTCCCCAATACGGTCCAAAATTTCAAATGGAACCACATATCTAGGGATACATTTTCTTTTATTCTTCACAATGGCTCGAATCAATTGAATCTTCATGAAAACATGATCACCTACTAAGAATTGAGTATCACTCCTGTGTGCATCAACATAAGATTTCTAACGATCCCGTGCCATTTTTAGCCTTTGTTTGATTAGGTTGACATTATCATAATAGAGTTGTAATTCCTCAGATTTTAGAATCCATCTTTCACCTACTTCAACCATATAAAGCGGAGATCTACATGACCTTCCATATAAAGCTTCATAGAGAGGCATGCCTATACTAGAATAGTCGCTATTATTGTAGGAAAAATCTACATGAGGAAGGTAGTGGCCCCATCAACCATCCCAATCATGGAAGCATGATCTCTACAAGTCTTCTATAACTTGGATAGTCCTCTCAGACTATCCATTAGTTTGTGGGTGATATGAAGTACTAAATTTTAGATGAGTCCCCAGTTCTTCCTACACTTATCATCATAAGTGATAAGTGAATTTTGCATCACGATATGATACAATAGATACAAGAATCCTATGCAATATGACTATCTCCTGAATGTACAACTCTGCTAACTCTGGGACTTTGGTTTTTGTCTTGATTGGAATAAAATGGGATGACTTAGTCAAATGATCAACTACAACCCAAATGGTGTCACTCCCTTTCCTGGTCCTGGGTAGACCCACCACAAAATCCATGGTGATGTTTTCCCATTTCCACTCGGGGATAGGTAGGGGTTGTAGAAGACCTCCTAGACGTTGATGTTTAGCCTTGATCTGCTGGTAGGTGAAACACGTAGTGATGGAAGTAGCTGTATCGGTCTTCATGTTTCTCCACTAGAAATTCCTTTGCAGATCCTTGTACATTTTAGTCGATCCAGGATGCACAATATATTTTGACCCATGAGCTTCTGGTAGCACCTTTTCAATCATATTTGAATCCTTTGGGACCCATATGCATTGTTTGTACCATATTCCACCATCCATATCGACTGTCAGATGAGTTTGGGGTTTTTCTAGCAGCTTATTCATTTCCTCAAGACTCTTACTATTCATCCGGGTTGACAAAATCTTGGGCTGGTGGACTAGTTTTACATGGATGCTGGCCAATCTAAGAACATTTCCCATACACCTCGGGGCCCAAGGTGACATGATTTCCACGTTCTTCCATTCAGTAATGAAAACACCAACACATTTAACCTGCTTCCTACTAAGTGCACCCGCCACTACATTTTCCTTACCGAGGTGGTAGGCAATGGTGAAGTCATAGTCTTTAGGATACTCGAGCCATCACCTTTGTCTGATATTGAGATCCTTCTGTGTCAGGATGTACTTCAAACTCTTGTGGTTGGTGTGGATCTCGAAGGTGGCAGCATACAAGTAGTGTCGCCATATCTTCAAAGCATATATGATGGCGATAAGCTCGAGATCTTGGGTTGGGTAGTTGACTTCATTTGGTTTGAATTGTTGAGAGGCATAAGCAACTACCTTTCTTTCTTACATGAGGACACAACCCAGAACAAACTTTGATACTTCAGTGAAGATGACATACCCATCATTTCCTGAGGGAAGGGCCAAGACAGGTGCAGTTGTCAGCTTTGTCTTCAACTCTTGAAAACTAGATTTGTGCTCCTTTGACCAGATAAACTACTCTTCTTTCCTGGTGAGATTTGTGAGAGGCAAGGAAGTCTTGCTGAAGTTCTAAATGAAATGTCGGTAATAACCAACAAGACCCAAAAAACTTCAAATGTCAGAAACATTTTGGGGGCTTGCCACTCGAAAACAACGAAGAGTTTGGCGGGGTCAATAGAAGCTTTCCCACCAAAAATTATGTGGCCCAAGAACATGACTTCATAAATCTAGAATTCACATTTTGAAAACTTTTCATAGAATTTCTAGGATTGAAGGATATCAAGAACTTTGAAAAGATGAATATGGGTTGATTCAACATCAGTTGAATATATCTTTATGTCATTAATGAAGACCACTACGAACTCGTCGAGAAAAGGTTGGAAGACACAATTCATCAAGTTCATAAACACGTCAGGGGCATTGGTCAACCCAAAATGCATGATCAGAATTCATAATGCCCATAATGAATTTGAAAGGCAGTTTTAGGGATGTCTTCATCCTCAACCTTGAATTGGTGGTAACCAGAATGGAGATCAATTTTTGAAAAGACATGGGTAGAACAATGTTGATAAAAAAGGTTGTCAATTCTGGACAACAGATAGTTATTTTTCATAGTAGCTTGATTGATCATATGATAGTTAATACACATGCTAAGGGAGCTATCCTTTTTCTTGAGAAATAGAATGGATGCTCCCCAAGGACTACTAAAAAAAAGGTCTTTAACTATAAAAAAATTGTAGCGAAAACCCCATATTTTGTAGAGAAAGGCTTTGACTACATATTTCTTTACACATACAAATTGTAGTATATGCTCGTATAGCTAAAACCTTTAACTATATTTTTCAAATATGTAGTTAAATAATCCATTCTCTACAAATTCATATGTATCCAGAAGCGTAGCTAGATATTGTCCTTACATATTCAAATATAGGTATAATTATAGCTAAATGTATGCCTACAATTGTATATATAGTCAGTATGTAGCAAAAACATTAAGTTAATACAAATTATATGTAGTTAATGTGTAGGGAAAGGTAGCATCTACTGCACACATATATATGTAGTCAGATTATGCACTAGTTACATATGTAGTGCCACATATATATATATATGTATAGTTTGAATATTCATGTATTGTGTAATTAGTCCATAAGCTCTTTTAGTAACAAACTTGTAGTAGTTAGACCAAGTTATGATCTTTATGCCAACAAACTTACTTTCATTTATACTGAAACGTCGAATGTACATGGGGATGACATATACCTTGCCCCTATTACACAATGTATACAAAGAAAAGTATATACATATATCAATGATTCAGTGGTCTAATAACATCTTTGCGAAAGAGTTGTCTTTCTCGGCCAGTTTTAACATCCTTATTGTCTTCTTCTTTTGTTCGAGCTCTTCTTGTTCGGCCAGCATCATCCAAAAGAACCCGAGATAAGAATATGAAGAGAACCTTCTAAGAAGAGATAGAAGGAATATCATCCCTATGAAGTTGGTCACTATGCTTACAGATGCTGACAGTGGTTGTTCAAATATATACATATGTCTATGAAATGCAGCCTTCTCATAGCAGCAAAGAGCCATATCAAATTGCAACATATCATGATACTTTGTTGTGTCTGTGGTTGTTGCTGCAGCTGTGACTGGGCGGGCCTGGGCTTCAAATGGAGATGCATCATCATGCTTCACAAGAGAGCACCTGTTGCACCAGGGCTGTCTTAGATGCTTCTTATACTTTGTATCTGAATTCTTGACGTTGTTAAGCTCAATCTCTAATTCAGGTAACGGAAGTTTCTATGATGGCGAAGCTTGTACTTCTCTTAATCCTCAAAATAAGGTTTTACAAATGGAGAGGCATTAAAATAAGGTAAAGATCATCCAAATAGTTTAATAAAGATATATAAGCATTCATACATGGCATAAATGAAGGTTGCTATGAGAATAAGATGACACAATTAGTACCATGAAGAGACGAGAAGTATCTAGGCAGCTCATCCATGTTTTGTTGCAGCCCAAGCATTGTATGGGAGAGTTGTAAGATAGTTCACTTGCACCATTGGGGCTTGTCATGTCCAGAATTTTCAATCTATAACCTGCACAATAAGGTCATTCATTTAGATCATTTGAAAGTACAACCCAATAACATTATTAGTTCTAAATTATACGAGATGTACATCCATCATAGTACTCTGTCATATGTAGATTTTATGTAAAATGAATATGTTGTCATAATGAAAATCAAACTCGAGACATATCTCTTCAGCAACAAAGAGAAAATCAAATGCTCAAACATTTGGCCAAAATATTTCATCTTGAAAAGCATGTAGTCCAAGGCTTGAAGAAACATTGACTATTAGTTTCCAATGATCGTAAATCATGTCAAACCATTATGAAATGCTTCTGCAGTAGACTAGGGGAAGTAAACTCTAGAAGAAGACCGCTGCAACTAGTGCAAAATTCTTCAATATGAAGTCATCACAGATATTAATCAAATTTCACAGGCTCGGGCTTCTATGTAAAATGAATTTCTACCTTCTGTAAACTCCATGATCCCTCATATGAGTTATATATGAATCTTTAAACTGAAACACATGAACCAAAACAATGCATTGGTTTATGGACAGACCAGGTTTGCTCGCTTTGATTGAAAAATACAAGATTGATTACGCCAAACCCCTAACCTGAGTCCAGGCTGCTAGCAATTGTATTGAATGTTTTACAAACTAAAGTAGACCACCCTTCTCAGTAAACCAAACCACAGATACATCAGGTTTGGTTTGGCAATTTCATTCAGTTTTCTATCTAGTCATGGTTATTCTTAATCAATCACATTAGTAGAAGAATATATTTACCGAGCTTTGTTACATGGATACTAGTGTGGGTATTGTACAACAATGGTTATAGGGATATAGCAATTTTGAAGACTTAAGGATGTAAATATACACCTATGAATCATGATTTAAAAACATACTCAAATTGATAAACCAGTGTTAATAATTACAGAAAGCATGCACACAGAGTCAAAATAGGTAATACATGTTATACCCAATAGCAATTTCAGTTGTCTATTCACTGTTGGTTGTCTAGATGAATGTTTAGTTATGCATCAGATCAATTAGATATTAAATTAAACTGGGCAAAAGCGCACTAGAACCAGACTATCCATCCATTCCTGTCTTATTTATAAGTAGCTCGTATTCAAAAATACCATGTAGTATCCACAGTTGTATAGGTACAAAGGCACAACAGTCATTATCAATTTATCATAGATGGAGATCCAACTCCAACTGTGAGCATTAGAACTAACCAAAGTCTTACAAAAAGGTCTATTAGAGTGTTGAGTTGGATACCATACAAAAATATATAGAGATTTTGGCACTTACTGCTTGTACGGTGCTTGTGATGGAGATCATGTACATGAAAAAAAAATGATAAGGCTTTAATGTAAATCAGTTTCATAAATATGAACAGGAAAAAAAGATCAAAATTTTGAAGAAGAAAAATGACTAACCATGGCTAGATTGAAATCAATAAGATAGCCTTTGTTAAGAACCTGAGAGAAGAGGAAATTTCCAGGTTTAACATCTCTGTGTACTACACCTTGAATAGCCAAGCAACAGAAAAGTAAGGAGACTATATCTGAGGAAACTAAACTAAAGGACAAAACATATGTTCTACTTGCTTATGCAGGCTGGAAAAGGCTTTGTACATGTGGGTGATTGCATACTATCTCAGACTGTAAGGTCAGAGTGGGATTCCACGAGTGAACTCCAAAAAATCAAGAAGCCATGTTCTACAAAGAACAAGATATTCAATGGATCAACATAGTATTGATGAAAAATTCAAATTATATTGGAGAGTTTAAAATTAAAAATTAAAAGAAGCAACATACTAAATCTTATCCATGTGAACTGTCAGCATTACAATCTGACAACTCATATTGCAAGGTATCTTTTTGGGTCACATAAGCCTGGGACAAATGCAAGAGAAGCTTGTTCATGCCAATATAGTAATTGAACAAGATAGAGCCCTTGGTTGTAGTTCCAACGTAGCTATGAACGTTGCTGAGAGGGTTGATTGGGAGGAAGATGATGTTGTCCATATGGTATAGTATGTTGCCGAAATAGCTGTTGCAGGGAAGCAACAAGTGGTGATGGGTAAGTCCCTTACTGAGGAGGAACCAATCCACATACTTGCTGATGTGGCAGGTTTTTAATCTGTGTTGATGATTGCATTCATGGGTAGTATTGAGAATGCAGCTGAACAGTAGTTTGATTAGGATTGTGACCTGGGTGAGATAAAGATATATTTGGTTGTTGTGATTACATGGGAACCTGAGTTTGTGATGTTCATACTGGGGCCATTTGATGGGAAACCTGATTTTGCACCTAAGTAGAATGGTGAGGCAGCTACTGTTGAGGGTTCATATACAACCTTTGCTGTGGAACAATAGTTGAAGCTTGTGTCGTTGATGCTGAGGATATGACTAATGCCCTGTCACAGCATGAGCAAAAGAATTTCATGGTTGAGGATGAGGTTGAGGATGAGGTTGAGTACTATTTGTGACTATTACTGGGGAAGTGGATTCAATTGTTGTTGCTGTTGTATATGTAGTTGAGGAAGATGTGGTTTAACATGAGTTTGCATCTGTGGTTGTGACATCTGAGGGTGTTGTGCTAGGAGCTGATGTTGAGGATGCTATGCAGTTTGAACAGGCTAGCTTCATAATGGTAGGTTTCCCATTTGCATCTGAGGAAGATTAGATAGTGGTTGCTTTTGAGCCTACACATGAGCTTGTTGGGCTCATATAGGAATTTGTTGTTGTACATTTGGTGGTTCCAGCATTTGAGGTATCTGAGTCTGAGGTTGGAGTTGAAACTGACTGATAGGGTGAGGCTGGGGTTGGGACTGTGGTTCCGCCTGTGGCTATTGCTGCAGCTGTGAATGAGTAAGGAAGGAGACAAGTTAGATCAAAAATTGGTGATTTTCATATATTCAAATCCATCCAAGAAGAAGTAATGGTTGGACTGTATGTACTTGTGATGTCAAATTGATGTAGATAAATAAATCATTAAGGACAAGGAGCAGATTTTAGCAATGCAGATCACAAATGAATCCAAGATCATGACATTATCCAAAGGAACATCTTATGTCATACCTCTTTTACTAATGATGTCATACCAACTAAAACTTATTTAGATTTTTGTGCATCTGATATGGTAAGTAATGATGTCATATCTCTTTTGGAAAGTTGAAACCTCAAACTTCATGATGGAATACTTGAGAGTGTGTAGGTGACACTGCCAAAGGAGCATGTGTTGCAGCTTCCTAGAAAAGAAAGCCCAATAAATTTCATATCAAAATCATATTGAAATAATAGTAAATGCAAGTTAAGGTCTAGGCAATAAATATTGTGGTGTTTTTCATGGAAAAAAGAACTAGAATAATTATCATAACTTAAACAATGTTATGAAAAAAGAACTAGCATCAATCCCAACAGTCAAGCATGAAGATGTGAAAGCTCACTTATTGAATCGGTAGCTCTTATTGAATCGGTAAGAACACCATCAAGTCTCCTGCACAATATAATAACCAGACCGAAGACCTGTATACAAGCTTAAGCTTAATATATGCACTCAACAGTGCTACATAGAGGAGTCACCGACAAGAATAGATCCTAGGATATAAAAAAAAGGAATATGGTTGACTCCAATGTCCAAAGTTTTTGAGACTTATGTGGCATATGGTTGACTACTTGAACATGTGGAGTGATTGTTGACGGAAGAATAACTGCTGAAAAGGCATCTGGACCAGGTGATAGCTATAACCATACCTGAAGGCCAACAAGATATTGCTGGAATGCCAAACAAAGATTGACTGGAAGGAGTCCTAAACTTGATCAAGTTTGTTGCAGTGGCTTCTGAACTACAAGTAGAGGAAATATTCATAGCCCAATCCTAGAAGAAGAAAAAAGGCAAGGAATGCCTCACAGAAGTATGGGAAATTTTTGAATGTGTTTCCTTGAAGAAGAGAGAAGAGTATTGGTACCTCCTAGAAACAGACTCGATATTCAATAATGACTGGTTGAGCGCATGCTGTGGAATAAAAGGACTGATATTTGCAGCCTCAAGGAAGTTCATAGTAAACCTTCCTCAAATGCGGTTAGATAGTGTGTTTTCGATCAGCAAAAAGGACAGTCTAAACTATGCAGCAAGCAGGTTATATTGGCATGCAGAAAGTCTGACAGTGGAACATGGAAATCATACCAAACTAGCCAGGTACAAAAAAACACATCTAGGTGCAAAGAAAACCCATATACTTCAAGGTCATGGAACTCTACATGCCAATATATAGTAAAAGCATGACATGTTGGAGTAAGGTAATGAGACCTGGACCTCGGAAGGAGATATGATAGGTGTTTTACCACAAGAACACCCACTACAATTGGGAAAGCCTTGCATAACATTCCAGTTATGTTTTCGTCCTTGGTCTTTTGTTTCCTATGTCAAAATAGAAGTAAGAGAAGATTCAAAGGTGGATAATTTAATAAAAAGAATGTGGATGTAAGAGAAGATTCAATAATCAATACAAATAAAAATATTCCCTTTTGTGGGTGTATATAGCATAAATATTCCATTGTTTTAGAAGCTTACATATTACTGGAGGACGCTGGAATCCATGGGGTTCATAGTGGCCAACTTCACCCAAGTGTTGACTATCTCAGTAATAAACCCAACACTCAAATTCAGCTCACTAGGCGTATCCCAGAAACACTTAATCAGAGGCTCTGCAGCTACAACCTGCCACAACACACCTGGATATTAGACAACATGGCGGCCGTACTATTTCATAACAAAATACGCATCACCTTTGCAACAATATTTAGATATTAAAGAAACTCATAACATAAACCTCAGTGGTAGCAGATCCACACTAGTATCTAAATAAAAAAAGACAACCATTTATTATTCTTTTAAAATGAAATTAAATTACACCTCGGTGGTAGCAGACCCCAAGATAAGTAAATATTGTAATTTTTGTGCATCATCAAACAGATTCAATAGAGTTTATATGTGAGGAACCGACTCTGTTACGATTGGGGGTCTGGCGATGGCGGCGAACCCCAGGGGAGGAAGAGGGTCTGGCAACGGCGGCGGCGATCTGCAGGGGCAGATCGAACGTCGATACAGAAGGAAGATGGAGGCACGAACCAGCCGCATGCTGAAGAGAAATCGTCCAGCCGATTTCTGGGAGCTCAAGGCTCGGGCACCGACTCTGTTACGATTGGGGGTTTGGCGATGGTGGCGAACCCTAGGGGAGGAAGAGGGTCTGGCAACGGCGATGGTGATCTACTGGGGTAGCGTCGAGAGTCGATACAGAAGGAAGATGGAGGCACGAACCAGACGCATGTTGATGAGTTAAGGGGGGAAACAAGGGGATAACATGATCCAACCAAGGAATAGACGAGAGCACTGTATTCACCATACCGGATGTCGAGTTGCAGTTCTGTTATGCGGGATTCATGGGGAATTCCGGGGAAGCAAATCCACTCGTAGCATACCGAGAAGAGGAGGGTGTTCATATGGAAACCCAAGGCCGAGGCTCATCCACTGGGGCGGACGGGGTCATGATTCAGGATAAAAGAAACGAGCCACCGAAAGCAGATGCTCATCTTGAGAAAAGCGAGGATACTAACAACCTGGCGATTTCCTATAAATTGGCGGTTGCGAACGAAGGCGCACATGAAACACAGGGGAAAGATCCTCTGTTTCTAGAAAAACTCTTCGAGGAAAGCTTATCGGTGTCTGATGTATCACTTGCAGTAGAGGAAGGTCGACCTGCAATCCGTATTAATCCGGCAGCGGAGGAGAAACTGGCATGGCCATGGCAATACACTGTTGTCGTGAGACTAGTGGGGGTTGATATTGGGTATATGACCATCCGTGAACGAGTCAAAGTTCTCTGGAACATAACTGGGAGGTTCAATGTTTATGAATTGGAGCTTGGACATTTCGTATTTCAGTTATCTTGCGAGAAGGATTATGATACCACTCGAACTGTGGCCCTTGGAAAGTGTTTGGGTGTAACTTAGTGGTCTAGGACTGGACCCCAGACTTTGTTCCCACTAAGGAACTGTCGGAGGCGATGGTCATGTGGGTGAGGGTGTTGAACCTCCCCTTGCATCTATATGTTTCTACCATTTTTGACTACATTGGCTTAGCATTGGGCAGACTGATCAAGGTGGACTCCCACATAGCCAAGAAAACTAGAAGTTTGGGTACCCAGAATCGGGTTTCTGCTGGATAAAGCTATCAAGGACATACCAGAGGACCTCAGTGACCTCTTGGTGCACTGTGTGGTATTACATACAAGCGCATGGGACGAGTAGTTCCTTAATGAATGGCTACCTCAGAGCATTCTAAGGGAGATTCTACGTATCAAGCCGCCAACAAATAGCACCAAGTCGGACGTCATCACTTGGATGCACACCGGCAATGGTCGGTTCTCAACCAAGTCAGCTTATGAGATCATTAAAAAACCGAAGGAGATCAAGAGCCAAGGTTGCTGGGACATGATATGGAAGTCTACGGTGTCAGCCAGGACCCAGACGTTCATGTGGCTAGTCAGCCATGAGGCCATTCTCCTTTTCCGGAAGGAAACCTGTGGAGAATTCACAGCTATTCCAAACTCTATTAATCTTCCATGAAGAAGAACTCATCTCAGCTCTGCTTCGCCTGCTCAAGTCCAGCTCCCCAACATGGTTGGGACTCCCAGCACAGAAATCCTGAGAAGACCCAGCCGTAACTGATTCTAGAATATCGAGAGGGATGCGAGGCTTTTGCTTACCAGTAACTGAAAGAACAACGTCCATGACCTGTTGAGCAATAGACTTGCAGAGGGCACCATCTACTGTAGCAGAGTCATCCACATCGACTTCCAGTTGCTTCAACTCTTTCTCCCCTTGACCTGCCGTAGAAGCCTTCTTAGAATTCTTTATGGCAAAGTCTCAAGCACTTGGAGGTTTCCCCACTCGAATTTGGAGGTCATTTCCAGGTGGAGCTTTCCTCGTCTTCATAGGGCAGACCGTAGCTCTATGTCCAAATCTCTTGCAGTTTGGACAAGTCACCAGCTTAGCCAGGGCATCCACCTTCAGAGTCTTGAGAGCAGATTCAACCTCTACCATCGTCTCCTTCGGAAGCTTGGAGTCGAACTTCATCTCGATGCACACCCGGGCATCACCGAGACATCCTACAGATACGGAGAGGTCATCTGCATCCACAGGTCGCCCAATGGTGCTCATTACACAGGAAATGTGTTGGCGAGTCCAGGGAACCCCCGGGTTTTCAACCTTGAACCAGATAGGAATATGAGTGAAAGAGAGAGGTTGAAGAGAAGCGCCCAACTTCCACGAATGGGCCACGATCAACGACCCATCCATGAACCACAGAGCTTCGTCCAAGACCCTGTCCCTTTCACTGCTGGAAGGCAATTTGATGATGAAACCTTCTCGTTCCTCGACAACGACTTCTACTGGGCCGCTAGGTCTCCACTGCCTACGGATCCAACCTAGCAATTGACCAGTGAAAGGCTTCCGACCTGCAAATCTGACGGAGCAGTATTCCTCCCAGTCAGGCATGACACAGTCCTGTCTTGAAATGGAGGCGCACCTCTGCCCATCCCTGATAGTCGGCTCAACGAAATCCAACAACTCCAACTCGACTTCCTTGCGATCCAATCTGCTGAACTGGAACCAATCGGCGAGTCGAGAAGATGAAGGACCCCTTCCTGATCCGGGCGACGCTTCAGTAGGGTTGGCGGCAGCGGACACTTGGTCAGTGTCCTTGCGCGACAGATCTGTTGTTGTACCCTAAGCCGAGGGACCACCATCTCCATTCACCACTGATTGGCAAGGTGGAGGAGTCGCAGACTCAGTGGTCCGATCTTAGCCCACTCTACAGGTCGTCGATCGCCCTCGCCCTCGCCCCCTTCCTCCGCGGCCGCGTCCACGACCCATCCTTAGTCAATGAGGGTTCATTATGTATGTTACCCTATAGAAATTTATAGTATGGATTTATCCATGTATGCATTACCTATTTGAGTGATTTGAACTTGAAGACGATACATCTACCTTTTTTAGATCCACATGCAAAAAAATTAAACAAATTTGAGCACTAATTCAAATCTCAAGTGTGATATTGCTCTAGATTCTCCTGTGAATTCCATCATGGAACCTGATACGTATGAATTTCATCTTCTACCTAAAACTTAGTATAGATCCCCTGGGACAAGAACGGATGGTAGCTTGAGTAGAATCAGAACTCAACTTCACTCTGAAATTTAATCTATATCTCTTACAGTAGAGCATTACCAGAGAGTAATGACTCTGTAACACCTAGGGTGATGTATAAACATCAACCATATTTACAAGGAATAGAGAAGCTAAGTCTACATTACAAAAATCATTCTTCAAATGGTCAAAAAATGTAAACCAAAGCTGAAGAAGGTCAATAAATCTACCATGAACCAACCAAGCCTAAAATTTTTGCTTAATGAAGATAAAAGATAACAACTCCATAAATACTATGCAAACAACTCTCAATAATAGAAACTTCAAAGTGTATAACCCACCAGAGGTAACATTCATCCTACAAGTGTCGTCTGGTTTGAACAATATAAGAAGACAACTGCAGCTTCAAGGAATTATGGAATCATCTTTAGGTGGAAGTCTTCATGAGTGGAAAGAAGCATGTATCATGCCAAGCAGTAGCAAGCAACATGCAGCATCCAGCTTCAAACTGTGGAAATCATCACATGGTATTTTAGAAAGACAACAAGAAGATCTAGGATCTTTTAATAAAGATAACACATGGACTACCCAGGTTCAAGCAACTAGCAAAGAAAGAAACAAAGAAACCAGTGAGGGGATTAAAATATTGTCTAATAGTGACCCTAGATAGATCCATCACAAGACTTCTAAGCATCAACAACAACCACATGAATCTAAGGAAAGTGCAAGACCAATTACTACTACAGCATATCAGGATGCAAGAGCCAGAGATGCCACTAATAATAGCTTCTTCAGAGCATAACAAGTACTACTGAGAAACAAAACAACAAGAAAACATAGTGAAGATCAATGTCAAACTTTCCCATTTTATATAATACATGTATAATACATGAGGTTCAGAACTATAGTATGCATCATTCCTTGACAAAAGTCATCCTTTCAGTTACTTCCTTTCTTCATTATTTCTGAATGCTATAAAATTTCCTAGAAATTTCTTTGACACAACAAATGTCTCATAGTCATACTCATGGCATCTAACAATGGATTTTTTGCA
Source organism: Alisma plantago-aquatica (assembly GCA_963693085.1). Lineage (NCBI taxonomy): Eukaryota > Viridiplantae > Streptophyta > Magnoliopsida > Alismatales > Alismataceae > Alisma > Alisma plantago-aquatica. The sequence goes on from OY856411.1 coordinate 597,525,441, forward strand.
TAGTGAAAAAACACTTCCTATTGATTTTAGAAAATTCTAGCAGTCCCTATTGTCAAGTTCAATGCCAAGACTTGGAGTAGCATTCACCATCTACATTTGTACCTCAACACTTGATTTAGCTTCATCATGTCCGACATTGGAGTAGGCAATGCAGTATATTAGTCCAGATTTATCAAAATGAATAGAATATGCATGCATGATCAAGAAAAAGAAGACTGAATCAAGCTTAATAGGGAAAAGAAGCATAGCTTTCATGAGGTAGAGAAAGAAACCCCTCGGTATCAAAAAACCACATATAGGAGCCATGAAACATTAAAGAGCATGCATCTAACTAAAAAATAGAGCCCAAAGAAGCATTAGCCCCTTCTAGCATAGCCACAGTTATAGATTCATTTAAAAGTCTTGACTTGGGGCATGGACTTGAAATACCCCTCTTTACGATAGTATCCACACAACCCGAAAGCAAGTTTGAACTACTCGTGTTATGCAGCATGAGATCCATTCTTTAATGAGTAAAGAAACACAAACACTATGAAGACGTTGATAAAATAAATAAAAAATACCCAGTAGAAAGTATCAATGAAATGGCTTAGCTACATCTATCTCCTTATGCAAATGGAGCTCGTTCAGCCCTAAAGGATATTGGCTCTGCTAAAATGCAGCTTTAGTAATCAATCATCATGACCTATGTAATTCCCTTAATGAGGATATGGATTCAATGATATAATATTAACTACATTTTGTCTCCTATCATCCCTAGAAGAAGAGGATCTAAGGTCGTGAAATTCCAGTGATGATACATTTACTTCCTCTTTTATGGTTGTGGTATTTTGTAATATAAGCAAGTAAATGAGTTCAATACAGCAAGAAGCTTTTGCAAGCTTCATGTGCAGATTTAGGTGGCATGAGAATATAGTATAATGTCTATAGTAACATGCAAGGATACCAATACATAATGTATTCAAATTTCAAATATACATAAAATATAAGTCAATGAAACAACTGTCATTTGAGTTGTGAAACGACATCAATAGAGATACCAGTTGATATACAATTCCAAATCAGCAACATATATAACTAACCAAAACAAATACACATATTTTTCCTATCGGTTATGGAGTTACTGCAAAGTAAGATCTCCTGTAGTGGCCAGAAATTGATAGTCTAATTTATATAGACCTGAAGTTAGTAGACATGCTCCCAAACATCTATTCTCAACAAGGGGACCAAACTAAGGCCCTTGGTTACTAGTGGATCCTACAAAATAATCTACATAGTTCAATCGAACAGATCAATCGCTGTGTTCTCATTGCAAGGGGTTAAATGCATAAATCTGTACTTTTTACATTAGAATGTGGTGATGAGTTATACACACAAATTAGAGCCAGATTCTCTACTAATGTTGTTACTATTCTATTTAGAACTAGGGTTAGTCTTGAATTAAGCTGGTTCAATGATCTTAGTCTGGACCAGATATGATGCTCAACGCAACAAATAGTTGGCCTGGATTTTCAGCAACTCCAATCTATAATTTCGATTTCAGTTTGAAACCACATTTAGCATGTCAATTTACCAGTTTGTTAACAAGTTTTTTGAGTGAAAAGTGTTATCTTTAATCACTTACGTAAAGTTTGTTCTGGTCTATGCAATTCATCAACATGTACTACATGAATACTAAGGCTAATTAAATTGATGATATGAAGTTATCCTTTTCATATACTCAGTATGGCAAAAGTTCTAGTATCATGCCATCCATAACTCAGTAGGTACCACATCTCACCAACCCAGTCCAACATAGAAAGAATAGGGTATGGCTCACAAATCAAAAACACATTCAAGGTAAATTTTGGCCCAAATTGAAATTTTGGGTTGATTAAATAATTGGTTTAGATAGAGTTGACCAAATGTTGTGGCCCACTGATGTCAACCTATGTGCTCCCTTTACACTCTTTTCTGACCCAAGCCAGTTACTTCTAAGAGCGTTGAGCCCTTTGTGTACCATGGTCGACCTATGTGCTCCCTTTACACTCTGTTCTAACCCACTATTGTCGAGAATAGTGAGTCATCATCATCTTCATCACAGATAATATCTAACCAACATATTTGGGGTGATCCACTTGTTTGGCAGAGATTGCAGATCAACCAAATTAACATGAAAGTCCAATTATCTTTGGTATTCAAATCAGCGATACATTTAAACCCCTTGAATTATGAGTCTCCGCAGTTCACTTCAGGACCTATGCATTCAAAGGAATATAACTACACCCAGATCCTAGACATATTTCCACTATGACTTCCAGGTCAACTGTTCTCCCTTTCCCTGTCGTAGAGTTGCCCCAAGGCTCAAATGGAAGCGTGGTAGTAGATACATCACAAATACTAAAATGTCTTACCTTTGGACATGATACCAATAGAACAAATACAAATATCTCACATGTTAACATGACATTGGATGATTCACTAATGCTTATGGATTCACACTTTTTGGCATCTTCTATTCAAGGGGTTTGATCTACTAGCGCAAAATCTAGTTCATTGCCAATAAAGGTAACAAGACATAGACATGAAATCGGTGATGGTTTAAAAACGAAGAGTTAGACAATGTACCTGTAGAAACTATGGAAAGTAGAATCTACCCTACTTCAAATCATGACATGTTTCGTCAATTTGGCATGCACCAAAGTTGTGTAAGCTACAAGCCTACAACAACTCATTCTCTAGTCAACACAAGCCTATTGACTATAGATAGACTGACATAGAGAAACCCAAGACTGAGCAATGCTTGTATTGATGCCATAATGGAAGTAGATGTTGTCTTCTAGGAAAAACTCCAACTTCTTAGAGATACAGGAGTAGAGCACGCCATCTAGATTCATTATAAATGGATATTTGAATGGTATCTATATTGCGTGATGTTGGCATTAAGATTCCTTATACTATGAAGTTTCAAGGAGCTTGAATTATAATTGGCAGAAATTCTTGATGCATAAACATATACTATCTGAGTGAGTGTCATCAAATCAAACATATAGTGCATGAGAAGTAAAGTGTTGAAGCAGTATCTGGGTAGAAACGCAAAAACGCTTATGCTATGGCCATATTTAAACTGCTCAATGATGATTCATAAACTATAAGAAGAGCAGAATGACAATCGCCCCTGGAGCACACACAATGTGTCTCGTCTGGATTCTTATATGGAAACATACCAAAAAGGATGTGGAAAAGAACATAATTAATCAACAAACCTGGACGTCCTGCTCTCCTAGGATTCTTGGTGGGGTATCTGGGGTAGTTTGAGAGAATTGGGACATTCTACACGCAAGATGCAAGGCATTCCCTTTGGCCGTCTATGAGGAACTCTCTGTCACCGTTCCACATACAGCCACATATATCGTCTGAGCCACTAACATTGTGTATTTAGTCGCTTCAGTCGGTGAAAGGGAAACCTTTTACCATTGTACTGCTTCGGGATCCAGACATCCTAAGAGTGAGCATTGTTATTACCATTTTGTTAAAGGTTGAGATCCTGAGAAGAGAAAAAATCCACCATTATGAGAAGCTAAAACAAATCATGCAAGATCTGGTTCATTGTGAATAACAAAGGGGAGGAGATCGAGATGGTAAAGAGAGAAAAAGCTAATAATTGATACAATCAATGTTTTACTGGACCAAACATCACCATTTGCTATCAAATTAGGTGGTACGTGTCAAGACGTTGTCCACATTTCTGAGCTGATATTCTAGATGGCGCTTCCAGTCGGGCCGCACAAAATCGTCCATCAACTCTTATCATCGATTGATGTCACTGGAGCTACGAGCGGGTACGTCTGCTAAGGACAATGATCTCTGGCTTGCCTTGACGCAGATGCCAATGTGACATTCTCCTCGCTTCTATTTTCTTATAGCTTCATCCTTCCCGGACTTCCTTTCTATGTCCGCTGGGCCGGGTGCTACAAAGGGGAGGAGACTGGGGTGGTGAGAAAATGAGAGTTACAGGGAGAAGAAACGACGAGTGAGGTGCTATCCGAGTGGATGGTCTGGCAGGGTGGGGTGGGGGAGATGGGGATCGGGCGCAACGGGGCACCGATGGTGATTGGGGGAGGACGGAGTATTCACTCACCGCGCCAATAGGGGGGAAGGGAGCAGCATTCAGCAAAGTTGAAAATTTTCAGCGCGCTGGTTATTTGGGAGGGGGGTGCGGAGAGAGGGACGGGTTGAAAAGAAAACATGGAAGTGAGTTTAAATATGTAGTCAAATTTGTAGTTATTAGAAATATTTATATATATTTTCTTTACATTTTTAATATTGTAAAGAAAAGTAGTTTTTAACTACAAATATGACATATATAGCTATAATAATTGTCGCTAAATCATGTTTTTTTTGTAGTGAAATGGGTGTGGTACTAGGTGCTAATTAGATAGAAAATTCAATGTCATGATCAGGTGGTAGCCCAAGGAGCTCCTCAGGAAAGACACTCGGGGTACTCCCGCACTATATCCATGTTTTATAGGACACTTGTATTAGGATTGACTATGGTTACAGTTGCTAGGTATGCTTTGCACCCTTTGGATATCAAGTTTTGGGATTTAATCAGAGAAATAACAACATTTTGATTATGATCTTTCCTTCTAGGAATTACAAGAATAGGGAGGTTGGGTTTAGAATGATAACTTTCTTGGCACGACATTGATTAGAGCATGATTTTGATGGAGATAATCCATCCCATGAATGAGGTCAAAGTCCTCCATGTCTAAGATTATGAAGTCTGACCCAATATTATGACCATCATAAGATAGATAGACTTTTTTGAGAATATAGTAGGAGACTTTTATCTTCCCACTTGGGGGTAGTATATCAAGTATGTACCCTAAGTCCCTTGTTTTGAGATTTAGCATAAAGGCAAGATTCTTAGACATGAAGGTTTTTTTTGACCCAGAGTCAAATAGAGTAACAAAAAAGTGGTTAGAGATTTGCATCATATCTAGGTATATATATATTTTGTGTAAGGAGTTTATACAAGATAACCGTGATACAATTTTTTTTTGAAAATAATTTCAAAGTTAAATGGTACCTTCTATGAGTTTGTTTCCATTGTCATTTTCCTCATCTGCATTTACTACAAATACGCGGGCCTATCGATGTTCACCTTGCTTGGCCCTATTCTAGATAAGGGTGGGGGCAGTTGTCTCTGAAGTGACCCCCCTGTTTGTAGTAGTGTCGGACTAGGGATGAATACTTGCACTGGCCAGAATGGAAGTTACCTCATTTGCAGCAATGAGGAACATTGGGTGTCACACCCGCATCCCACGATTACCACTAATCATGAGCTGTGGGCATGAGTTTGTGGATTTACTTAAAACAAAGATGACTCCCAACTTTTTCCTTTTGATTTTTCCTTTATTTCAAACTCTTTGTTTACTGGAATTCAATCACATAAACAAATTGTGCAAGAGAATTAAACTTTTATTACTCAAATATGATCTCAATATTAATGATACACATCCATACATTCATTATGTTTCTCACATTTGCATGTTCATACAACATGATAATCATACATATTCTCTCTTATTAAGGAAACAAAGATACAAAACATCATTTACAACTCTCTCACATCTACATAAGGACCTAGAGTAACATGGACCGACTGAACTTAACTAATCTCATACTTAATTCATGTGATAGATCTACTCTGATGCTTTGACCTTCTTCAAATCCACGTGGTTATCCCTAAGAAATGTTAGTAGAGGGGTAAGCCTACTCGCTCAGTGAATGAGTAAAACAATAATACAATATAAAGCTCTAAATTAGACATTTATCTTTCATGAATAACTAAAATAATAACAAGATAGTAGTTCATATTAAAAGACTAGGTATTCAAAAATTTACAAATAACATTGAAGCCTTCATTATTAGAATAAACAAGTATAGAAACATAATCCTCACTATTTTCTTTTTTGATCTTTCATTAACTTTAACTTGACATGACTACTGAACTCTTTATTTGAACTCAACTGAACTCTATTCTCTTTCTCTTTTACTTTGCCCCTGAACTCACTTGGATTGTACCATCCAAGCAAAAGCCACTACTACATGACTTATTTTATGTTTATTAAACATGTATGAAATACAATAATTTACTATACTGAGCAGATCTGGAACAATATAGTTAAATAACAGGGAATGCCAATATTACATTTAAAGAACAACTGCTGTAAAACTTATACTAGAAACTTCTTTCTGGACTTAACTCTTTTTTCTTATAATGATCTCTATAAACTAGTACTAATCATCTTTTAACTTATGTTATCTTCTTTTAGCTTATACCCTGATCATATGTAGTGTACTCTACATATGAAGACTCGTAGAGAACTACGATCTCACCGTATAAGACTTAGCTTAAAACCCGGGAAGCTAATCCTAGAATTGAATCCGAGTCTGCTTGACTCGAACCGTCACGTCTGACTAAGGTGGCCAAATAGCTGGCCTTTAACTGGACCTCTCCTTCTAGGCTGAGTACACAGGCGGAGGGTCTGAGACACTCTGTGGGCCTCAACTTAGTACGCTCTGTGGGAACCTCTTTGTTACCACCGAGATCTCTGATTCATGTTGGGTAACCTACCTTCTCTTAGGAGACTTCCTCAAGGGCTTCGTCTCCCCACATGTTCTGTGGGTGCGTTCCGATCCCCATATACTGGTCATTGCCAGGGTGGATCGTTTCCTCCCTATAGTGCAGACATCCATAGGGAATATATAGTGTTTAGGGAACCTATGGCTATTATAACTTTGATTATATCTTTCTCTTAGACTGATATCTTTTAACTCTGTATTTTACTGACTACTCAAACTACTGAATTGAAATAACTGATGATACTGAACTGAATGTTTAACATATTGTTTACCCTTTTCTTAGGGTTTCTACTTACTCATGCACATACAAAATTTCTCATGTTTTCAAACATACATCATGTCTACTAGAACATATATTCTCATTCAACATTTCTCACATTTATGCATGGCATCGATAACATCCCAATCTAGGGCATGTCATATCTCTCTGCTTGCAATAGAATAATAACTTATCATTTCATGACAAGTATTTGAATTAGAGAATCTGAATCTCATAAACAAATCATACATGCATATAAGATAATATTCAGCTAGAAACCCACAATATCTCATTAATCATTTCAATTAGCCATTTAATACTGAATTAGATATGTATACTTTTAAAATCATACTAGATTGGGTTTCCATCCTTGATTACTTGCTATTCACGGAATATGTATTATGAAAATCAGAAACTCTATTGTCTATATATCAAATCAAAGACATCAAACATGTATAATTGAATGCACTAGGAACATAACTAAGATCAATTAAGCTTGAATCTGAACTTCAGCTATAATGTTGTTCAAGCACCCGAATAACTTAATAATTCAGATCTTTAGAAGATTCTCAATCAACTTATAAATTATATATTATTCAAGATACATGGATATCTATGTCCATGTCATCATATAAACAATTTAAGATCATAGTTAGAACATGGTTTGAGGTATACTATAAACTGAATTAAAAAACAATTCTTTTTCATTTATTGTCATCTAGTCAGAAATCGAGAATATCAACTAAATCATCTAATTGAGTAAATTTGATTGAATTATTCTTTTACCCACTCACCCTAGGCTGTGAAATCAGCTTAAAAACGTATCCCATATCTGAAATCTCAAATCCATATCAAAATCCTAGCAAATCGCCACTTTCTTCTTCCTTTCAACTTAGAAACCCTAAAAATGAGGGAGTATGAAGAAAGAGTGAGAAAAGGGGAAGTTTTGATACCATTTCAGATCAAATCAGAGGAGGGATGGAATCTTGACATGTGAGAGAAGATTCACCATTAAAGTCTATGCAAAGAAGCTAAACTTACTTGATTTCATCATATCTCGGATAGAGAAACCTTAGATCAGCAATTCCACCTCTTTCTCCTCTCAAAACCTAACTTTCCCTCTCTCTATAGGATTTCATTTTTATGGATTGAATCATGAATTATGAGAGATCCTAGTGTGTTAGGTTGACCATATAGAGAAATTGAGCTTCTTGGGTCAATTGCACATTGACCCCTCACTATACTTTCTCTTATTTCAGCTAAATTTTTTGTCATACAAATGTTACTGTAATTCATCTACTGAATAGCTAACAGATCCTACAAAAATTATGAAAATTTTATATGTTGTTTATGATTGAGTTTAAAATCTCCAATAAAAATTTCAGATCATTTGGAGTTACCAATAAATAAATAAAAATCAAATAGCGCACTACTATCTAGAATTATGTAGAAATGTTAGTTAAAGAGAAAATGCTCCAGAATGCCCGTGCAAGGTGCCACGGCCATGCCAAGATGGACACAACACGTCCATGCTTCCTCCCCATGACTACTATGGTATCCAAGACAAGATACCATTTTCATTTTCCTTTTCTTACCTCTCTCATTCCTCTCCAACATTGGCTTGTTGGGTAAAAACCCTAATTTAAGCCGACTAGGGTTATATTTCTCAAACCCTAATTTATCAAAGTAAAAATACACTTAAAGTTCTTATTAGATTTAAAACATCATAATTGAATTATCATCATTAATTAGATTTAAGCGATGATCTATCCAATTAAGCATGTAATCATCCAGGTAAACCCTAGTTTACCAATTAAGCTCAGATGCAGTCATAACATTGGGATTCTGACCTTGATCTCTATTTTGGCTAGGATTCTGGTTCTGTGCAGGGCCACGATTGTAGTTCTAGTTCTGGCCTTGATTGTATTTCTGAGCAAGAAGATTTCTCTGGTTCTTTTGTCAGTTTTTGTTCTTATTTCCACCATAATGGGGTTTTCCCTTCTTTTTGGGTTTTGCGGGTACAACCTCAGTAAGACCTAGATAGGCAAGAGTAGGTAATAATTTCCCATATCCCATCCCTAGGGTTCTTTCCATGGACAAGGCATGGTCATATGTATCTTGAAAATTGGTGGGTTTGGAGGAGGACACAAAAGCTTTTAGGGAAAGGAAGTGCCCATCAATGTAGCGGTCAAGCTTCTGCTCTTCAGTGAGGTTGGTGACATGCCTCTCCAGGAGGTTAAACTACCGGCTATATTCAACCACTGTGTTGGTTCCTTGGGTAAGGGTGAGAAATTGTGTTTTTTTTAGTATTCTCTCAGATGTAGGTTAGAAATGGTTGGTGAAGATAGGTTTGAAGGCTTCCTAGTTGATAGAGATGACCTATTGCGACCAGACGTAGTTCTCCCACAATAACTTGGCTGCCCCTTCAACTAGTAGGTAGAAAACCCAACTTTGTATTATTTAGGGCACCTCAAAACCCTAAAGATGTTCTCCATGGACACTAACCATGCATCAACCTTGTCTAGGTCATCATCTTTGTTTTCCCCATAGAAGGCTTCAGGGATGAGTTTTAGACAATCCTGGTGCATGATTCATATTCTAGGGTATACGAGTTAAAAAGATTATATCTAACTCTTAATTAGTCAAGTTTGATTTAGGGTCTCAATATGATCATTAGAGTCAAGAATTATGGTTTCCCAAAGATTAAAATCAAAATAGAGTCATTAACTAAAATAGTTTGGGCAAGAGATAAAAACTAGGGATACCGATGAGATACATAAAGAATTAGACTATACAAGTATTTTTAATAAATTCCTTGGGTTGTTATGATCAAGATTGACTATTTACTCATAATATTTGGATCTAGAGTGAAATTTTTATGATTAAAATAAGATCTGGCTATTCATTGCTATTTTGAGTAGAGAGGAGAAGAGAAACATCAAAAAGCAAGGCTGAGGAAAACACCAGCCGTTGGATCCCTTGGTCAACTTTGACCAGGCTGAGATCTTGCGGATGGGAGTTTTCTTGCTCCTGGTCACATGCTTGAGGAAGAAAAAGTAAGGGAGGTAGGCGTGTTTGCTCGTGGTCATTGATCTTGGGTCTAGGTCTTCCGTTAACCATGATCTAACAGTCGTGGGTTGTTTCCCTAACTACAAGAAGCTTGCGCGTGAGCAAGGTGGTTCCATGGCAGAGTAGCAGTTAGAGAAAAGGGGCAAACGAGAGAGAAAGCATGTGATGGGAAAAGAGCATTCCAGTCGAGTTCGTGGGGGTAGGCCGAAGCTGATGGTGGGGTTTTATAGCTAGATGGGGCTAGGTTTAGGGTTTACGAGTAGCCTCAGGGTTCATGGAAGCGGATGAGGGAGGCTCTAATTTTCTTCTCAAAATGATCCAATTAGAAGGGGAAAAAAGTCTAGGTGAGTTCGAAGTAGTGAGGGAAACATTTCCATTTGTTTTGATTTTAAAAAATGGGTCACATTCAAACGATTGTTAATTTGGCCGCTAACTCCCCTCTCTGCTGATTGCGAGAGGTAGGGGATGAACCTGTGAATGCTCAATCAGGGTGTCAATCTGTGGGTGCCTAATTTGAGGTTCAGGGCCCATGCCTCACAATGGATTGCTGACCTGGCACAGGTCGAGTAGAAAGCAAATAAAAAGGAGTTTTTATTATGTAACTTCCAAAATTCATAGAAATTAGTAGGAAAGTCCAATTGGAGTGAAATTTGGATCATAGCTTCACAAAAATGTGAAGAATATTTAGAAAACGTTTGAGGACAAGATGATTAAGCTCGATAGAGGAATTTATTTCGTTGAGTAAAGTGATTCTTTAACCTAATTTGTAATGTCATAAAGTGTAAACAAGTCACATTGGTCACCAAATTTCGTATTTGAGTCTCCCCCTGTTATCCCTTATTCAGACAGACCAAGAGGGCTAGGGCCATTATCATATTTACATGATCTAGGTTTAGCAATTAACCAAAAATAATTATAAATTTCATTGAATGGAACAAAGTTTGACAATAATATGAAAATAGAATCTTCACTATGAGTAACATGAAATGAAAATCTAATGTTTTCAATAGGAAATAAAATTATATGTCTATATCCTCCAAAATAACTTCAGATATTTTCTTTTGGTGTCTTCTTCCTTGGATGTTTGTCTTTGATGATTAGTTGTAGTATAACCTAAAATGGTGCGAAACCAAAATGCAATCAATATATTGAGATATACTAAGTATGTGGGGGAGACAAAATAATCACATGCAATTGTAATAACATAATCATCCATAGCATCAATTATCACTAAAAAATTGAACATGCATTTTCTTTCTAACTTTCAAACTCTTAATTCACATTTTCTGTGGTATAATCTCTCACAGGAGTACACTTTGTGGGGTACCCTCTCATAAGGGTTTTGTCCCTACAGTGGACTTGTCATAAGATTTTGTTCCTGGGCTTGTCTTTATTATGCCCTTCCTTTCCTAGCTTGGCCTGATAATGACCATCCTATCTCGTCTTGGTCTATTGTTGATCTTCCTATCCCAACTTGATCACCCGTCATCATAATGACATTTCATACATCCCACATGTATCACCGATCCATCAGAGATAGTATAGTTGCGCAAGTTATATTAATATAATGAAATAGTCATAGTGACCTTATAGATTGCAAGAATTAGATAAACAGTCAACAGTTTAATTCCATTCCATTTGGAAACTTCAAAAAGTATAGAAGTTGATAAGGTGAGTAGTGTTAGGCGTAACCACATACCTTTCTCAAAGATGACTTAAGGTCCAAGTAAACAAGATCAGTTGTAATCAACCAAGCAATCACCCTAACATTAATGCACAACACCCAAATATTACTATTTTTTTCATAAACTCATATTAAGATTGACTTGGGTTCCAATTTAGGTTTTGGGGTAAAATTAGGGTTTCGTTAGAGTTAGGCTTCTCAAACCCTAATCATTACATTTAATGCTCTTTAACTTAGAAACCCTAATTTTGGTAACATATGAGTTCCTTAACTTAGATTAGATCAATATGACCCTTTTTATCCCAAAAGATTAATATTTATCCATTAAAGTCATTTCCACAAGTTATGATCACTAAAACTAAGAAATTAAGATTTCATGCATTTAGTAATTTTATGCACTTTTGGAATTTTAGGTAGAACTAGGCTATGAAACTAATTTTATTGAATTCTTTGAATTTTAATGACCAAAATACACTATTTATCTTCCATATGTTTATAATACTATGATTTCCTATAACTTTAAGAAACTTAATCATTTTTAGACAATCACAGCTTGCCAACTCTACGACTGACTGGGCTTACAACTGCACCATGGGAACAAGGTCGAGCCAATAGGCTCACGCCTTGATGGCACCCATGCCCGCGTGACAAATCTTTTAGATAGGATGAAATAGTGAGGAATAGACAAATGACCCTATTCTTTTGTAAGGGGGGTCAGGAGCAGGCAAGTTCTTTCACCGAAGGTCATATTCGTCCTTTAACCTCATGAGTATCTTGTAGGGAGAGTTAACCTCAATGTTGACTCAGAGCTCTAATGCTCTTAGGCATCATGCGAGTGTGCCAACACCTTCACCTCGCCCTGTTGGAGTCTTTGGTGATTTTAGTTGCTTTTAGAGACTTCCTTAGCAAGGAGGATGGCTAGGTGGTTCCCCTGGTTACATAGAGATGAGTTGAGGGAGAGAGAGTAGAGATGGAAAGGAAATAGGAGGCATGGAGATGAGTTACGAGCCCAAATGCCTTCAAGTATTGTTTAGTTTGGCTTTTTAAGTAAAATCTTTTAAAGAGGTGGAGTATAGGTGTTTGATTATGTTGGATGATTAGATTTCAAGGATGAATCTGTTTAAAGGGGTGTAGCATTGTAACAGACCAGAACTACCTTATTCCATGATAAAAAAGCTAGTAAAGTTTGTTATTTAGATGTGACCAAACAATGATTGCAATTTAAAACACATTTATATAATAATTTAATACAACATGTAAATAAAATCATGAAATAAATTACATATAATTCCTTACTAAGATAATGGCTAAATAAAAATAAATAATATGCTTTGGAGTAACAAATTGAAAATTCATGTTCATACATAGTAATAATTTCTCATAATTTAAATATATAAAGAATTAATGAAAATAATGTGTAAAATGTAGATTTTCGTACATAATGGTAACATATAAGTCTTATTGTAACAATGTGACATTAATAGGACTTAATTAAGTAAGTGTTGATATGATGTTTTGATGAATATAATGATAATGTGTCAAAATTCCTAATGGTGCCATAACTCATAAAAAGAAATCTAAAAATAAAAATATTATAGTGAAAATGTGTTCCTTGGGTGCCTATTGCCTTGGGTTCTAATTTTCACATTATTTGCATGATAATAACTAATTTGATTCTTTTTGGAAAAGAGAATAGGATAAAAGAAAAAAGTGTTAAAGAAATTACTAAAAGTCTCCATAAGTGGAATTAATCCCCAAATTTGAAATCTACATACTGAAATTAGCGTAAGTGTAAATTTGCATCCCGTTTGGACAATCTTATATATTTTAGCTTACTTAGGAGACAGAACACAATTTAAGACCAAAAATATCAAATAATACGTTAAAATTAATAAATGGCAAAATCATATTTATCAAATTTAGTTTTTCTTGTAGGCTAAGTTTCATATTTTTTTAGAGTTTCTAGATACCTCTAATTCATAAAAAGTGATAATATTTAAAAGTATTTAATAAAATACTTAAAGTTCCCAAAAAATAAAAGCTAATTCCAAAATTAGATTCCCCGCTCCAAAAAATCTACCAAATTTAAGTTTATTTGTATTTTGTATGCACCCTCAAATAATTATAGAAAGTTTTGTACATTTAATGTGTCAAAAGACCAATGTTGAGAGGTTGTAATAAATGTAAGACCTGTACGAATAGTAACGATAGACAAATGGGGTGCAATATTTTGGAATAACTCCCTTGTTTCTTGATGAAACTTCACAAATGAACTTGTATTGGCTTGCAAATTCAATTCCACATCCATCCATACCCTATTCAGATCCTAACATGGAGAATTCTAGAAATGCCTAAAATTGTTCCTCAAGTCATCTGAAGCAACTTCTGGCACACCCCTTAAAACTCAAATCCATATAAATAGGACCCTACCCTGATATGAGATGCACACCCAATGACTCTCTACTGGTTTCAATTTTTCCTTGCATTGTCGTTTCACCCATCATTGTTCTAGGTTTGAGTTTGTGGCACCTCTCCTCAACGACCTGCTTCTTTGGTGCACACTAACATTTCAAGTAAGCAACTTTGAACCTTTTCTATTCGTGATCGTCTAGTTGGTTTCCCGAACGATTGACAAACTAGAATTTCCTAAATTTTTCTTGGCATTGCTGAGAACTTGGGAGAAGATGACTTAGGAAAAATTTTCCAATTTGTTCTCTTATCCCCTTCAATAATGGATTTCTTCATATGGGTATTCTTGTCCATAACAATATTCCATTTTTAATGTCCCACAACAAACAGTTATGGATAGGACATGTTTGCCCTATAACAAGATAAAGTTTGGATTTTTCATTTAAGGGAAGATTAGACCTTTGTAAATTTAATTTCTATAATAAGTCAATACATAATTTTAAACTTGCAAAAATCATATCTTTTTACTGAAAGCTCAAACAATTACATAAAAACACTTTTTGGAATCGCTAGAACTTTCTATACCTTTTGTTATAGTTTTCATCACTTGATTCTTAAGTATTAAAGTATGGATTTTTAGTATTTCAATTATACTTATGATCTTAATAATGATTATAGGCAACATAATAATTTATAAAGTTGGGATTTTGAGTCAAATATCATTAAAAAATCATAAAATCAATGTGGGTCTTTAACATGTTCTGACCTTACGTTTTATCGATAGATTTGGATTTCTAGGGTTTTCACAATACATAAATATATTAGAACATCAACCTTAATTGATGGACCTAATCCTATATGTAGGCTGAGTTGACTTTAGACTTGGAAGATTAGGACTTGATCTCTAGCTTAACACTCAAGTCAAGGTATGAATGAATCTCATATTATTCTATTGAACAACAAACCTAATTTTATCCTCTCTTATAGCATGATTGCATCACATATTATTTCTATATTGAGAAATATTGGATTCTTCTCTCATAATGTATGTTTGCATCCCCAATTATTCTATTTTGAGAAATCATCCTAAATTATCACTCTTTTGATAGCCCACACAATGTCTCTCTTTTGAGAATTTATTCCATGTGAAACATTCCACTTGATTATGATATTATTATCATCCTATTTTGTTGGGATTTCTTTTGACTCCATCTTAAACTTTTATTCTTGATGAAACTACAATTTTTCCCGCATTAGTGGTTGATATTCATTTTGGCCATTTGTGTGGTAGAAATCTTGTTTAATCTGACTATACTTTTTACTTGCCTCTACATTATGCATGTTATGTGATTCAGTAGCCCTAGAGTAGTGTAAGTACATTGGTTTTTGGGTTGTGTGCCCATATATTATTTTTGAGATGGAGGTTGTGTGCCTCATTACCCGGGTGGTGATGCCCATTTTTTATATATATTGGGAGTCTGATAGTACGTCATTCTCTATCAGGTTTCAAGTTTGTGAGACTTGACCACCTTTGTTATTTATAGTGTTCTAGTGTCATGCTTATCTCACATGCATGCATGTTGATATTATGTTGATGGTTTTTGTGTCCAACAATTTATATGTGCTTGTGTAGCACAAACTTTATTTTATTTCATGGAAAGTATTCACCTTGTTTAATATGTTTTGAAATTAAATGTCTTTTATGCCCAATTGGGTAGTCTTTTCCTTTTCTTTTGGGAAGCGTTACTTATTTGACGTTCTTTATTTCATTTTGTTGCTCAATACTCAATTTAGTATGCACATACCAACATAATGCTGATGTCATCAATTTTTCTCCTCTTTCCAGGGTTTGCCTCCAACCATAGGTGTAGGAAATGGAGAACATGTCATGCTGAAATGAACCTAGCATAAGGAGTTGATACTTGGAGACAAACTTGATATGGTTTAGGTTTCCCTTTACTAGATCCTTGTGGTGTAAACCTGACATGAGTTTACCGTGCGTAGTACGCAAGTGAATGCATCGAAGTAATAAGGACTTGTAAGGCTCGAGTCAAACATGGGGAAACGTTTCTCCAGTAGACTACTACTAACTGTGATCAAATCAACTAAGTCGGTTGTAATTGGTTGAATTAGGTTGAATGAAAGAACAAAAGCAAAAATAAAATAAATGAAAGGTGGAATTAATCAGAGGTGGTGAATTACTTAGGATAGTGGTTTCACCATAGAAAACACTAATAATCGATCTCATACATACTAAAACCTATTATCTCAATCCCTGGATAAGGAGCATGTAGAAAGAATTACCTGGTCTGACAGTGTAATTCACTACCTAATCTGATGCCAATCCCACTTCTGCAATTATTGGTTGATTAATTAGATACTTTATGGTCATTCTTTGGGTTTCTCCTCCCGTATACACTCCTCTTTTCCCAAAGGGCACAGTAGATGGGTAAATCTACACTCTGTGACCCTTAATCTCTCTCCCGAGATGACTAAGCATCTATCAATCCACTCATGGTGATCAAGCACAAGTAGAACATGAAGATTTCATTTATTCATATCGACTAAAAGAGATAAAAATGATATTAATGCATGGAAATCCATCACAAAGTATATCCAGGTTACTTTTGGATCCTAAGAAATAAAATCTTTTAGCCTTGCATAGTTTTCATCGATGAATACATGGGAGGAAAGAAGAAAAATGTGAGAAACATGTAGAAACTAAAGTAACCCCTGAATCTCCGCCCGTCTGGAAGATCCCTCTGTCGTACGAGCGTTTTGATATCTTCTGACTGCGGAATCATCCTCCAAAGGTGCCCAGATCTCCTCGGTCAAAGCCTTCAATCCTCTGTTCTTCTCTTCTCTATTTTTCGATCATCATGCGATGAAAACGACTGCTCCCTTCTACTTTGGCCGTCATCCCCCTAAGTCATAGGATGCACTTAGGGTACAAATTAACATCCACGATTAGATTAGAGATAAATTTGTGGCTAGCCTGATCGGGCAGACTCGGTAGTACCCACAAGGTTAGTCAGTAGTACTGAGTCACTTAGGTTTGGTCATGCGATCCTGATCCCATTGGTACTATCGACTGGACTCGATATCACTGAATTTTGTGGTTTTCGAGCTTCCTCTATGACGTCAACTCAGTAGCACTGAGTTGGAACCTCGGTAGCATTGAGTTTTCTCAATTCATGTCAGGGCTTGATGATGCTAAATCGGTAGCACCGACTTTAGTTGTTAGTGGCACCGACTCTGTGCGAGTTCCCAATAGGTTTCTGATGTCAACTTGGTAGCACCGACTGTTACCAGGTCGGTAGCACCGACTCTGTGGTTCTTCCTTATACCTGAAAACACATGAAATCATCACAGGTAGTTGGAAATGCATAAAATATTACATAAAATAGTTAAAATCATATAATTTGATGCATTTAATAGAAACAAGCCGTCTAAATCATGTCATACATAATAAATCAAATAAATGATTA
The DNA here is from genome assembly GCA_963693085.1 of Alisma plantago-aquatica. NCBI lineage: Eukaryota > Viridiplantae > Streptophyta > Magnoliopsida > Alismatales > Alismataceae > Alisma > Alisma plantago-aquatica. The sequence continues at coordinate 597,542,980 of OY856411.1, forward strand.
ATCTACGCATGAAATCAAGGAAAAATGTGCCTGAAATAATGACTAAAAAGACATGCATCAAAACCCAATATGGGATATGATAATGTACTAAATTTTTTACCGAATATATGTGAAAAAAAACAACTAATCCACTCATCATTAACAAACTAAAAGTTTATACAACATCAGAGACAACAAAAGGGAAGATAAATGCTCATAAGAAACTATGTAGAAATATCATGGAGATAAGAGTTCTACTCCCCTTAGTGTTACAAAAACCTCATGGATGTTACATTTAATCTTAAATGATTTTACCAGCAAATATATAGACTGGTCATCATTTAGGAGCATTGAAAATTTTTGGAAAACAAAATATATCACTCTGAATGCATTGAATGGTGTGCAAAGATATGAAATCATAGTCTACAGTAATATATAGACGCTATATTAATAAGAACAAAACCAATAAATATCAAATACTTTCTTTCTTGAAAAGCGTATTGTAAGTGCATTTCCATTATACCTATAACATTAATATTAGGCCTCAAACCAACTACCCATTCAAGAGTCCATGAGGGACCTCAAGGATAAAACAAAAAGACAATATTATTTCTAGTTCATGAGGGACCTCAAGGTTATAAACACAGATCTAGCCCTATTTCATGTTGTTTGCTTGCTTGATTGTGACAAGTAGGTTCATGTAGCCTCGTGCCTTTTCCTGAGAATGTAGGCATGTGCAACAAGGGTTGTATAATGGACAAATATCATTATGTTTGTAGTTTAGCCCACTTAGTTTGATCGACATAAAAGTACTAATTTTAGGAAACATGTAGATCAAACAAGTATATATAGCCTAGAATCTTTTAGGATTTATACATCCAAATAATTCAACATCACAATAGGGTCAAAGAGGTAAAGCTCAACTTCAAACAAGAGAATTAGTTTTGAGAATTTGATTGGATCTTTGAAAAGAGTCACTCAAAGTGGTCTTGTGATTTAAGTAAGTATGATTTAGTTAAAATATGGCAATATCTACTCATGTGAGTATATTCAAGAAGGTTGATTGTTTCACCTAGTCCAAGTATTATCTCATAGAAACATTGATTTTCTTAACTTAAAATGTGCACACAACTTCATCATCATTGTTTCATATTACACAAAGGTTATACTTGACTTAGGGTGAAACATTTAAAAGATATTACTAATTTTGTATTAGGGTTTCCTTCAATTTTAATAGAAAAATCATAATATTTTATAAGATCTAAAAGCATTGATGACAAAGATCCATTTATAATAGATACCATGTCAGGAAGGTAACACATGTGTATAAGAATGATCAAGGTTTTACTATGTGTAATAAGGAATCATAAGATAGTGACTAAGAGTCACAACATGTTTTTGGACATAATAAATCAAGATTGAGTATAATAAGGTACTTAATATTTCTAGGGAGTAGAAGCATTCATTTCAAGGATATCCACAACATCAACGTGATTTATATCTTGAAACCATTTTTATTAGTTTGCTTCCATTAGTCTGATCAAAATGCTATTCTATATTTGGCAAAAGGGTTTAATTTCTATGTTTTATTGAAGTTTGAGGCATTTTCTAGGATTTTCAATGTGTGAGGGAGATAGAGAGACAAATTTACCAATATATGAGAAATATGAGGTTGTTGGATGATGGTCCACGATGGTCTTTTCTTGATCTATTAGTGTGTAGTGATCTGCTCCACTTACATGTGTCATTAGTGGACTAGTTGTCTCTTGGCCACTAGATCTTTGATCAATGCAGGTCCAACTGAGATCTCTTTGCTCGAGGAAGTTGACCCCACTAGCTCGATAGGAGAGGAAGGGAGGGAGAGAGAGATGTGTGGTACAATATGGCCCATGGATCTCATGTTAAAGGTTGGATCGGGGTCTGTATGGTGTTATAATTTTCATTGAATCGTTGTAATTGCAAGTTCAACTCTATTTTTTAAATATATGACAATGATACCTACACACATATATATATATACACATATACACACAAACACACACACACATTATATATATATATATATATATGTATATATATATATATATATATATATATATATATATATATATATATATATATATATATATATATATATATATATATATATATATATATATATAGTGAAGACAAGAAATGAGATGATGATCATCAGAACGATGATGTGTTTGGATAGGTATATATGTGGACTTTGTCTATTGGAACAAAAGGGTGCCCATGACAAATGTACACTTCTTTTTTTGTTGGGTGGATCCTTGGGTGGTTGAGAGCATTGTTTTCTTAGTGTACTTTGATGTTGTAACTTGTACATGTTGTAAATTAGGTTGATATACATGATGTTTTTGGGGTTGAAAAACTAAAAAAAGTGAGGATATGATATGATACATCATGTCACGTAAGTGACAACACATTTTTTTATGTACATAAAGATGTTCAATATTTTTCTACCACATAGTGTGTTTGGATATCAAAAGAATGTGTATTGAATGTTGCATTGTGGTTATCTACCGGGATACAACTTTTCTTTTGATATAATGCCAAGTTGTTTCTATTAACAATATCGGTTGATAATCAGAGGTGCAACATGTTGTCCCATGGTATACACTAGTCTGAGCATAGAGTGATTATTAGCTTTAGTTAAATCAAAACTACTCTTGTTGTAGGAAATAATTTGGGTAATAAGTACTATTATAGTTACCACACATCAATTTTACTCCATTTCAAACAACAACATTAATTATATCTAATAGTAAATCTTTTAGATAGAAGTAGGGGGTCTATTAACTTCATGCAATTTTTTGATAGACAAACTTAGGTAAAAGTTTGTATTATAAAACTCTATAGAGCTGGCGCGTAGTGTCTCCCTGACGACTGGAGTTTCTCTCGTGGTTTCTCTGCAGGCACGGGTGGGTTACCCTCAAGCTGCTCGACATTGTGTCTCAAGCTTCTGGCGCTTCTTGTGGGTGTGTGATCAAGGGGGGCAGATCCTAATCTCCTTCTCTTTGGTCCCTTCTGCTGCTGCGTTTTGGAACACCTTTAAGGTGTTTGAAGAAATGCTATATAGTGCACTGTAGGTGCTGGATGAGGGGCTTCTATGGTCTATAGGAGTCCCGTGTGGTGTTGGTCTCTGGGGGGGGGTTGATCGTCTCCCTCTCCTTTTCGAGCTTCTGTTGCTATGTGATGAAACACCTTCACAGTGTCTTTGTTCTACAGCTGTCCTTGATGTAGCTGAGAGGCGCAGGGTCTTGATATCTGGTGGTTGTCAATTGATGAAGAGGAGCTGGTCTTCTACCTGGAATTCACATCTTCAGGGAATGATTCAAATGCCAGTGGACGATGGGTAGTGCTCAGTTCAAGGACACTAATTGACGACCTGCTCATAGAAGGTTTTTGCTGCTTCTCCTTTGCACCTCAGTTGTTTCTTTCTACGGTTTGATGGATCTGTTTTGAGGTGTATGCTCTTTCCAGATCCTTGTGATATATGGCTATGAAAGTAGATTCACTCTTTCTAGATCCTAGTAGGGTGGCTAGAGATAGTCGTTGATGAGCTGTGGTTTTTTGTGGGTACGCTGAATGTATGTAATCAGGGCTTGTTACATCTTGCTTCTGGCAGGAGTATTAGGATCTAGTCGGTAGTTTGTTTGCTCTTTTAGCTTTTTTGTTCCTTTTGGGTTCTCTAGGCCCCATGTGTGGGGTTAAGATCTTTAGTTTTTCTGGTTATTTCTTCCTGATGTAATGGGGTACTTAGTGCCCAAAGTTTTGGTAATACAAGCAACACACATTTTAGACCGACCAAAAAAAAGTAGCAAAACAATGCATATTATGGTTACTTTGTGATGAAATACAAGAAATACATCATAGAGATGAGAGCAAGAAATAGTTAGAAATATGTAATAAAGAGTTTTATATTTTTCATTTTGATTTTATTAAAACTTGAAAATATATAGAATAATAAGATGTAATCTAGAGTTCTATATTCTGTTAATTTATTCAAACTTGAAAATATAATGAATAATTGATACTCAATGGATATACCTGACATATGATTGGAAGTATTATGAGAAGTACAATGGTCATTCCTAAAACTAGAAGAGATTAACGAGCTCTAGAATGAGTGTGCTATGTGTGTTCTTAATCATATGATGAATGTCTAGAACATTTATAACTTTTTTTAATTCATACACAATTCAATTTTAGTGTAGTGTATTTAAAATATGTACTCACTAGTGCATGCTACTACATGATACTAATTTGTATGGTTGAATCCTTTTGTGTTTAATTATATATTACATTCAATATAGAGTTTCATACAATTCTATGCAATTCTCAATTTATTTATCATACTTCAATTTTTGTTATAAAAATAATTTAACTCCAATAAACTACTTAATCAATTTCCTTGGACATGACTGGTCAATTTTAAATATTGAAAAAAATCTAGAAAAAAATATGGTTCATGGCCTTTTGTAATAGGTGAAATACTACATCATGCAATGCATGTTGTACATGTGGTATCTGCTATAATGGTTAATGACGTAATTTAATAAGTGTTGTACTACAACATGCATTACCTATTGTATAAAACCATATATTACAACATCACATATTCTATAAAGTACTCTGATTACAACACATGAGCCTAGAAAAGTATAATAGATATTAATATTTTATCAAACCATATATTTCTTCAGAAAACACCTATTGTGTAAAGCTTCTCTAATACTCCTAGTATGCTTAGGAAACTCCAATAAGTATTTATTGTTGTATAAAATCATAAATTACAACAGATATAGTATGTTGTATAGAGAACCCCTATAACAACATGAGTTCCTAGTGAACCTCAACAAGAATTAATTGTTGTATAAAAATCATATATTATGATATGAACAACACTTGTTGTATAAAGCACCCCCTTAAGACCACATGATCTAGTACAATATTTGACACCAGTTGTATAAGGGGATAAATAAACATTATATTTAGTCTTTTTTGTAGTAGTTATTTCTTTCCTAACCAAAATCTGGCATTTATCACAATTAAGGTTGTTAGTTTCTATTTTTGTAGAATGTCAATATTATAATAATTATCAACTAAACTATTAGTTGATTATCAATTGATGTTAACATTGATTGTATTTATATTGGCATGATGCTCATTTTTATCACTCATTCATTGTGTTTATCATTTCTCTCATTTTTCTTTGACTTCTTCATCCCCTCCCATATCATATTGTAAAGAGGGTCTCTTCCTTGGGGAATACTCCTTGTAGCACATATACATGACTCATGCACTCCATGTCATAGGATCATAGCACTCAATGGAAATCCTCTTGCCCACACAGTCATCAACAAAATGGTATGGCAAAGAGGAAACATCATCATATTCTTGAAAAAAACTAGATCCTTTATTTTTTATGCTTCCTCTCTCAATCATTTTGGGAAGAGGTTGTTGCAGCTGTCTGTGTTATCAATATGATTCCTACTCCTATTTTGAGTGGCATATCCCCCTTTTAGAGTGTTTTTGCTCTATCTTCAGATTACTTCTTTCCAAAACTTTTTGGGTCCATAGATTTTGTCCTTCTTCTTGGACACGGGAGACACAAACTATCACCCAAGTTAATCCATCATGTTTTTGTTGTCTATACTCCAAAGAACAAGGGTTATCATTGTTATCACCCATCCATTAGAGGTATGTTTACATCTAAACATGTCTTGTTCATTGAAGACACTCCTTATTTTTCTCCTGAGTCTCATCTTTTTAGTTTCTATCCATGGATGATCTTCATCAAACACCTTCAAAAGACATTCCATTATTGGTTAGTTTGGATGACTTGGTGTGTGAACGGGTACCGGTAAATGGCACACATGAAAGGCAAACAACGAAGAGTTTGAATTTTATATTGGAACCTGATGAGCTGTTCCTATCTATTGAGATCCTCTCTTTCGAGACACCTTTCCATACTAATAATCATGTTGTTGACACCAATCACTCTTGTATATACTTTGGATCCTAGGAACTCTACACGCATTATATGATCCACACAAAGGTATCGATATGACAGTGGCGGTGAGACTTATGATCATATTAGTGTTGAGTGTGAAACTTTTATGACTCCTTTATATGCAAAAAATGAGCCCTATATGTATCAACAAGCAGAAAGTCAACCAACATGGAAACTGACCATGGCTTTTGAGAGGACATGTACATGGGAGGTTATTCCTTTGCCCTCCTCCCCAACAAAATCAATTAGTTTTAAATGGATATGTAAAATCAAGAAGCATCTAGATGGAGGAGTTGACAAATACAAGGCCTATCTTGTTGCTTGAGGATTTTCACAAAAGCATGACATAGATTATGAAGAAAACGTTTCCCCTATTTCTCATATGACTATGATTCACTCTCTTTTAGATATTGCAACTTCTCACAGGTGGTCTCTTTTTTAGATGGATGTGAAGAATACTTCTCTACATGGTGAGCTTGTAGAGGCTATATACATGCAAAATCCACTGGGTTAATAATTCTCTAGGAAATGTTTTTCATCTTCTAAGTGCCATATATCAGATTAAGAAGGCTCCTAGAGCATGATTTCAGTGATTTCATCAATATATGAAAGAAGAAGGTTATATAAAGAGTAATCATGATCACTCAATGTTTGGTAGGACATCGATAGAAGGGTGTGTCATTCTTCTTCTCTACGTTGATGACATGGTCATCAATGGATATGACATTTTTGGTATAACTAATCTACATAAGTTCAAAGTAGCCATTTTCAAATGAAATATCTAGGAGGTCTTTGTTATTTCTTGGGTCTTGAGATTTAAGAAAATCATTCTGGTATTTTGATATCTCAACAAAAATATGCATCTAATATTATTTCAAGAGCAACTATTTCAGATGATAGGGTAGTTAAGACACCATTCAATCTGTAGGGAAAGCTCACTCCTAATGATGAGACACCTCTAGTGAATGGTACTTGATACAGGAAATTGGTTGGACATATCATCTACCTATAAAACACTATACTTGATATTTCTTATGCAATGAACATTGATACTTGGTTCACAATTGCTCCTTGTCAATCTCATTATTCTACCATTTTGTGAAATCTTTGTTATTTCAATGTAACAATACAGAGATCACTTATGATGTGTAGAACTTTATATCTCATCCTTAGATCATATTTAGATGCAGATTGGGCTAGGCTCCCAACCACCATACAATATAAGACAAGCTTCTATTTATTGTTTGGACCATCACTATTCTCTTGACTTTATAGAAAGTAAGATGTCAATGCTAGATCTAGTTGTGAGGTATAGTATAGAGATATTTTTGAAAGAAAACCTGAAATCATCCAATTGATATGTCTTCTTTCGGACATGGATGTTTTTATGAATAATAAAACTCCACTCCTTTATGATAACAAAAGTGCCACTTACATTGCAACAAATATAGTGTTACATGCTAGAACAAAGCACACTGAAGTGGATTGTCACTTCATATAAAAAACGTTGTTGGCTAGTTTCATCTCTTTACCTCATATATCTTTGACATATTAAATTATTAATGTCTTCAAAAAGTCGCTTCTGTCTCCTAGATATGACTCACATTTTCAAATTTAATATGTCTATTCCATCTTGAGCTTGCAGGGGCGTGTTAATTTTCATTTTTGTAGAATGTCAACATTAATTAATTACCAATTAATCTATTTATTCATTATCAACTAATGTTAACATCTATAGTACTTATGTTGATAGACTATTAGTTTCTATCAAACATTCATTGTAATTATTATTTCTCTCCTATCACTTTGACTTCATCACCCCCCCTTAGATGATATTGCTAAGAGAGTCACCTCCCTTATATGAAGGACATATACATAGAAATATACTTTTCTTTTAAGTTTTAAAGGTCAAGTTTTGTCTTATTGCGTCTTGCTAGGACAAATCCCAGATTTGTCAAATAATTATCAAAAGAATCCTCAAAATCTAAAAAATCATCCATAAATATTGCCAAGAATTTCCCAGCCATACTAGAGAAAAAAGACTACCATCATTAGTCATTGAAAGTGTCAGGTGCATTACTAATCCCAAAAGGCATTCTTCTTAAGGCACACATTCCATAAATGCAAGTGAAATTCATTTTTTTCTTTTTCTGATGGGGCTATAGGAAAATGATTATACCATGTATCCACCTAATAAATAATAGAAGGTATAACCAACTAATCTCTTAAGAATTTTGTCTATAAAGGATAGGTCATAAGGATCCTTCCAAGTGGCGTTGATAAAAAAAGTTAGTCTATTCAAAATCCGAAATAGTGACCACCTACTTCAGATTAATTAATTTTAGAAATTGTTACACAATTGTGCCTCTCTTTTTAGGCACCATTGAATTGGTTTAACCCTTCACTATTAGATATAGGAAATATAATGCATGAATTGTACAATTTGATCACCTCATTCTTGATGACATTTGGATCTCGGGATTGATCTATAGTTGTTGTTCAACATATGACTTCTCATACTCAACCATCATAATTTTATGAGTGCAAACTGGATTCTGAAATGCTTTTGATATCATCTCTTGCCCATCTGAATGCTCCTTTGTGTTCCCTTAACACCTGCAAAAGCTTGTCTTTTTAGTCAAGTTCAAGGTAGTCATAAATAGTTATGGAAAGGGTAGAGTCCTCCCCCAAATAAATGTATTTTAAATAAGAAGGGAGTGGTTGATTTAGAGGATTGAATCTTCTAAAGGAAGGCTTGATCGTTGGGGGAAATGGATCCAAAATATTCATTGGTGGAAATTCTCATAACTTTTCCTTGGTCCAAGAATCCTTATACACCTCAATAGTGTGGGAGGTGATGCAATCATACACTCAGTCAATAATGTGGCATGAATTCACATCCGTTGGTTCCAAGATCACTTAGTTAACATTAGATATTATTTGCCTTTTAAATATGTAGAAGGAGAGAAATGAGAAATCTGGCATCAACTTCAATGAGTGCCCTTTCAGTCTTTAGGAATGGACAGACTAGTACCATGTTAGCCTATTCTCAAGTCTCTGTATCAAGAACTACAAAATATAATGGGAGTATATACATGTCCACTTTGACCAACACATCCTCAATAATTACTTTGGGGTACCTAAAAGTTATTACACATTCTAAAAAGACATAGAAACTAGCATGAGTTTGGCTAAACCTAGATTCTTTTAAACAACAAGGGAATTACGTTTATTCTTTCCCTATGATTGAAAATGCACTGTTAGAATTCATATTTCATATTTTATAAGAAACATAAAATTCACCAGGATCTTTTTGTTTGAGGGAGAGGTTACTTTGAATTATGGCACTTATATTGGTATTTCATGTAATGACTTAATTGTAAGCTATTATCTTCTTAAAGTATGTCCTTGAGAAATGTTGCATATATTGGATTTGTTCAAGAGATTAAACACATGGAGTATTTATAATGATTTTCTCAAAGTCTTGGATAAAACCTTAAACTTAACTATCAACTTTATCTTGGCACAATCTCTGTGGTTGGGAGTTTTCTTCATCAATGTCCCTTAAACATGGTATAATATATATGACAAGCATTTTTCCTTGATTCTCCTTTTCCACTTGTAGTACCTCATCACTATATGTCACCGAGAATTTGTATCTTTTAGAGTGGTTGTGTTATTTTCATCTTGCACAAGTTAATGTATTGATGCTCTCTCCACCTCTCTTCCATTCTAGAATAATATTTCTTTGACATGCTCTTTTTGATTGCATAGTGGTTTCTTCCTTCCCCTTCTTCCATTATTCATGGAACCACACAAATGCTTTATTTGGTTCTCTAGTACTTTGATTTTATAGATATATTGATTGTGTCATGATAAAATATGATATGACAAATAATATTATAGATACATGAATGCTCCTTTATATAGGAGATGGTGGATATTACTGTAGAATCTTCTATACCTGAATTGACTCTACATGGTCCTACAAGACTCTAGCCCCTATATAAAATGATATGAGTTCTATGACTGCAAGCTAAACCATGGTGAAATCACATGTCCATATTGAATGACAGACAAAAAATAACACATAGAAAAATTATTCTGACTAAAATATGATATTCTCTGATTTAGCACCACATGTGATCTCCCCCATACTTTACTTTTAAACCTTTTCTTGTGATTTATAAATGCTAGATCTTTTGGAGGGAGTAATAAAACACTAAGTCTTTGATACATATGGAGCTTTGACTAGATTGGAGCTTCTATGTTAGAGTATTCTAGAGGAACATGTGAAGACCATATGAGTCACAAACTCAATTGCTATTGTTTTTGAAGTATTTTCTAAGGTATGCTTAATAGAAATATTAGTTTGTAGTAGATGGTCAACATGCTTGACATGACACAGACAAACATCAACATACTTAACATGGCACAGATGAACAATAACATGCTTGAAGGACAAAAATGAAAACAAACATGCTTGAAGGACATAATAGAATATAAATGTGCTTTTTAGGGCACGAACAAACATTAACATGCTAGAAGGGCATTCACAAGCATCAATGTACAAGACTAGAAATAGAAGAACAAGGAAGAAACACTACTAATTCAACTAACTGTATGATCTTCTGAAAAAGATAGATGCATCAAACTGACACACAACCAAATGTGAATATAGTCCAAGATCATAGAATGCTAGAAGACTAAAGTGTTGCTAAAGTAGAATGACCAAGACATGGTCAATGATGAAAATACATGCCTGCAGTAGAGAGGAAATGACATCCTATTGTTCTAACAAGATGACATATCAATGCTACATAACTCAAAATCTAAATGGTGATGATGGTCATTGGTCTTGAACTGGACAATGAGATGTAGATAACATGTTAAGTACACAAAACTCCATATGTAGACAATTCTCTTCTTCCTCTTTCCTACTTTAAACTCTTAACTCTACATGTGACGATCCACTCGAGAAAACAAGATTAGCTAAAATGGAAGCGAATTATTAGTAGCGGAATTACTGAAAATCATTAAAAATTAAAAATTTTTTGCAATGAGATCCACAAACTATAGAAATCTTTCATAAAGAACCAAAGTAAGTTATTTACATTCTGATTCATCAACACATCTCTGTATCATCTCATCTTGAGAGTCATAACATTGATTTCCCTGTTAAACTGTACATAAGCAGTATACAAAAATCTCAAGGCATCAAGCCAAAAATCTCAGGTCTATATCATACTAACTACTGATTCCTAGGACCTGAGAGTACAGAGATGACACATAGGAATCTCTATATACAGGACTTGACAGACAGTCTCTCCACCTAAAGATCACTGATGTCCTTGTTGTTGTTGTTGTTGCTGCTGTGGCTGTTGTTGCTGCACACCCACTGAAGGGTTTCTTCTTCCTCGACGTCTACCTAAAAAGTTGAATCCCACAGGGGTGAGACAATTGAAAATTGTCCCAGCGAGAGATATAACTCTCCACAAGAGCCATTGTTATTGTAGATAATAGAATAACACTGACTAGTAGAATTATAAATATTCAACAACAGGTAATTCATTGAATAAACTAAGTAGAGTTGTATTCCCTATACATATCATTCCAATTATAACTTGATTAAGCAGCAAGTCATTTAATCGATAAGGAATATGAAGAACATGTATATAATTTATCCAACTAGGACATAACAGACAATGCATCATCAATCATTGATTCTCGTAATTCAACCCTTAGCAAATATGCTACACGGCTGATTACATTTTACAATCATACTTATGCCCTGAGGAGATGAGGTATACCGCTCATACTCCAACTGACCATTACAAAATCAAAATTGGTACCATACATAGGTCAATAGAAGAGCCGAATTCCCATGACCTCATCCTCCTCAGTCAGTGTGAGGAACAACATGTAGGACATCTCGTGTCTCTACCATAATAGCTTTCCAGGGTATGCTGGCAACTTCGCTATTAGAGTTAGAGTGGCATGTTGTACTCTCTTCGTAATCAAGAGATTTCTTGTTTATCTCACATCGATTCGGCATTAACATCATCATCGGGATATTAGTGATACATCTTCCCGACATATACATATAATGAAGGATTGAGAGATTAAATGTTTATCTCACATCAATTCCTCCATTAGGGCGTAAGGATATTCACGCCCATAACCCCCGCATACTCAAAAGTATGCTCTCCAGGAGTTCCCTTAGGAAAACCTGTTTCACCATCACCTAACTACTGACGATGATGGATCTATGGTCAGGGCTCTACATGATATCATTTCACTTGATTAACTAAGTACATTAAAACATTCTTTTAGTCATTAGGCATGTTTTCAAGCATAAAACATAATAAAAATTGCTATAAAGAAAGAGTACTACTTTTATCAAGTTCATTTCACAACTTTATTAACATTGGGATCTCAATCCCTTATCATCTCATCATCATGATTCAAGAATGTGGGTGTTTAAACACTTAGATCATCAAAACACTTGTTACCACTTTAACATGTAACTTAATTCCATCAAGTCATCTGAAAGTGTAAACATGATAATTATAATGCATGTATTTCATATGTCTCTTACAGGCTATCAATCTCTTTTTTTACCTTTCACTAGGTAACATAGCATATCATTGCTTACAAAGATCATAAATTACTTTTAATAAACAAAGCATCATAGCTCATATCTGGCTATGTTCAATATCTCATAAAACCTGCATGATTAGTACAGATGATAAAAGATACATCAATTTCATACCAGCATATTGCAAAACAATTATAACCTCACTATTCAAGGGTTACACCACTATGCCCTTGCTAGGGTTACGGTTTCCCTTTTTAGTTCAATTAGGGTTAATCATCCCCTTAGCTCAATTAGAATTAATGACTCATCATTTCATTATCCAGCCTTAGAGCTTCATGCTATAAAGTATAACACAAAATTAGGGTTCTACATATTCCTTCACCTTATTTGGAATTAAGGTTTACTATTCACATCACATCACCCTAGATTAGGGTTTATAGCCAACAACCCATAATTAGGTTTTACTATTCACATTGCATAACCCTTGATTAGGGTTTAAGTTCAATAATCCACAATTAGGGTTTACTATTCACATTGCATCACCCTTGATTAGGGTTTAAGTTCAATAACCCATAATTAGGGTTTATTATTCACCCCAAGTAGGAGTAATCATCAAAGTACCTTCAATTATGGTTTCTCATGTCATCATTATGAATTAAGATCATATTATCATCATATATTAGGATTTCACCTATCAATGCTCTCAATTAGAGTTATGATTCATTAACCTTCATAATTAGAGTTTCATGATCTCACTATTAAGGATCATACCCTAATTAGACATATATCCATAATGAGAGTCCATTACATGATTAACATTCATGTAGGAAGTCTTCTCTCTCATCTTCTATAAGATGATGTTTACTTTAGCCTTGATTAAGCTAAGTCAACTCCACTTGAAGATGAATTGACATCATGGGTTATGTCATTATCACCATGATCATTAAGGCTTAATTATTCAAAGGGTACTAATCATCTTACCTCATTAGGGTACAATTAATATAATCATCTTTGATTACATCATGTATTAATCAATTAATCAATTTGTCCTTTAACCACTTTAAGTACCCATGCAGTTTTGGTTAGTTATCCACCAAACGGTCTTGACCAAGTCAGACCTCAAACGGTCTTGCTCAAACCATGAAACTGTTTGGTAAAGGTGACCCTTGAAACCGTTTGCTAAAGGTGCCTACTTGAAACCGTATGCCAAAGTTTACCCTCAAGACCGTTTTCTAAAGGTGACCTTCAAGATTGTTTGCTAAATGTGACTTTCAAGATCGTTTGCTAAAGGTGACCTTCAAGATCGTTTGCTAAAGGTGACCTTCCAGATCGTTTGCTAAAGGTGATCTTCAAGATCGTTGGCTAAAGTGAAGTTTTGAAACTGCATGAACTCAACCGGTTTGGGATTGTTTGGTCCCAAACGTTCTTGAGACCGTTTGGTACAAACCTCCTCAAAACCGCATGGACCAAAAAGGGTCTCAACCATGCAAATTGAATTAGGGTTTCCAACGTTGATTCATTCAACCATTGAATCTATGGAACTATTCATCAATTGGACCTAACACCTTACTTCAATTGAGATAATTAGGTCATCCTTCAACTGATTTGACCCTCAATTGACCCTCAATTCTTCATCAATTAGGGTTTGAATCAATTGGATTAGGGTTTGGAATCGATGATCCTTCAACATTAACCAATGTGAGATTAGTTACTTTGAAACCATTGAACCTTCATTCAAATTGAACATGACCTGACCCCAAACGGTCTTGAGGTCATTTGGATGACCTCCAATCGGTCTTGAGACCATTTTCCCATCACATCATCATTAACCAAGTCATTCAATTAGGTCTTGGATCCTAGGATTTGTCACCAAATCAGCAATTGATTATACTTTAACTTAGTATCTTTGGATATTCAATTGCTCAACCATACCTAACCCTAGACCTATAAACGGTCTTGGGTGATCACCAAATGGTCTTGAGACCGTTTGGGTGATGCCCAAATGGTTTTGAAACCGTTTGGGTCAATCAACCCAAGTTTCAAACTCAATCAAATTGGAAATCAACACTTAACCCAATTAGGGTTTTGGTGATTGATGGACCTTCAACTCATGAACCAATTGGAGCTAATCAAACATAATTAGTGGATTATTAACCTAGATAATTATGAGAATAACCCCAAATGGTCAACCCTAGTCAACATCTCCAAATGGTCTTAAACCGTTTGCCCTCATGCGGTTTGGTGAAACCGTTTCCCTTCAAACGGTTTGAAACCGTTTGCTCCCAAACGGTTTGGGAAACTGTTTAGTAAAGCTGACTTGAAACTATTTGGGCAGGAATTCCTCTGGATAAACATCTATGATGATGTCATCATCTTCTTACTTCGTACATCCAAGAACAGTAACCATTTTTCATGGGATTTTCAGTAGGGAATCAAAAGAGTATGAAAAGAAGATAATCAACCATCGATTATTGAAGAGTAGGATGCAATAGCAATGATTAAGGGTTTGAGTTATAAAACCCACCTATAAAACTGATCCTAAGCTCCGAGCTCCATGGCTCTAATGGTGGATGGAGTTCCAGCAATTGTCCAAGGTCCGTCCTTGAGCTTTTAGATGCGCAAGTTGGCTAGGATTGGAAATCGAGTGAAGAAAACCAATAATCAAGCATTGATTTAGGGTTTTCACCATGAATCCGAGGTATAAGATGATCCAAACTTACCAATAGGTTATGTTCGTCCTTCTCCTGCTCATGATCTCTCCCTTGGTCGGCCAAAGCAAAGTGAGAAAAGAAAACTAAGGAAAAGATCCGTATGTGTATTGGAAGAGTTTTATATTAATATCCAACCTTTTAGTGGATATTACTTTTTATTATATTAATATGAGCGGCTTCCACTCAACCAAGATATTTTTGTGCCATAGCAAGGCACAAGATCTTCCAACACTATTGCAAACACATCCTTCAACTTTTGGTTGAGGGGCTCCTTAATTAATTTATTTCTTTTTGCATTAAATTAAATTAAAGTTCCATTTATGCTTAAATCTTGATTATTTTAATGTCAAGATTCTCTCTCCTCCATGATAATTCAAATGAGGCACCCCTATCATTTTATTTTCTCTACTTGATGCCAAGAAACATGAGAGACCCTCTAGAGGTGATATTTGCATATTGAATCCTAGATTTTGGGTAATTTACACATTACACCAAAACTAGGTTTTAATGCACAAGGATTGCTCTACAAGCTTTATCTTGATGCCCAAGCTTGTGGAAACCATACCACTACATCATATTAATTCTTATGATGTCTCAACATCATAGGAACATCTCATCAAGTGCAATTTTCAAGTTAACCCCTAAACTTGGATAATTTTCACTTTAGTCCAAAATTAACAAAACATTGTTCCAACATTATTTAAAAAGGACTGAAATAGAAATATAAGTTTCTCAAAAGCCTTAATTACTTTTAAAAAGATAAGAGAAAGCATATAATCAACTTTATTAGGCAAAACACCTTGGGTTAGAACGTAACCCAGGTTAGGGATGTTATAAATTATCCACCCCTTACAAGGATTTCGTCCCCGAAATCATTAACAAAAACATTTTAAGAGAAAAGAGTAGGGTATTTCCTCCTTATTTCTTCCTCTAGTTCACAGGTGCAAGTGACTATGTGTCCTTGACATCTTTATCCCAAGGTTTTAAGGATGGTTGTGGTCATGCCTCACATGAGAATGATAGTGTTAATATCACGTATATATATATATATATATATATATATATATATATATGATGTGATTGAGGACAATTGTGGTTGTACCTCAGATGTTTAGGTTTTTATAGCTTAGTTTCACTAGTATCATGACCTTTGAAGGGAAAACTAGGTTGTTCACTAGTGTCGTACCCTATAAACAAAGGACGTACTAGGATTTTTGTAGCTGGACTTATATACCGCTGCATCAGACTCATACTGATTGAGGGAGGATGAGATCCGAGGAATTTGACTCAACTACAAATCTTGTATGGCACTGATTTCTTATCATATATGTTGCTATGCTTATCTGATTAGTTTGCATAATCTACCTAATTTGTTGGAATATTTAATATGTTGAAATTGCTTAATCTATTTAACTTGCTCATTTAGCTAAATCTACTCATCCTATTTAATAATGATACATGTTGTAACAACAACCGTTGGTTGAGAGTTATATCTCTCACTCGGGCATGGGTATCACCTCGTGGGTTACCCATATTTTTAGGTGGTTGTCAGTGGCATGTCCAGGATCGTGTTGCTGAGGAAGAGAGGCTTGAAGATCAATAGACAAAGAAGGTTGGATAGCTGCTACTAGTTATAAAAGAGTCCTAGTGTCATCCAAGTACTCACAGGTCCCGAAGAGAATATTTTGTAAAAGATGAATATCCATATGTGGTTTTGGCATGTATATGTGAAATAGAATCTCTTGTATTTAGGTTGTGGCCTTAGCCACTAGATAGATGTATATACTAGATATGGTATGCAATGTAGTACAAGTTGTTGGACCTTGATGTAATATGTTTTTGAACAAAATGGTAATGTGTAAATTGGTTTTAATTTACTTGTTATTCTAGTAATGTGGATGTTTAGTTGTTGATGGCGTGTTATTTTTTAGTAATCTTTTTCATGTGGTGTTGGGTCACAATGAAGTTATATATTATGTCTTCAAATAATAAAAACAACAAGACAAAGCATCGAGTACAATACTTCATTATTACATGGCAATATGTGCAATTAAACATACATACATACATATTAAAGTTGCAAGAAAGATAACAATAATCATATAAGTATTGAAGCTCATACCTAATTTAGAGATACATAACCTAACTTATCATTGACCATTTGGATCACAAGCATCAACATGATTATATGCACATATTAGATTCCTATGTTATCCCTAACTAGTTCCATTTTTGGGTTTTTCCAAGTTGGGTTCAAAGTTTATTATCAGTACTTTTGATGTTCTTATACTAATTTAGGGTGCACCATAAAGGTTTACTTCAAATTCCATTTCATTTCAAGGTTCCATTCATTTTATGTGGGCATTACAATATTTGTCTCACTTATGAACATTTTATGGTAAAAAGATTCATAACAAAGAAACAAGGTCATGATTCATCAAGTCAAGATGTCTATACATAGAAGATACTTTAGATCAACAATATTAGGGCATAAGAAGACCATATTAAGATTACGTTGATGTACCCAAGGTTTAGACATCAGAGACCCATAATTGGGATCAACATTTCTACTAGCACAAAGATATCAAAGTAGTTCACTATCATAAATAGATGATCTATGTGGGACATCCACATTAAAATGGTCATAACGAAGGATGTTTCTTAATTTGGAAGCGAAGGATAAGAGATTAAGACTGTATCGAGATTAATAAAAAAGTAAGCAATCCACAAGTGTGACACTAGGTCATCTCTAATAGACTTAGAGTCGTAAGACCCATCATATAATTAACATGAGGGATGGACTTGGATATTTCAGTAACAAGGCATCATATAATTTCTAATTTGAAAGGTCTAAAAGATTTTGGTACATTATTTAGGTCAAACACATCATTTGGTCCAAGTATAACAACCATTAATATAAAGGGGTCATATTCATGCATAAGAAGTCATATAGACAAATCATAGTAAATTGGGTATTACAGTATGACCTTAGTTTCATATAGAGGCACACATTACTGATTTTTAGGTTGCTTAGGAATTAGATATCATATACATACAATGACAAAAATTAGGATAAAGTTCATTATCACTAGTTAAAATAAGTCACATTAGGGCACATTAGCATCATGAAGCCATCATTACTTCAAAATTACAGAAAAAAATGATTATTAGACCACATGATGGCATAAGTTATTCACTAAAGGGTTATTATATAGTTTGAGGAATAATTATTAAAAAAATATCATGGTCACATGTAAATGAGTTCAATATAACTAAAGTTAGCATCTTTTAGAAAATTTGGAAATAAAAAGTGGAAATGGGGTAAAAGGTAAGATCAACTATGGTCCAAATTCCTTAAGTTTAGACAAAAACATGAAAAGGCCCACAGTGATTCTAGAGGACTTTTACAAGACTAATGTCTTTCCTTTTCAACTTCTTGATCCTTCTATCAAGAATCAACATAGGTCCTTCAACATAGGATATATCATCGTTCAATTCTATTTCCATAGGTTGCAGAACTGATTCTGTGTCAGGATGACATTTCCTTAGCATGGAAATGTGGAACACTGGGTGCAGCTTTTGTAGCTCAGGTGGTAACTCCAGCTTATAAGCTACCTTTCCAACTCGTTCAATGATTGGATAAGGCCCCAAAAACCTAGGAGCTAACTTTCCCTTCCTTCCAAATCTAAGAACTCCCTTCCAAGGTGAGACCTTGAGATACACTCTATCTCCAATATGGAATTCCAAAGGTTTACGATGCTTATCAACGTAAGATTTTTGCCTATCCTGTGTAGTCTTTAACTATTGTTCTATTATTTTAATCTTCTCGGTGGTCTGCTGCATAAGATAAGGACCCAAAAGTTGATATTCACCAGTTTCATACCAACATAGGGGAGATCTACAACATCTACCATACAAGGCTTCATAAGGTGCCATGTCAATACTGTATTGATAGCTATTATTGTAGGCAAACTCTATCAAACTTAGATGCAGATCCCAACTTCCTATAAACTGAAGGACTGTTACGACCCAGCCTCCCGGTAACCCCCAATTAAGGGAGACCGAAAGGACAGAGCCGTTAATTAATAACCCAGATCAAAGGTTCGACAAATAATCATTGACAATTATTAAATTCTACCAACTATAATGAAATATGGAGAAAAATAAAAACTTTTGCATACCTCTTAAATCTGGGATTTCAAAACTTCTATCCACATAGATACTAATCTATCTAATCCTCCTTTGCACTTTAATTCTCATTTAGTATCACATATGACACTTTACTGTTTGTTCTTTTCATTGTACCTAAAACGCCAACAAACAAAACATCGGTCAGCCGAAGCTGGTATGTGGGGGAAACAAGAATCATGCAAATATGGTAACAACGTAATCATTCAATTAATCATTTAACAATCAAGATTACATTTTAAGCCATACTACTCAATCCACACCTATCCACAACTCTGTGTTGTCCCTGTAAGGACTTATATAATACCTCTGTAAAGGTAGAGTCGCATGGAACCACCCAAAGGTAGCCCAATATCTAACTCACTATGACTTGATGGACCTACCCTCTAGGTAGCCATATACTAAGTCATTCCATGACCTGATGGACCTACCCTCTAGGTAGCCATATACTAGGTCAGTCATTAAGACACAGAGGGGACCAGGATCTGAGCTAGTAGGCACATATATTATGTGATAGTCATATTCACATTATATTTTGCATGAACTAAATTCATCCAACAGTTTATTCAAGTCATCGGTGAAAATCTCGAAAAACCTCAAAAATCTATCTCGAGATATTCATAAGCGTAACCACATACCTGGTTTGATGATTTCAGAAGCATTAAGAAAATCCAACCAAGCATGCAATCCAAGTAATTCAACAATCACATAATTCCTGAAAAGAATATGTACTCTATTTATTACACACTTTATCAAGAACCTACTTTATTAACTTGGATTCACTTTCTAGGGTTTCTGTATCCATTTTAGGGTTTCGATTTGCAATTAGGGTTTCCCTTCATCTTTTACCATATTAAACCCTAATTTTATGCCATTACTCATAAACCCTAATTATCTCGTCTATTCTTCAACATTAAGGTTATCTTAACAACATATAACCCTATTTTCATATTACAGGCACATTATTCATCAATTAAGCTTCTTTTTTATTAAAGCTACTATTTTTATACCTTTAATCCATGACAAGATCATTATATGCATTTATCATCAATTCATAGTTCATTACGGTCTAAATCACATATGAACTCGATTTGCTATTAATTCCACCTTTTATTCATGAGAAATCCCTAATTGCTACTTTTAGGGTATTTATCCAGAATTAAGGTCTTTTATATACAAATAACTTAGAACCATCATTAAACAATCATATTTTCACATTTTCACATTAAATATGATTTTATCCTCTTTTACCCTAAATTAGGGTTTCTAAATTATTTAATCATTCTCATATGAGGTAAAACCCTAAATCATGCAATTCTACATCTAGATCAGGTTCAAATCTAACATTATCATTCAACAGGTTATTAACACTGCAATTAACCCATTAAGCATTCTAGATTCAACCTTTAATCACAAATAGGGTTTTTAACTCAACTTTAATGCACTTTTCATCAACTTATAGTACTTTTGAAATTAGGAACGGAATCCATATTTCATATCATTTTTATTGGATTCCTCTCATTTTCCTGATCAAAATTCATATATTACTTGTCCTAATCAGAGTTACAAATATTAAGATATGAATTTTGTATGAATTACCTATTTGAGCCAATGGCGTGTTGCCGCATCATCAATTCCATGCAACACTTGCGATTTGGGAAACATAAGCAAAAGACGACTCTGCCCCCCTCTTAAGTTCCCGGCCTTCATACCCTCCGAGGGTATAATCATCCAATCGACCTCTTCATCTTCTACCTCGTGACAACAGGACTTCTGCCGATCTACTGTGATGACGGGCGCGAGATTGCTCCCCGCCCCACTTGCCCTCGCCTCCTGGACCCTACGCATGACCAAAAGGGACTGTCTCCTCCTCGTCGGAGTTGAAGAGAGCAGACTCTCTGTGGATGGTGGTCATGGGCGACCTGAATCAACCTTTCATGCCCTCCGGCCGTGACAGAGGAAGACGCATCCAAGGATCCATTGAAGACCTTCACCCAGTGCCTTCACGCTCTAATTAGGTACGGTATACCTGCAGTAAACTTTCCGCATCCTTCCCAGGTTGTGGGGTTTCCGAGACTCCCTCGTATGAACTTGCTTCACAGTGAAGATGAAGGTGTAGGATGACGATGTCCTCAGGGGAACTTCTAGTCCCCGCACGATTTGCCACCCCGGGAGGGGTTCTGCTTCTGTTTCACCCACACGAAGACCCTCATGCCTTCATGTATACTTCTAACATGTGAGGGAAAGAGAGAGGATCGACATTAAAGGTCTAGGGTTTGAAGAAGAAGAAGGGGAAGATAATAGGTTGTTTTGGTTTATCTTAAACTTGGCCAAAGGCCCTTCCCCCTTTTATAGGGGAGGGTATCCATGCCCCAAGACACCACTCAAGAGGGAAACAAGTCCCTTCTCTAATAGGAATCACATTCCTTCAAGGAGAAGTGTCCTTCTCTCTCCTCCTAACATCTTTGATATTCATTATTCCATGGACAATTAGAAATACGAAAATCTTCTCCCTTAATCTCTTTAAACTTGCCTTTAATTCATTGGCCACGAATTTCTATTCTCTTTTAATAGAAATTACTTCCTTTTTATCAATTTCACAACATTAATTAATAATGTATCACATTATCCTTTTATTTTGCAATTTTGGTATTATCTCTTTCCTCTTTCTTTATTGGGACTCCTTGAATCCCAAAGCACTCTATTGTTTCGAAATCCTTTTTATTGGACACTCATTATCCTTCTAGATGCATCTAAATGCATTATTTTTCATTATCTTGTTTTATTCTTATTAAAATATTTTACTTTTGAGGATTTCTCTTTATTTCTATTTTATTTTCCTCATTGGTATTCCTTTTATCATTAGGAATCCTTGGGATACGAAATTCCACCAAGGATAACCCCATGTACCTATTTTCACTTATTTTCCACATTTCATCATTGTTTTCAATTTATTTCTTAATTAATCTTTTCTTTTTTTATTGCACTCTTTATGCAACTTTGGACTCCTTGGAACCCAAGGAACCCAAGAGGCACGGAATCCCTATTTGGATTTTCCTTCTAGAAGTTTCCACATTTTTCTTTTCTCAAATATTCAATTATTCATTCACTAATTGAATTTTCTTGTTATTTTGGCCCAATAGCCAATAAAGCCCACAACCCAAACATCAAGGCTTTTGTAAATGAAACCAAATTATATCATTATTTTTTCAAATATCTTTAATATGAGAAATTACATTTCTCACCAAATAAACCCAAAAATTGGGGTTGTAGCATCCTTCCCCTCTTATAGGAATTTTGTCCTCAAAATTCAATCAAACAAAACAAACAATTCAGGATAAGACTTTTCCATGTCCATCAACGACCCCTATGTGGCTTTACCTTACCCATGGCACTTCCAAAGAACCTTTATCATCACATATTCTTTTCTCTAAGTTCTTTCATCCTGGCGTCTATAAACTGCACAGGTGGCTTAGGTCATTTCAGCCTCTCTTGGGGCTCACTAGGTTCATTGTTTAGCTCATGGTTTGGGTACCTCACATAGTGCTCTAAATTGGACATTTGGAACACATCATACCTTTCTTTATCCTGAGGGGTAAGGTTATCCATAACCTTCTCCACCAATCCATCTCAAATGGACCCATGTATCGAGGACTCAGCACTCTTTGCTATAACTTAGAGGGGTCAGATTTTCACATATTCTCCCACAGTGAACTTGTATGCCAGTCTACTTTGCATCTGCTCACGACTCTCATCGTTTCTAGGCTCCTTTCATCCCTTGCACAATCAAATCGACTTCATCTACACACACTGTGGCCCTTTTCTAACCATCACGTGGTCCTTTCACCAACATCACCTTACTAAAGTGGTGACCGACACAACCTCTCTTACAGAGCTTCTTTGAATCCCGATATTGACTATGGTGGTTAACTTCACATCTTGCATAGGTCAAGAACTGTCTCTAGCTATCACCCCGAACGAGCACATATGCTCTCATCAGACCCTTTGGTCTGGATCCTACTAACCATTAGTTAGGGGTGATAAACTTTACTAACATCGAGTTCTTCATGTACCTACTTCCACATTTTAGAAGGAAACCTTTAGGTCAAACTCAAGAACCTTGGAACTTGCGTCATGGTGTAATTGAAACATCTCTCTCATGAGTAGTTCAACCAAATATGTCTCTTGACAGAACTCTTTCTTTCTCATGTCATCTAGGTAAGGTGATCTACCATAACCCATATTGCATTTCGACCTTCCTTGGTCCAGGGGATACTTACAACATCCATAGTGATGAACTCCCTTTCTCTTTCGGGGACTCTTTATCCTTTATATCAATGCACTGGGTTACTGGTGTTCATCCATTATCGTCTGCTTGCATGGCCATATACCACATGCAACTTTATCTTAGGTATCTACAGTACCACTGTCACTTATTATCCTCGTGGTACGGCGTATGGTGATCTTAAAATAGCGATCTCCTGTATGTCCTTGTTCTTTAAGATCAAAACCTCAAAAACCCTAAACCATTCTATCGGGGTTTCGTCACCATCTTTTTCTAAAGAAGTGCATCTGAGGTTCTACCACCATCCTTTCATTGTATCAAAGACTAGACTAGCTAACCAAACAACCCTGAACTTTTCAACATATCTCGTTACATCTGAGTGTTATCCAAACACCTCTCCTTTCCAAACTTAGTGTTAGCCAAACAACCATTTCCAGCCAAACTAGGCAGCTATATCTCAACCACTTCTCATCCTTAGGTATTAGGTAACATTGAAGACATACACTTCTATGTATTTCACTTATCGTCTCACCTCAAACTCTATGTCTTTCTCCATTAAGAACACTTTGTGCTCATCATCTTGGTGATCAACCTTAACTTTGTATGACTCATATCTAAAAAAAACATCGTCATAAGGTGACTACCTCATCCCTCTTAGTGTTTGCAAACCGTCCATGTATCATTCACTTTACCAGGGTATGTTATCATCTTTGTCCTCATACCTCGTAGCAGCATTCCAACTCACATCATCTTTTATCCTTGGTGTATGGCATGTGTAATGTCCTATCTCTCACTCCCATAACAAGAGGAAATAAGCATTTGGCTACAGTCCAAATACAGAATTCTTCCTATTCCAAGAGTAGAGATGGTACATCCCACCTTGCCAGTACACCTTTAAATCTAAGTTGAAACTTGCAACTTATGTCTCTACATCACAATCATCTCGATATTAAGGTCACTTCCATGGAAAACTAGTCTCGAACCTATCTAGTCCAAACACAATCCTTAGTCATCACCTCTAGGTCTATAGGGTGTCGGCACTTTTGGGGTCATCCCTCTTCCCTCATGCATCAGAGAGTGCCCTACTCATCTGCCCTTTGGATCCCATGAGTTCATGAAGGTGATCAATCTCCTAACCCGTGGCCCTCAGACAATGATAGCTGTTACCTCCTGACCCTATGATCTTGTGCAACTAGGGAATTAGGCAACTCCTACTTCCATCGGTCTTACCCCTACCTGACCCTAGGATATACTTAGGATTATATCATAGTACACGTCCAACATAGAACCTTACCCAAGCATTCATCATCTCTCTTTCTGCATTCATGGGTTGACTTTCATCCTTTCATAGGGTCATGGCAACCTGCCTACCTTGGTCAAGCCCCATATCGGTTACCTCCATGGTAACACATCCACATGCACATAAAGATGGTTATCTATGGGTCTATAGGTTCATTCTCATGCCATGTACTCTTCACTTAGCTTCTCAAGATCCTATGAAACCTCCTCACGTTACCTCAAAACCAACCAAACGGGTAAACTCCCTACCAAAGGGTCCCTCTCTCAGGATGGGAGGAAACTACACCTTGATAACAAAGGTCACAAGCGTCCTTAGGGTTTACATTCACATGAGCATGCTTAATCCTAGCAAGATACTAAGGCACAAGATGACACTTACCAAACAATGCTAGGTCACACTTATTCTCATCCTCAACATTAGACCAACTTTGTCCTGAGGGGTTCATCAAACATACCTTAAACTTAAGGGGTTTCCCTTTTCCTCTATACATGAGGAGTACCATGCTCGAAACTATAGCAACTTAATTCTCATCATGAGCATTAGGTATACCACTTCCCTTCTTAGGCCTAGGAACCCTAGGTTCACTTTTATGTATCCAACTGCATGCTCTATCTCTTAACCATGCATCAAGCTTTCAAAAGGCATGAAATGCACTCCCTGTCATCCTTCAACTCGAGCAACACTTAGAGTTAGGTCCTCCTCAAGGACAACCAACAAGGCATAAGGCCCCACAAACTGTCACTAAACCTCTACATGGTTTATGGAACTCTTCTTCTCATCTATTCCATAGGTATAAAGGTATAAGCAGACTCATCATCTCTCTAGGGTTTGGTTCCTCTAAAGACAACCAAGATATCATCAACCTCTAGGAATTATACATGAGGCAACTACTATCATTCACTTAGGTCGCATCATCCTTGACTCCCTACCGCTCCTCATATCCCAGAGTCTAGGATTCCAACCTTCTTGCTTGGTTTCCTTCTCTCTCTCTCTAGAGCTAATCCTACAACCAACCTCTCTATAAGAGGTCCTTTCTTCATGAAGGATCAACCCCATAAGCATGTCCCTACCTGAGTGAAGCCTATGCTTGAACTTATGTTTACTCAAGATTATCCATAACCCCTTATGCTTATCTCATAAGCCACCCCTTATGATTCCTTTTCTAGGGTTTCATCCTACTATCAGTACTACTAATATACTCTGAGTGCAACTATACCCTACTTGCACAAGCCCATAGGGTTCTATAAGTTCTCCTCTAACCTCATCCACAAAAGAGCTATCCTTCGCTATGGCATGCACGACCCTCTCCAGGGTTGGGTCACTAAAGGTACTAGGTCATCTACCCTCTTATGGCATCCCAAAGGCATGACCAACCAAACACTCGGTCAACCATGACATGTAACTCATCATGTCATCTCACTCTCTAACCTTCCCTTAGGGTTAGGTTTAACATTATCCTCAAATGATGTGCTAGGTCTCTACTTCTAATGGAGGTCTCTACCTCAAAGACTAACTCTCTCTACTCATCCTCCTACCAAGGAGGTCTATCCTCAGGTCTCTCCTGAGGGCAATGACAACTCGTGTCATACGACCTAAGCATGTATCTATTCCTTTACGCTTACTCTATTAAGCTTATGTCCATGACATCTTATTTATATGCTTTTTATTAATTTGGTGGAGGATTCCTTAATCCTTATCAACCTTACCCATGCCTCAAGAGGGTGAGGAGAAGAGAGAGGAAACCCTAATCCTTAAGGTCCTTAATAGAATTGGAGTTGAGAAGGGATGAACAAGATGAGAGAGTCCTAAAGGTATCTTATTTCGATTCATACCCTAGCACTTTGGCCAGGCAGTCACACAGATCTGGGAGTCCTCATATTCTGACTAGCGGTGCAGAGGAAAATATTGCCAGCCCCCGGACGTGATCCTTTTCTAGACACCTCAATCTTTCAGATAATCCTCTAATAACACCCTTGGGTTCTACAAAATTTGTAAAATTTAATAATTATTAAAGATTAGTTGAGGAACCTGGCTCTGATACCAATTGTTACGACCCAGCCTCCCAGTAACCCCCAATTAAGGGAGACCAAAAGGACAGAGCCGTTAACCAATAACCCGGATCAAAGGTTCGACAAATAATCATTGACAATTATTAAATTCTACCAACTATACTGAAATATGGAGAAAAATAAAAACTTTTGCATACCTCTTAAAACTGGGATTTCAAAACTTCTATCCACATAGATACTAATCTATCTAATCCTACTTTTCACTTTAATTCTCATTTAGTATCACATATGCCACTTTACTGTTTGTTCTTTTCATTGTACCTAAAACGCCGACAAACAAAACGACGGTTAGCTAAAGCTGGTATGTGGGGGAAATAATAATCATGCAAATATGGTAACAACATAATCATTTAAAAATCAAGATTATGTTTTAAGCCATACTACTCAATCCACACCTATCCACAACTCTGTGTTGTCCCTGTAAGGACTTATATAATACCTCTATAAAGGTAGAGTCGCATGGTACCACCCAAAGGTAGCCCAATATCTAACTCACTATGACTTGATGGACCTACCCTCTAGGTAGCCATATACTAAGTCATTCCACGACCTGATGGACCTACCCTCTAGGTAGCCATATACTAGGTCAGTCATTAAGACATAGAGGGGACCAAGATCTGAGCTAGTAGGCACATATATTATGTGATAGTCATATTCACATTATATTTTGCATGAACTAAATTCATCCAACAGTTTATTCAAGTCATCGGTGAAAATCTCGGAAAACCTCAAAAATCTATCTCGAGATATTCATAAGCGTAACCACATACCTGATTTGATGATTTCAGAAGCATTAAGAAAATCCAACCAAGCATGCAATCCAAGTAATTCAACAATCACATAATTCCTGAAAAGAATATGTACTCTATTTATTACACACTTTATCAAGAACCTACTTTATTAGCTTGGATTCACTTTCTAGGGTTTCTATATCCATTTTAGGGTTTCATTTTGCAATTAGGGTTTCCCTTCATCTTTTACCATATTAAACCCTAATTTTATGCCATTACTCATAAACCCTAATTATCTCGTCTATTCTTCAACATTAAGGTTACTCATAAACCCTAATTTTATGCCATTACTCATAAACCCTAATTAAACCCTATTTCACATTAAATATGATTTTATCCTCTTTTACCCTAAATTAGGGTTTCTAAATTATTTAATCATTCTCATATGAGGTAAAACCCTAAATCATGCAATTCTACATCTAGATCAGATTCAAATCTAACATTATCATTCAATAGGTTATTAACACTGCAATTAACCCATTAAGCATTCTAGATTCAACCTTTAATCACAAATAGGCTTTTTAACTCAACTTTAATGCACTTTTCATAAACTTATAGTACTTTTGCATTTAGGAACAGAATCAATATTTAATATCATTTTTTTTGGATTCCTCTCGTTCTCCTGATCAAAATTCATATATTACTTGTCCTAATCAGAGTTACGAATATTGAGATATGAATTTTGTATGAATTACCTATTTGAGCCAATGGCGTGTTGCCACGTCATCAATTCCATGCAACACTTGCGATTTGGGAAACATAAGCAAAAGATGACTCTGCCCCCCACTTAAGTTCCCGACCTTCATACACTCAGAGGGTATAATTGTCCAATCGACCTCTTCATCTTCTACCTCGCGACAGTAGGACTTCCGCCTATCTGCTGTGACGACGGGCGCGAGATTGCTCCCCGCCCCGCTT
This sequence comes from Alisma plantago-aquatica, assembly GCA_963693085.1. Lineage (NCBI taxonomy): Eukaryota > Viridiplantae > Streptophyta > Magnoliopsida > Alismatales > Alismataceae > Alisma > Alisma plantago-aquatica. The sequence continues at coordinate 597,571,859 of OY856411.1, forward strand.
GCCCTCACTTCCTAGACCCTACGCATGGCCAAAAGGGACTGTCTCCTCCTCGCTGGAGTTGAAGAGAGCGGACGCTCTGCGGCTGGTGGTCAGGGGCGACCTGGATCGACCTTTCATGCCCGCCGACCGTGACAGAGGAAGACGCGTCCAAGCATCCATTGAAGACCTTCACCCAGTGCCTTCACACTCTATTTAGGTACGGGATACCTGCAGTAACCTTTCCGCATCCTTCCCAGGTTCTGGGGTTTTCGAGACTCCCTCATATGAACTTGCTTCACCGTGAAGACGAAGGTGTGGGATGACGGCATCCTCAGGGGAACTTCTAGTCCCCGCACGGTTTGCCACCCCAGGAGGGGTTATGCTTTTGTTTCACCCACTCGAAGACCCTCATGCCTTCATTTATACTTCTAACATGTGAGGGAAAGAGAGAGGATCGACATTCAAGGTCTAGGGTTTGAAGAAGAAGAAGGGGAAGAGAACATGTTGCTTGGGTTTATCTTAAACTCGACCAAAGGCCCTTCCCCCTTTTATAGGGGAGGGTATCCATGCCCCAAGACACCACTCAAGAGGGAAACAAGTCCCTTCTCTAATAGGAATCACATTCCTTCAAGGAGAAGTGTCCTTCTCTCTCCTCCTAACCTCTTTGATATTCATTATTCCATGGACAATTAGAAATAAGAAAATCCTCTCCCTTAATCTCTTTAAACTTGCCTTTAATTCATTGGCCACGAATTTCTATTCTCTTTTAATAGAAATTACTTCCTTTTTATCAATTTCACAACATTCATTAATAATGTATCACATTATCCTTTTATTTTGCAATTTTTGTATTATCTCTTTCCTCTTTCTTCATTAGGACTCCTTGAATCCCAAAGCACTCTATTATTTTCGAAATCCTTTTTATTGGACACTCATTATCCTTCTAGATGCATCTAAATGCATTATTCTTCATTATCTTGTTCTATTCTTATTAAAATATTTTCCTTTTGAGGATTTCTCTATATTTCTCTTTTATTTTCCTCATTGGTATTCCTTTTATCATTAGGAATCCTTGGGATACGAAATTCCACCAAGGATAACCCCATGTACCTCTTTTCACTTATTTTCCACATTTCATCATTGTTTTCAATTTATTTCTTAATTAATATTTTCTTTTCTTATTGCACTCTTTATGCAACTTTGGACTTCTTGGAACCAAAGGAACCCAAGGGGTACGAAATCCCTCTTTGGATTTGCCTTCTAGAGGTTTCCACATTTTTCTTTTCTCAAATATTCAATTATTCATTCACTAATTGAATTTTCTTGTTATTTGGGCCCAATAGCCAATAAAGCCCACAACCCAAACATCAAGGCTATTGTAAATGAAATCCATCAAACCAAATTATATCATTATTTGTTCAAATATCTTTAATATGAGAAATTACATTTCTCACCAAATAAACCCAAAAATTGGGGTTGTAATAAGGACACATGCACTAAGCAAGTCCTCCAAGGTTTTTATAGTCCTTTCTGATTGCTCATCTGTATGAGGATGAAAGGCTATACTAAACCTTAACTGTGTGCCTAAGGCTTTATGAAGTCGCTCCCAAAAATGGCTAGTAAACTGGGGACCTCTGTCGGAAACAATGGTAACTGGGACCCCATGCCGTCGTACTATCTCATCTACATATAACTGTGCCAACTTCTCAGCAGAATAGGTTGTTTTGACATGTAAGAAATGTGTTGTCTTTGTCAACCTATCAAATATTACCCAAATGGAATCATAACCTTTGGCTGTTCTGGGTAAACCAACCACAAAATCCATGGTTACATGATCCCATTTCCACTGTGGTATAGGCAAATGCTACATTGTTCCTACAGGCTTCTGGTGTTTAGCTTTAACTTGCTGGCACATTGGACACTGCATAACGAACTCAGCAACATCCTTCTTCATACCAGGCCACAAATACATATATTTCAAGTTATGATACATCTTGGTGCTTCCTGGATGCATAGCATACATTGAAGAATGAGCTTCTTCCAAGACTAACTTCCTTAAGTTATCAACATCAGGTACTATCATTCTACCATGATAACAGGCTACCTAATCATCTGAATCATGGAAACCATCTCGTTTCTCATTACCATACTCTGATCTAATCTGCTGAACGACAGCATCAACTTGCTGTGCCTCCTTAATATGCTATCTCAGAGTAAGTTTTATGTGCATCTCTGCTAACAACCCAGATAACAATGATACTTTTAATTATACATTGTCTTGCCTTAAAGAGATAAGCATATCCCTCCTAGAGCATACCAAAGAATTCAGATGTGCCTTATCTAGGGCTGGTGTTGCTGATTTTCTACTTAAAGCATCAACAACCACAATGGCCTTCCCTGGATGGTAATCAATTGTACAATCGTAGTCCTTGATTAACTCCATCCAGCGACATTGCCTCATGTTAAGCTCATGCTGAGAGAAGATGTACTTTAGATTCTTATGGTCTGTGAAAATCTAGAATGTTTCTCCATAGAGATAATGTCTCTAGATCTTCAAAGCATGGACTACTATAGCTAATTCTAGATTATGTTTCGGACAATTCTCCTCGTGTTTCTTAATCTGTCGAGAAGCAAAAGAAATCACTTGCTTATCCTACATTAACACACATTCTAGTCCATTCTTAGAGGCATCACCTAAAACTATATACCCTTTCCCTTGCTCAGGTAGCACTAGCACAGGTGCACTTGTCAACCTTTCCTTCAACAACTGGAATGATTGTTGACACTTGTCATTCCAGGCAAAAGGAACATCCTTCCTGGTCAACTTAGTCAAGGGTAAAGGTATAGAAATGAAGTTCTTAATGAACCTCCTGTAATAGCCTGCCAACCCTAAGAAACTGTGAATCTTTGTCGATGTCTTCGGCTATTCCCATTGCAGGACAAATTCTTACTTTGTAGGGTTAACACGTATACCTGAAGCAGATATTACGTGTCCAAGAAAAGAAACTTCTAGTAGCCAGAACTCACACTTTCTAAACTTAGCATATAACTTATGCTCTCTTAGCAAAGTTAGAGCCTGATGAAGATGTTGTTCATGTTGTTGAGCATCTCTACTGTATATCAGGATGTCATCTATGAATACAACTACACACTGATCAAGAAAAGATTGAAAGATTCCATTCATGAGTTCCATAAATGCAGCTGGTGCATTAGTTAGTCCAAACGACATAACTATGAACTCATAGTGACCATACCTTGTCCTAAAGGCAGACTTAGGTATGTCACCCTCCTTAATACGCAGCTGATGATATCCCGACCTTAGATCTATCTTTGAGAAGACAGTTGCACCATGCAACTAATCAAAGAGATCATCAATCCTTAGCAAAGGATACTTATTCTTTATTGTTACTTTATTTAACTATCTATAGTCAATGCATAACCACATCGATCCATCCTTCTTCTTAACAAAGAGGACCAGAGCACCCCAGGGTGAAGTGCTTGCTCGGATGAAACCCTTCTCAAGAAACTCTTGCAGTTGTTTCTTGAGCTCTGCCATCTCAATAAGCGCCATCCTATACGGTGTTTGTGCTATTGGTTGTGTGCCCGAGATTAGATTAATCTCAAAATCAATCTCTCGGGGTGGAGGTACACCTGGAAGTTCTTCAGGAAATACATCTTCAAATTCCCTGACTACAAGAACTTTAGCAGGATTATAACTCTCCATGGTGGTATCTACCACATGGGCCAAGAATGCAAAACATCCTTGCCTCATCAGCGTCTCAGCTACCATAGCTGACACAAGACAGGTTGGAAGAATCTTTCTATCTCCTTGAAAGATCCATGTGTCACTTTCATCTGTGATTACAACTTGCTTGGACTCACAATCCAGGACAACCTTATACCTTTCTAGGGTATCCATACCAAGGATTATATTGAACCCGTCCATCTCAAGTGGTATAAGATCCACTTGAATGCGATGTTTAGAAAAGAAAAGAATGCAGGGAGAACACACCTCCTGCAACACAGCAGACCCCATCAAAGGATTTTCTAACTTCAAACTCTCTACCCTATGACCAACTGTCATATTGTAGTCAAGAATCACTCTTTGAGTAATAAAGGAATGCGTAGCACCCAGATCAATTAAAACAGATACGACGCAGGATGTAGACATATCAGAATAAAACAGTTTCATCTGACCTGTCACAACCCGAGGGTTGATCAATGCATCAGGTGGATTCATCGTATAGAATCTCGCCGTTGCTTGTGGTTTATTCGGTGCTCGATGACTGGGTGCCGATGATCCAGCTTGGGACGCTTATCCTAGTCCTCTAGCGCCACCTAGAAACTATCTCCTTTGAGAACCTTGCCGACTCTGCCTTTGAGGTTGAGTCACACTTGCCTCTCTGGCTCTACAATACTTCATCAGATCCCCCATTTTCCCACATATGAAACAACTTCTGATCCCTGGATGTGGTCTGGATGGTCCTGTAACTGACATAGATGCTGAGCTGCGAGCTCCTTCTGGTGGTAAACTGCATCCTCTACCCCTAATTGACGTCCACTGCATCTGGGTACTGAATCTAGGTGGTGCCATTGGTGCAGAAAACCTCAGTTTCTTGAAACCTTTGGATGAGGATCGTACACCTTCTTGTTCTTGGTCTGTCTCTTTTCCATCACAGACCTCTTTATCCTTCTGACAGACTCTATAAAAGTAGCAAATCTTTCCCTATTTTCCAGAACAGACACAGGGGTGGTCAACTCAGCGTTTAATCCCTTCTCAAAATGCCGAATCCATTCTTCATCGGTGGTTTCCATATGCAGACAGAACCGTAAAAGCTCCATGAACTTAGCCTCGTACTCACTAATGTTCATTGTTCCTTGACTTAACCTCTCAAACTGAGAGATTTTCTCATCCATGAACGTCTTAGGAAAGTATCTGTTGACAAATTCCCGTAAAAAAACTTCCCATTCAATCTCCAAACCTGGCCTTTTCCCCTCCTCTATGATCCACCAGTTACCAGCACTCCCCTTAAGAAGGTACAAAACATGTCTAACCTTCTCGGCTTCTGGGATGTTCAGGATTCTAAAGGCCTTCTCTAACTCAGTTAGCCACATGTCAACATCTGCTGGGTCAGCTGTCCCCGCATATTCTGTGGCTCCAACCTGGCAAAGTCACTCAAACGTCTTGCCGGCTCCCTATCTTTCATCATGGGCAGGTGTCCTAAATGTAGGTATTGGTATCCTATCAGTCATGTGAGTCATGGAAGCTATAAACTGCCCGAACATGGCTTGGAAGGCTGGGTTACCCATGTCAGCTTGATTGAATTGGGGTAGTTTAGGCACATGTTCCTCCCTTCCTTGGTCTCTTGCACCTCCTCCGGGTGCAGCGACACTACTTTCATCAACATGTTCATCATGTGATCCAGACATCTTTAGTTTTCTCTTCTCCTCCTATATGAGCAGTAGACATTATCAGATAGGCTAGAAAACACTAGAACAAACTCAACAACCTTAGTCCTATGTCTCTTTAGACTCAGCGAACCTAGATCTCTGATACCACTAAATTGTGACGATCCACTCGAGAAAACAAGATTAACTAAAACAAAAGCGAATTATTAGCAGCAGAATTACCGAAAATCATTAAAAATTAAAAACTTTTTGCAATGAGATCCACAAATTGTAGAACTCTTTCATAAAGAACCAAAGTAAGTTATTTACATTCTGACTCATCAACACATCTCTGTATCATCTCATCTCGAGAGTCATAACATTGACTGCCCTGTTAAACTATACATAAGCAGTATACAAAAATCTTGAGGCATCAAGCCATAAATCTCAGATCTATATCAAACTAACTACTGATTCCTAGGACCTGAGAGTACAGAGACGACACATAGGACTCTCTATATATAGGACTTGACAGACAGTGTCTCCACCTGAAGATCATTATTGTCCTTGTTGTTGTTGTTGCTGCTGTGGCTGCTGTTGCTTCTCACCCACTGAAGGGTTTCTTCTTCCTCGACGTCTACCTAAAAAGTTAAATCCCACGGGGGTGAGACAATTGAAAATTGTCCCAGTGAGAGATATAACTCTCCGCCAAAACCATTATTATTGCAGATAATAGAATAACACTGAATAGTAGAATTATAAATATTCAATAGTAGGTAATTCATTGAATAAACTAAGTAGAGATGTATTCGCTATACAGATCATTTCAATTATAACTTGATTAAGAAGCAAGTCATTTAATCGATAAGGAATATGAAGAACATGTATATCATTTATCCAACTAGGACATAATAGACAATGTATCATCAATCATTGATTCTCGTAATTCAACCCTAAGCAAATATGCTACACGGCTGATTACATTTTACAATCATACTTATGCCCTGAGGAGATGAGGTATACCGCTCATACTCCAACCGACCATTGTGAAATCAAAATTGGTACCATACATAGGTCAATAGAAGAGTCGGATTCCCATGACCTCATCCTCCTCAGTTAGTGTGAGGAACAACATACAGGACATCTCGTGTCTCTGCCATAATAGCTTTCCAGGGTATGCTGACAACTTCTCTATTAGAGTTACAGTGGCATGTTGTACTCTCTTCGTAATCGAGAGATTTCTTATTTATCTCACATCGATTCGGCATTAACATCATCATCGGGAGATTAGTGATACATCTTCCCGGCATATTCATATAATGAAGGATTGAGAGATTTAATGTTTATCTCACATTAATTTTTCCATTAGGGTGTAAGGATATTCACACCCATAACCCCACATACTCAAAAGTATGCTCTCTAGGAGTTCCCTTAGGAAAACCTATTTCACCATCACCTAACTGCTGACGATGATGGATCTATGGTCAGGGCTCTACATGATATCATTTCACTTGATTAATTAAGTACATTACAACATTCTTTTAGTCATCAGGCATGTTTTCAAGCATAAAACATTATAACAATTGCTATAAAGAAAGAGTACTACTTTTATCAAGTTCATTTCACAGCTTTATTAACATTGGGATCTCAATACCTTATCATCTAATCATCATGATTCAAGAATGTGGGTGTTCAAACACTTAGATCATCAAAACAATTATTACCACCTTAATAGGTAACTTAATGCCATCAAGTCATCTGACAATGTAAACATGATAATTATAATGCAGGTATTTCATATGGCTCTTACAGGATATCAATCTCTTTTGTTACCTTTCAGTAGGCAACATAGCATATCATTGCTTACAAAGGTCATAAAGTACTTTTAATAAATAAAGCATCATATCTCATACCTGGCTATGTTCAATATCTCATAAAACCTGCATGATTAGTACAGATGATAACAGATACATCAATTTCATACCAGCATATTGCAAAACAATTATAACCTCACTATTCAAGGGTTACACCACTATGACCTTTCTAGGGTTAGGGTTTCCCTTTTTAATTCAATTAGGGTTAATCATCCCCTTAGCTCAATTAGAATTAATGACTCATCATTTCATTATCCAGCCTTAGAGCTTCATGCTATAAAGTATAACACAGAATTAGGGTTCTACATATTCCTTCACCTTATTTGGAATTAAGGTTTACTATTCACATCACATCACCCTAGATTAGGGTTTATAGCCAACAACCCATAATTAAGTTTTACTATTCACATTGCATCACCCTTGATTAGGGTTTAAGTTCAATAACCCACAATTAGGGTTTACTATTCACATTGCATCACCCTTGATTAGGGTTTAAGTTCAATAACCCATAATTAGGGTTTACTATTCACCCCAATTAGGAGTAATCATCAAAGTACCTTGAATTAAGGTTTCGCATGTCATCAATATGAATTAAGATCATATTATCATCATGTATTAGGATTTCACCTATCAATGCTCTCAATTAGAGTTATGATTCATTAACCTTCATAATTAGAGTTTCATGATCTCACTATTAAGGATCAAACCCTAATTAGACATCTATCCATAATGAGAGTCCATTACATGATTAACATTCATGTAGGAATTCTTCTCTCTCATATTCTATAAGATGATGTTTACTTCAGCCTTGATTAAGATAAGTCAACTCCACTTGAAGATGAATTGACATCATGGGTTATGTCATTATCACCATGATCATTAAGGCTTAATTATTCAAAGGGTACTAATCACCTTACCTCATTAGGGTACAATTACTATAATCATCTTTGATTATATCATGTATTAATCAATTAATCAATTTGTCCTTTAACCACTGTAAGTACCCATGCAGTTTTGGTTAGTTATCCACCATACGGTCTTGACCAAGTCAGACCTCAAACTGTCTTGCTCAAACCATGAAACTGTTTGGTAAAGGTGACCCTTGAAACCGTTTGCTAAAGGTGCCTACTTGAAACTGTATGCCAAAGTTGACCCTCAAGATCATTTGCTAAAGGTGACCTTCAAGATCATTTTCTAAAGGTGACCTTCAAGATCGTTTGCTAAAGGTGACCTTCAAGATCGTTTGCTAAAGGTGACCTTTAAGATCGTTTGCTAAAGTGAAGTTTTGAAACTGCATGAACTCAACCCGTTTGGGATCATTTGGTCCCAAACGGTCTTGAGACCATTTGGACTCAAATGGTCTTGAGACTGTTTGGTTCAAACCTCCTCAAAACCGCATGGACCAAAAAGGTCTCAACCATGCAAATTGAATTAGGGTTTCCAATGTTGATTCCTTCAACCATTGAATCTATGGAACTATTCATCAATTAGACCTAACACCTTACTTCAATTGAGATAATTAGGTCATCCTTCAACTGATTTGACCCTTAATTTACCCTCAATTGGTCATCAATTAGGGTTTGAATCAATTGGATTAGGGTTTGGAATCGATGATCCTTCAACATTAACCAATGTAAGATTAGTTACTTTGAAACTATTGAACCTTCATTCAAATTGAACATGACCTGACCCCAAATGGTCTTGAGGTCGTTTGGATGACCTCCAAATGGTCCTGAGACCGTTTTCCCATCACATCATCATTAACCAAGTCATTCAATTAGGGCTTGGATCCTAGGATTTGTCACCAAATCAGCAATTGATTATACTTTAACTTAGTATCTTTGGATCTTCAATTGCTCAACCATACCTAACCCTAGACCTATAAACGGTCTTGGGTGATCAAAAAATGGTCTTGAGACCGTTTGGGTGATCCCCAAATGGTTTTGAAACCATTTGGGTCAATCAACCCAAGTTTCAAACTCAATCAAATTAGAAATTAGCACTTAACCCGATTAGGGTTTTGGTGATTAATGGACCTTTAACTCATGAACCAATTGGAGATAATCAAACATAATTAGTGGATTATTAACCTAGATCATTATGAGAAAAACCCCAAACGGTTAACCCTGGTGAACATCACCAAACGGTCTTAAACCGTTTGCCCTCATGCGGTTTGGTGAAACCGTTTCCCTTCAAACAGTTTGAAACCGTTTGCTCCCAAACGGTTTGGGAAACCGTTTAGTAAAGTTGACTTGAAACCATTTGGACAGGGATTCATTTGGATAAACATCTATGATGATGTAATCATCTTCTTCCTTTGTACATCCAAGAACAACAACAATTTTTCATGGGATTTTCAGCAGGGAATCAAAAGAGTATCAAAAGAAAATAATTAACCATCGATTATTGAAGAGAAGGATGCAATAGCAATGATTAAGGGTTTGAGTTATAAAACCCCCCTCTAAAACTGATCCCAAGCTCCAAGCTCTATGGATATAATGGTGGATGGAGTTCCAGAAACTGTCCAAGGTCCGTCCTTGAGCTTTTAGATGCGCGCAAGTTGGCTAGGATTGGAAATCGAGTGAAGAAAACCAATAATCAAGCATTGATTTAGGGTTTTCACCATGAATCTGAGGTAGAAGATGATACAAACTTACCAACATGGTATGGTCATCCTTATCCTTCTCCTGAGATCTCCCTTGGTCGGCCAAAGCAAAGTGAGAAAAGAAAACTAAGGAAAAGATCCTTTTGTGTATTGGAAAAAGGATATACATAAGGGATTTTCAAGGAAAGAGAAAAAAGAATTATTTTCTTTAAATTCTAAAATTATTTCCACCAAAATCCCCTCCATTCCTTGGCCACGAATCCACCTTCATGTTTTTGCAAAACCTCTCCATTATCCAAGAATTAATGGAAAAAGAATTAAGCACCTTAAAGAGTTTTATATTAATATCCAACCTTTTAGTGGATATTACTTTTTATTATATTAATATGAGTGGCTTCCACTCAACCAAGATCTTTTTGTGCCATAGAAAGGCACAAGCTCATAAAACACTATTCCAAACACAGCCTTAAACTTTTGTTTTAGGGGCTCCTTAATTAATTTATTTCTTTTTGCATTAAATTTAATTAAAGTTCCATTTATGCTTAAATCTTGATTATTTTAATGTCAAGATTCTCTCTCAATCATGATAATTCAAATGAGGCTCCACTCTCATTTTATTTGCTCTACATGATGAAAATAAACATGAGAGACCCTATAGAGGTGATATTTGCATATTGAATCCTATGTTTTGGGTAATTTGCACATTACACCAAAACTAGGTTTTAACGCACAAGGATTGCTCTACAAGCTTTATCTTGATGCCCAAGCTTGTAGAAACCATACCACTACATCATATTAATTCTTATGATGTCTCAACATCATAGGAACATCTCATCAAGTGCAATTTTCAAGTTAACCCCTCAACTTGGGTAATTTTCACTTTAGTCCAAAATTAACAAAACAATGTTCCAACATTATTTAAAAAGGACTGAAGTAGAAATATAAGTTCCTCAAAAGCCTTAATTACTTTTCAAAAGATAAGAGCAAGCATCTAATCAACTTTATTAGGCAAAACACCTAGGGTTAGAACATAACCCAGGTCAGGGATGTTACACTACACCTCAACTCTTCTCTTCATTCTCCTCTTCTCATCTCCTCTACTCTTCTACATACACCAATAATGAAGAGATAAAAAAAATGATTAAGGTTGACAAAGACAAAGAAAAACTCTCGTGTGAAATTAAGGGACATGGGGTGGAGAGAAATGGAATGACTGGAGAAGGACTAACTTGATATTGCTGGTAAAGTTGTGTTGGACTACTTAGCGGGATTGAAAGAACTTGACCTCATACTTAAGAAAGCTTGAATTTGTGCATGAAAGGGGTGAATCCTTCCACATTCTATAGATTGGTCTTGTGTCTGAGAGCTAACTATATCACACATGTGAGGATTTCATGATGGTGCTTTAGAATCATTGCCTTGATGAGGAAGCTGTAGTGGATGAATCGATGGCTAGATTTAATGTAGTATGTGATCCAATTACAAGATTTGTAGAAGAAAAGAAATGGATCATTTTGCGACTCAAAAGATGAACAATAGACCTGATAAACTTTTCTTGGGTGCTTTTAACCCATGATACATTGTTTTAGACATATGACATGTCATGTTACCACTATTATTGTTGTTGAAATCGTAAGGATGACATGTCGTGTTGGATAATGACACAATGTGTTGGTTGTCAAAGATGTCAAACAAACTGCCTACAACACACCATGCTGACCAATGCCACGCTGTTTTAACTATATAAAAAGCCTTTTGACATGTCACATAACTGAATTACATGTCACATTGGCAAGGACTCTAATAGAAATGGAGTTACACACTATGTAACCTATCATGAAGGTAGTTTCTAGACTTTTAACTTGTAGATCCAACCAAGACTGATGTATATATGTTTTAGAAAGGCACCCTATCTCCATGTATGAATTTCATAGGTAGAGGTAGATATTCGACATGAACGATCAAGAGATCCTTGGATTTAGACATGGAATAATAGAGATTAATATCACTTGGTTGAGATGACTTCCACCATGGATAAGAAACTGTAGGGTTTCTGACTAGTTATGATGTGGATGAAAACTGGATGATTAAAAATGACTCTTCTTGATGGAGGAGAGACCATAAGATCCTTAGTGTTTGGGAAACATAGATTCATAGGGGATGGATCTGGACTCCATGCTTGGTGAATAGGAAAGAAGGATTCATGGGGGGATGCTAGAAAATGAAGATCATACTTGTCAGATCTGGATCTACAACATAGACATTTGGATCTATGATGTAGAGATATGGTTCTACGATATGGATATCTAGACCATGACTCATATATAATGATGGAGTTGGCCCTTCATATTAAGAGGGTGATCGATATGATGATGGAGATGTCCCTATGGGCAACCAACCATGAGGAAAATCACCTCCCGTAGGTGGGCACTCATTTCTTTGATTCTAGGGTTAGCATCGTTATCTAATACCATGTATGAACATTGATTTTGTGATGATAATATATGATATGATAAACAATTTGATTGATACAAAAAAGACTCACCTCTTTTATATAGGAGGGGTGGACATGACTGTAAAGTCTTCCAGACCTAACTTGACTCTATATGGGCCGACAGACTCTGGCCCATATATGATATGACTATTACTTCTTACAAGTCTTAAGGATGTTAAAAGTCTAATTCAAGAATTTAGCCAAGATATCTTCATGACCAGAAAGATTCCCATGTTGCAGTTGTTTCTCTAAGTGGCGAATGTCATAGGTTGATGGTCCTTGTCCTTCTAGTTGAAATTAATGAGGCTCCTCATCCCACGATCATAAGAATTCAATTTTGGTTTTCAATTTGTTCTTCCCTATGTAGTTCACTTGATATGAACTACCTTAAGGTTGTATGCATGAGATACAATCCATGATTTGATGTGGGCCAAGACAAAAACCACACATCCTTATGCACTACACTTGATTGACATTAATTGTGTTAAGCTACTTGGCAATGTTGTCAATCGTGGTGTTACAGTGTTGTGATGGATGCAACTCTATGGATACCCTTGTATTTTACTATTGCATATCTCATGGGTTGATTCATTGAAGTTGTGTTTGCAATTTCCTTCCCCTCACCTTCTTCATCAAGAAATTCCTTCCAGCAGAACCATCAATTATGGAAGTGTTTTCATGGAAAATCCCACTATAGAGAGTGTTGATATGTGTCCACACATGCAAGTTGTGTTGTAGACATCAAAAAGTATCTACACACCTTTCCCAAGCCTTAGCTAGTGTCTTCCCTTCTTATTGTTCAAATTAAGAAATATTCTTCCATAGCTCACTTTTCTTTGATTGGTGGAAAAAATATGCAAAAAGGTTGTTGGTCGAGAATTCCATGTTCAGGTTGAACCCTAATGTAAAAGTTTCATTCATAGCTTAAACTTCCCTCATAAAATGAAAGGAAAAAGTCACATACCATCATCATTTAATTCACTAATAATAGTGGAATTGATTTCCATGAATTCCACATACAAATTTGGATCTTCATGCGTCAATCTCGAGAACCAATTTTAATTCATCAAAGAGCAATTGTTTCTCTAAATGGTGAATGTCATAGGTTGATAGTCCCCGTCCTTCTAGTTGAAATTAATGAGGCTCCTCCTCCCACTATCATAAGAATTCAATTTTGGTTTTTTTGTTCTTCCCTATGTAGTTCACTTGATATGCACTTCCTTAAGGTTGTATGCATGAGATACAGTCCATGATTTGACATGGGCCAAGACAAAAACCACACATCCTTATGCACTACACTTGATTGACATTAATTGTGTTAAGCTGCTTGGCAATGTTGTCAATCGTGGTGTTAGAGTGTTGTGATGGATGCAACACTATGGATACCCTTGTATTTTACTTTTACATATCTCATGGGTTGATTCATTGAAATTGTTTTTGCAATATCCTTCCCCTCACCTTATTCATCAAGAAATTTCTTCCAGCAGAACCATCACTTATGGAAGTGCTTTCATGGAAAATCCCACTATAGAGAGTGTTGATCTGTGTCCATGCATGCAAGTTGTGTTGTGGACATCTAAAAGTATCTACATACCTTTCCCAAGCCTTGGCTAGTGTCTTCCCTTCTTATTGTTCAAATTAAGATATCTTCTTCAATAGCTCACTTTTTTTTATTGGTGGAAAAAAATATGCAAAAAGGTTGTTGGTAGAGAATTCCATGTTTAGGTTGAACCCTAATGTAAAAGTTTCATTCATAGCTTAGACTTCCCTCTTAAAATGAAAGGAAAAAGTCGCATACCATCATCATTTAATTCACTAATAATAGTGGAATTGATTTCCATGAATTCCACATACAAATTTGGATCTTCATGTGTCAATCTGGAGAACCAATTTTGATTCATCAAAGCGACTGGACTTGGATCTAAGTGAAATTTTTTGGCATCTACATCTTGCCTGAAAATTTCTGAAATTGTACCTCATTAGGATGAGGTGACCTGAAGTTAAGTAAAACCTTGTGAACTACCATTGTTGGAGACATAACAATAGTCAAAGATTGATTCATTTCTTTCTTATTGATCATGGTCACCCACTAGTTGACACTACTTAGGGTAGTTAGGGATATTAGAAAGAGACTATGAAATATACAGGGTATTACCACACATAGTTAGTTAAAAAAAACAAAAGTGATTAGTTCTATATCAATTTAGATCAAATAAAAGAACTAAATTAGCATAAGTAGTTAATCCTATAGAATTTTACTAGTAAGTGTTAACTTGAATTAGATAATGAATTTGGCTCCCCAACAACACAGCCAAAAATTGATTTGAGCAAGTAGTATCATCAACTTTAGTCAAATCAAAGCTATTTTTCATCTCCTATAGTAATTCAAGTGTGACACATATTATAATGTTTGGGTATAATCCATAGAGAGACAAAGAAATCAACATAAACTCAACCCTAATTAACTCTGTAACTCATTTAAAATGAATTTTGTTGATTGATTTAAATCCTTACACTGAGATATATCACAATTATTGTTCAAATGCTTGAAGTTTGATAAGAGGAATTGGTACCTTGATAGCCATTAATTACACATGAACAACTATTAATAATATGATTCACTCTCTTGTCTATATCTCACATGACATTATAAATTGATGAGTTTTGTCTATTAATTACATAGGTAGCTATAATACTTATTTCTCAACAAATAAACCTAGAAAAAAACTTAGGCTCCCTTATATATCTTCGAGGAAATCATAAGATCACAATGATTATCAAACAAGGAGAGTATAGAGTGAATACAATCTACCCACTCTTGTAAAATAGAAGTTTGAGATCTCTTTATTCTTTACTATATTTTTATCTCACCCAAGTTGTGAATTCTAGGATGTAGAAAATAAATACATTTGATTTTTAGAGGAAGTTGTCAATAACTAGAGAGCCAAGGGATAAAAATTGGAATAATAGATCTTGTTTTTCATTACAATGCTAATAGGTTCCATTTTCCTACTAAATACAAGGAAAATTATTCCATAATAGTGGGTGGTCTCTAGGGGCGTATCTAGGGGGGTCCTGGGGATTTAGTCCCCACCCACTCCTCAAAACTAGTTTCAAGTAGTTATTATTAAGTATTAACAAACCTATATATATATTTTTGTGTGTGTGTGTATGTATGTATATATAAATAATAGTGGGTGATGCCCAAGGGCGTACCTAAGGGGGCTATTAGGGCTTTGACCCCCCTCCCCTCAATAATATTTCAAGTAACTATTATTATAGTATTAAATAAACACACACACATAAAGATCCATTCATCATAAGCCGGACAAGGGCTTGGGATGAGTTTCTCACCTCCAGATTTGAAGAGAATTTGGAGATCTTATACCAAAAGCACAAGATGATTAAGGGGGATCATATTTCCTTGGAAAGACCCTACTGTGGTCAGTCAAGAAGAGAGGTGGGATGTGCAGCAAAATCTTCCTACAAGCATTCCCATGTCTCTATATACATTTCTCTTTGATACCTATAAATGTAATCTCGGTTTAGTTGTGGCAATCACTCTAGTCTCACTATTCATTGACGTATGGGGTCTGATACACATATGGTGAACAAACAAAGCAAGGGATGTAGTCTGATCAATAAAAAAGAAGGTCATCAATGGGCTAGGTTGGCACAGGTCATCGAGGGGGTGGGATATATATATATATATATATATATATATATATATATATATATATATATATATATAGAGTCAGGCTAGAATACACTCGAGTGTATCCGGAGCAGAATACACTCAAGTAGTTTTTTATGATGCAATATTTTTTTTGAAAATCTAATCCATTGATCTTCTTAAACATCTTGTGAACAACTCATACACAAAATTTGAGCACATTTGGATATGTATAGCTCATGTTATGAAGACCGCAAAAATTATGCATTTCAAATTAGTTTCGCGCGTTGATTTTGTTGCCCTTGGATGAGTGACTTACACTCATCCAAATGGGTTCAAAATTTGTATGTAGCCTATTTATAGTATGAAGGTGAAGATCAATGGTTTACATTTTGCAAAAAATAGTCTTGATATGCAAACACACTTGAGTGTATTCGTGCGATCCGTACACTCGAGTGTATTCTAGCCTGACTCTCTCTCTCTCTCTCTATATATATATATGTATATGTATGTTTATGTATATGTATATATATGTTTGCATATGTATATCTCTCTCTCTCTCTCTATATATATATATAATGTAGGACAACGATCCAGTGAGAAACATATCTTGGTGAGAGTATGAGAGGCATTTGAATAACTCTCCACATAGATTAATTTTCATAATCCAACTGTATAGATTAAAAGTATACCTTAATATTTACCTTCCTATAAAATTTCATCACCATTCGATTTGTTGATACTTTTCAACGATCTATATTGAATTTTAGGTTCACCATTGGATGTAAAAAGTACATATTGTACATAGGGACATGTAAACAATGTCGGACTGCAATGGGTTTTTTTTTGGTGAGAAGGTAAATGAAATTATGCTTTTTACATCTATAAGGTTGAATTTTAGAAAACAATTATGAATTTGTAGTTATTCAAATGTCTATATATATGGCTAAAATAATAGTGTACTTGAGTACAAATTTCAGACATGTACCTATTTTCAATCATGATGATTTGGAAATGCTCCATTTGGCAATCCAACATTATGGATGTGACATATGACCCTTATATAACACGTGTATTCAAAATCACATCAATCTAACATTCCTAGCTCATGCAATGAATGGAGATGCATATTTTTTATTTAATAGTAACTTGTAGAAATTTTATAAACTATTGAATGATATATAACTATACCTCATGATATAAATGGCATATGGTTGTGATTGTTAAACATGTATAATATAGTTTATATTCATTGTATTTGTATGGTTAAACTTCATTGATGTACTCCACATGTACTGTTTCAATGGCCGATATAAGTAATTTACATATATTCACTGCTACACACTTCCTTAACCCTATCTCTGTATATATATATATATATATATATATATATATATATATATATATATATATATATGTGTGTGTGTGTGTGTGTGTGTGTGTGTGTGTGTGTGTGTGTAGCATAACTGTAGACACATACAGTAGTAGGATAGAGTGGTCAATGGCTTGCTTGCAAATGCCGGTGGTGTGCGTTTAACTCTCTAAGGCAATTTTTTTTTAAATTAGCCTCCATGATATAAAAAAATGCATTTACATATACATTAATTTCAAAAACCTAAATATAAGGCATAGTTTTCTTGAATCGGCTCAAGATCCTTCCTTGTAGTTGTTGGTATGGGTTCGACTCATACTTATACCATTTTTGTTATTTCATCCCCCATGGTATAAATTTTTGGTTCCATCACTGCTACGCCCCAACTTAGGTTTACATAATAAAATTAACATTTTCATGGATTAAATGACGAGAAATAGAAAGAAAGAATAGAATGAAGAAATAAGATACACAAATTGTAATAACAATATCCATTCTAGTAGAGTTGCTTCTAGATATTAGTAGGCTTGGAGAGAGGAAAATATACTTCCAAATGATGTATTTATTATTACTTTTGGCTTATTATCTACTAGTTTTTCCTCATCAATGTCACTAATGTTAGACCAGAACAAATCTGAGATTGCCTTTTAATAATTGACTTTTTCTCTTAATATTTTCCCACTTAAGTTGGGATGCTCATCGTGCAGATGGCCATGGACGTCACACACCTTGTTAGTTATTAATATCAAAATCTTACAAATCTTTTATGACGTCATGCAACTGAATATGCAAGACGTACATGAGATTGCAAAGAGAAGTTACTGGTATGATTGCAAGGCGTGACATTGTCCAGGAACATCACACATGAAGGTCATTATTGAGAGTCTCTAGACTGTGATGGTGCACTCCATGCACAAATGGTGCATACCATGTGTGCATAGGAGTTGATGTTTTTGGCATATCCTATGCTTATGCATTCCATGCGTGAGGTCAAACATTCCATGCTCCTAACTTGGTGAAGCCGGGGAGGCGGTTCAGCTAGTGCATCCAATGTAGTTGATTGTGAGGGCAAGAATTGAACTTTCTTTCATCTGCTGCTAAGGATGACCTTAGTTCTAGATGAACCAAACCTCATATCATCTGCATTAAAACACCTCCATTAGTACAAATGATAGAAAAACACTATCTAAGTTTTAAAGAAATTACTAGCTTGTTGTATATACAAAATATCGAGTTTGAGTCATTAAATCATGAAATTGGGCATACAAAGTAGTATGACTATATTCGTCAGACAGGATGTGTCAGTTGTAGTTTTATGATATGCATTGAAAACATTATATCCCATTGGAATCACACCATACGAAGTGCTTCATGGTTTGTACTATTCACATTGATGTTAAAGACAATTTGTGTATACAATGAGGCAAAGTGTCTTTCTGAATTTTAGGTGTTTTCCTTACTTCTGTTTTGGTACCATCTCTAACTTGACACCAAGTTGGTTCTTAGTGTCTATTTGGTATTTTGTATCTTGAAGTATGCAATAAGCAATATCAAAAAAATTCCAAAATGAAATGAATACAATAGAAAACTAGTACATATATAATTCTTGACAATAAAAACATGAATGTATGAATAAAAATGTTTGTATATTGTATAAAATACACATGTTACTAATTTTTACGAGTCTGCGTCTACCCCATCTTAAACTTGAAATGTATGAGTATATTTTATATTAGTTGTGTAGTGGTTCCTCTATGTGAAATGTTGAGCATACATTCCAATGTTTCTCCTTTACAATAAATATCCCTATTTATTAGGTGCCTTTTTGTGTCTTATCATGGCCTATTATATTGTAATTGTTTATTGGGTGGTTGTATAATATTGTAGGGAAAATTTTAATTAGTAAGAGAAAGACAAAGTTCTAAGTGGAGACAAAGGTTACTTTCTTGTATATGGTTAGAAGAAGAATGAGAGGGTAATGAACTTCAGTTGAAGCGATGGGAATGGAATCAAATCTGCTTGATCACTTAGTTCAATAGAAGGTCTATTTGAACACCTAGCAAATGATGAAAACCCAAATAATATGACTAACTCTAGCAACATCTAGCTAGGTAATTCTAATGACTCAAAACCTCTTCATTATGTCTTGCAATGCTTATGGGCTCAGTGATGTCAAGTGTTGGGACATGGTCCACGGAGAAATTCACGAGTGAAAGCTAGTGTTGCTTTCCTTGCTAAGAATATGGTAAAACATAACATTGTAAAGAAGGTGACTAAAAGAATCTGGTCAATGGATAACTAGCTTACAAATCATAGGACTCACCCAACCACAAAATAATTATTTCTTGGGAGTCTAATTTTCTATAAACTAACTTCAAGTCTGAATTATTAGTCAAGAGGAAGTGTCATATTCTAGGTTCTATACCACCATCTCTCTTTATCTGTAATCATGAATGCTCGATATAAGAATCACCATTTGAGTCTTTGGCTTTCCAGAAAAATGCTTTAAGCAAGCAAGTCATGTAGTTAAATGTCACATTAGATCGTTTGAGCTTGGTAACTTAGGAATTGAGTCAAATGAAGCTAGAGAATGTGAATATATAAGTTAATAGTTTCTTCTCTAGAATAGAAAGAGAAACCAATGCTTCTTTTAATAAAACAATGAGGTGTGTGAACCTTACCTCTATCTATGTCTGATTATTCTTCAAAAAGCTTATCTCACTTTGGAGCTTTTGTAGATGTGACCTTCAAAGCTTTCTTAATGATCCTTCCTTCCATAATCTTTGGAAACCAATCCCCCTACCATAGAATTGACTCTTTGCCATTGAATTTCTATTGCAACTTGACCCACTTGCTTTCTTATCTACCTTCCCCATTGTCCTTATCTTCGATTGACACCTCTTGAAAAAGAAAAGTGGATTCTTACGTCTTAATTGAATTCCAGGAAGGCTACTAGGTAGCAAGTTTTGCTTTCTCCTGTTATCGCCCAAGGTTGGTCAAGAATCATGGTTAGTAGTACAACCTTTTCCATTGGTGATCTCTTCTTATTAAATCTAGGGAACCATTTCAAGAAATGGATACTGTTAGATCATTTCCAAACCAACTTCACTATGATGTGATGAATGAATGGTTCACTAGTTTGTATTTTCTCTTTTGCAATAAGTCAACAACCTACTCCACTCAACCCCTTCTATTTGTACTCCTCCTTCATTGCAATAGCCTTAGTTTCATATTATATATATATATCATTTTGTGTATGATATAATAAATAGAATATAATGGAATTAGCAGTAATGACTGAGGTAGTAGTACATCTATAATGCGTGTACCTCTATTTCCCTAATAGTGAAAATAATTGTCAAACTGATGATCTTCATTCTCTTTTCTAGGGTTCTTCCCAAGGGGAAGCCAATGATCCAAATGACAATGATCTTCTTTTGTGTGAAGAGCATTGCTTTTGGCTAGGGGAATGAGTGGGGGAGGGTCAAACACATGACTTAAGGGAGAAATAGTCGATGTTAGGAATTCCAGCAAAAAAAGGTCTAAACATCAAAGAAAAGGTGCTTGACATGACTTATGGAATATATATCTTTCTTTATTTAATTTTTGTGAGGAATCATTCACCAAACTCCATGACCACACAAACCTCAACAAAAATATTGATTTACGGAAAAGAAAAAATAGTCACCTGCATCGATGTTGCCACTTGGTTGTTTATTTAGACAAAGATAAGTAGTGATTCATTATCTTCAAAGAAAAAGTCACAGGGGATGGGGAACAAAGATTGACTCAATCCACAGTTAAGATGGGATGATTTTGATTCTCATTTTGAATCAACAAAGAAAAAGTGAAAAGTAGCTAGACTAGTTCTTTGTACTCTTTTTTCATCACTCACCCTTCCTTAGCTTGAGAAAAGTCTTTCTTATATTCCTTCCCTATATCTTATCCATGATAAGAATCTTCACAAATATCCTCCCTGGGGCTTCCATGTTTTCTATGGGGGTACAAACATTGATTCCTTCCCTATTCAATTTTGCCTTGATTTTCTTGCCATCTAGGTCCCACTTGAAAATAATCGAATGGTTTCCAATCATTTAGAATCCCACACAATGGATCATACTGTGTAATGGCCCACAAATAGATTTTTCTTTTGGACATTCAGATTTGAGTTTAGAGACTCAATAGGTTGGTCGTTTTCCTGAGACTAGCCTTTGTCCCATATAGAAAAATCTTCTAGTGGAATTGAGGCAAGGAAGAAATAGATTCATATTGTCATGGAGACATGAAGTCTATGGCTTTGTAAGACTGATTGAAGGAGCTGATAGTTTCATCCACCAAGTAGATCTACCAATTTGCAAGAACTGAATTTACACCTACTCCATTCAAGCTTAAAAATTTGAATTTATATATTATAGAATCTGAAGGATGAGAAATAGAGGTTACATGTGAATAAAGAAAAGCAACATCATCTTGAATAGGTTATAGCCATATGACCTTGGATCATAGAATAATTCATTATCCATAGTCTTCCTTGAGAGTAACACTACCATTTTTCATGGATAAGCTTCATAACAAAAGAGAAAGTGTCAATCTCAAAAGGCAAACAAGTGAAATAACTAGTATGAACATCTTTTCTATCAGATAAATCAATATAGCATTTATGGATGCTATTAAACCATGTATGCATTGGAACCAAATTCCATATGGTTTCAAAAGACATACCTTCATGAAGCGGAATCCTTCTAACCCATGGTACATCACCATTGCTGGATTCTATTCTGTCTCTTTCCTTCTGGCAAATCAAAGTCTCAATCTACTTCGCTTAAAATGTCATCTTTATTTTTTTTAAATCACTTTATTAGGCTTTGTTGGCTTGGTATTTCAGGTTAGGGAGGTGGTTTGTGAGAATCTCATCCCTGGAAATAGTTTGCAAGGAAGAACTATAAAAAATGAGTACTAGTCTCTACCAAGTCCACAAACCTAAACATTGAAATAGATCAAGTAGCGTCAAAGTAGACAAAACTAGCTTTGGAAGTCAAAATCATGATGTATTTTTGAGATGAAAGAGTCATCACAAAGGATGTGGATGAAAGAATTCATTGAATGCTCATAGTAGAATATTTCTTCTATAGAACCCACGATGTCCTTCTTTTCCAAAGATATTGGAGATTGAAAAATACACTTCCATCAAAAGTTTAACACAACAATGAATTGTAAGATCTGGAAGTGCACTTGATGTGGATTTGATGCAATTGAAATACTAACAAATATAGGAGGTCACCTTCATGAGAAGATGCTTGATAACTCACGTATATGATATTAAGTGAGGTTAGTTTTTGAAGAATACAACATGTACCGTTCCCTATCAAACTCATTAGAGTTGGAATGTTGGATACCCTCAGAAGATGAAATAGGTTGGTATATCTATTTTCTATTTGAAATTCTTAATTATCTTTTCTATTTGTGTCTCCAAAATGGAAGGGAAACAAATCACTATTTTGGATCGACATTTGAGTCCATTATAGAAACTAACCATGGCTATAGGTCCAGTACGCGATTGTATAGAGGCCTTTCAAAGTAGCCACTACCCTTTTACGTGTCTAGTTATATAGTGCTATAATATCGATGTTAGTTTTGTTGAATATAGGCATTGTAATGTTGAAAATATACTACAAATGTTTTAGAAACTATTTAGTTATAAACAAAGAACTAGACTTGAAGATACAAGTAACAAAATAATAAAATTTCACTTGTAATTGATTTATTCTCACAAATGTTATTAGCATTTTTTTGTTTAATGGTGTATCTTAAAGAGGCTTTCACAACCTTATATGCACTTCAGTTAATATGGACATTGAAGTAAATGAATCGCGACACGTGAAGGTTGTAAATCAAATGTGTCACATTTTGTTTCTATGTAGTTTCACATGCTATGAAATATTCTTAGGTTATATTCAATTCTGGTTGAGAGAAATTACTATAAATCATAATAATTTATCAGTGAATATAACTTGCCATCTCCTTCATGTTGCGTGTTTGAGGATTAAAGTGAAATTCAATTAGAAATATAATTTTGTCTTTATAAACATGGGTAATATGGATCCCACCATCAAGGTACAAACACATTAGAATGAATATCTCAAAGAATTGGGAACCAACCCGTACTATACCTATGAGGCCCCACGAGGATATCCAAACTAACCACACTGATACATACATTGCAGAACATTTGATTATGTAAAACATAAATAGTTTTTTCCATTTTTAGATTTGGCACAAGGAATTAAATTTCTAATCATTTTCATCAGATCATATATATGAAAACCTTAGATGTAAGCATTGTTCTAGATAACAATCTAGTACAACATGAAGTAGAAATTCATTATATTACATTCACATATGTGGCCTAGATCAAGATAATGTACATCACTACATGAACACACACCCTCCAAGAATTACCTAGTACGTAGAAAAACTATATTTATTACCTATAAAATAAAGAGAATTATCGAACTCAAATGGTAAAGGAAAGATCACTACACGTGAGTAACACCTAGGTGGACTGAAGTTGACTTAGTACCTGTAAAATTTGAACCACCACTTATTAACACACCGAGTGAGTGTAGAAAACAAAACTAAAATTTAACTAATCACATTTAAACCAATCAGGATTAACCATGTCTTTAGATTATTCAAACAATTAAAAATATCATGCAGGTAATGGAAGACATAAATCACATAGAATGAGCTTGAAATAACAAATATGGATAACATGTAATTGAAGATGGATAATCAAAACTTATATCTCGGCTTGTAAGAATTTATTATTAGATTTTCCCTAAAATTACTTGATTTGAAGCTGATCAAGTAAAAGTCACCACACCAGGTTCTCATGTAAACAAATCATTGTGTACATCTTGGGGTTAACCTGAAACTATAACATAAGAAGAAAACTCTAGTCTTCCTTATAGTTACCAAACACTGGCTAGGTAAGAGCATATAAGGTCTCTACCTTATAGACCTCATATAAAGAATATGAGATAGGTTTAATGACTTAAATGTCAAAGCTAGGACATTATCTATGAGATACTAGGACATTCTATAAGAATTTAGAATCACACCCCGTATTCCTTATTCCCTAGTATAGATATAGTGGGAAAGTCTCAGTGTTTAGGACTTCTTTATAGACAAGTTAGTTTTATAATTAATATTAAGTATGTTTACTCACTTTAAGGAAAATTAGAAGCAATACAAGACCTATATGCAAATTTTTTGTTCTAACCCTAGAGCATTCCTCAAATTGATTAAGTATGGTATTACTATTAACCTATTTATCAATTTCCATCACATAAATTCAGTTGAACCAATCACAAGTCAAGAATTCAAAAAAGCATGCACAATATTCCATAATCAATTTGAGGCATTCATAATGTATAGATAGTAAGATGTGTAATTTGATTTTAAGACACACATATTACTCATAATAAACAAATTCTAACATTTACTTGATTCAATTGCAAGAATCATAACAAGAATCATCTTTGTGACCAACTAAACAAAATAGTCTTCTAAGTTGTTAGAGTTTCCCAATTTCCATCAATTGGAATTTTATGACTACAATTAAGGATATTGTTTAATGAGAGTTTTTAAATGAACCAATACCATTCACCTCAAATGTGAAACACCTACAATTCATAGCCCATCTATCGATATACTTGAATTAGATTCATGATTCAAGGAAATCAGAATTTTCTTAATCCTATTTGCTCAAGAAGTAAGAAGAAGAAAAAGGAAGGAAGAACAAGAATGAGACAAGAGACTGATTCAAAATCTTTTGATCCAAATCAGTGGAGTGATGATTTTAATACATAGGAGAGATAAAACCAAAGAAATCCTAGAAACGATTGATGATTTATATAGAATTTACAAACCTTAGAAAGAGAAAATAATAGAATTCTAAATTTGAAATTCAAATTCTCAAAACTCTAGCATCTCCTCTTCTCTCAAGAAATCCAATTCCCTAAAGTGAAGGATGAAAATAGGATGTTCTTGGGCCATAATAGTATCCTATATACTCATTAAGGTGCTTGGTCTAATTAATTATAAACATTTTTTTATTTTTGTTTTACTTTTTCAAATAAATTGGTCGTCTGAGTTGTTCCTAGTATGAAACTCGGCTTATGCAAGGTTCTATTATGACCTCAAAATGTTGTAAAGATTCAAAGATTTTGTGTGTTATTCAAAATCAAGTATACTACCAATAGCTAGAATATCAGCTCCATAATTTAACAAAATTAAATACTACATTTATATACTTCAGTCTGTATAGCATTGTTGGTTGAGTTTGTTCTGGGTAACTCGATTGACCAATAGGTCCAAGAAACTCTAAAAAATTCTAAAAGTTTTCAGCAACACTTCTACTTTAGTTTTCCAATACATATCCAAAATTCAGGGTAATATGGGTTACGTAAAAAATAATAAAACTCATTTACTAGAATGTTATACTTAATGCCAAATTTATCATCACATTTTCTATTCATTATTTTATGCGACTAGGTTTTTTAATTTATAACCCTACAAACATAACAATCAACGTCAATAAGCTAACATACAAGATTTAGGATTTCAAGTAATATCCAACCTTATCAAAAGAAAATTAAATCAATAACAAATGACTCTTATGAAGATTTAACTAGGATTTAATGTAATTTAGGAATGGGTTCTTATAAATATCTCCTCCTTTTAGAGTTTCATTCTAAAAGTCTAGAAAAGGTCAGGATGGCATCTCCACATCACATTCTCAAGTTTGCATATTGCTTCTTCAAGTCTATGATGTTTCCATAAGACCTTCACCATATGTATCTCACATCTATATAGTTTTTGGATTTTCCTATTCATAAATGGAATTGAGCTTTCCTAATATGTCATCTGTTAATTGTACATCATATGGGTACAAGATCTTATCATTATTAGGATGGCACTTTCATAGCATGGATACATAGAATAAATCATGTGGCTTCTTTAACTCAAGTGGTAACTCAAGTAAGAAACTTTCCCAAACCAGCATAAAATAGGGTACGTCATATATCTAGGAGCTAGATTTCTCTGGTTTCCAACATTTGAGAACAACTTTCCAAGGAGAGACTTTCAAATAAATCACCTAGTTGAAATTCAAGAGACCTATGTTTGAGGTATGCATAATGCTTATGCCTATTCTGTGTACATTTCAACTATTGGCTTATCATAGAAATCTTCTCAAAAGTTTATTGTACTATCTCAAGTTCCAACAATTTCTCTCACCAATATCACACAAGCACACTGGCAATCTACACTTCCTACTGTGTAGAGCGTCACAAGGTGTCACCCCAAGACTGGATTGATTGCCATTATTATATGCTAATTCTATCAAGATAACATGTGAATCCCAACTTCTAGGGTACTATATAACGCATGTCCTAAGCATGCCTTCTAGAGTTTGTATTGTCCTCTCTGGCTGTCCATTAGTCTAGGAATGGAAAGTATTACTGAACATCAACTAAGTTCCCATAGATTAATGTTGTCTCATAAAATCTAAAAGTAAACGATGGACCTCTATCTGATAACATAGAAAGTATAACTACTTGGATGCATCACATACATAGAATAATGTGCTTTCGAAAGCACAATCCTTCTAAGCTCTACCTGATCTAGGACACATAACCTTCCTTCAAAACATATAAGATATTCATTAGTGAAGTGAAAGCTTTCTCTCTTCCCTTCTTGCATCTCTTTGATTAAAGTCTAAGGATTGGCGCCTATTATATGTTTAATATGTTGCCTCAACGCATATTTTATTTGGAGTTGTGCTATAAGACCACCAAAAGATGCCAAATCCAAATTCACATTCATCTATGTAAGAGACAAATTTATCTACCTTCTAATGAATGTCATGAAATTCATCTCTATACAAGGCATAGAAGATGCTGACTTTCTACTTAGTACATTATTATGATTTAGGGTTTAGGGTAATCAATGGTGCAGTCATAGTCTTTACTTGATTCAAGCTGTCTACATTGTCTCATTATTAGATCTTTCTACGTTAAGATCAATTTTATGATCTATATATATATATATATGTATATATGTATATATATATATATATATATATATATATATATATATATAGAGAGAGAGAGAGAGAGAGAGAGAGAGAGAGAGAGAGTCAGGCTAGAATATACTCGAGTGTACGGATCACACGAATACACTCAAGTGTGTTTGCATATCAAGACTATTTTTTGCAAACTGTAAACTGTTGATCTTCACCGTCATACTATAACTAGGCTACATACAAATTTTGAGCCCATTTGGATGAGTATAAGTCACTCAACCAAGGGCAACAAAATCGACGCGCGAAACTAATTTGAAATGTATAATTTTTGCAGTCTTCATAACATGAGCTATACATATCCAAATGTGCTCAAATTTTGCATATGAGTTGTTCACAAGATGTTTAAGAAGATCAATGGATTAGATTTTCAAAAAAAATATTGCATCATGAAAAACTACTTGAGTGTATTCCGCTCCGGATACACTCGAGTGTATTCTAGCCTGACACACACTCTCTCTCTCTATACACACACACACACACACACACACACACACACACACACACATATATATATATATATATATATATATATATATATATATATATATATATATATATATATATATATACTATAAAAAGAGCAAGTTTGATGCTGCGCCTTCCTTGATTCACTCTTTTCTCTCCTTTTTTAAGGAATTTTGTTCCTAAAAATATTTATTCTCACTCTCCTAATAATTTTTATTATTTTTAATTCTGTATTTCTCTCTCCAACCTACGAAAACGGTTCATTGATTCTCTTCTTTCAAACAACCAACACAAATATCTTTTATCGTAGAGACCTTTTCACGGACGAGTCCTCTCCCCACATATTTTGAACAAATTTTATATTTTACGTGCATGTGCACGTGTGCGTTCACTAGTATATATATATATATATATATATATATATATATATATATATATATATATATATATATATATATATATATATATATATATATATATATATATATATATCATACTAAGCACCACCAAAATCACTCGTCTCCGTCCTCTATCACGTGATAAACATATGATTTCAATTACGTATCCCCGTTCAGTTGGACATTTCACGGTTGCTTTACGTAAAGGAGTCCAAGGGTGATTGAATTCCTATAAAAAAGAGTAAATTTACGGAAAAGGTCCACGTGGGATTGGATTTTCTACCAACATGTTTCTTGTCATTGGATATCCCAATGCATCTCTTATGTCAACCCTAAGGTGGTTGATAGCTGTTGCTGCCCGAGACGGACATGGAGGATACTAGAAAGAGGCAGCTATCGGAGCTACCGCGTGGTTGATCAGAAAGGACTTAGTCCCGGTTGCTACACAGATAAGTACGTCTGTTGGTGTTTAATGTGATCTATGTGTTTAAGATGGGCGGCGGTGAGGATGTCAGCGATTAGCCATATGTTTTCCCTGACGGCGGTGATGTTTTTCTATGACAAGTGAAGAAGGAAGAGGACAAGTACGACGACAGGAAATAGTTGAAAATTGTAAGACATCGTGCATTCCTATTTTGCTCCGACTGGCTGCAGAAAGTTGTCTCGTCCTTTGTTGGACTATCAACGACCGTTTCAATTTCAGAACTGGTCATCTCGATATCGACGTACACATAGTGGTCTACAAATCCATATTCCCATGATAGATATAGTAAGAAAGTATTAGAACAAACGGCGATCTTGTACACGAGCAGTAACAACATCCTCTGAAAAATCAAGCCCTAGTCCAGCCTTTGTTGCAGTCCTTACGTGTAAGGATACAATAACATGATTGAAGCAAACATTCTAGGCCCGACGGGTGATGCTAAGAAGGCTTTCATCAAGGTCATAACTTCCTGTGGTTGTAAATGCAGCTGCATAATCTAGCAATATGATTGATCCATGGACTAAAGTTGTATATTGAGTAGCCAAGCATTCAAACAACTACGACAAGTCAAAGGTTTTCAGGTTCTAATTCACCATCTAGAAGGATAATTGCGGCGTGATTTATCTGTAATCTCATGTTAATGTTACATGGGCTGCCTTGGATAACTCCTTGTCCATTCCAGCCCATTTGGTCACCGCAAAATACGACTTTGAATTTTGAAGATGCCAACTCAAGTATGCCTACATGCAACAAATTTTGGAGGATCTTCCAGGACGCATATGTCCACCGGAATGACTGAGCTTTGTTGTTTCCAGGAGCTTTTTACCCTGACCGCGTTAATATGTCCAGGTTAGCAGAACTACATTGCAGGCTTATTAGATTGATATGCTTTTGTATGTGCGCTGAATTAAAATATGATGGTTGTTGTGTTCTTTTTATTGAATATTCTTTAATTTATTCCTTTACTAGGTGTCACAAAGCCATTTTGAAAGGTATACCGTAGTGTAACTTGACGATATGATTCTATTAATAGGGGTATGCAAATAGATAATGTTATATTAGCTCACATCCTCTATGCCTGGGGTAATGTGTTTGGCACATCCGGACCGTATACTTTATCATGGCCCTACAAGTTAAGGACTTAGATGATGTGGGACAGAGGTGGAGACAGAGAATGAATATAAAAGATTTGGACTCATTGTTATATTCCCGACAAATGTTATGTCCGCAAAGAAAATATCATGAAAATATCATTCCAGAAGGTACACATTTTTTTCAAGCGTCCAACTCTTTCAAAATTATTATGAGATGATATATGTAGTACTGTGTGAGTTAACTTAGTGGGACATGGTTGGCGTTGAGAGTCAATCCGCTTTGTAAATGGGAGTCTTGGCATATCTTTCGTCTTTTCTTCTATAGTCTCAAGCTCTCACCTAATCTTGAGTAGTTTACACTCTTGGTTTGTCTCAATGATGAGGCGACCCATTATGATTAGTGGTCCAATAAAACAAGTATAGGATAAATCTTATAATACCGTTATCCATAATGAGGAATTGTCCTCTATCGTTGTCCTTCCTCTACTATCGAGAAGGAAGGTGGATTTAATGTATGATAGAGAAGAACAATGGTTAGAAATGCAATCAATTTTGATTTTTATGATGGTAGACACTCAATTTTCTTTTACATCTTGTCAGACACACATGAGAACCAAATGACACAAAAAGAATGTGGCTGCAAAAAGATGTTGATTTGTTTTGTAGTTGAAGCAAAACATTGAGTTCTACGCTTGTATTTTTATCTCTTTTTATGAAATATTGTAAATATTCCAATTAAAGTTATAAGAATGTAACTGTTAACATTAATCCCATTAATTATATAATGCAATATTATGGTTGTATGAATGCATCCTAATCATGGTGTCTTCTTTTAATATATTCCTTTACTAGGCGCAACAAGTCTATTTGGAAAGCTTTATTCAATTTTTGGATACACATGAAGATACAATTTGAGGTTACATACTAAATGTATCTTAATACAAGATTTTCGATAAGAACATGCAAATAGACAACAAAATTAAGTCACTTTGACTATTCACATGTGTCGGTTTCCTATTGTAGCATTCGAAGTTATTTAAACTTCCACAATTATTCATTTAGTTTATATGTCAATTTCATTCCACATATTCATATGAGTAAATTCTTATGCCAAGCATATATACCTCTATTGTTGATAGAATTATATTATTTTTCCAATACCATGCAAATAAAGGCATTTTGAGTTGGCTTCCTAAGAAACATGAATATGAATTTAGACAATTTGTGCTTGTTCATTATGTACTTGTTCATGTGATGGCTTTTTCCATCCGAGATGAGATTGAATTGTTGAGTAATAAAAAAGAAAAGAATATGGTATCACAAGTATATTTTTGTTTTTTTCATAATTAACGAAATCTAAAGTAGGTCCAGATTGAAAGACCTTCTTCAAACAATAGACATATATCTTGGAAGTTGACATGTGTCCCCTCTTTCTCTAATGATGATAGTGTGTCCATCATGTTTTAGACTATACTAGGATTCATATGCTAGCAACATACAAGAAAAATTATATCAAACACCATGAAGGTATAATGTGCAAGCTTGCGTGGAATTGTTCATCTCAAGTTCATCCTTCTATAAGATATCTGGGCGCTATATGTTGAGAGGTATATTTCAACCATATGAGTAAACATTGATTTAGAATACACAATTTGTTGAATTGAACTAATTAAGAGAAGATAAAATAGTGTTTATTTACGTAGTTATTGTCCTGACCAATTTTTTAAATGTCATCAATTCAATTATTATGTATGCTCAATGCCCTTTCTTATATGCACATTCCATGCTTCATAAAATATAACTCAATGAAGCTTCAAATGTTGACACATTTATTACACATTTTTCATATATTAAATTGTATTTTGTTGTATATACTTGATAATAGTTATGATACACTAACAATGCCAATAATATGAATTTAGAAGTTTCTAACATAGTCGGTCATTGGCTTCTTATTTTTATTTCTGAAATAGCTTGAAAGCATGATGTGAACAATGGGATTCGACTATCACTTCTATATGTTGGTTGTATTTCCAAAATTGTGAGTATTTATCATCAATCCTATACTTGTGATGTGACCATAACAGTGCTATTTCAAACCACTCACTCTCTTGTAGCATCATACTTTTATAAAATCTGTAGTAGGATACAGGGTCAGGTAACTGTAAATATGTTGCCCGTTTAAGATGTTAAAATGATTTCTTTTGGCGTGGTTTATAGTAGGAAGGTACTTATCAACATTTATAACATTTTATATCAGATCATGTTGTCCAACAATGGCTTCTTGATAACTATAAATAACTAATTAAAGAAATATTACAGTAGGATATCTAAATCCCGCAAGGTTTATTGAGTTCCACCTACATATTTTGACCAAATAGGCACTAAGATTTTATTTTTATCTGACTTGGAATTTGACGTTCTTTTTATTTGATAGGTTAAATGGAGGAAGAAACAAATTTCTAGGCCACACTGAGTGTTATACAACAACCAATTCCCTCCTTGTACAAGGTGAGATTATAGTTAAAATTGTTATTCATTTAGTGATTTCTTTACTTCATTTTAGCACTTCACATCATTTTGTAAAAAGTGAAGCATATTTTCTTATATGGTATTTTTATATGATGGTTTTTTATATATGCCAATGAGGTTAATTTTAATCATCCAACCTTATTGAAATTTAATTTGTGTACAACAAAATCATATTCCATGATGCTAATTATTAAATTACCATTAAGACATAAATATATGTAACATTTCATAATATTAAGAAAATGTATTACATTAGTTCTATTCCATTTCTTTACATAATAGTAGAATAAACTATCATACATGATTAGAGAACAACATTAAGAGAATAATTTACTTCTAGACTGGAATGGAATCTTCAAGTACTAATTATATGTTGAAAGTCATCAAACATTATTTTTTTATTACATTAGAATGATTCCTTCCCATTTGCATAGTGGTAAGATAAAATAACACATGATTGAATAATAACATTTAGCAAAGGTAATATATTTTTGGACAAGAATGTAATCTTCAAGTGCTAATTATATGTTCATGAAGCACTACTTTTTCCATATCATTGTGCAATTGATTTATATTCATGAATAGAAAATGATCATATGCATAATACTAACGACATAAATATTCTTAACACACAAATATTTATCTTTTAGAAATTTAATTAGTTTGCAGAATCAATGAGATTTCTAATTTTAGTGACTTTTGTATATTAAGTTACTACAAATCAATTTTTATCCCTTCAGTTAAATAGTCTTTTCATAACATTCACATTCATGTAAAGGTTCATACACAAAGCAGACTTATGCTAGCTATGTTTTCTTAACAAGTTCTCTATTGTACTAATCTTTTGAGAATTATATAATGTCAACTTGTACACAAGAGAACGTGTGGTTCTTAACAGTCATAGATAATATTATAATAAAACGATAATGATTGAGGTGGCATGTTAAAGATAAAGGTAACCAGAACTACAATGATTTTGTAATGCACGTTATGTGCATTATATGGAATGCCACTGATTTGTAGGTTTATCAAGAAAAGGTGTTATGTCATTGGTCATCCACTAATATTTATCCCAAAATAACAATATCATCTAAAGTATTGAAGGCAAAAATTGTTTTAATTCTTAGTGATACGTGGCCCATTAAACTTGTGATGGTGTAAATTCATCATTGGGCATATTAGCCCAGTTGGAAAGGACCCAAAATTAGGTAAATTGTAAGAAACAAATGAATGATCATATTGAAAAGAAAGCACACTGATTTCTATAGTATATTTAAATATTGTTTGTGGGTTTTTGTGTAATGCTTCACTACATTACATGTGTGGGATATTAGGAGACACAGTATACATTAGATTTAGTTGAAATGTCACATATGACATTTTCCTACTTCATTGACACTTCTAGGGTTCCATTCTTAATTTAAATCCTCAACTAGCTCATACTAAAACTATTTTTTGAAATATAATTGCATCATTTTTGTTAATTATCCACTCACCATCATTGATAATCACCAACAATATTGAGATTTATTTCATTTGAAAATGAAAACAAAGTACAAACAATTATAATGATCCAATTTGTATAGGAATTTATTTTCTTTATATGAATAACATGGTTCTATAATTTAATTTTTTTGCATGTGACTTGTTTGTATCTTTGGATTATTTTACTTATAGATGAAAGTCCCTAACAAGAAAACTGTTGCTATGTTGTAAAATTATTATTTATGGATTCAAATCCTATTAGACATAGATTTTCTAATATATTACTAATTACAAAGTTGAAATAATACACTATATAGAAGAAAAGTTATATTCTATTTTTATTTTAATAATTTTACTTTAAAAGAATATATACATATTGCTTCTTTTGCAATCAATGACAACTATATGGATGAGATATGAATCTTAAGCAAATATCCTTTCTATAAGTATCTATTTTGGCAATCATTTCCACAAACATTTGAAATATGAAATTAAATGGAACTTTACATCATTATTACTAGAAACATTAATGAGTAATAGTTGTATATATGCATTAAACCACATGTGTTTGGTTACAAAAGTGCATAATGTGGTAACTATACTCTTCTTTAAAATGGATATATTGACTTTTAATTTACAAGATTGTTTAAATGGCATTAAGATTAACAAAACATGTTCATGGAAGATATAATATATGTTGTCTCTCTATTGTTATTATTAATCAAAAGGATATCTACTATGTATTTACACAAATAAAAGGTAGCATTTACATGTATAGATATGCGTGATTTAGAACCAATGTAGTTGATAACATCATCAAGGGAAATGTCTGTGACTAGATTCTGTATACTAAGTTCACGAAACTATAACATATGAAGAAGATATAGAACAAAACAATTTCTAATGAGTACTATGTCATTAGACCAAAGAATGATCAAGGGAAAAACTAAAAGAAGAGAAAACATGATTTCCTAATCAAACAAACAAAGGCATTGCACAAGTAATAGAAGCCACTACGGAACGAAACCACCAAAGAAAATTAATGGAAAAAAATGAAACTTGGTTATTTATATATTGTTTTATATTCAATAGTTTCCCAATCATAACATAATTATACATAAAAATTATGTCGTCAATACAAATTATTTACTTATAACATGTAGATGCTATTTTTATTTATTTAGATAGTTATGATTCAGAGTCACGTGCTTTTTGCACGTGCATTTACTAGTATATATATATATATGTATATATATATATATATATATATATATATATATATATATACATATATAGGGTGTTCATTCATTGCCCGCGCGGGTAGTATGGATTTTCACTACCCTGCAGCCAAAAAAGTAACTCTCCTAGCTAACTCTGCTGTAAAAAAAGTAACTATGGTGTCAAAAAAGTAACTCTGCTGGCAAAAAAAGTAACTCTGTACAAATATGCAATCCTGGCAAGTTCCCGGCCCGTGTTGCACCCTACCGCTCTGGCGATTAGGGCTTGCACGACGTGGTCGTATCTCCCCCTTAGATTAGGGTTTGCCCTTGCAGGTTCAAGCGTGCTGTGGCAGTGTTTTGGGTCTTGGCTTCATGGCAGCGGAACTGGTGGATTGATATGCAGGTCTGCGACTGTCGGATGAGGAGGAGGAACCACTCGACGTCAACCCAACATGGAGCGACGAGGGGGAAGAAGATCACACAGAATTGGCCCTAGTAGGGTGGCTGCTTACGGATCGAGCATATAACTTCAAGGCGATGGAGAGAACGTTAATGTAGTCATGGAATCTGAAGGAGACGATCGATTTCAAACAACTCGAAGGCAATGTGTTCGTGATGCAGTTCCTCCATTGGCGGGACAAGCAAAGGGTCCTGGAGGGAGCACCCTGGAACTTTGATGGCCGATTGCTGTTGTTCAAAGAAGTGGACAAAGAGGAGCAACCTGGACGACTTTCCATTAATCAATCTCCGTTCTGGGTGCGATTATATGGACTGCCGCTGGGTTACATGGGGAGAACACGATCCGGGAGGTGGCAGGTTGAGTAGGATCGGTGGTTGCTACTGATAGAGATGTATCCGGTTGGGACTCATCAATTAGAGTCTGAATTCTATTGGATGTCACCCGTCCTTTGAAGAGGTCGCTGAAGATCAGGTTGAAGAGCGGCGTGATCGCGGAGGTCGAAGTCAAATATGAGCGATTAGCGATGTTCTGCTTCAACTATGGGCTTCTGGGTCACATCGACCTAGATTGTCATCAACTGGAGGAGCACGAGGAGGCTAGGCAATGATGGGGTGGCTGGCTGCGACCTTCACCATGGAAACAAAGGAGGCAGGAAGAAAACCGAAGCGCCGAGGGTGCAAAACCTAGAAGAAAACTAATCTTCAGGAAGGGCGGGAGCTCGGGGGAGGGAGAATCACGGACGACGGAGGAGGTGGGGGAGAACAACACTTACGACTGGGGGACAAACCGAAAAGGAACGACAGAGCACACCGACAGGGAGCAGAAGATAATGGGTGATAGAGGAGGAAAAAAGGGGATAAGTGGGGGAAGCTTGGGTGGCGAGAACTAGGAGGAAGATAGTTCCAACGTAGGGGTCGGAGGGATGGCGGGAGAGGGGTGGCGGGGAAGCCGACATGGTGAGGGGGAAGGGGAAGGGACGGTGAGGGAAAGAAGAAAGGAGGACCGGGGATCGGGGGGCAGGGCGGATGATACAGAAGGTGGAGGTACATCGTTGCTGGATGGAGATGCAGGGAGGACGGGCCAGCAGGTGACTGTGGGGGAAAAGCACGAGAAGATGCATGAAAAACGAACTGTTGTCTATACGTCGGCCGAGCTGCGAGGAATAAAGGAATCAATGTGTATTCCGGAAACGCCTGAGGAGGAAATAGATGACAGGGCAGATGATCAGTTTAACAAAGACATGTACGTATACTCAAAGAAACAGTGGCCGACGGAGATAGAAGGCGAGAGGTTGAGGGAGAATACGAAGCAACAAAAATCCAATCTGAAATCGGGCAGAACAGGGCAGTACGAGGAAGGAAATTGGGCAATCACTAGAGCACAAAGAAAGGAAATAGCAGCGGCAAAAATGAAGCATGGACAGAAGGGGAATAAAAGCAAAAAGAAACACTATCCTTGGGTGTACAAGATGAGCAGAGGTGAAAGAATGGGCATTCCAGAAAAGGAGGTGGTATGGGAACAACATACGGGGAAAAGAGGGAGATGCATGGATACATGTGACATGGACCTGGATGAGAAGAATCCACAGATAGGGGAGGAGAAGAGACAGAGACGAGGCCTAGAGGTGACAGCAGAACATGGGATCGACAGGATCCACGTAGGGGACGTTTGGTTTGCAGGTTTTATCTGGATTAGTAAGAATCCCGCAGACAACTAATGCAGGTTTAGAAAATTGCCGATTCTCAAAAATACTGTAAAATGAAAAATTATGCTTGTTTTCATTTTCGTATTCTGACTGACTGAAAAGCTGGAAGACTGAAGCAGCCATGGTCAAAAGTTAAGAAACTACACGGGAGTGGCAATTTTTCACCCATAATAGCGGGGGCTTCATATCCTAACATCAGCGAGAATACCGGCACGTCAACAGCATGAGCGTTGGGTCCCGCCACGTTGGCAGTGTGAGAGTAGGCAAGGACGGTTGCATCAGAGGCCAACAAGCTGGAGGATGGCGTCCGGCAGATTTGAAAAGGAATTGCGAATGCAGCAACTTCTACGTACCCCCATTATGCAGGATTTGCATACTTTTACATCTCCAGATAACCAAACTTAATATTTTCACAGATGGATCATAAAATACAATCCAATCCAGTTATATCCAATAAAACAAACATGCCCGTAGCGGAGATTGGCGGAGTCCAATCCCACGAAGGGCAATAAAAATCTTCAGCTGGAACTGCCGGGGGTTGGGCGACCCTGACAGGTGTAGAGCTCTCCGGTCATGGATATGTAGAGAACGTCCAAGCATAGTCTTCGTTATGGAGACTATGATAGCTGAGAGGAGACTAGAGGAAGTCAAAAGAAGTTGTGGTTTCATTGACGGGATGTGCATCTCTAGCGAGGGAAGGGTGGGTGGTTTAGGTTTTTGGTGGAAGGACATGAACGTTGAAATCCAAAATTATTCACAAAGGCATGTAACAACTATTATAAGGGAGGAAGACAATGATAAAACTTGGAGAGCGGTGGGGCTCTATGGGTGGGCGGATCAAGCAAGCAAGGTGAAGACTTGGGAGTTGATGAGGAAGATAAAAGGTGAGTCTGAGATTCCTGTCATTTTCTTTGGCGATTTCAATGAGATAATTTCAAACTCTGAGAAGCAAGGCGGGCCTCCTAAAGATGAGAGATTCATACAGAATTTTCGTGATGTCATTGATGATTGCGAGCTAGTGGATGTGGGGTTTGAGGGCAACATCTTTACGTGGAAAAGAGGTTTGACGGAGAAAACCTTGGTCCAAGAACGTCTAGATAGATTCTTACCTGATCTTGAATGGAGGAATTTGTTTAGCTTCTGCAAGGTGTATCATCTTCCTATTCATGAATCGGACCACACACCCATATTTCTGAAGGCAGATAACAGACGCACCCAGTCAAAGAGGAGGAAAAGACAGTTCATGTATGAGCAGATGTGGGTTGGAGAAAAGGGCTATGATGACACTATCAAGGAAGCATGGAAGGCTGCAGAAGGTGGGGTCCTTAAAACAAAGCTGCAACGGTGCAAAGAAAATCTGCATGAATGGGCAACGAAGAAGTTTGGGGAATGGAAGAGGAAGATAAAGGAGCTGGAAAATGAGCTGAAAGGGCTGCAATCTCTACACCCGATCCAAACCAATCTTGATAAGGCGGAGGAAAAATCAAAGGAGCTCCAATACTGGTTACAAAAGAATGAGGAATATTCGGCGGCTCGGGCCCGGGTGAAGGAACTGCGAGAGGGTGACAGGAACACTATTTTTTTCCACCAAAAAGCAACGAACAGGAAAAGGCGAAATCACAGTTCTGGGCTAGAGGATGAGCATGGGGTGATGCATAAAGAGGAGGGGGAGATAAAAGCAATCATTCTGAGTTACTTTGAAAAACTTTTCCAAACGTGTTCTCCTACGGGTTTTGAAGAGGCAACAAGAGGGCTGCGGCAACTTGTTACGGATTCCCAAAGAGAGGAGTTGGAAAGGGATATCGAGGATGAGGAAGTCTGGACAGCGGTAAAACATATGCATCCTAGTAAAGCACCGGGACCTGATGGTTTAAAGGCAATGTTCTATCAACAACATTGGGCGACGGTAGGGAAAGATGTGGCAAGTTACATCAAAGGTTGGTGGAAAGGAGAAAGAAGTATAGGGGAGTTCAATGAAACGCTGGTTGTGCTTATTCCAAAGACCGAACAGCCCAGATCCATGGGGGAGTTTATACCCATTAGCCTATGCAATGTGATCTATAAAATTGCATCAAAAGTGATGACAAACCGCCTGAAATCAATTATGGATGGTATCATTTCTGAAAATCAAAGCGCCTTTGTCCCGGGGAGACTGATAACTGATAACACCCTCATTTCTTATGAAGTGTTCCATTACATGAAGAGAGATAAGAGACAGAAAAAGGGTAGCTTGGCACTGAAGCTTGACATGTCCAAAGCATATGATAGAGTTGAGTGGGATTTCCTTGATGAGGTGATGAAGAAGATCAGGCTTGGGAGTCACTGGAGGAAAAAAGTTAGAGACTGCATATCATCCGTCCAGCACGCATTTGCCGTAAATGGAGACATGAACCAAAGCACAACGCCATCACGTGGACTACGCCAGGGTGACCCTCTTTCCCCTTTTCTTTTCATCTTATGTGCTGAAGCTTTTTCTACGTCACTTTCCACTGCTACCCGCAATTCCCAACTACACGGGATCCGCCCGTGTAGGGGAGCGCCGTCCATCTCACACCTTTTTTTCGCAGATGATAGTATTCTTTTTGCTAGAGCCACCAATGCAGAGTGCCTGAAGATAGCTGAAATTATCAGCCAATTTGAACAGGCATCGGGTCAGAAGATCAATCTATCTAAGACAGAGGTGGTTTTTAGTAAGGGAGTTCCGGCGGAAAGGAGGAATGAGATGAAGGGGCTGCTGGGTGTCAAAGAGGTGGACAGGCACGCTAGTTACTTAGGCCTACCAACAGCCATGGGCAGGTCCAAGAAGCAGGTGTTCAGTTTCATCAAAGAAAGGATATGGCGGGAGCTTCAGGGATGGGCGGAAAAACTACTGTCAAAAGCGGGGAGAGAGGTCCTGATTAAAGCAGTGGCGCAGGCCATACCCACGTACATTATGAGCATTTTTCAGTTGCCAGCAGGAACTATAGACGGGATTCTGAGAATGATAGCTAGATTCTGGTCGGGTGCGAAGGATAAGGAGAGGAAAATAGCATGGATGAGTTGGGAGCGAATGTGCAAGATGAAGCGTCAGGGAGGGCTTGGTTTTAGGGACTTTCAAACCTTCAACCAGGCTCTTTTGGCACGACAGCTATGGAGAATGATCACTCATCCAGAGGCGTTAGCAACCAGAGTTCTAAAGGCCAAATACTTCCCAAGAACGTCTATTTGGGAGGCTAGGAGAGGGCATGCACCGAGCTACACATGGAGGAGCCTTTGGGGAGCAAAGGCACTGCTAAAGGAAGGTACGCAATGGCGAGTGGGAGAGGGGATAGAGGTGAGCATATGGCAGGATATATGGCTGTCGGGACAGACGGAAATGCTAGAAAATTACAAACAAGAAAATGGCCCTGCTTATGAAGTGGTCTGAGAGCTTATGACGGAGGAGGGGCACGGTTGGGATGGTGACCGAGTCCGGGAGTGTTTTCCGGATGACATAGCCAGGAGAGTATGTTCTATACAGCTGAGCTTGAGGAAGCCCAAGGATACATGGATGTGGTGGCCTGCAAAGAACGGTGAATTCTCGGTGCGATCTGCGTATTGGCTGGGCTTGCTAGGGATAGAGGAAGCAAGACGGTACCGGAGCCGACAAGATAACATGTTGTGGAAGAGGATATGGCATACAGGATGGTGTCCAAAGATTGCACATTTCTTATGGAGGATTTGCACGGGATGCTTAGCGACGCGAGGCCGGCTGTTTGATAGACACTGCATTGACGATGGTACCTGCAAGCTATGTGGTTCGGAAAAGGAAACCATTACCCACATGCTCTTCCGCTGCCCGAGTGCAACTGAAATATGGGAACAAACACCACGGGAGACTCAAGAGCTGATGGAGGAGTACAGGGACGTGGAGGTAGGTGTAATGATGGATGCCATGCTAGATAGACCTTCCACGAGGGAGATGGAAATTGTGGTGGCTGCTATGTGGGCTGCATGGCGGGTGAGGTGCAAGAGAACTTTCCAGGACAATGGGATGCAATGTGGCTACATATACCGAGAGGCTCTATCGGTGGTGAAGGCGGGACGTGCAGCAAACAACAAGCAAAGGGCAGTAGACGAAGCAGCTCGGACGACTACAAACCCAACGGAAGACAATGTGCAAGTGGGCAGCCAACTGAGGGAAACAACGGCAGAGGCGTGCGCGGGACCGTCGGGGCACGGGCAACAGAACCAGCGAAGGGACGGGAGTGAAGCTGAAGAACAGCAGTGTGTGGAGGCGAGGAATGATGGAGCGGACAGTAGAAGAAGGTGCAGCTGGGTGAAACCGGCAAGAGGAAGGATAAAGCTTAATACTGATGGATCGGTAGGGGAGGACGAGAAGGCTGGTGTCAGGGTGGTGGCTAGAAACGACGTGTGCGGGCTGCTGGGAGTGCTGGGAAAGAAGGTAGAGTGGGGGAATGACATCGCCACCATTGAAGCGCTGGCTGTTCGTGAAGCACGGGTGTGGGCGAGGGAGCAAGCCTTCGATCAAGTGGAAATAGAAACAGACTCCATGGATGTAGTCTATGCATGCAACAACAAAAAGAAACGGCGGGATTACTTGGGTCTTTTGGCTGAGGACATTGGCTCGATCAGTAGGATGTTTTCTTTCTGCAGGTTATGTTATGTCAGTCGTAAGGGTAATAGGGTCGCCCATGAGGTGGCCAATTTAGCTCGTAGAGGTCTAGCTGATAGTTTCTCTTTTTATCAGTCTTTTCCTTCAAGTCTTTTATCCATTGTAAACCTTGATTTATGTCTTTAGTAGTTTTTTGCGGGGAGCCCCAATCATAGGGCTTCCTGCCCTCCCTCAAAAAAAAAAAATAACTCTGTACAAAATATACAACAGATATATATAAGGACGGGTTTTTTGATTTTGGAGGGGCAAATGATATTATTTTTGACTCAAATTTTTTGGAGAGCTAGACAAAATAGTCCTCTACAATTTTGAAAAAAAATTGAAAAAAAAAGTGATCGGAAGGGAGGGCGGGTAGCTACCCACGCGGGCAATAAAGATGGGCCCATATATATATATATATATATATATATATATATATATGTATATGTATATGTATGTATGTGTGTGTGTTTCATTTCCGTTGTACAAAATAAAAATATTATCCCATGGAAGGTGTAAACAATCGTAATTCATTTTTTATAGGTAAATTCTACTTCAGCTCGCCCCAAAGCGATATCGATACATATCTCATATATTTTATGTCAAGCATTTTTCGTTTATATCTTTGCAACCATCCTCATTCAATTTCACTGTGTTATATATAAACAATTCAAAACATCATGTATATGCCATTCAATTTTCGGTTTCATCAATTTAGGCTAATTGGCTAAAGTCACTGGGTTGGTTATAAATACAAATAACTCATGAAATTTCCTAGTTTATATTAGAGCACATATAAGTAGCAAAGGTGAAGTCTAAACGTCCTTCATCCAATGATCTTGTCTCACACAACATTTTACTCCAGAATGCACATTATAAGTCATTTCAATGTACTAACGGTTGACCGACAACAAATGAATACAAAAGTAGTTAAACCCCTATTAATCACAACATAATTAGGACCCTCCCTACTAAAGTTTTAGGACGCATAATTTTGATGCGTATATATACACATTGATCGTGTTTCATTTAGTGTAGCTTTAGATGTATTAGTTATGTCTACTTACATGTTCAGTTTGTATAATTAAATCATGTACTAAGAGTTTTCTCTCCACACTAATTATCTCTAGTATATATTTAGATTCATACTCTTTTGTTTTAATACATATATTTTCATTTCAAAAATATGTTAGAAAAATATCTTCTCAAAAACATGGATAACAAACTGGACTGTCAATCTTTTTTGAATGACGAAATCAATAGATCTAAAAACTGTGTACTATGATGTACATACGATTGCAACCAATTTAAAATTATCTGGCTACCACAACAAAGAATATTAGTAATTAGTTATAGTATATGTTGCACTTAACAACTGGTT
Organism: Alisma plantago-aquatica; assembly: GCA_963693085.1. Lineage (NCBI taxonomy): Eukaryota > Viridiplantae > Streptophyta > Magnoliopsida > Alismatales > Alismataceae > Alisma > Alisma plantago-aquatica. The sequence continues at coordinate 597,615,248 of OY856411.1, forward strand.
CAATTGATAAAGTCTACTATGCGTACCTAGATTGTAACCTGTTGGGGCACCCAAGGAGGGTGTTATAACAACAAGTAAAAATCTACATCACGGTTGAGCAATGAAGCTGGACCTCTTCTCCTCACAATATTAAGAAGAATTGTACTTTTTTAGCTATAAATATGTTGACACGTTAAAAATTTAAACAATTGCATGTGACATATAATGTTGTAGTGTGCGAGAGTCATAGTTTAATCACCCATGCGACCGAAGTTGCTACAGTTTCATGTAATGTACCACTTTTCATGTTTCAGATGAAATATTATTTTGGGTTCAAGAAAAGAGAACAAAATGTTGTCATACAAATCACACACGTATTAATATATCTGCAATCCGCGGACATCATGATCTTTTCTTAATATTTAATATAGATAATTATCCGCTTTTTGAGTTAAGATTTTAAAAAAATCATAGCAATCAGAGCACAAATTTCAACCAAGAAAAAAAATATTTCAATTAATTTCATTACCGAAATAGACTATTTTTTGACTTATTCCCCAAAACACACAAGTTTAAGTGATATGAGAAGGGTATATATCATAAGAAAAATAGTCTTCTATGTCATGCTTACGCATCACTCGGAGGCCTTCGAAGAGATAATTTGTTTTTTTAATTCTCTATGCTAGGATGCCATGTAATATCTAAATTTGGATAATTATTGGATCCAAACAAAAATTAAACATAACTATTAATATAATTATTTATATATATGACATAAAACTATTATAATTAAAGATATTCTAAATGTGTGACTCACTTGTATAGTTGTTTTAAGTATATATTTCGATTGAAAAATATGAATAATCTATATTAGAGACTGAATATATATTTTTCAAAATTCATATATTAAATATATGATTAAATTATTAGAAGGAAATATATGGATCTAAAGAATATATGATAGTTATATATATATATATATATTTGTGAGTGTGAATGCATATTTATATATGTAAATAGCTATCTATGTATACAAATATATTTCGTAGATACTTATAGATGTGTATATACATATTGTGTATAGCTATATTTTCAGAACTAATTAAAGATTGGGATGTTGGTAATGAAAAATTTGTTTCTTTTTAATAGAATGACTGAGAAATGAAAAATCATAATATCTTCAATTTAATGTTATATATATATATATATATATATATATATATATATATATATATATATATATATATATATATATATATATATATATAGAGTCAGGCTAGAATACACTCGAGTGTATCCGGAGCGGAATACACTCTAGTTTTTCATGATGCAATATTTTTTTTGAAAATCTAATTCGTTGATCTTATTAAACATCTCATGAACAACTCATACGCAAAACTTGAGCACATTTGGATATGTATAGCTCATGTTATGAAGACCGCAAAAATTATACATTTCAAATTAGTTTCGCGCGTCGATTTTGTTGCCCTTGGATGAGTGACTTACACTCATCCAAATAGGCTCAAAATTTGTATGTAGCCTAGTTATAGTATGACAGTAAAGATCAACGGTTTACATTTTGCAAAAAATAGTCTTGATATGCAAACACACTTGAGTGTATTCGTGCGATCCGTACACTCGAGTGTATTCTAGCCTGACTCTCTCTCTCTATATATATATATATATATAATTTATACTAAAGTTTGACCGAATACATAAATATTATGTGTTATTTACATTCATAAATTGTACAATAACAATAGTGAAAGTACACAAATTGTGAAATATGTATTATAAGTATATTGTTTAAATGGTACGTATAGCTAAAATATGTTATGTTTCTATACTATACCATTAAATTAATTTTTGAACAAATAGAATTTTTTTTTCTCGTATTCTACACTACAATTTGGATAATTACAAAAATCATATTCAAACATCATTTTGGACCAAAATACTGTGGCTCATATTTAAATATATGCTTTAAAGATAACTCTTACATGATATATAATCAACTATCATTAAGGTATATTAGTAAATGCCAATTATGAATACTTGCTATATTTTCAATTAATAGCTATCTATATGACACACATATATAATAATATATATTGACATTCAATGTATATTGTATGTTTGTAACCATATATTTATCAAAATTTAAATGGTATCCAATAAGATTAAATTTCGCTATTAGATGGTATCGCAATATAGAATAAAATGAAATATAGAATAAGATCTTGCGGCAACTCGCCCCCTTACGTGGCTGCAGGACATTGAAGAAACAATTTTATATGGCATCTTTAGCATAATTCTTTCGCGTGACACTATGACATCCCTCAACGTACAAGAATAATTTAAGAAAGAGAACGATCAACAATTTACTCGGGCGGGCATGCTACATTGATAGTAGTCCATGGATCAAACAAGACACATCGGTTTAAACTTAGTTGTCTGTACTCAACACGTCGTGAAACAAAACATCAACACAAGTGCATTTTCAGAGAAGGGGCCTAGCTCCCACTACAAACTTTATTCCTGGAAGTCACTTACTATTGTTGCAGTGGTATAGGTGGTTGCAGCAAACACTAGAAAGTTCCACATGGAGAATAGATGACATAAATGGGATGAAGGTGGCCAGAGATAAAAGAGAACAAGAATATGGGGTGAGTGAGTGAGAAATAGACATTTTTAGATAAGGAAGTAACTGAGAATAGCTGTGAATACCTAAGCACAGTCTATAATGGGAATTAACCCTAATAAAAAGGGAAAAAGCAAATGGAGAATAAGGAAAAACAAAGGAAGAACACCCCTAAACATCCATCCAATAACAATTAAGAAAAAGAAAGTAGACCAAAAAAGTAGACATTTATCATCAAAACAATGATCATTAGATAATCTCATTCAAAATGAAGATGTTTGACGACAAAGCTCTAAAAATGAGTCAGTAACAACCCTTTGACTTATTATCAAGTAGCATACTGATGGATCTAGAACTTACACCAAAAGATTACTCTTCCAATGGAAGTCCTAATATGCACCAAAAACCCTAGGGAGTTGATATCCTCTCTAGGTTTACCTACAACTGGTGCTAGATAAATGCTCCAACCCCACAAGAGTGTGGAAGCCTTATCATAGTACATATTTAGGATCGAACCCAAAGGACAACGTTAAGAATCTGAGTGTCTTTTTCTTGTTTCGTATCAATCTAAATTAATTATCTGAAACCAGAATTTTGATTTGAGTTATTTAACCTAAAACATGCAAAAGTAAAGGCGAGAATAAAAACTAGTTTAAGGATTAAAATCCAAGATTTAGCAAATGATGATGGATCACTGGGGTGATGCGGGTATTCACCACCACTACACATGTATTGTACCTGTACCAATCATAGCAAGACTTGTAAGCAAAATACATGGATGTTATACAATACTGATGTCTTATAGGACAAGAGTAATGCACACATCCTTCACGGGTTGAGTAACCCTCATCCGGTACATATCTACGTGTCAATAAAGATATGTAGTCTCTGAAGAGAGAAACTTACTCAACCTCGTGAAACATGTATGTGAAAACTAACAAGCGAGCCATAATTACCAAATTAATTAGTATCTTTATAGACTATCCCTCTTTCGAGGATATAGCTATGAGAAATGTGGGAGTGTTGCAACGTCAGCCATTCCTGAACGAATGGTCAAGCACTTTGCACCACTCTCTCCTCAGAGTGTGTTCCTCGACCTGTCAAGGTTGCACTTTTGTACGTCAACTAATTCCATTTCATAGTACAAAAGCACAACGATGGAGGTGAGTTTTCTCCACTCCTTAGAAAGCATTCCTAGATACCGAAATGGATGCGCGGTAGATACACACACCCAAAACCAACACTAAATCAGCATTCGAGTCTCAAGAGGGGTCATAGACAAACCACAACGAAAGACAATAGATGCATATAAGAACGCGGCCAACATTCAAGCATGTATGAAACGATTTAGTATTGAATCAGATGATAACATCTTTTTAGTACAAATTACAAAACACGGGCAGCGGGGCTAGTCCCCGCACCCCAGTGGATGAAACTACTCGCTCCTCATACGAGAAACAAGAAGAATGAGAAAGAGGGAGAAATCCGCCATGGACTTAGTGCAGAAGGTAGTCGCAACTCGGTGAAGATGAAGCGGTCTTCTACGTCGTGTCGGAGCAGATCTAGACACGGAACGAGAGACGCCAAGACAGTCCGGACGGTCTCTCTCACTCCATCTTCCTTCTCTTCTCAGTCTCCTTGCTTGCAATACGGGTATTCGGTGGAATGGAACTGGCGTATACAGGACTGGATTTTGATCGGAACTGTGTACTGGCAGCCTGTCGGCATCCCGGAACCGATGCCCAACTGGGGACCCTGCTGGTCCTATTTATAGGCACAAGTCTGGTCCCAAACGGTCTGCTAGCTTTTTGCATCAAACAGTTTCAATTTGTTTAGACCAAACGGTGTTGTGACCATGGTGCCAAACGGTCCGTGTTTTTCTGTGATCTTGATTAAATGACATCCAAACGACCTCGAGCAACCAACCTCCAAACGATCTGAGATCGTGAGCTCCTCCAAACGGTCTAGGACAGAGAGCTCCTCCAAACGGTCTGGGACCTTGTGCTCATCCAAGCGATCTGGGATAGTGAGACGCTGCAGGTCGTCAATACTCTAGGTGAGGAGGATGACGACGGGGGCCATGGAGCTTTGGAGCAGCAGGTTGAGAAATTAGCAGTGTCGGGAGGTAGGGGACGACGTGCCACAGTCGTGTTGAGGCACCATGGTTGTGGTGATGCTGTTATCCCACGGCCGTGCTGCCTTGCACGGGCATGGCGGGTGAGAACTTGGGCTCTGGTGATGTTGTGCCACGGCCGTGGTGAGGCTATAGTCCCACGGCCGTGCCTCCTTACACGGGCGTTGCGGGTGAGACTTGGCACTGTGGGCGATGCGCCACGGTCATGGCGTGACCAGCACGGTCGTGGCGGATATGTGCCACGGTCGTGGCATGACCAGCACGGTCGTGGCGGATGGAGGCTTGGCACTGTTGGCGATGCTCCACGGCCGTGGCATGACTAGCACACATGTGGCGATTGTTCTGCTTCATGATCATGATCATTTGTTGCACAGGCTTAGGGTTTTGATGACAGAACACACAGTTGTGAGTTGTTGATGTTTGATTGGATGATTGAGAGTGATCTGTAGAGGGAAAGGAGAGTGTGTAAGAGATAATAGCATCAAATAAACTAGTAATTAGGACTATTTAAGCCTTATTTATGTGAGAGTGATGAAATACTCAGATTAAAGCAAAGCAAGGGTAATTTAGTCATAATGAGGTATAAAAACCCTAGAATTGGCGATTGTAATGATGAATCTAGAGGATTCATCACCACACCGAACTTAAGCGTTGCTCATCCTGAGGAACGTTAAACTTAAGACAGTCGACAAAAGGCTCGCTCATCTCGTAATTTCCTCATCATTGCGTGAATGTCAAAATTTTCACGAAAAAGAGAAAGGAAAAATGAGGCAAAACAAAATTAGGGAAAAAACGTTGGAAATCCTTTGAATTGGTGACTGGGGATGGATCTGGAGGATTCATCACCACACCGAACTTAAGCGTTACTCGTCCCGAGGAATGGAAAACTTAAAACAGTCGCTAATGAAATCGTTTATCTCATGATTGCCTCATCCTTATGTCATATCGTAATTTTGTTTGTGGCTCAGATTGATGCAACCTCAAGGCTTCCTTAGATCACGGAGTACCTCTTATGATATCCTTGTCTCTGAGTTCATTTTGCTGAAGTATTTCCTTCTCATTCTCTGCTGTATCAGTCATGTTTAAAAGTTTTATGAGACTTTGAAAAGACCCACAGAATCAACAAAATGCATATGATCTGTCACTGGTTAATGAAAAAAGGAAAGAATGGGGGTATGATCAAGAGATAAGAGTCTCTCTTCTAATTGACTCAAGACTCTTATTATTGGTTGATTCATCGAGATACTTTGAGTGTTTTACACACAACTCTAGTTGACTTAGCCTTACACCCGATTTTTTTTCTTTTTTCTAAAGGTAACTTAGAAGTGTGTATAGGTTGGCTGTAAGGATTTTGGCTATTTTACCTCTTCGAGAGGAGGTAAATGGTCATTTTTGGATCCTTAGGATGTCACTACCGGTCACGACACATCCGCCTTTGTGAGGGCAGCTAATGTACCGGCCGGGCGAGGCCTTTATCAGTTATCCTTATTTAGGGCACAACTCTCATGTTTTTATTCACACTCTGGCTTTTATTCGTTCTCACTTGGCTTGGGAGAAAGGGAATTTTTGGATTTTTTTTTGTATATTTGGGCTGTCATGCCTCTTTTTGGAATTGGGGTAGATTTTTCGCCAACCTCTGTATGTGCACAATCATCATTGTATACTCTTTGAATCAAGAAGAGAAGGTGATACGCCCCTATTATGTGTTGAGGGGTATGGAAGAAGCTGTAGTGGAAAAAGAGGTGTGGTGTACCACACCAAACTTAGAGTTCGGCAAAGTTCTAGTTTATACTAGAAAAAGGTGTGGTTTACCACACTGAACTTAGAGTACGGCAGAGGTGTGGTTTACCACACCGAACTTAAAGCTTTGGCATGATTGGTGAGCGGAGGGGTATGAAAAATGAAGGAAGAAGTATAGAAGAAAGTTCGGATCATGATGCAGTTTGCTTAGCGATTCCATGTCACGGGTCTCTTTTCTCCAGCACACTCTGCTCAAAAAGTAACATGATAAAACATCAAATGAGAAATCCATACAACAAATCCATTAATCAATTAGAGGTGCGATGTACTTGATCTATCTCAGTCTTATTGAAGTGTATCATCTTTATGGAGGATATGACATTAGGGTTCATGGACTTAAACGAGATGAAATCATTTATTGGTTAGTTTTAAGCATTTGTTCCTCATGGATTTGCAATGAAAAGAGGTGATGATAAAAGATTTGAAAAGAAAAAGCCGACTAGGTAAAGGCTTTATTTTAAGAAGAAAAATGATAAGGCGGAAAAAATGTGAAAAAGAACTTAGAATAGAAAAATAGAAAGCAGTAAAGGTAGAGGGTGGAATGGAAGTCATACCACCCGCACTACACCTAGAACTTATGAGTTTGCTCATTTTTGAACAAATACTAGGTTCGAGATGGAGGGGAAGGGTTGCACAGTGTTAACTAGTCAGTCCTCATAGTTGGAAGAAGGTCCGGAAAAGATGTCGCACAATAGCCGGTGTCGGAAGCGAGGGAGTGGCCTGAACAACCTATTGACTGGGTGGTCGTGGCAACTCAAATAGGTTTTCTAGATGATTTGGATGCATATTTCTTTTTCCTCTTTGTCCGTCCAGAAGAATCCAGAGTCCTTCCCCCATCAGTGGGGGAGGTAAAATATAAGCAATTGAGACTGGAGGGCTAGGTGAGTAATTGAAGCATTTCTTATTTGTGTCCTCCAATTGTGGCTCACCCTCGATATTTAAAGTAAAACTGCTTTCTCTAAAATGCAGAGTAGTCGATTATGGGTCGGCCACTTGGACTACCTCCTGTCCTGGATCAGGTGGCAGATCCGGTTCAGGCTTCATTTCCTCACCTGGCATTTCTTGCGTAGGATATGGTAGCCAGGATGACATTTCTTCATCAGAGGAGTTGTGTTGAGAAGTATCATCATCTTTATCAACATTTAAATTGATAAGAGCGTCGTTATTCTTTTCGAAATTTTGTTTAGAATTTTCATCGTAGAACATCCTTAATTCGTCCAAGTAACTAGAAGAGGATTCAACTGGTAGAACAAACTCTTTCTCAGGTAAAGGAATAATGGGATTCAGGGGTAGAGGTTCCAATGATGCTTCTTCATGGGAGGTATTAGTCCATGACATAATGTTTTGAAGACTAGAGTCTCCCGTTGACTCCGTTTCTTCGATGTTGGGACTAAAGTGCTCCAATTCTGAGTCAGATTGTTGTTCGGGTACTACTTCATAGTACTCCTCCAGTTCTATTGAGTGCTCAGGAGGAGTTGCTATGGGAGGATTGAAACCTGGCTCAGGTAAAAGACATATTTTAGTTTCTTGAATGTTAGGAAAGTCTTCTTCATAGGGGTGAGTTGCTCTAAGTGGATAGGTTTGTGACTCGATTTCCTCCCACGGGCCATTTTTGTCATTACAAGAGTCTACAGAAATATCGTAATCCATTCCAAAATCAAGAGGTGGGCCATGTTTCTCTTTATAGTGCACTGTCAACTCGTTCAAGTGACTCGAAGGAGATTCAATAGAAAGATCATGCTCTTGTTCGAGGACTGGCTCCGTCTGGACTTCTTGTGGTGGTGGTAACTCGGGTAACATCATCTCATGAAGAGGAACGGTCATATGATTGTCATCTTGAGACCCATCATCCTCCCTTGATTCTATTTCATTAGTGAGAGTGGTATGGTACATTCCTGAAGCAAGATCTTAATCAGTTCTATCCTTGCAGTCTGTTCCTAGATCAGCCGAATGATTAGAAATTTCTTCATATGGACAATTTAGGTCTTGTTTCAGAAATGGAGATATTTGATTCTCATGCATACAAGACATATCTTTGTCTGAATCAGTCACATATCCATCTGAGTCGGACTGCGAAGGAGTGTAGAGTCCTTGTGACATTAATCCTTCTTTTATGGATTTTATTGATGAGACAACTGAAGTTGAAAAGATTTTGTCATTTAGGGAATCGATTATCGCCTATTGCTATTCAATGGTTGGATTTGAGTCTATGAAGTCAGAAGGTGGGTAAGTATTGAAGTTTATTCCCCATTGATCTCCTGACTGTAGAAAATCCTCATATTGGTTACTCAATCTTTCACCTAAGGGCATAGTGCAGGAATCACTTTCCGAGTCCGGTCTTGGCTCGAAAGATGATTCTTTCTCTTGTAATGTTATGAAGAAATCTTCCTTGGGTTCAATTATTAACTCTGAAGATGATTCCTCACCTTGCACTGATTATTGAAGATCATTGGAAGGCGTATCCCACATGATTTCATAATGATCATCGTAATTGATTGCAACATGTGGATTAGGGGTGTGCTTAGTTGAAATAGGTGTTTGTTCTACTTGTTACTCAGGAGTGTTGACAAGTTTCATAAGTTGGTCTAGATCGGCTACCAACTTCTTGGTCGTGGCTGTCTGATCAGCTAGTTGTTGAGCCACCGATGTCTGTAGAGCACGTAGTTCTTCCATCAATGTGCGTTGATCTTCATGAAAAAGCTCTTCCCTATATCTATTTGATTGATGTTGATAATGGCTCCCCTCATCATAGTATTGAATTGCATTGTTTTCCAGGTTCCCTTCTACATTGTAGTCCACGCCTTGAAATCCAACATAGTTAGGTTTTTCGTAGTAGCCTCTAGGGTGATATGGATTATAACTTGCATTATATCCATAGTTGTATGAAGAGGCTGCTTTAAGTTTCCCAACATACGATTCATGATTACTTGATGCAGAGCCATCACATAGAGAGGAGGGACATTGAAGTAGTAAATCGATGTGTGAGAGTAGTCACCACATAGTTGACATCTAATGGTTGGTGGTGTCGACTGCTTCATTTTGAAGAGAGTTGGTACCTGAAATCAAGGGAAGAGTTTATCAGGCTTGACCAACCACTTCAAATCCAAGAAGATATGCGAGATTAAGCCCTTCACTTTTTAGGGTTTTTTTTTTGAAAAGAAAATGGAAAACCCTAGAGAAACCTAAATCGACACGGAATTCAAAAAAAGACGATTCTTACACCGTTGTCCCCGACAACGACACCATTTTTTGATGAAGCTAGAACTTACACTAAAAGATTACTCTTCTAATGGAAGTGCTAATATGCACTAAAAACCCTAGGGAGTTGATGTCCTCTCTAGGTTTACCTACAACTGGTGCTAGATAAATGCTCCAACCCCACAAGAGTGTGGAAGCCTTATCATAGTACATATTTAGGATCGAACCCAAAGGACAACGTTAAGAATCCGAGTGTCTTTTTCTTGTTTCGTATCAATCTAAGTTAATCATCTAAAACCAAAAGTTTGATTTGAGTTATTTAACCTAAAACATGCAAACGTAAAGCGAGAATAAAAACTAGTTTAAGGATTAAAATCTAAGATTTAGCAAATGATGATGGATCACTGGGGTGATGCGGGTATTTACCACCACTACACATGTATTGTACATGTACCATTCATAACAAGACCTGTAAGAAAAATACATGGATGTTATACAATACCGATGTCTTATAGGACAAGAGTAATGCACACATCCTTCACGGGTTGAGTAACCCTCATCCGGTACATATCTACATGTCAATGAAGATATGTAGTCTCCGAAGAGAGAAACTTACTCAACCTCATGAAATGTGTATTGGAAAACTAACAAGCGAGCGATAATTGCCAAATCGATTAGTATCTTTATAGATGATCCCTATTTAGAGGATATAGCTATGAGAAACGTGGGAGTGTTGCAACGTCAGCCATTCCCGAACGAATGGTCAAGCACTTTGCACCACTCTCTCCTCAGAGTGTGTTCCTCGACCTGTCAAGGTTGCACTTTTATACGTCAATTGATTCCATTTCATAGTACAAAAGCACAACGATAGAGGTGAGTTTTCTCCACTCCTTAGAAAGCATTCCTAGATATCGAAACGGATGCGCGGTGGATACACACACCCGAAACCAACACTAAATCGGCATTCGAGTCTCAAGAGAGGTCATAGACAAACTACAACGAAAGACAATAGATGCATACAAGAACGCGGCCAACATTCAAGCATGTATGAAATGATTTAGTATTGAATCGGAATGATAACTTCTTTTTAGTACAGATTACAAAACACGGGCAGCGGGGCTAGTCCCCACACCCCAGTGGATGAAACTACTCGCTCTTCATATGAGAAACAAGAAGAATGAGAAAGAGGGAGAAATCTGCCATGGACTCGGTGCAGAAGGTAGTCGCATCTCAGTGAAGATGAAGCGGTCTTCTACGTCGTGTCGGAGCAGATCTGGACACGGAACGGGAGATGCCAAGATAGTCCAGACAGTCTCTCTCGCTCCGTCTTCCTTCTCTTCTCAGTCTCCTTGCTTGCAATACAGGCAGTCGGTGGAATGGAACTGGCATAGACGGGACTGGATTTTGATCAAAACTGTGTACTGGCAGCCTGTCGGCGTCCCGGAACCGATGCCCAACTGGGGACCCTGCTGGTCCTATTTATAGGCACAGGTCTGGTCCCAAACGGTCTGCTGGCTTTTTGCATCAAATTATTTCAATTTGTTTAGACCACACGGTCTGGAGACCATTTGCGACCAAATGGTCTGGAGAATGTTTGCTACCAAACGGTCTGTACTAAATGGTCTGTAGACCGTTTGCTACCAAATGGTCTTGTGACCACGGTGCCAAACAGTCCATGTTCTTCTGTGATATTGATTAAACGACATCCAAACGACCTCGAGAAACCATCCTCCAAACGATCTGAGATCGTGAGCTCCTGCAAACGGTCTAGGACTGAGAGCTCCTCCAAACGGTCTGGGACCTTGTGCTCATCCAAGCGATCTGGGATCATGAGACGCTGCAGGTCGTCAATACTCTAGGTGAGGAGGACGACGTCGGGGGCCATGGAGCTTTGGAGTAGTAGGTTGAGAAATTAGTAGTGTCGGGAGGTAGGGGACGACGTGCCATGGCCGTGTTGAGGCACCATGGTCATGGTGATGCTGCTATCCCACGGCCGTGCTGCCTTGCACGGGCGTGGCGAGTGAGAACTTGGGCTCTAGTGACGTTGTGCCATGGCCGTGGCGTGACACCACGGTCGTGGTGAGGCTACAGTCCTACGGCCGTGCCGCCTTGCATGGGCGTGACGGGTGAGACTTGGCACTGTGGGCGATGCGCCACGGTCGTGGCGTGACCAACACGGTCATGGTGGATATGTGCCACGGTCGTGGCGTGACCAGCACGGTCGTGGAGGATGGAGGCTTGGCACTGTTGGCGATGCGCCACGGCCGTGGCGTGACTAGCAACGTCGTGGCGATTGTTCTGCTTCATGATCATGATCATTTGTTGCACAAGCTTGGGGTTTTGATGACAGAACGCACAGTTGTGAGTTGTTGATGTTTGATTGGATGATTGAGAGTGATCTGCAGAGGGAAAGGAGAGTGTGTAAGAGATAATAGCATCGAATAAACTAGTAATTAGGACTATTTAATCATTATTTATGTGAGAGTGAAGAAATACTCAGAGTAAAGCAAAATAAGGGTAATTTAGTCATAATGAGGTATAAAAACCCTAGAATTGGCGATTGTAATGATGAATCTGGAGGATTCATCACATACCCTTGGTATGTTTCTCTAAAGTCATCAATAAAACTAATGATGTTGTGTTAGAAACTCAAAATAAACACCATGTTCCACAAAGAACCAACCAAACACCCAAGGATGATTAGCTTTGGGAACACAAAATAATTGTGGAAATAACACACATTCTAAGCATAAGAGATCAAAAAAGAAAAAACTCATCCAATAAATATGAACTCATAATGTAGCTAGTAGTAGTGAAGACATGAAGTCGTATAAAGTTATCCAAATATCTAGTGATGATCTAGTTAGCATGTATTTGGATCCTTTAAGAAGAAATTTTCTTAATTAATAAGAAAGTTGGCTCAATATAATCATTAACAAATTCAGGGACACCCCAACTTGAAAAGAACCCTTATCTTATGTCGAACGACATGCAACCATGGTTTCTCTATTTCATCCTCTAAAATAAATGGAACATCTTTTAATGATTTACCAGTGTGAATCAACCTAGAGAAATTCACACACAGATTATTGTTTTTATCAAGCTTGTACCCTCATTTTGGAGTTATATCTACCCAATCACAAGGAAGAACCAAAACTTTACATGTCCCACAATAATCTAATTCATAAATGTTAGTCACCTTTCCATACTAAGAATAGCCATCAACTTCAACCACAATTCCATAATTTTGTGTCCTTCTATTTGTTTCTCAGTCTAATGTCTGATGCTTATAACTATTGACTATAAAGTCTTGTAGCTTTTTAGCATATACATTAAGTCCATGAGCTAATGCTGTTTTTAGCACACCTTGTTTGTTTCTGATCGATACGAGGTCCCTATAAGAGTGAGAAAGTATATTAGCCACACTAATTAACTTAGTATTTGACCAATAAACATGTGTTTATTTGACCATTATGTGAGAATTAATCCATTTGGAAAATTCTTCTAGCAGTCACTTACATTCTAGTATTTCAGTGGCTTATTCCCTTTTATAGACATTCCTCTAACTTCAGATATAGGAATTCTCTATAGAAACACAATTGTTTAACTCATTTTTAAATTATTATGTCAAGAAAGTGTTACAACATCACATCTTACTGTTAAAGGTCCTTCATCATCATCACAATGGAGTAGAACATAATGGTGTTCTTGTGCCATGCGTTTCTCATCAAGCCAAATGACTTTTTCAGCCCCAACTCAATTTCCACTAGAATGAAACAAGTAAAGACCCTTATTTGAAATATTATCATTATTTATTTTATTTTTTTAAGTATTGTCTCAAAATCTTCCATATATCTAGAACAAAACGTGATGGTCTCCTCCAAAATATATCCTTCCGCAATAGAACCCTCAAGTTGATACTTAATTACTTACGTAACCTTTAAGCCGATTTAAATACCTATAGAAAATATCAGAGTTTCTCATAAAATAAAATTGAACTCTTTAATAGTTAATAAATTAGAGGTGAGCCTGGCTGTCCAGGATGATGGTGACCCCTCGACCCCCGATGAGGTTACAGGTATGCCGATTGGCGATGGATGGTGGTGCCTCTCTTCGCCGACACTGGTGCGGCTTCGCGTTGTTGTGGTGTTTGGTCATTTCGGCGTCAATGTTGGGTGTGGGTGGCTCACCATTAGGCCAGGGATTCACCCCTGTATGATTGGACGCCCTTCTAGTGCTCGTCGAAATGTTCATGTGCAAATAGGGGCATCGAGCCCTTGTATGGGTGTTCCTTGGTTCTGTACAAACACCCAATCTAGTTTCAACCTTTACAGGCTAGAGCTGAAGTTGTTTGGAAACCTTTCGTGAGATGTAAAGGGTCAGGTTCAGCTGATTCGTTACCTCAGGAAAGAGATAGTGTATGGGCAGTTTCCCCCTTCTACTGCTATGTGATGCTCTCAGGGTGTTCGTTGAAATGCTCGATGCTTGCAACAACATTGGGCGTCTTCTCCAGATCTGCTGCTACGTTGCTGTGTAAATAGTAGCTACTGAAGATCAAGGACTCTGGCAGGTCAGCTACTCGTCTGTGTGGCGGGATGACAATTAGAAGGATCTCCCTAATCTTGGCAGAGCTCTACACTTTGTGGGTACTCTTAATAGATAGTTGGTGCTGTGCTAAGCATGAAGGAGTGTTTTGGAGTTGTTCTTTTCCCTCCCATGCTATGTTGTTTAAACATGCTGGTTCTTGTTTCTCTTAAGGCTGGTTTAGTTTTTTTTCTTTTCAGATCTGATATCTAGGGGTTCTTTTTGGGTGTCATGCCCATTTTGGAACCTAAAGTTCTGGTAGCTGAGAAGGTCAGAAGCTTCAGGCCTAGCTATAAGCAGGAAATTTAGAGTTTGTTCTATGTCAAGCTATTGTTACTACTTGTAGGTATGCTGAATGCATGTAATAATGGCTTGTAATAGTCCTCTTCTGGTTGGATTGCTTGGAGCTAGCTCGTGTAGTTAGATAGGTTTCTTAGATTTGTCTCATCTAGAAATCTTGTGTTCCCCCCTGCGTGGGGAGTTTTATCTTTGTTTGAGCTTTTTAGCTCCTGTCGATGTAATGGGGTACTTAGTGCCCAAAGTTTTTGGTTTCTATATTAACACGCTTTTTTGACCGACCAAAAAAAAGTTAATAAATTATTAAGCAGAAGGTAAAAATAAATTATAACCTTTAAATAGGATACATCTACTGATGTTGAACTGGACCACCATGTTTAACTTGATCAACCAAATGAACCAAAATGTAAACCATGATGGTGAAAAATGGAGGAAGAAATTGCATCTCTAAGCAACAAAGTGTTTCCAATATACTTGCTTATAATCCATCAAGATCATCCAAATTAATACACATAAAGCACAATGACTTGAAGAACAAAGACAAATTTGACAACACATCAAGAACTTTAGTTTGTCCAGATGCTCATAAAGCTACAAGAAGTATGTCTTGCATCAGGATGTGATGGCCCTATCTCTTGATATTTATAAGTCTTCATTTTTTAAATTAACACATTGAGAAATGTCAAAAGCATAACTATTGGGAACTTTGAGCTTAGCAAAGACATTTATAAATCATTCGTTGTCTTTAGAAGACATAGAGTATGGAGTCACAAGCATAAAAAACTTCCATCTTGTTGAGGTTGGAGCCAAAGATGTTGCCTTATACTTTTTTTCTCAAGGAATCTTTGAGTATTGTCATCATCTTTGCATTTTTCCACTACATTCAACAGTGTTACCAATACATTTTCACAAATATTTTTCTCTATGTGCATAATATCCAAGTTATGATGAATGCGAATATATTTCCAATATGGCAAATCAAAAGATATGCTTCTTTTCTTCCAAAGCCCCCATCATTGGTAGTATTTTCACCTTCAATAGCACTAGTAGCAGATGCATTTCCTCATTTTCTTCCTCTCTTCTTGGAATTTTGTCTTGAGTTCCTCCCATATTCAAAGCTGACTCATTCTTGTGCTCATAGAACATCACTTCCAATTGTAGGAATTGGAGGATGACCATATCCCTTAGTCCCATCAAACAAACTACTTTGGGAATAAAAAGGATGGTTATCTGGTAACCCCTATGGTGACCAACACACATTGATAGGAATCGATGAATTTAGCACAAAATGGGCACACATAATAACCTTTTGTGCTCCAACTAGATATCATTGCATAAGCAGGAAAGTCATTGATTGTAGACATTAAAGATGACCACATCTTGAAATTCTCTTCAATATAAGCATCATATGCATCAAAACCTTCCCACAATAGTTTCTACTCATGCAACAAAGGATGTATATATACATCAATATCATTTCCTGGACCAAATTTTCTAGGAATTATCATAGATAGAATCATGGAGTATGATTTCATACATACCCATGGGAGAAGATTAATCACACTAAGAATGAATGGAAATATACTATAGTTAGTACTTTGTATCCCATAAGGATTAATCCAATTACTAGCAAGGCTGATTCTCATACTATGAGGGTCTATAGAAAAATCTGGATACATCATATCACACTCTTTTCCTGCTACTCCATCTGCTTGGTATCTTACTTTTCTATCTTTCACCTAACCTTTCTCATGCCATATAATATATTTGTCTATCTTAGAGGACATGTACATCCTTCTTAATCTTGCAATTTAAGGAAAATACTTCATAACTTTTGTTGGAGGCCCTTTAGGGCTTATGTTATCTTCTACATGACCAACACTCACATTACCCATTACTATTTTCCACCTAGGATTTTGACACATAGTGCAACATGTCTTATAGGTATTTTCACCCCAATACAACATACAATCATTTGGACAAGCGTGGATGTTTTCATATCCAAGGCCTAAGTTAGTAACCAATTTCTTTGCTTCATAATAAGAAGATGGAAATTTGCTCAACTATGGAAACGCATCCAGTAGAAGATCTAACAATTGTGAGAAAGATTTGTCCACCCAAAGAAATATAGTTTATAAATTGAAGAGTCATAACCCAAATGAGAGCATTGAGAAATTTGTACATCCAGGATAAAGTGCTTCATTAGAATGCTCTACTAACTTTGTATGGTTTATATCATCTTCAAAAATAGAAGGACAATTCGGTTGTTGAAAGTAAGTATCACCTATATTAGGATTATTAGCTTACAGACCCCTTTATTATCATTACTAGTCGATGCATCCTCCACATGAATAACATTTTCTACCAATGCATCTCTCAATAGCCCTTCCACATCAACTTGGCCTACTAAATAATGTTCATGATTATTAGGGTTATTGGCTATTGTTACTTACTCGATATGAAAAAATATTTTCATAAATATTCTCTGGACCACGAAAAATTTAACTTTTATAATCTTTAAAAAAATCATGGAACAAAATGTGCCTTTCCACCTCATCAACAACAAATTCTTTTCTCCTACCCACTTTACATTTCTTGCATGGACAGATAATCATTCCATCTTTCATTCCGATCTTAGCATATTCAAGACATTGGTACATTCAATCAATATACCTTTGGGAGCCAACCTATTTTTCAATCCAACTCTTATCCATGTTAAAAGAAACTTTCTTCAACCAAATCTAAAAAAATAGGAAAATGATAAATTCAATATCTCTCTTTCAATTAACTTAACAAAAATTAATTAAACCTGATGCAAATTATATTTGGGGCTATCAAGCAGATAAAATAATTATAAAATAATATATTAAACAAAATATATATTTATATAAATGTATGTACACAAAGTATAACTTCCAAGATAGTTCAATTAATTCAACTTGTGTCAACTACATGTATGTGTATATATCAAGACAGAATCATCATCAAGGTGCAACTTAAAGGCCATACGAGTATGATTTAATACTAAATTAGGTCAAAAGATTCCAACTTTGACCAATTTAGGGTTTAAATGTGCCACATTTAGACCAAATGAGGTTTGAATTAGGCCGAATAAGGTCTGATTCAACCAAATTATATTTGATTTAGGTCAAGTTAGAAAACTTGGTGATTTTAGGTTTGAATGGTTAGGTTACCCAAACCTAGGCCAAAGTAGCATGATTTAGTCCTAAATTAGGTCAAACTACATCAACATATGTCAGTTTAGGATTTAAATAGGTCACATATAGATTGAATAAAGTTTGAATCAATCCAATTAAGGTATGATTTAGCTGAATCATACCTTTTTAGGTAAAGTTTTGGCAAAATTGGTGGTATAAGTTTGAGTGGCCAGTTTACCCAAACATAGACCTAATTTATGACAAATTAAATAAAGTTAATTCTATTTTTTTAATCAAATTTGGGCATAAAGATTGATTTTAGGTCAATTTAGGTGTAAGTCGGGTAAATTGAGGACTATATTACATCGGAAAAATATATTTATAGGTTTCCTAGTATATAAAAATTAGAAAAGTAAATAAACATATAAGTACACATATAATACTAAAAATAAATATATGTATATATATATATATGTTCACTACCCATGTGGATAACTAACTTTAGTTACCCGTGGATCTATTTTGTAATAGAAAGGTACCTATATGTAATGAGATAGGTGATGTTTGTATGAGATGACCAAATTTGTAATACAAATACTCATTACAACATAAACTACTGTCATAATATCATTTTTACTTTAATTAGATGTGTAATACAAAATGAGTATTTATATTACAAATTTGGTCATCTCATTACAAACAATGTCTGTCTCATTACAAATATGTATCTTCCTATTACAAAACGGATGCACGGGTAACTAAGATTTGGTACCCACGCGGGTAGCAAATATATATATATATATATATATATATATATATATATATATAGAGAGAGAGAGAGAGAGAGAGTCAGGCTAGAATACACTCAAGTAATTTTTTATGATATAACAATTTTTTCAAAAATCTAATCCATTGATCTTCTTAAATATCTTGTAAATATCTCATATGCAAAATTTGAGCACATTTGGACATTTATAGGTCTCGTTATAAAGACCACAAAAATTATGCATTTCAAATTAGTTTCGTGCGTCAATTTTGTTTCCCATGGATGAATGACTTACACACATCCAAATGGGCTCAAAAATTGTATGTAGCCTAGTTATAGTGACGGTGAAGATCAAAGATTTACATTTTGCAAAAAAATAGTCTTGATATGCTAACACACTTGAGTGTATTCGTGCAATCTGTACACTCGAGTGTATTCTAGCCTGACTCTCTCTATCTTTCTCTCTCTCTCTCTCTATATATATATATATGTATATGTATATATATGTATATATATATATATATATATATGTGTGTGTGTGTGTGTGTGTGTGTGTGTATGTATATATAACATCAATCATATATATATATATATATATATATATATATATATTTGATCTATGTAGTACACTTTCTTTAAATGTGGAACTAACTAAAAATTTTGTATTTTGGGAAGTATCATCTATGTGGAAAACTACATCCTTCAAAAAGCACTCCATATATGTTTAACTAAAATAGTTTAATGATAGGGAATAGAGACGTGAAATGGTTATAAAATCCATTAAAGTTGGGCCAAATTTCAAGGAAATTTATAGTTAGACAAAGGATACACAAAATTATCCAATTGTTGGAGAAAAATAATTTAGGATCATAAAGTTCCTCTCAAAATAGCTTATCCTGAAAGCATGCCTAGGTAAAAGTACCCAACATCAATGAGTTATATACAGTTCAAGACAAACATAAAACACAATTGAAAAATTAATTATTAAAATGAATCATCAAATTTTTGATAACTCAAGATGAACATACTGAGTTATGGAGGCATTCAACACAAAAAGTAGATCAACAAAACATAGATTGCAATAAACATGGTCTTTTTCTTCCTCTTGGATGACATATGTGTTCTATACAATTGTGAAAAGTTTCTTCTTGTGTAAAGATGATCTCCCTAATAAAAGACTTCAAACATGTTATACTAGAGCTCCCTATAAAGATGGTAAAATCATCAAAAACTTTGATTTCTTCCACAATATGGATGCAATAATTAATATTAAGAAATATTTTGAGTTTCCACAATATGGATGCAACAATTAAAATTAAAAAATATTTTGAGTTTTGGGAAGAAGAAAACCTAGAGGAACCATGCCTTCCCATCATTAGCCTCCTAGACAGAAGTGATACAACCCATGCTATCCACTAGAGAACAAAGCACATGAATGAATGTTTCCTAAGCTGGAGTTTGCATAAAACTTTTGTTGGAGTTTGTCAGAAGTCAGTGTGACAATAAGAACTGACGATGGTGGGTTTGTAATTTGGTTGAAAGGGTCAAAATAGTTACCTTTGGTCCTACATCTTCAAAAGTGGGGGTAAAAGATGTATAGGGGACGATCCAACATGAAATAGAAGAGAAATGGAAAAATCATCATGATAATATGGTGGAGTTATGTCAAAGAAATTAGAAATTAGGAGAGGAAGGGGTGGGGAGATCGAGCGGGAAGGAGAGAATGAGTGTGTAGGATGAGAGAGAGAGGATAGAGGTAATATCATTCACCTCAAACATTTTACCTTTACAAAAATCAATAGTAAAAATCAACTGTTCATAATTATGGGCACACTGTACATAGCCTAGAAAAAAACATGGATTATGGGATCCTTTTGTTGTAGCACTTTGTGGTGGCAGCGACCACTTGCCACAAATAAAGGGATTTGTTGATTTGCCTTATTTGAACCTTTTAATGACCTGAGTCAAGCAACTTGTAATATGAGTCTGGAAATTGACTTTAATGTTAGTGTCGGTTCAATGAAACCCTAGAATGGCTATTGTCGACAAAAATTTGGCTGAGTCTAGGTGTAAATTAGGCAAATCCTGATCAGATTTGGTCACCTTATTGTATAAGTTGGTTGACTCATAATCTGAGTCAGGTGAATGATGTGACTGGGCTTTAGATTTGAATTGTTTTCCTACAAAAGTCAGCCTAAAACTAGTAAAAACTCTAAATAATAGGGAGAAAAGATAATATAGACAAATTAAATTAAAAAATAATAATAATAATTAAATGCCTCTAAAAAGAGATATCAAATATGCAATCATGATGGATAAATATGCACTTATCAAAATATCCAGAATTTACACTTTGTTCATCCTCGACAAACATTGAATTTAAAAATACTGCCAATAATACTTTCGTCCCATCATACTCACTGGTATAGCACCACTTAAGTCGTTCCACCTTATATGACAAAGCAACCTTGACTTCCTAGATTCACAAAAAACAATTATCATATTACCTACTTTAAGATTATTTTATAATTTGGTTCCTTTTTGAGACTCACAATAAAATAGATTTCATATTCCCTTTTGTATTTAGCACTCCGACATATTCTTAGTAGTCATTGCATAAGAACAAAGCTTCTTTTTATCGGCTGGGATTTGTGTATATTTCTCCTGGGTATAAAATAGAGTGAAGGGAGATATAGAAGAAGAATGATCTCTCCTCTATTTGATTTGAGATCTTTTTATTTCTGTATTGCAATTACATTGACCATTTTTTTGTGATCATTGGCAACTTTTTGATGGTATGTAGTAATGATCTTATAGGGGTACAGAAGAAGAGAAAGAGGGGAAGGGTGCAACCCAAACTTAGGGTTTTGGCACTTTGGCTTATTATTTTTTCACTGTGAATGGAAAGATAAGAAAGCAATTGAAGAATTGCAAAAAATGTTGTTTTTGAATTTAAATGCATTGGGAGTATCATACATTGCGTCAATTAATTCTAAATTATGCAAAATCAAGAATTTTTCAAGTTAATCTATAACTCTATACAAGAAAGTATTACTTTTGAATCTTATCAGTCATCTATGTCATAATATCCATTCTAAGAAATGTTAATTAAGATCCTAGGTGACACGACAATTTCTATCAATGGTAGGTTTTATAATTTGTGTTACTAATGAATTTGCATCATTCAAGAGTGTATATTGATAAATATACATATCATCATGGCCAACTAGATAAAGGCATGGATGACTGGGTAAAGGCTAAATCTAATAAAAGAAATAAATAAAAAATAAAGTTAAATTATATAATATAATGGAAATTGAAAGAAATTTAAGATAGAGTGGGTGGAATGAATATGCACCACCCACCTTCACCCGAACTTAAAATTTTGCTTGTCCTAAGAGAAACTTAAATTGGGAATGAAGGGAAAAGTATTTGTGGGGTCACCTAGGGGCCTTGGTAGCTGGAAGAACGTCTATCTTAATTGAATGTATATGAGGGAAGGAACTTTAATTAGTTGAGATTCATAGTATGCCTAATGGTTGGGTGGTCATACAATCTCAAAGGGCTTTCATATTTTCTTTTGCCTTGCCGTCCCTCCAGTAAGATCCAAATATATTCTGTCAGTACTGACAGAAGTGTTGGTGACGAATGTGAATTTGAAAAGATTGGTAGGTGCCCAACTGGTGAACCATGTGGTGCTAGCTATGCTAGATCGGGTGGATGATCGGGCTATGTCCCCACATCATATTTAAATTAGCATCATAAGTATTTTTTCTCTCCTAAAAAATCATGCAATCAATGTGAAGATTAGTCAGTTTTATTGTTGATATAGCATCTAGCTCAAGTTCCTCTATGCAAGAAGTTTCCAAGGGTTCAGTAGGAATTAAAATGGGGGAATCATGTTTGCAATCAATTAATGGGGGCATGTGATCTTTTTCTAAAGGTGGTGCCTTGCCATCTAGACCTGACATATGTGAAATAGAAATTTGTTTGTGGAAGAGTGTGAGGAATTCTTCCATCATTGGAGAGTGGTGGCTTATTATCCATGATAGATTCAACCAAAGTGGATTGGTCACTGATGGCACCTATATTTATGCCACTGATAATAAGAGTTGTTGGAGCTCCTTAATAAGGACAACTATCCTGCTTGGACTTTTCATACTCAATGAATAAAGCCTTTAGCAGAAGGGTTAGAATACCAATGCTCTCATCACACCAAGAATGTGACCGCTTGGTACAATCCTTCACAAATAAAATAAACATCCAATCATCATAAGGAAAAAACATCTTAGGTTGTTCTGATTTCTCGGGGTCTCTGTGATAAGGTGTCTAGTAAAGTAGGTAACATGACTTATCCATTTTCTAATGTTTTCTGTGTCTCTAGTACTATTTTTTCTAGGGCTCTAATATGTTCCTCCTACTAAGGTGCATATTGGTTTTCACAATAAAGGTTCAAATCCCCAAAAGTTTGTTGGTTATCCTCGTCATACCCTCCATGGTATTCTTGGTCATAGAACCCCTCATATTGATATGTGTAGCATTGTTCCTCATGATAATCTTCAGAAAATTGTGGATTGTAATTTTCAATACATGCACCTTGGTGGGAAAAGTCGACATTACAAGGTTCCACCATAATATGAGGGGACAATATAGAATCTTTGATTGGATTTCTAGAAAGTAAATATAAAAGCTTGTTTATTTTCTAGCATTATTTGTCGTTCTTCTACTATTGTTGCTAGGGCCCTAAGTATCTCTTCTAGTTGAGGAGTATATTGGGTTTCACAAGTAAATTCATATTCCCCAAAGTTTTAATGGTCATACCCCCATCATTTTGTTGGTCATAAGACCCCTCATCAGAATATGGATAAAGGTAGCATGCTTCCTTATAATGACCCTTGAGAAATTATGAGTTAGAATTTATATCATACCCACCAGAATAGGAAGACTCAAGATTATATAAGGTGATACCATAATGTGGGAACACATTAGGACAGTCTAGTGATGTATTGTTGTAATATCTATACAATTAACAATGTGAACCATAATTTATTGACCACTCCATTTTGTAAGACTTTTTATTGAAAGAAAGAAACTAGAAAAAGAGTCTAAGATAGGGAAAAATGGAAAAGATCTAAACTAGGATAAAATAAAATTATCAAAGAAATAGAAGCAAGTTAAGTAGTTTGCTAGAATTTACAAAAGAACTAAAAAATCACAAGGATAAGCTAAGAAATTATTAATAAAATAAAATTACAAAAACAAACTCTAAAGCAATATTACCTAAATGAAAATTCAGTAGAAGGAGGAGACACACTATTAGAATGGGTCTTGGTAAAAAAATAAATTTCAAAAATCAAAGACATGAAATTATGGAACAAGACTAAAAATTACTAAAAAAAACAAGAAAGCAGTACTATCGGAATGGAAACTTAGTAGAAGGATGAGATACACTAATAAAATAGGACTCAGTAGGAAAATAGAAAGAAGGAACAAAATTATAGAACAAGTATTAAAATTGTAAAAAAGCTAAAGATTGTGAACAAGATTGAAATTATGAAAGAAACTAAAAATTACAATAAGAAAGAGATATCCTATATATAAAAAAATTGGATTAGAAAAACAACACATGTTTTCTCGGGCAACGAGGCCAAATTTGATGTGCTTCATTGCACACACAACAAATCACTAGGAAAAGTCCTAGAATTTAATGTTTTAAATAGGTTGTTAACTTGTTGCTAACTTGTTGTAAACAACAAGTCAGCTTTTAGTATAGTCAGGTATCGATCCCAAGAGATGGAAACAAAGTGGTTGAGATCCAAATCAAATTGCAAGAACAAGGAAGTAAAAATCCAATTTTGAGAGTTTGATTAAAACTAAAAACAAGAGTAAACTGTTCAAAAAAACTTCACCAACAAATGATAGAAGAACTGGGAGTTCGGGGATAAACCACCATAACAAAGCCTTTACTCAAAAAATCAACTCCTAACATCAATGATCAACTTAGGATCATGTAGATCTGTGTCCTTACAGACAATCTTATAGAGGCCATACTTTGGCCAACATGTTCATCTTGGCATTTGCAGATTCTTATCCAACCATACAACACATCCCTATCTGAGATCTCATCAAGAAACATGTGCATTCCATTTCGACATTTGAACTCATGGGTCAGATAACCACATCTCCATAAGTTATAAAAAATAAGTCAACTAAGTAAAAAGATCATAAAGAACGCTAAAACAATTTTGGGTTTATTCTTGTGAGGATATGAGATCTTGGAACCCCAACAAGAATGTAATTAGTTGTCTAGAAAGACAAGTACTAGATCATAAGAAGCTAATAATCACAATTAAGGGATTATAGGTTTGTTCTTGTGGGGATGAAGATCACATCACCCCACAAGAACATATCAATCTAACCAACTATCATAAAAGAAATAGAAGAAAAACAATCGTCCATTCAAATAAGGGAGTTGATTACATCGAATCATAGCTAGCTATGGTGCTAGTCCCCATGCCCCGGTAGAGAACTATTCAGACATTACAAGAAGAGAACAATATAGCCTACAATATAAACAGAAATCCTGAAGAAGAGATAGAAGATATAATGGAAAATGTGATGCCCTTTGCTTTGGATTATCTCCTTTTATAGGGAGAAAGGAGGGGTAAAAACCCTACAAAATAGACTATATGGAGGCGGCGGCTGCTGGATCTACTCTGACCAAAGTTTGACTATGATAATGGCCTTCAAAATTCAAATTTTGACTAGATCTGGGTGCAAGTAAGATGACTCATAAACTGAGTCAGTCAACTCATGATCTAGGTCAGGTGAATCATGATATGAGTCGAATGATTCGTTAGGCTGGGGATGAGAATCTGACTTTTGGCCTTTGTAGTGGTGGCGACCCATTTCCCCAAATAGAAGGATTTGTTGATTTTCCTTATTTGACCATTTGACTCTTTTAGTCGAACAAGTCTTGTGACTCCTAATATGATTCAATCGATTGTCTTTAATTTCAGTGTTGGTTCAATGAAACCCTAGAATGACTATTGGCGACAGTGATTTGCTAAGTCTAGGTACGAATCGAGCAACTCATAATCTAAGATGGTTGACTCATGATCTGAGTCGAGGTGACACGTAATCTGAGTCAGGCAACTTGTGAGACCGGTCTTTGGATTTTGATTGTTTTCCTATATAAGTCATCCCAAAATGAATACAAACTCCAAATAAAAGGGAGAAAATCTAAACGAGACAAATTAACTTTAATACTAAATATTTAATAATGAAATATTGCTAAAAAGAGATCTAAAAAATGCAATTATGATGGATAAATATGCACTTATCATTCAACACATTGATACTCCTTCTGAGTCCTTGGGTAACCAAGAAAAATACATTTTATAGCCCGAGGGAACAACTTCTCATGTTGAAACAAGTGGACAAAATTAATACTACCAAAAACTCTAGTTGGATCTTGGAAATTAGAATTTATTGGAAAAAGGATACTATAAAGAATACCCCCCCAGAATAGAAGATGAGACTCTATTGATTACAAAACCAATAGTTAGAATGTAATCTGGACATTAAGAGGAAGGAACATGCATTTGAAAGATTAGGGTACAAGAATCATCATGCACATGGTGTAATTTCATTTCAGCAACATGATTTTATTGTGAGGTTTTTATAATGAAGTTTGCTGAATCATCCCCTCATACTTAAAGAAGGATACTAATTCACTATTGATAAACTCCAGTATAAAAAACTTTAGTAGATGAACAAAATTGTGTCTATTTCATTAAAGAAATCTTTAATAACATAAACAATCTTGGATTTTTTTGGAAGAAAGAACAATAGGAGATAGAAGACAAATCATCAGCAAGAACAAGAAAATATTTAAAATATGTAAGATTCTTAACACGACATGGTCCCAAAAATTTTGCATGAACAACGTTAAATGGATGTGTTGCACATTTTCTTATTGTGGAGGAAAATTAGTCATGTGATGCCTACCAAGTTGACAAGCCTCACACTCAAGGATCTCAAAATAATGGATATCTGGAAATTGGTGGTGGAAGATACTCATGTTGGAGGTCCAAGATGGAGATGAAGTTGAATGGATGTGCTAGAACTATTGACAGTAAGATAAGTGGTGGATGGCTAGATACAATAGACACCATCTTGATCAAAGCCTACTTCAATCTTCATCATCTAGAGATACTGAAAAATAAAAAGGTATCATAGAAATGAGCATGAAAATAAAGAGACTTTGTTATCTAATTAATGGACAACAAGCGAAGAGAAAAGTTTGGAGCATGCAAGACATTATTAAGACATAAAGATTTTGTCAGAGAAATACTTCCAAGATTAATAATAGGAGACAGATAGCCATCTGTTATTTTAACATGAAAGGGTTTTAACATGAAATAAGAAATCATTAACAATTATATGAGAGGAAGCACCAGAATCTGGAATCAAGTCAGATTGGTTCATAGAAGTAAGAGCATGAATGTCAACACCTTGATGTACAAATGTGACTATTTGAGAACTAGATGAGTCAGATATGGGATTGATGAATAGAGATCAAAGTCGGTTATATTTTTCATGAGTGATAAACACATCTAAGGAATCATCAACATTAATAAAAGCAACATTAATCGTGGGACATTCAGTAGGATAGACAAATTTCACAAAACATCGATCAAAGATATGATTTATCCCGTGGCAATGATCATAGAAGGAACAATCACTACCACCAGTCTTGGACTCACTCCCACAACCTCAACCTCTCCCCCTCTTAGTATGGCCCCCATGACCACATCCTCTAGGGGTAGGTAATGATGAGGAATCAATTATGGGAATAGGACCATTGATGTGAGAAATGCGGGTATGGAGTTATTTGGGAGTTAGAATGTTCTCTTATGTCATTGGTTGGTCCTTCATAGACTTTAACTTAAATCCATGACTAGACAAAAGTTGTACCGAGCGAATAGCTTGACATTGCTTTTTCATTTCTTATAAATTTGCTGTGAGAGGTTGGTAGATATCTTGTTCATTCCAGAAATTTGTGAGAGTGCCATAGTAATCAGTCGAGATACCTTTCTTGTAGGTTTGGATGTCCTCAAGAATTATATACAAGTGGGATATGTTGCTACTGTGAGAGTATAACTTCTTCAATGTCTCTCACATGATTTTCATAAAAAAATATGCCATAACTTGCTTGGCTAGATATTCTTTCATGTTCTTAAGCATGGCTAAAGCAACCCAGTCTTTTTTAGCATCCCTAACTTTTAAAATTGGATTGGATGCATCCTTAGTGAGGATGTGCTTCTTCTATGAGATCCCACATAATTCTCAAAGGTTGTTGACAAAAGAAGATAGTTGGTACCATCAAATTTAATACTAATACCAATAAGAGTGCTTGCGATAGATGATTTCCCCATATAGTGACTTGTTTCTAGTTTATCTGGGATGATGGAGCATTGTAGTTTTCTTCAATGGATATAAAAAGGATTAATGTCTGATCATGAGCAGAAGAACATGGACATGAGATTGCAATAAGGAACTAACCACAACCCCACACATGAGAAAAGAGATAAGGGGGAGGAAAAGGGAATGACTGGCTTGAAGAAGGTGGCTGACTTGGAGAAGAAAGCAAATGATTGGAATGCCTCTCCTAGCATGTTGTGTATGATCTAATGCTTTGATACAATGTTGAGAATAAAAAAGAAAGTATATCACATATTTTATTATTAAAGCCCCATCCTAGATATAGGTGAGGAGACCCTTACAAACTTGGAACATAAACATGCTTGGGGATCAAGTATATATTGGTCTTAAGCTTGCTTAACACTTAAAAAACCTCATGTTGGTCAAGACACTTTTACCCATTTACATAATTACTAATTTATATTTTAAACAAGTTATTGAATAATTGCAATAATCATATTCAAACAATGTTTGGACCCAAAAAATTTGGGATAGATATTGGATATAAATATATTTGTTTTAAAAAGTAAGTCTTTACATGACATAAGTATGCATCTATAGTCAAGGTATATTAGTAAATACCAATTATAAATATTTACTATATATTCAATTAAGTAACTATATATATCACACAAACATATATAACAGTGTACTATCAATATCAAATGTATATTTTGTATTTGTAATATATATATATATATATATATATATATATATGTCTAGATTTTAATTATAGATGACAAGATTGAATTTTTGTGTTATATGGTATCATAATGTAAAATAAATAAAATATAAAATAGCTCTTTCCACAACTTATCTCCTCACATATGCCATGACGTTGGAGAAACCATTTCATATGGTGTCTTTAGTGCCATGCTTAAACATGATACTGACATCCCTCATTGTATAAGAATAATCAAAAAATGAGAAGGGAGAAGTCAAATAAAAAGGTGTATGTACTCTCTTTTCTCTCCCTACATTGGTGCAATGAACACAATAAGCCTAAAAGTAACATATTTTAATAAGTTAACCGCATTAGTATATTTTATGTCTCTTAATATAAATTCAACAACGTCATCCTTAAACCTTTAACAAGTCTCATTTTGTGTGCCTATACAACTAATGACCCAAGATTTATCAAGATTTACTTCCAACACTTTTTTCCTACTTCTCAAGCATATTCGTAAATTTTATCCATAAATAAACCTATGTAGATGTTGTGGGGAAATTATTTCTACCACCTCTTCCAACTTCCCTTGAAAAGGTCCTACACCGACCACTCACTTGGCCTACGACCCATGTCCTTCCCAAGTTCATATTTGTCATACACCACGGTACGTAGGGCATGTTTGCTTGGATTGAAAATCTACTTTGGGCATTTGACTTTTAGGAGTTTCAGGATCAATTTTGTTTGGTTACTAGTTGTGAAAAGATAAACATGGAGTTGCAACTCTCATCCACTGCTCCTTTCTGACTAAAAATATAGAGTTGCAACTACTTCCAACTGAGAGTCTTATGGACACATAAATCTTTTGCATATAGGTTTCATCAACCAAATAAAACAAAGAAAAATATTGTGTTTAAAATATTTTATTTTAACTTTTAGTCACATAAGTAGGAGGGGTATTCTATACATAGTTAGTGAATGGATATATACAGGACATGTTTTCTTATTGATAGGTTGATAACAAATATCAGATTCAAGGGCCTCATCCTTGTGGTGTGGAGTTAGGTCAACCGCCCTAGTGAGCGGAGATATACATTCCTTTTTATTAGTTTTGCCTACATGAAGAGGGTAGGATGAATCAAATTACCTCCTGGCTTCTATAGAAAGAAAAAGAAGTCATATCACAAAAATGATGTGTTTTCC
Organism: Alisma plantago-aquatica; assembly: GCA_963693085.1. Classification (NCBI taxonomy): domain Eukaryota; kingdom Viridiplantae; phylum Streptophyta; class Magnoliopsida; order Alismatales; family Alismataceae; genus Alisma; species Alisma plantago-aquatica. The sequence continues at coordinate 597,645,161 of OY856411.1, forward strand.
ATATCACACGTTGTAAGAATCAACCTAACTCCTATATATAAATGACCACAAAACATGCAACACAACAATAGAGATAGACATAAAGTTGAGAGAGAATGTTAATGGAAAATTTGTCCAAAATGAGAGAGAGAGAGAGTAAAGAATTATAACATAGAGACTTGTAAATAAATAATACCAGACAAGAACATGTATGACTCAAAAATTTCAAACAATCATCATTTTTTCTATTTTTGGTTTTTTATAATATATAATGTCATCGACATTTCTTATAATGTAAAAAAAAGCATACATGTACATACGATAATTTTTAATATGAATATAAATTTCTAAAAAGATTTATTCATAATTGATAAAATAATCCTCTAGATAAATAGTACTAATAAAAAAGTACATATGAATAAAATAATGGTCCTTATTTTGTACAAAGTATGGAACAATCCTCACATGTTACTATGTATATAATGTCATATGCATTTATATACACTATATGTGATTTAAATATACTTCTCTAATAAGATTGTATAGAAAAATTAATAATGCAATTCCTATTTATAAAACAACATCAAGGATAAATAATACCCATAAATACAATAGTACATAGAAATTAACGAATAACCCTCATTTTTGATATTTTTATTTTGCATGTATAAAGAACAATCTTAAGTTTTTCCACTATGTATAGTATTTTGCATGAACTTATATATTTTATTAGAAGATTATACTCATATACTAACTAAACCATCATCATTTCATAAAATAATTGTTATAAATATTTATACTTATAAAATAGTGAAAATACAATAATGAAAGAATACTCATTTTATTTGCATGTATTATATAAAAATCCTTATTTTTGACTAACTTAATTTTGCATGCAATGACATATATTTTTTTGTTTAAATATATTTTTTATAAGAAGATAGTACTCATAAAATAAATTAAACAACCCTAATTTTAAAATATTAGTTAGCATAAGTACATAAAATTCATCATATAGTACACTTAAATTAATAAAGCAACCTCATTATGTACTACCTAGGTTGGTATGTATTATATTATAGTCCTAATTGTTACTATATATTTGTTTGGTATAATTCATGTACACTTGTTTTATTTAAATTTACTTGTACATAAGTTGGTACTTGTAAATGAATAAAGAAATTATCATTTACTAAAAATAATTCTCATAAATAAATAATATTCATAAAAATAGTAAAAGCAACTAATCAAAGGACCTCATTTTTGTTATGTGTGCAAGTATTATCAGACAATCCTCAATTTTCATTATGAAAATATTTTGCATGAATGTATATACAATATCTTTGTTTGAGTATAGTTTTTATGATAAAAAAAATTCCTCATAACTTGAAATACAATCCATATTTGAATTTAAAAATCATCATAATATATAATAATAATAAAAGCATTACAAATAACTTAGTAAAATAGTTATTTTTTCTTAATATTTTTTTGTATCTATTAAAGAACAATCCTCAATTTTATGTTGTAAATTATTTCACAAGCGAGGTTAGCAAAGAGGCAATCACGAGTTGATCACTCTTCTTGGTGGTTTTTAGAACTTCTTTATCGTCCCAGAAGCTACTGAAGACTAATGTATTAGGTGGATGTGCTCCATTAGAGACTTGATGGTTGGACATGACTTGACTGAGAGTTTGTGGCTAGAGAGGATTCAAATGGGGAAGAGGGTCCATCAACAAAGATATGAGATGAAGACAATAGTTGGCTAGACTTGTACTATCACTACCAACTGTAGAAGTTGTTGCAGAACTCCCTTAGAATCATGGAGGCTGGGAGTAAGGGAAGACAAATCTATTAACAGCTAGGGCTCTTGGCGTCATGAAGTGAGAGAGAGGGTAGGATGGGGTGAATGTAATAGGGTGAACGAATCTCCTACTCCACTGTAACATGTTCATTGCTAGATCTGCGTTGGTTATGGACGCAGGTGGTGGAAACTTGCTATTAGGATGCACGGTGGTGATGAATATTTGTGATGACCAGGGTTTTTGGGATGAACAGGGAAGGTAGGACAAAAATAGAGAAGGCAGGTGGAAGGGAAGAGGAGAATAAAAGGAAGGGAAAAATGATTACAAAGCAGACTACAACTTGTGGAAAGAGAAGCACAAGATGTGTGATGAAAGAAGAGAAGTAATAGTTTGTATTACACTATGGGGGATGAAGTGATCAATTGACCAAAGTGTTAAATAAAATTGAATGTATTAAACTAGAAACCTAACTAATTAAATGAACATACAAAATGAGTCTAATTGGGAAACAAATTGATGGTTTGACTAATTAAGGTGTAATAAACTCAATTTTAACACTAGTTTTATTTTGTACAATGTTTCATTTGTATGTTAATGCTGAATTAATGTATTTAATGCATTTCTTACGCAACCTATTACATTAACACTATATTCACCAAGTTCCTTTCATCAATTAGTCTAGGGATGATGCTAGGGTGTCAATTTTGGGTCAATATTAATTAATTAATATCATTGACTCCTAGATGAAGACCCAATTAATTAATTTTACCATTAACCTTATACATTAGGTGATTTATAAATAAAATATATATGTTAGGCTTCAATTAGACTATTATAATCTTATTTTAGGAAAAACAAGTTCATACTCGTATTATTAGGGTGGACCTAAGGAAAGGGAAATCAAGCTATATAATTAGACTTGAGTATGTTATAATCTATAAAGGGAGTGGAGAAGGAATGTTATAACCCTAATTTTGGTTGTATTGTTATGCAATTTTTTTATAAAAAAGGGGCTTGTTTGAAAAATTGTGTGCATTGTTTTATTAATTGGATTTATTTGCAATTCTACCTTAAATAAAGGATTTCATGTTTTCCTATCTTAATAAACCAATAAAGGATTAAAACAGAAGAAGGAAAAAAAAACCCACAATCAGCAAAATACAAAAAAAAATGATAAGTGCATGTGTTTAAGAATAATGTGGAATTATCTAGAAAGTGGCATAGGTGGCCACAACAGGATGGCTTTTGGTTTCACATGCCTCCTAATAACAAGAAAAGTCAAAATAAAGAAAGTAGAAAGGAAAGAAAGAGAAAAGGATTGGATTTGATGCCTTAAATACATAAAATAACATGGAGACTTGCATGTGAAGGAAACACCATTTTCCTTTTGAGTTTTAGTCTCAAATTGTATCCACAAGTAAATTAATCCATAAGAGACTTTCCCTTAAAATATAGATTAAAAGGATAACCAGATTAGGAGATATGGATTTTACAAATATCCCTAAAGTGTGGAATATAGAATGGGAAAGTGTTAAATGTCACAATAATTCGATTTCTATTAAAATTCCTATTTATTTTAGCGTGTGCGATACCGAGCATTGATTTGGAATCCAATGGTGAGTTGATCATCACCTAGCTCGGCTAGGAAGGGAAAGAGGGGCTTGAATAGGCAACTTTTGGAATCATTTTTCCTTGTATTTAATGGATGAGAAGAACATGAAACATGCCCATCGAGTTTGTGACAACAAAACGTACCTAACCATTGTTGGCTAAATGGACATCAGTAAATCCCTTTGTTTTGATAATGACAAACATTTCATTCTAGTTGATCTAATGTGCTACTTGAGTGTTGCAGGAATAAGGTGGATGACAAATATTATGGAAGATCTATATGCTAGATTGTTTTAATTTCATGAATGTAATCAATTGTAAATCTTGTACAAATATATAATGTACAAGTACTTATACATCATGTAAATCAAGCATTAGATCTTTCCTAACTAATCACTACACTTAGACAGGTCATCCCCTTCAATAGTATCACATATGCACACTCACATACACACTTAGTAATTTAATTGAAACATTGAAATAGGGTCAATCTCGGTCGACAAAATCCTCGACCGAGACACTCTCGGTCGACAAGCTTCTCGACCGAGAAAGACCCAAGTAGCCGTTAGACACAGCTGACAAGGTAGTTGGCAGTTGGAAATGAACGTTGCAAACACTTGATCTAGAGAGCCTGTTGGTCGACAAAACTTCGACCGAGTAGGTATCTCGGTCGACAATTTCTAGACCGAGATGGACTCTGACAGCAACTGCAGAATTAATTAACTAGTCGTTGCTAATGCAACTAACTTATACCTAACGGCTAGTTAAGCACTTGGAAACCCCTAGAAAGTGTCTAGAACGTCCTTAAGCACTTGTAGGTCATTCCTATAAATAGGACATGCCTTAGGACACCTAAACTCACTTGATTCCATACTTGAGCAATCTTTGAGCATACACTTGCATTAGCAACCTGTTTTGAGAAATTGAGCAATACTTGCAATTGGCTACTCTTCATCTTGCTCTAAATTCATGTCCTATAGGCTAGTATCTCCTATACACAACAATCACACTTCCATATACTTTGGTTAGGAGATCTACACGCTTGATATAGGCAAATCAAGCCTTATGCTTCAAAGGATAAGTTGTAATTTCCATTTTCCTTTCTTGTTCACTTTCATTGCTTGTACTCTCCTTGCTACTCCTAGGTTGGAGGCTGCGGATTGGAGAGGGTCGTGATCTTCTTGGTAAAGAAGGAGACTTTGAACTACTTCAAGAAGGCTGGTGCAACGGGATGTTACTTCAAAGAGGAAGGCTACTTCAAGGGGGAGCTTGGAGTTACTTCAAGAAGGCTACCTCAAGTTGGTGCATCTACTTCAAAGTGAAGGTTGTTCAAAGGGGTGTAAGAAAGTATTGTATTTTGTGTAATTCCTTGTGAAGGTAATAAAATTAATACTTTCAAAATCCCGTTTGGGTAAGCAACCGGGTAGTGGACTGACTGCCTTAGTATTTGCTAAGGTAGGAACCACTCTAAATCCCTTGTCTCCTTCTTACTTTTTCATTTGTGGTTGTTTGAGTTAAATAATTGTTAAATTAACTTTAAAACCCTATTCACCCCCCTCTAGTGGGTTTTCAACCATCCCTAATTTCACCTAGTTTTGAGGCTTCTATAGTTTTCACCCAATTCCCCTCCAATAACGGACCCTGCAAACTTTGGATGATATTTATAGGGACCACATGTTCTCTGGGAGGTCACAAAATCACTCTCAAGATGTCATACGACTCCCAACTCTCTTCTCTGCTCTCAATTCTATGGATAACCTTGCCTTTGATATCTACCTCCATCCCAAGTCTCGCCAGAAATACTTCTCTATCGCCTGACCTACACTGACCAACTCCAGGGCAATTGAAGCCCTCAAGTGATTTGATTGACCAAGGTGAAGGTAAGGGAACCCTCATTCAGTGATCAGGGATGCCAAGGCTCGGAGTCAACTTCCTCATTGACCCGCTAAGCTGACCTCACAATGAACAATGGAGGAAGACAACCCCTGGTTAAAAAACATCTTAGAATGACTCTCCTTCCTAACAGGTTAGGGTTATTCTTGTCTTTTCCCATCCGATTTTCTTACTTAGTTAGAAAGATATCTGCAAGCATGGCATGGGGCTCTCTGCCTAGGTGGTAGGCACCTATTGGCCTAAAAGATTAATTATGCAAAAATCACAGTAATTAGTAGGATAATTGGATGAAGACATGTAATATGTGTTTTGATCAAAAAAATACAAGGATTTCAATAATATGTAATATTGACCTGTATATGTTTCCAATTCAAAAAGTGTTCAAAGTTTCTATCTTTAAGGTGATGAAATGGATCAAAACCTTAAAATTTAAGTATAAATGAATATGATGAACTTAGTTGATGTGTTTTTATCAAGGATTGATCTGTTATGAATGAAAGGACCACCTTGGACTCATATGAACATCATAATCCAAGATTTGAAGGATTAGCGTTTCCCTCTGGTTAAGAGTACCTTTAATGATGGAATTAGGGTTTGTCAACATAGGAGTGTCAATATTCATATTCTTTCATATTCAAAATCTTAACATGATAAAAGTTGGACTTTTGCATAAAAAGGGTAACTTTTGGAATACAAACATGAAGGTGACACCAAAACTAGGGTTTATGTGTCAAAAAAGTATTAAGGGTAATCAATGAACTTATGGAGATTGGAACTTAATGAAACACAAACATGGACTTAATCGCTCAACTTGTAAACCAATTCAAATGTAAAGTAGATCTTGAAATAATTTAGTGACACATGGGTGATATGCCTTAAAATTCAGGTTGAGTTACTTGTGTGCTTGTGTGGTTATTCTTGATTATTCTTATTTGGACTTCAAGTACTTCTGAGACATGTATGTGGTTACACTTATGGCTACTTGTTGTAGTTTTCCGATGTTTTCCTGAGATTTATTGGATTGATAGCAAAATAAATATTGCTTGTTTATTTAATACTTATAATATTTAAAGTGACTATGATTATCACAATATATGGATGATAATTTTCTCATGACCATGATGGAAGATGAACCAAGCAAGGATGGGAAGGTTACTGTAGGAATGCCAAGCCCAGATGGGAAGGTAAACTAAGAGATCAAGCCTGGATGGGAAGGCCAGGAAAAATATCATGCCCGAATGGGAAGATAAGTATGCCCACTGCAGGGGCAAGACCCTAGTAAGGGTAACAATGATGAGAATGTACCATCATGGGATGTGAAGTTATTAGATCAAAATGCTAAATCTGATTTATTAAACAATAATTGGTTGAATTATGTTGATATCAGTACATGTAAACATTTTGTTTTCCCCACAAACTGGTATAACATGTTATACTGACTGATGTTTTGATTGTCAGCATTTTTAGGAAAAACTAATTTTTTGCTAGAAATTGGACATTCAAGAAAAAAAAGACATTGAAAGAAAACTACAAAGTAAGGCCCGAAGAATATAGATAGATAGTTTATTTCTTGGGTTAAATCTTAGAACCCATATTTTTGTAAACATTAATGAAAATATTTTTATCTTGTATCAAACTTAGTTCTTGCTTAGCAAAATTTATTAATTATTTTGATTATGTGCAAAACCATAGATCATGTGTGAAATGGTAATGGCTCCTTCCTTGTAGCCTTCCTTAGTTGGGGATTTCTGGGAGTGGGGTCTTTACATTTAGTATCAGAGAAATGGTAATGGATCCTTCATTGTGTCCTTCCTTAGTTGGGGGTTGTTGGGAGTGGGGTCGTTACATTTGGCAACATAGCATGATTTTTCATATAATCACTAATAATTATTAAATTCTACAAAATTTAGCAGATCCCAAAGGGAGTTATTAGAGCGTTTTCCAAATACGGAGGTGTCTAAAATGGACCATGATCTAGGAGCTGACAATATTTTCCTCTGTCCCACTAGCAAATTTATGAGGACTCCTGGACCCGTGTTTCCGACTGGACCAAAGTCAAGGATTTCATTTGAAATAAGATACCTCTAGGATTTCTCATCTACTTTCATCCCTTCTCTACCCCGTTTCACTTAGCAAACCCTAAGTACCTAAAGTTTTTCTCTCTCTCCACCTCCTTTGAGTATTGGGGTTATGAATGATAAGGGTAAATGTATCCTCTGCCAAACAATAAAATGCATATAAACATGATGTCATGGATATAATTTTATATTTTGATAATCCTAAGTTATGCAACTATGGCTAATGAAGTTTGCTTACGTGAAACAATATGGCTCATGATAAGAACACCAACTGTGATGAATACCAAGGACCAAGATCCTCCCATAAGAAGAGGCCCTCCTCAGAGAAGAGAAGGTCCATGGAAGGTGAATCCTCTGAGAAACTGAAGAGAGAAGGTGAAACCTATGGAGAGAAAGGCCATGATCCTAAGCCCATCCCCTTCCACATCTTGACCTGGAAGGAAGCCTTGGACCCAAAGATGACCTATGTCTAAAGATGAAGCAAGGTATAATCCTAGCCATGTTGCTGATACAGACTGACAGTCGGGCCAATGGTGACACAAACTCCCAAGTTGCTTTGCTTAGAGCAACAGAAGAAGTTGACCGAAGCCATCAACGCCCTCTCCCATAGAGATGTCCCTATGATGATAATGGTGAACCTATAGCCGTCTTTGCCCACCTAGTAGCCACCATTTTAGATTTTGTGAAGCTGAACATTGAGAAATTCTGGGGGGAGGACAAGGTTGAAGTCGTCAACAAAGACAATGCTTAGCTTTTGGCAGTGGAAAATGGGTTCCGCATGTTGGAGGTACAACCGAGTAAGAAGGTTCTTTTCGCCACCCATTTCCTGTAGGGAGCAGCAAAGACATGGTGGGAGAACCATATCATGGACCAAGACCTGAGTGAAGAGCCCATAGCTTGGGTAGACTTCCATGCTCTTTTCACTGCAAGATTCATACCCCCTACTACCAAGAAAGAAAACAAAAATCAATTCACTTTCTTGGTTCAAGGAAACTTGTCTATGACCGACTATGCTCATAAATTTTGCCTCTTAGAGCATTCTAGATACATCCTTACTGAAGCAAGGAGAGTATATCACTTTGTGGATTAGTCGTACCATGCTATTAAACCCCATGTCATGGCAAGCAAGCCCATAACTCTCACTGGAGCTCTCAACTTTGCACTGAACATGGAAAGAACAGTCATGCATCAATAGAACCAACCCAAGGGATACCTTGGCTTCACTGAGGGAAGCTTTGTTCCAAGAAATGATAACAAAAAGAACTAAGGTTGTCATCAAGGAAAGGGAAAGCATGTAGGGAAAGGGAAAGCTCGGCAAGAAGGATGCTACCCTAGTTGTGCTATCTGTGGAATGAGACATATGAAAAAATGTCACTACAAGAAGCGTCGATGTTACCGTTTCCAACAAGAAGGCCATTTTGTAGCCAATTGTCGCCTTCCTTCTCCACCCAAACAAGCCCTGTGGCGGCCCAGCCAGTGGCAGAAACACCACCAGCAGCCGCAGTCCCACTAGGAGAAACCCAACCTGTAAGGGAACTTTGACAGGCTCGGGTGTTCGCCATCGACAACAAAGAAGCCCAAGATAATGCCAACTATTTAATAGAGGGTAAAAACCCTTATAGTAGTTTTCCCATCTTTATTTATACAATGTAATAGTAGTTTGACTATAATAAAAATAATGTAAGCATGCTTGAAATTATGGGCCAAAGTGTGAAAGCTCTTTTTGACTATGGATCTACAAATACTTTCATTTCAAGAAATCTTGCAACTATGCTCTGTCTGGGTTTCAAGGATTTAGGATATGTGCTGGATGTCACTACCCCGAGTGGTCATATTTTTACTTGTCTTTTAAAAATCCTTATTATACCTGTTAGGTACATGAGTAATGAATTCCCTACTGACTTTATTTTGTTGGACATGAATGACTTTGATTTAATAATTGTCATGGATTGGCTTTGTACCTATAGAGCTCATATTGATTGTAGATAGAAAAACCTTGTAATAAAGAGACCCAGTCACCCTCCTTTAACCATTAGGAGAAAAAAGGATGCTACCACTAGCATGTATGTATCAGTCTTGAAAGCAGAACAATTAATAGCCAAATGTTGTCAGACATTCCTAGTAGTTTTACTAAGCTAGAGCCTAAGGTGCAACCCTTAGAGGAAATAGAGGTAGTCAGGAACTATGCAAATTTGTTCTCAGATGACTTGCCTAGAATACCTCCTAAGAGAGAGGTGGAATTTTCAATGGAGTTATCACCCAGGACAAATCCTATTTCCAGGGCACCTTACATAATGGACTCAACAGAGTTGCTTGAGCTAAAAAAGTAACTGCAAGAATGGCTAGACAAAGGCTTCATCTGGCCTAGAGCATCTCTAAGGGGAGCACCAACCCTCTTTGTAAAGAAGAAGGATGGATCTATTTGAATGTGCATATATTATAGGATGATCAATTAGGCTACCATCAATAATAAATATCATTTACCCCATATCAATGAATTGTTTAACCAACTCAAGCCAGCTTGAGTCTTTTCAAAGATTGAACCGGCGTCTAGTTACTATCAATTGTGAGTCAAGAGTGAGGATTTCCCAAAGACTAACTTCTGAACCTGCTATGGTCATTATGACTTTGAGGTCATGTCGTTTGTCTTGTCCAATGCTTGAGTGTTTTTATGAATCTCATGAACAATGTGTTCCAACCTTTCCTAGATTCTTTTGTCATGGTGTTTATAGACGACATTCTAGTTTACTCAGATAGCTTAGAACAACATTGTAATGATCTGGTTAGAGTCCTTGAAATCCTGAAGAGACATAAGTTCTATGGTAAGTTCTCAAAATGTGAGTTTTGAATCGATCTTGTCATGTTTCTTAGACACATCATCTTAGGAGGGACTATTTCAGTAGATCCTGCCAAGGTGTCTGGTGTATGTGATTGGAAAACACTAATGAATCCTTTTGAAATTCACAACTTATCGATACTAGTCGGGTACTATCGACAGTTCATCAAAGATATCTCAAAGAATCTCTTATCCCTCTCCAAGCTTACTTGTAAAGATGAAAAGTTAGTGTGGTCTGGATTGTGTGAATATCACTTCCAATAGTTGAAGGAGAGATTGGCCACAACACCTGTGTTGATTCTACCATCTAGAAATGAGGGTTTCATGATCTTCATTGATGCATCCAAGATGGGGCTTAAATGTGTGGTAGAGAAGAATAACCACATTGTCACTTATGCATCCAGACACCTCAAGCCAAACAAAGTAAATTATCTGACACATGATCTGGAGTTAGCTGCAATCATACATGCTTTGAAATTTTGGTGACACTACTTGTATGGTTCTCCATTTGAAATTCTCACTGATCATAAAATCTTAAAGTATCTCCTGACTTAGAAGGACCTCAACCTAAGACAGAGACGACAAATGGAATATATGAAGGACTATGATTTCACCATCGCATACCACCCTGGAAAGGCCAATGTAGTGTCACATGCCCATAATAAGAAATAAATTAGATGTGCAACTATCTTATCTACCCAATGGAGGGTACTTGAAGAATTTTCCAGATGGACTCCATAACTGTTAGAAGACCAAATTCGTTTGGCTAACATTCAGATAAAATTGGACTTACTGACTAATTTATTAGCTATCCAGAGCTTGAGAAGATGAAAGGCTTGATGGAGAAACCTCAAATACACCTGTCATTGGGTATAGATGGAGGAATCCGATACAAGTCATATTTCGGTTCCTGAGGAGTCACCTTTGAAGACTCATATCCTACAAGAATCTCATGGATGTAAGTATACTATACACCCTGGCACTACCAAGATGCTTAAAGACTTGTAGTGGTATTTCTGGTGGCCTGGAATGAAGAAAGACATAGAAATATATGTGGCCAGTTGTCTCAAGTGCCAAATGGTGAAGGATGAACACCAATATCCTAGAGGATTATTGCAATCAATTGAGATTCCTGAGTGGAAATTGGACCAGCTCACCATGGATTTTGACGTGGGTCTTCCAAAGACTAAGAAAGGTCATGATTCTATATGGGTTGTGGTGGATTTCCTAACCAAGTCGGTACACTTTCTTGCCTTAAAGATTACCGCCAAAGTGTCAGACTTAGAGTTGTATATCTAGGAAATAGTGTGTTTGGATAGCATTCTGAGTTCAATTATTTTTTATGATGATCTGAAGTTCACCTTAAAGTTATGGATGTAGGTGCATGAAGAACTTTGAAACAAGGTTGAAATTTAGTATCGCCTACCACCCGCAGACCGATGGATAGTCAGAGAGTATAATCCAGACTTTAGAAGACATGTTGAGAGCATGTGTGCTTGATTGGGGTGGATCGTGGGAACAATTTTTGCCTTTAACTGAGTTTACCTAAAATAATAGTCACCAAGCCAGTTTCAAGATGCCTCCGTACAAAGCTCTATGTGGGAGGTCGTGTTGGTCACCACTTTACTGGGATGATGTTGGTGAGAGGACCTTGTTGAGGTTAGAGGAACTTCATATATATGTTGATAAAGTCATTTTGATCAAGAAAAGGCTAAAGAGAGACCATGATCAATGAAAGCCGTATGTAGATGCAAGGTGGACTGACTTACATTTCACTATGGGTGAACATGTGTTCCTGAATATCTGACCCATCCGAGCAATAGCTAAGAATAGAGGGAAGTTGATTCCCTAATACGTAGGTCCGTTTGAGAGTTTAGAATGGATTAGAGAGGTATCTTACCATGTAGCCCTACCCCCACAATATAGTATGATGCATGACGTGTTTCATGTATCCAATATATCTATAACATCCTAGTCATGTGTTGAGCATTGAACCTATTGAGCTCTAGGGGATCCTGACATATCCTGAGTCATCTGTGAGAGTACTAGATACCAAGGTGAAATAACTTAGAAACACAAAGATAGAGATACTAGAGGTTCTTTGGAAGCACCATGGAGAGGATGAAGCCACATGGGAGCTGAAGACGGACATGGAAAAATCCTACCCTGATTTTTTATATGATTAGCTAAATTTTGAGCACAAAATTCTTATAAGTGGGGAAGGATGTTATAACCCTAATTTTGATTATATTTTTATGCAATTTTTGTATTAAAAGGGGCTTGTTTAAAAAATAGTGTGCATTGTTTTATTAATTGGGTTTCTTTGTGATTCTATCTTGAATAAAGGATTTCATGTTTTACTATCTTAATAAACCAATAAAGGTTTAAAAAAGAAAGAAGGACAAGCGAAAAACCCACAATAAGCAAAAGACAAAAAAAGAAAATAAATGATAAGTGCATGTGTTTAAGAATAATGTGAAATTATCTAGAAAGTGGCATAGGTGACCACAATAGGATGACTTTCAGTTTCTCATGCCTCCTAATAACAAGAAGAGTCAAAATAAAGAAAATAGAAAGGAAAGAAATAGAAAAGGATTGTATTTAATGCCTTCAATACATAAAATAAGAAGGTGACTTTCATGTGACGAAAACACCCTTTTCCTTTCAATTTTTAGTCTCAAATTGTATCCACAAGTAGATTAAGTCATTAGAGACTTTCCCTTAAAGTTTGGGAATAGGAGATATGGATTTTACACAAATCCCTAATGTGTGGACAATACAATGGGAAAGTATTACATGTCACGATAATTTGATTTCTATTATAATTCCTATTTGTTTTAGCGCGCGCAATACAAAATGTTGATCTGAAATCCAATCCAATGGTGAGTTGATCATCACCTAGCTCGGCCAGGAAGGGAAAGAAGGGCCTAAATAGGCAACTTTTGGAATCTTTTTTCCTTGCAATTTAATGGAGAAGCAGAATAGGAAACCTTCCCATCGAGTTTGTGAGAAAAAAATGTACCTAACCATCCCTAATTTCACCTAGTTTTGAGGCTTCTAGAGTTTTCACCCAATTCCCCCTCCAAGAACAGACCCTGCCAACTTTGGATGATATTTATAGGGACCCCGGACTCTCTACAAGGACATAAAATCTCTCTTGAGATGCCACATGACTCCCTTCTCTCTTCTCTATTCTGTGGAGAACCTCCTCTTTGACCTCTGCCTCTGTCCCAAGTCTCACCAGAAATACCTTTGTGTCGCTCGACCTACACCAACCAGGTCTAGGGAAATTGAATCCCTCACGGGATTCGACTGACCAAGGAAAATGTAAGGGAACCCTCTCTCAGTGATCAAGGATGCCAAGACTCAAAGTCAACTTCCTCGTCGACCCTCTAAACTGAGTTCGAGACAAAAAAAGGAAGAAGACGACCCTGGTTAAAAGACATCTTAGCTCAACCGTCCTTTGTAACATGTTAGGGTTATTCTCATTCTTTCCCCTCCCTTTTTCTTGCTTAGTCAGAAGGATAGCCATGAGCGGGGCCCGAGCCTCTCTGCCTAGGTGGCAGGCCCCTATTGGCCTAAAATGATTAATTTTTGCAAAAAATGTGACTTTCACCTCGTATGGCTCAAGCAGAATAATTAGTAGGATAATCTGATGAAGACATGCAATACATGATTTGATCAGAAAAAACAAGGATTTCAATAAAAATGTAATCTTGACATGTATCTGCTTCCAATTCTAAAAGTGTTTAAAGTTTCTATCTTTAAAGTGATTAAATGGATCAAAACCCTAATTTTTGAGTATTGATGAATGTAATGAACTTAGTTGATGTTTTTTTATCAAGAATTGATTTGTTATGAATAAAAGGAACATCTTGGAATCATATGAACATCATAATCCAAGATTTGAAGGATTAGGGATTCTTTGTGATTAAGAGTACCTTTAATGATGGAATTAGGATTTGTCAACATAAGAGTGTAAAGATTCAAATTCTTTCATATTCAAAATATTAACATGATAAAAGATGCATATTAACATGATAAAAGATGAACTTTTGCAAAAAAGGGTAACTTTTGGAATACAAGCATGAAGGTGACACCGAAACTAGGGTTTATGGGTCAAAAGAGTATTAAGGGTAATAAATGAACTTATGGAGATTGGAACTTAATCAAACACCAATATGGATTTATTACTCAACTTGTAAACTGAGTCAACCCTAAAAGTAGATCTTGAAATCATTTAGTGACACATTGGTGTTATGCCGTAAATTTTAGGTTGACTTGCTTGAGTGATTGTGTGGTTATTCTTGATTTTTCTTATTTGGACTTTAAGTACTTCTGAGATAGGTATGTGGTTATGCTTATGGATACTCACTTTAGTTTGCTAAAGTTTTCCTACAATTTACCAGATTGATAGAAAAATAAATATTGGTTGTTTATTTAATTCTTGCAATCTTTCAAGTGATTATGATTATCACAATATATGAATGATACCTTGCTCATGCCCATGATGGAAGATGAACCAAGCCCGGATGGGAAGGTAACTATAGGAATCTCAAGCCCAAATGGGAAGGAAAAGTAAGAGGTCAAGCCCGATGGGAAGGCCAGGAAAAATATCAAGCCCAGATGGGAAGATAAGTACACCCACTACAGGGGCAAGATTGTGAGGACCCGTTACACTAAATGAGATTACTCAAAACATAAAATACAATCAATCACCAATTAACCACATACCCATATATGGGTAAATTAAAACTGATTTCAACATCAGCACCCACTCAGAAACATTTGCATAAGAGCCCATCATCTTTCTTAAATCCATATTATGCCAAGAATTTGATACAAATTGTTCTATTATCTAAGCCACAACATATATACACAGGATAACAATATTTGTATATGCCACACAAACAAGAATTAATATGCTAACAAAAGTCCAATTCATTTGAAACATTATATACAAATTTTTCGCACTCAGACCTGAGAATACAGAGACGACTTTAGGACACACTAGAGATCTAATCGACTTTCTCAAAGATTCATTACTATACATCATATTTACTACCACAGGTTTGTTTTCGTCCCTTCAAATTACCTAATAAAATGTGGCAAACTATAAGGGAGAGAGCCATGTCCCAGCAAGAGATACAACCTCCAACAACACTTATTGATTACAACATTTTAAATAGTAAATAACTAAAGCAGTTGGAGTATTTAATAATCAATTGAACAACTCAAGTATGCTAAATAGATTACGCAATTAATCTTAGAAACAAGTATGATCATCAATGCATATATAGATAACAAATAAATCCATTTCATTGGATAGATATCTACTCAAATATCATCAAATTGCATCTAATAACAATCATTATCATTAATATGACTATCTTCATATTCCTTGCTAACATCACAAGCAATCTAGTAGCATAAGCATCCCTAACATCACGAATATGTCTAGTAACATAACATGGCTATCGATATTGGCATCTCAAATAAAGAGAACAAATCTATATCATAAGTAGAAGTAACATCATAACATAATGAACTACATAGGCTTGATTAGCAGTTAAGCATTTCTAATTACATAGGCATGTCTAGCAATATTAAACATAGCTAGCAGCAACATCTTAACCATTAATGTCAGTATATTTGACAAGATATGCATATTTACAACATGAGCATAACTACAACATAAGCATATCTATTATCTCTTATTGTACTATACATGATCTCAGTGAAAAGAAAGCAAATAAGGGTTATCATCCAATATGAAGCATTGTGTATAACCCTAAACAAATATGATACATGGCTATCTTACATCTTTTGTTATGCCTTGGGGAATTTGAATTGTACCGTCCAAAGTCCAATTGACCCCTGCGAAGGGCTATTCAGTTCCATACAAGATCTAGGACTGCCAGTATCCTCAGATCTCATCCCCTCAGTCAATACAAGTAAAAAGGCAATGACATATCAGTCGAAGATGCCACCACAGTGACATATAGTCAAGTTGCTAACCACTAGTCCTCCATTGGTACATGTCACAACACTAGAAACCAGGGTATACAAAACCCCCTAATCTGAGGTACAACTGCAGTTGTCCTAAATCACATCAGATATAAGAGGCATGACCATAGCCATCCTCCACAACCTGCATTGTGGATGACAGGGATATATCCTCAACTTTCCACCCCCACATACTCAATAGTATGTGCTTTGAGTTTCACTTTTGAATACTTGTTTCACCATCCAACAAGTTTTGACACTGAACATGGCTCTACGACACATGGTACTACATGATTATAGTTGCACTTGATTAGTTATGCCAATTGGGTGAATTAAGTATGCATCAAAAAGTGGACATACAAACCCTAATTCACTTCTAGAAAGCATATAAATATCATAACTTTTAGAAATTATAAAATGTGTGGAACATAATTTCTTATCTCATCATCACATGGTACTATTCACTTGCCATTCATGAGACCACACTAGTCATCATACTATCACAAGATATAAATCCTTTTCATAATATCACATAGTATCAACCCTTATCAATACAAGAGGATTACACCTCATTCAGGGCTCAACCATGCCCAAAGGTCATTAAAACCATCATACTATTAGAGGATATAAATCCTTTTCACTATATCACAGGGTATCAACCCTTATCAACACAAAAGGATTTGAACTCATTCAGGGTTCAACCATGCCCAAAGGTCATTGAGACCATCATACTATTCCCTACAAGATCATCATTATCTTTGCATGCCTTATAACAAGGCTCAGCAATATCACTTAGATACAATACACCAGATCAACACAATATTGCATTAATGAGCTAGGAGATATTCATAAACAACCATAGTAGGGTTATATTAATATTAAGAAGATTCCTTTATTAAATCAACATGCAAAGAATCTAGATATGATTAACCCTCATCATATTCATAATGCACATGTTTAGCATAAGAAAGTATCAACCATGTGGCTATGATAACAACCAATTAACATATTAAGGTTATGATCATATTAAGGAGATTATTTCACCATCATGCCATCATATAAGAAGGTTAAACATGAATACTCATCTTTATCTATTTACATTAGAGTTAGGTTCAACAAGATAAATTATATTAATGTTACTAATCAACACTCAAACCCAAACCCTAACTTACGGCATCCCCATTGAATCATGGATGCATAAGGTGAAGCATCACCATCACATTCCATACTATTATCAAGTATGAACCCACACATGAATCAAGGTGTATCCATTGGGTTATATCATACTAGGGTAACAAAAATAGTAACAGAGTACTCCATGATTGTATTAGTCATTCAAGGACTATTCATACCCAATTACCATCATTTAGTTATATTAAAGCTAGGTATAACAAGCTATACCACATTAGGGTTACCCATTAATTCATTATGGTGATTATAAATCATATATCATATGAGGGCAAGGGTTACACTGCAAGTTTAAGGCATTGAACTATCAAATTCTCATAATTAGAATCATAACATTACACTACACATTTCACCCAAAACAATGGGAATATTGAGGCATCAACTTCTAACCGTGAAATGTTGAGAAGGTAAAGCCATTGGTCATTTACATAAGTAAACACCTTGAATGAATCATCTATAATGTTATTGAGTTGTGATCTATAAAAGTCACCTTTTAACCCTAGACATCCTTTGATTAAAAACAATAAGTGTTTGATTCAGCCCTATTTTAGGGCTTCATCTTGTGGCATTTTGCATTTCAATCACATCTATACCTATTAGATTACATGTTATTTCCCTTAATATGCATATTTGTGTAAAATGCACTTATGGACATTATTTGCATATTTTTTAGGTACTTGGACCACACTTAGATGGACGAGAGAGATGGAGGGGCCCAAAGAAGGCTCCATAGCTCCCCCAACCTACCCCTAGTGGCCAAGAGTCAAGCTTAAGCAAAGAAGTCCATGGATAACGAAGTTTGAAGCTCAAAGTGCAAGGAAAGTCCCCAGCACGACCATGGTAACATAGAACGGTCGTGCTGCAAATGAAGAAATCACAGGAAAAATCTCAATTTTGAAGCAGCTGCAAAGCATACTCTACAACGGTCGTGCCACGCAGCACGACTGTTCTACCATCTCCCACCACGACCGTGCCATGCGGCATGGTCATGCCACGTAGCACGGTTGTACTACCAGATCCCACCACGGTTGTGCTACGCAGCACAGCCGTGCTACCCTCAACCCACCACGGTCGTGGCCATTTCAGCCCAAAATCCACCAAAACCTTGTTAACTTTGATGGAATAAACCCACGACTGTGCCCATACACCACAGTCGTGGTCTACCCTACCCACCACAGGCGTGGTGACCCAAAATGACTGTGCTACTCACAAAACTCACCTAGCTTTCACTGGTTTTCCCATTTTTCCCCTACTTGACCTAGTGCTTCCTCCCCACACCTATATATACCTAGGTGGTGTATGGGGCACGGGGTTAGCTACCTTCCACCACCTCCTAGCTCCCCAAATCACCATCCACTCCATTCCACTTCACCTCCCCCTCAAATCCACTCCATTCCACTATTTCCACCACATAAACCCCCATATCTAAGCCTTTCAAAACTCTAAATTGAGTAGCATGTGACACCATTGGTGGGAGCATGCCAAGCTTTCCGGCGTCATTGCCGGGGATAGAGGTGCTCGGCCTAGATAGTTAGTTTTTCTTTGACTTTTCCTACTGCCCCCATCATTGCTATTCTTTATTCATTACTCTTTGCATTCTTTGTGTATATTGGTTTGCTAACTTGCTTTCCTTTGTTTGGTTGTGCCTTGTGCATGTGACAAGCCACTCAGAGAAGACAAGATGGAAGGCCAAAATGCACAAACCCATCCATTTCCTCCACCACCGTACCTCCAAGGCTATCCTAAGCCTTACACACCTCCATCACCTCCATTGCTGCAACCTTCCCACCACTTCACTTTCCAACCTCAATTTCCTCCTCCACTACCCTACCTCCAAGGTTATCCTAAGCCTTACACACTACCACCACCTCCATTGCCACAACCCTCTTACCAGTTCACCTTCCAACCTCAATTCATTCTACCACCTCCATCACCACAACCCTCCCACCAATTCACCTTCCAACTTCAATGCCCTCCTCCACCTAAAGTCCAATGACCATCAACACTGATGCCACCACCACAACTATCACATGCTCCCCCTACTTCCCATGAGCAAATGGATATGATTGAGACCCCTCTCTTTGGTGCCTATGAAGACCCATTCCTCAAGAGAGAGAAAACCCATGACATGAGATTTATAAGGGTCTTAAGGCTGATTAAGATCTATGATAATGATCCCCAAGGAGAGAGAATTGCTGAAAAAACTTATGAAGCTCGCATGACCCTTGGGAGGAAGATCAATTAGGGAAAGCATTTGAGAGGATTGCTTATGATGGGGGTGAAAACATTTTGTTTTTGGACCATTTATGATGGTGAAAGAACAACAAGCCCAGCTAAAGGCATGAAACTTAGCGCTTGTGGGAGGCAACCCACCTAGGTTTGGGATTTTTTTCACCCAAACTTCAATTTTTGATACTTTTGCTTTGCTTTTACACTTTCCAAGAAAACACACACACACTTTATGCTTGATGGTTTTTGTTGTTTATGTTATTTTAGGATAGGTACATTGGAAGGAGAGTGATGCATGGATGATATTGACAAGGAGGAGAACAAAAATGAAGAGAAAATTGCAAATCAGTAGAGTAGCTACAGAAAGGATATCAGCACAGCCATGCTACACAACACGGTCGTGTTGCATGCATTCCAAAATGGGCGCATTGCACACCACAGTCGTGGAGGCTATCCCCTACTCAATGGACACATTGGGATCTCTCTCCCCTCTTGGAATTTATCTACCACTAAACCATGCCCTCTACCCTACCATTCTGAGCTTCTATTTCATGTTGAGGACAACATGGTTTAAAAGTTTGGGTGGTAGGGAAGTAAACCCCTGTTTACCCCACTTTCTTCTATGTTCCTTGTTCTTAGTTTTTGCTCAAAATTACTGAATAGTATAACCATCTCTCATATTTGTGTATCCATACTTTGTGTGCTTGTTTTGCATACTTGCATGCCATGTAGTTTGCTTCCTTGCTATTTTTGCGTAATTTTCAAAAATGTTGCTGTTTTTTCCATGCATTGCATATCATGTAGATTTTTGGTAATTTTTGCATGTTTTGTCTAGGATTTGCTTGTTTTCTACTTTAAGTTTAATAATATAGGATTAGATATGATTGGAGGCAACTTGGCACAGTTTTGGCCAATTTTGCCCAAATTTGAGATTTCTTATCTAAAACGTGTGTTTTGACCCAATCTCTACTATTTTAAGTGAAAATGACGACCTTTGACAAATGCAAGTGAATTACCATTGTTTGTTGCTAAGTGATATCAATGTTTGACTTTTTACATGTGCATCACCTCTCTTAGGATTGTGATTGAGTTGGTTGAATTGTTAGTTGAGAAAGCTTTGATCGCTTAGTGTTTGTAGAATCACTTAATTGATATATCAATTTCATCTTATTCATTCATGTGGTGTGATATCTAGGATGTTAATTTTCATGTAGGATGTCTTATGTGGAGAATCATACCAATGACCCCTCTTTGATCTGATTCTTCTTCCACCATCTTAATACCCCTCTGCCTCATAAAAAGATGCCTTAGTGCACATAATCAGCCTTGGCCACCTCCAAAAGTTTGGGGTGGCCATATCTTTACCCCCTCGCTTCACTCTGTCCACCATATGCCCTATCTACACCAAGGGAAAGAAAAAATGAAAAAGAAAAAGCAAAGCAAAAACAAAATAAAAGGATGCTCCTATTTAAGAGCATTTAAATAAAGAAAAGATGAGTGTGTAAAAACACTCCAAAAATCTTACCGCAACACTTTCTTCCACTTTCATACCTATTGAGCTAGGAAAAATCAAACCTAGCTCATTTTGCCTTTTTTCGTAGCCACATAGGTCTTTTGGTGTGATTTGAAACATATGATTGAATGCATAAATGTGAAACAATACTCCTAGTCGTCCTTGATTAACACCATCATGAAACGGTTTACCCAGAACTTTATGGAAGAAATATGGATAACTTGTGTATTCTACGTGCTATATTTGAAGTTCATATGCTTTGTGCTCTTTTCAAGATTGGATTTTGCAAGCATGAGAGGAGAGAGGTGGAATGCATATACTCAGTCATCTTTGATACCATTAAGCAATAATCATCCTTTGCATTGCATTTGTCATTTCTTACTTGTGAAAATTTTGTAGAGAGATTAAGTTGGAGCATACTTGAGGACAAGTATGTTTCAAGTTTGGGGTGGTGATTTAGAACTATTTTAGGGCATCATATTGTGGCATTTTGCATTTCAATCACATCTATACCTATTAGATTATATGTTATTTTCCTTAATATGCATATTTGTGTAAAATGCACTTATGGACATTATTTGCATATTTTTCAGGCACTTGGACCACACTTGGATGGCCGAGAGAGATGGAGGGGCCCAAAGAGGGCCCCAGAGCTCCCCCAACCTACCCCTCGTGGCCAAGAGTCAAGCTTAAGCAAAGAAGTCCATGGATAACGAAGTTTGAAGCTCAAAGTGGAAGCAAATACCCCAGCACGACCGTGGTAACATAGAATGGTCGTGCTGCAAATGAAGAAATCACAGGAAAAATCTCAATTTTGAAGCAGCTGCAGAGCATACTCTACCACGGTCGTGCCACACAGCATGGCCGTGCTACCATCGCCCACCACGGATGTACCACGCAACATGACTGTTCTACCATCTCCCACCATGGTCGTGCCATGTAGCACAGCCGTGCTACCCTCAACCCACCACGCTGTGGTCATTTCAGCCCAAAATCGACCAAAACCCTATTAACTTTGATGGAATAAACCCACGACCGTGCCCATACACCACGGACATGGTCTACCCTACCCACCACGGGCGTGGTGACCCACCACGACCGTGCTACTCACAAAACTCACATAGTTTTCACTGGTTTTCCCATTTTGCCCCTACTTGACCTAGTGCTTCCTCCCCACACCTATATATACCTAGGTGGCGGCTGGGGCATGAGGTTAGCTACCTTGTACCCCCTCCTAGCTCCCCAAATCGCCACCCACTCCATTACAATCCATATCCACCTCAAATCTACTCCATTTCACCATTTCCACCACCAAAACACTAGTTTATACTAGTTCCTACCCATAATCCCCTTCATTTCACACCCTTGCACCTTGGAGGAGGGAGGAGGACATCCTACAACTACTAGAGAGGAGGATTTCTTCATCTACACCGAGCTACATGGCTTCTTTTACCTCTCTCTTCTCTCTTTTTATATTTTCCATTTCTATGAGTAGCTAGGCCCCTGTGGGTGGGATGTTTGGGGGAAATTATGTTACTTTGATACCATGTTGGGGGAAAATGACATGTAAACATTGTAATTCCATTTTTTAATGATTATATTCTATTTTCATCTCATTCTCCATGGATTGCTTGTTGGTTTGTGTGTGGAATCACCTAGGAATTTAGGCAAATTACTTATATGTGTGAATTTTGGGATTTGCCCCTAGGTCCAATTCTTGGATCCCTAGGTTGCCTCCCATTTTCCTACATCCTAATCAATCTCCCTAAACCTAAGTGAGAGATCTAAGTAGCTAGATTAGGTAATTCTAGTGCAATTAGCATGGAGCCTTCTCAAGGCTAGAATGTGGGGGAATTGGGGTCCAAAACCCTAATCTCACCTCTGCATTACTGCCCTCGCCCCCTAATTGCCCTAGGAATGCCTAATCTAGAAACCTAGACTTGATTAGACTCTAATTGAATTGTACCTAATCCCTAACCCAATTGATCCTTGTAAGGGTAGTAGGGGGTGTTAGGGACTAGTTCCCCTATGCAGAACCTAGCATATCCATAGCCAGTTAGTAGCTTAGGTTAATTCATTAGACTCTAACTTGTTGTTTGGTTTGGATAATTTAAATGGAATCATAATTTTCATATGTCACCCCCCAACTTAAGTGATAAGTTCATACCCCTAAACAGCTCACACATCTCTTTTCTGCTTGAAACCCCAGGTTTGTGCTTACTTAGCGTAGTTAGTTCTTTTCTTGCTTAGTTAGCTTCTTTCCTTGCTCTTGCCTTAGTCATGCTAGCTTATATCTTTAATTTCTCTTTTGCTTCTCTCTTTCTTGCTTTAGTGTAACTTGCCTTTTCAAACCTAGCTTAGTCTTTCCTTGCTTGCTTAGTCTTAATCTAACCTAGGGTTAACATAGATTTCATTCTCGCCTTTAATTGCTTGCTTGTTCATAATAGTTTAACAATCAAAATCACCTTTAAACCCTTAACCCTAGTCTCCATAGTAGGAACCCAGCAAAACTAACCTAGCTCTAGAACCCCCTCTTTTCCATGTGGATCGACCCTGCACTTGCCACCTTCCTATACTACGACATGACCCCGTGCGCTTGGGGGTGTAGTATTTTAGTGTGAGTAGGTGTTAAGTTAGGTTTATAAATTTTGAAAGAAAATCCCCATCACGTGTGTTCCGACCTCGTGGGGCGCATCTAGTTAGGTCAAATCGGCTAGTGTGTTGCACCTCTAGCGGAATCACACCAGTGTTCTGTTGAGAGTAGGGTAAAACCCACAATCGACTGTTCATTTAAAACAAGCCATCCATTGTCAACAAGCAAGCTCCTTAAGTTGATCATATGAAGGAAACCATATAAATCACATTATTAGGACCAAGATATTAAATTATCCATCTTTCCACTTTATTGGAGGAATAAACCTTGGATCTTGACCATTGGGTCAAGTTCATATGTTAAAACCATCAATTACAGTATAGGTTCGACTATTACATAAAGTGATCCAAGAAACCATTGGTCTAAGGCTTAATCGATGCTATAACTATATGATTAACTCACCATAGGTTTTGGAGACCTAATACACCATCATTAGTGACCATTAAGTCACCATAGGCTGTTAGATCAACACTATATTCATTAATCAACATCAAATATCAAACTAATTTCACCATTGATTGATAGCATCATTAGGGTACTTAGTTGTTAATCACTAGGATTCTAATTAGGATAACACCTGAACCAAGGGGTGAACGTAAGTTGACACCCATGGTCACCACCATCAGTTTTCATGAAGACAAAACCATCAGTTGTTGCAATGGTACTACCATCGAGTCATGTGTTTATAGAAGAAATAAGCTTTAAACCCTAAAATTGACCATTGGTTGATAGGTGCTTAGCACCATAGGTTGTCAAACCAACCTGATCCAAGTCATATTATACCTTAGGAATAATGTACACATGATCACAGGTTCATCTAGAACTGAAATCAGAATAGGGAACATTATAAAAATCGAAATCGAAGTCAAGCATAGCTTTTTAGTGCATGGATCATCGTTTAAAAGCAAGAACATGAGCTAGCAAGCTTTTGGTAAGCAACAAACGTGGAGCAAGTTATAAAAATTGCCTATAATTAGAAGATAAACTCTCAAATAGAAGAAAACATGAGCAGGTAGGGTAGGAAATCAAAGCATAAGTTGTGAACTTGTCCATCTAGCTCCTTTCTTCATCAAATGAGCAAACCCTAAGCATAAGGAGCAAGAAAAGTAAGGTTTTAGAGCTTTAGAGCAATTTATACCATGTAACAACAAGGTTCCGAACTGAAGAAAGGTAGGAGAAAGGATAAAAAAGAAATAAATGTAGGGAATAAGGGGATTCTTTCTCTAATAGGTAAGATCACTAGAAGGAAGCTTTTCAAACCCTAAAAGGAAGTCAATTGCAACCCTAGATTCTTTTTCCAAGAAGATCCCCTCTTTCTTCTTCCTGGGATAGGAAATTTGCAAAACTACAAAGGGACAATGAGGTTCATATAAGGAGAGAAGTGGTGGAGATAAAATGTCTCTTTTGGGTGCTTAGGGATAAGTATATGAAACCTTTTTTTTGATGCGATGTATGAAACCTTAAGATAAAGAAAAAGAAAAGTTGAAGTTCTAGTATCTTTCCATGTGTCCATGGACTTAAACTATTAAGAATATACAAGAACACCCAAGAAGCTCCCCCACCTTCCATATAGACCTTCTTAGCTTTCCATTGTTGGATTTCCAAGCCAATAAAATAATTCATTAGTTGATAGCTATTAAAGGTAGCTCATCCATGAAGGGGTAAACCCTAAAATACCCTTGAGGAAAACACCTTCAAACCAAGGTTTAAATAGGAACCCCATGGCTCAAAAAGAACATGAATGATGAGAGAATATCCAAGTAACATAATTCAAGTGATAAATTACAAAGAAAACCTTACAATTGGGTAAATTGTAGAAAAGTCCAAATGTGCATAAGATTGGATAACTTGCTCAAACAATGTCAAAATTGGAACAAATTTGAAACTTAAGCTTGACTTATGATTTCAAAGCATATCATAAGGTTAGATTAGGGTTATAAGAATCCAATTATGATAATTAATCTTATTTAACTCATTAAGTAAGTTTAGGGGCTTTACAACTATAAACCCCTAACATGGATTTTGCCTCCGAAATCCAAGGTAAATAAAGATGTGTACTTCCTTTACACCTCATCCTATTACCTTCACATGGTTACTTTCATATCATGGTAATGTCACATATTAATAAATATCTCATCTTGGGTCAGCACAAAACCCCCACCCAAGAAGATATTCTCAATATGGAATGTAGAAATTTGTTGTGTCATTTGTACAACTCTAGTAGTAAAGTTCAACTTTAAATTCTAGCTATCATCCTAAAATTATATCTATTGTATCAAAACATTACTAAAAATTCATGCTTTCTAGATTTTTACCAATCATGGCATGTGGCCCATACCATTCCTTGAAGCATAAAAAAAGGCAATGTGTCCATCCATTTTTTTAGATACACTAACACTGGAACACTTGTCAGTTCTTTTTCAGCATCAAAAGAAATGCTGACACTGGAACCTGTCATTCCATATAAGGAAACATCATTTCTAATCAACCTTGTTAGGGGTGAAACAACACTATATTCACCTTACTAGGATTTACACAACCAACATAGAAGACATATAATGATCCCATAAAGACATCTAATCAACCCCATATCACTCTTGTTCAGCTTGTCTCATAGCTATTTTTGCTTCGGAAACCCTAAGGTTTTTGAAGAAATATTGATCATATTTTTTTCCATATTTGAAATACTTTGACATGTCATCATTCATAGCTTGATATAACTTGTATGACATGAATGGAACACTCTATTCCTCCTATTCATAAATTCTATTTGTACATTGGTTGGTCTAAAGGACACAACTCTAAACTCATCATGGTCATGTGAATTATGTCATCCAATATAACTCTTATGCATTGATATTTGATCATAGGTTTATCTTAAAGGAACACAATATAACATGTCTATTGACCAACTGATGGAGTTTTGCAACGCCACTAAAAATCCTAGAGATGATGAATCCCTAAGTTTAGCCTTGCTAGTACTATGGTAAGATCTCCACCCACGTATGCTAAGACACGCGGAAGCCATATCGTAGTATAGTTAAGGGTCGAATCCTCGGGACAACGGTCTTGATGTAATCAATATGGAAAACGTTTTAGTCGTACTTAACTACTTAACAGTTGATATTTAGATCGAAAGTTTGATTTGGTTTTAAGCTAAGTGCAAGGAAAGTAAAGCAAGAAAGTAGAAATTAAGGTTGTAAACAATGGTTAAAAACCACTAGGATGTTGCCGGGTTTCACACCACTACACATGGATCACAAACATGCAACATAATAAAAAGACCTGCAAAGAGAAACTAATCGGCTAGTATCTTTGTAGACTTAGCTTCCTTTCGGATAACCAACTACGAGGAGTGTGGAGTATTGCAATGCCAACCATCCCCTAACGAATGGTCACTTACTTTGCATTACTCCTTCATGAAGTGTGTTCCTCGACCTTACCAAAGTTGCACTTCCATACGTCAACTGATTCCATTTCATAGTATGAAAGTGCAACGATGGGAGTGAGTTTACTCCACTCGTGAAAGCACTCCTAGATACCGAAACAGACATATGGTGACTACATATATCTAGAACCAACATTCAATCGATATTCAGATCTAAGGGTATAAACGTAGACAATTCATACCAAGAGACAATAAGTAACACAAGTTGGTGATCAAGCAACAAGCATTCATTAAACGATTGATGTTGAGCCAAAAAAGGGAGAGTATCTCTATTGCAAACGATTGAATTACATTGCATGAAATGAAAACATGGGTAGCGGGGCTACTCCCCGCACCCTAGTGAAAAGGACTATTCGCTCATCTCAAGAGCAAGGGAGGAGGTGAGAAGAGAGAGAAAGAACGACATCTCCACAGAGGAGGGAAGTTTGAACCCTTGGTGGAGAGAGCAACGATCTTCTCACTTCATGGTTGCTTGATGATGGATCTTCTCCTCCCACCTTCTTTGTTGATGAGAGA
Organism: Alisma plantago-aquatica; assembly: GCA_963693085.1. Classification (NCBI taxonomy): domain Eukaryota; kingdom Viridiplantae; phylum Streptophyta; class Magnoliopsida; order Alismatales; family Alismataceae; genus Alisma; species Alisma plantago-aquatica. The sequence continues at coordinate 597,672,916 of OY856411.1, forward strand.
GAAGGTAGCTTGATGATGAGACGTGGACCTCAAACCGGCAGCCTTAGGGCGATGGATGAAGGATGGAATTTCTCTGGAATTGGAGAGGCAGCCTTTGGGCGTCTGAGATTCGATGCCTTTGAAGTGACCCTTGAGGTCCTATTTATAGGCTCAAGTTGAGCCCAAACGGTCTTGAGACCGTTTAGTCTCAAACGGTCTTGAGACCGTTTGCCTTCTCGCGGTCTTGGGACCGTGAGACCTTCTCACGGTCTTAGGACCGTGAGGCCTTCTCGCGGTCTTGGGACCGCGAGGCCTTCTCTCGGTCTTGGGACCGTGAGGCCTTCTCGTGGTCTTGGGACCGTGAGGCCTTCTTGCGGTCTTGGGACCGCGAGGCCTTCTCTCGATCTTGGGACCGCGAGGCCTCCTCGCGGTCTTGGGACCGTGAGGAGTCTTTGTAATTTTTTTGTGTTTTCTGTAATGAAAAAGAAGAAAAGTTAGTTTATTGGTGTATCCGCAATAAAGTAAAAAAAATTAATGATTCTATCTAATTTATCTAAGAAAGAGTATGGAAAATTAAAGATAACTAAATAAGATAATGTCACAAAATGGGAGGTTATCACCCCCCCCTAACTTAGAGTCTAGCTTGTCCTCAAGTTAGATAGAGCTAAGGCATGTAATGGCGAGGCGATTTTATTTGATTAGGGTTTCCATACTCTTGCTTCAATTCTAGGTCAGAGATCTAGCGAGGTCTTATTAGGGCTTCTGCTTACACTAACTCTTTTGAGTATCAAAAGTTGCATGGATCTCAGGTTCCTTTCATATCGTGAATCTCGCATTGGGACCACCTTTCTTATTATGTGCATGTCATCGACTCTAATCAGTTTTATACTTCTTTAGAGAAACCTACCGGTAGCTAGAGTGGGTATGAGGGCTGGCTTAAAAGGCTTATTGTGTAACTCCCCCTTCAAGTGGGGAAGGGTTTGTCTATGCTTTTTAGAGACTCACTACTGGGCATGACACATCTGCCTTCATGAGGGCAGCTGAATGTACTGGCCGGGTGAGCTCTTTTATCAGCCTTTTCATATATTAGGAAACCTTAGGATCTCATTACCGGGCACGACACATCTGCCTTCATGAGGGCAGCTGTATGTACCGGCCGGGTGAGATCTTTGTTGGCTCTTCATATAGGTCCTTATGCGTGGCACAACTCTCATGTTTTTATTCAGCACTCTGGCTTTTATTCGAATCTCACAGGCTTAGGAAGTGGGTTTTGTTAGGGTTTTTGATTGGGCGGCCAAGCCTCTTTTATTGAAAGAAGAAAACTGTTCTTAGGGTTCCTGACATGCACTTATTTTTAATTGGTGGTCCGCTCGCGAGATTTCTTGATTTTGGATTTCCCTGATTTCCCTCTTGACTTTGAGAGTTTTCGGTTCGCTTTGGCCCTGAAGTTGACCTGTGAAGAGTATGAGATAGAATTGAAGTAAAAGTATAGAAACCAATAGTGAATGAAATTTATGAATTCGCCATTTCATGCCTGTATGCTAATCTTTTTTTTTAGGACTACTTTATCTCTAACTTAGCTAAGGGTGATTCTTTCCAGGATGAAAGTTATACTTAAAAGTTATTTTATTGAAAAAATTACTGGAAAAAGTCTAAATATGGACAGAAAGTTTGAAAATTGATATGCGAAAAAAATAGAAGGGTTGAAGCAGAATGATACCTCGCCCTTGTCCAATGCACTCCCCCCCTAACTTATCACTCACTCTGTCCACAGAGTGTCAAAGTGATAGGTTGAGAAATGCAAGGACAAGGGCATTCAGGCTTCTAGAAGAGAAAACGTAGGCGAGGGGGGATGTATTTATAGGTTTGTAGGGGGGCGCCTCATACTGAACGATTTGAGACCGCGAGGGCCCAAACGGTCTTGAGACCGCGAGGGCCCAAACGGTCTTGAGACCGAGAGAGCTCAAACGGTCTTGAGACCGCGAGGGCGCAAACGGTCTTGAGACCGAGAGAGCTCAAACGGTCTTGAGACCGCGAGGGCCCAAACGGTCTTGAGACCGCGAGGGCCCAAACGGTCTTGAGACCGAGAGAGCTCAAACGGTCTTGAGACCGCGAGGGCCCAAACGACCTTGAGACCGTTTGGCCCCAAGATTATGTGGATTTTTATGTATTTTTAGATTTAAAGAAGGAAGAAAAACAAAAAACGAAGAAAGTAAAAAAAACAAAATAAAAGGCTAGAAAATTAGGGAAGGTGATACTCAGGTCTTGGGCTGCCTCCCAAGAAGCGCTTTGGTTTAACGTCGCTGGCTCGACAAGATTTTGCTCCGGCTATGCTGACTTTATAGGATCATGGATCTCTATGGTTTGCCTTGATAATTTGTCTGCCGGAGTGTGGTATTTCTTCAATCTGTGACCATTTACGGTCCTTTCTCCTCCATTATCATCGAGAATAATGACAGCTCCTGTCGGGTATATGTGTTTGATTGTGAACGGCCCCGACCATTTAGTACGCAATTTTCCAGGAAACATTTTTAATCTGGAGTTGAATAGGAGGACTTTGTCTCTGACGGTTATATCCTTTCTTTTTATGTGGCCATCGTGCCACATCTTAGTTTGTTCTTTGTAAATTCTTGCATTGTGGTAGGATGTCATTCGTAATTCTTCTAGTGTTGGGTTTTAGGGGAGACAGAGAAGGCAGCGGAAACAAAATTTTCTCCCCCAACCCATACCGAGGAAATGCGTCAACGTCTATATAATAGGAAAGGATGGTTTGTGGAATCATACCTTGTCCCGAGGCTTGCTCAGCGACAATACCTCGCGCAATGCGTGGTCTTCAACTCCGAACTTTGACGGTGTCTGTGCAGCTCCTGGTCACACCGGGACTGACAACTCCTACTCGAACCGGACTGTCGGATGACAGTTGTCCTCCTAAGCGGCAGTGTCCTCCCGCCTCTGTAGTAGTCCACACGGACCACCTGGAACTCCACACTCCTTGTCCCACAAGGAAGTGGAAGGATTCGCACCCTCCTGTTGACGTACTAGTCGCCAACACGCTCTCCTGCCTCCTGTTGCAACTGCAGTTGTCCTTCCCTTGCTGCACCTCCCTTTTGCGGGAAGCACTTGCTCGGGCTCTCTCACGGTTACCAAAACCAGAGAGAACGACAACTTGCAAAGCAACTGGTTGCACTGAGCTGTACTGTGAGAAGCCCCCAAATACTCCTATATATATAGGAGAGTCATGGGACAGGGTTCTCCATCTCGGGAAATGCGGGACTAAAAGCAGGAGTAGAAGGGTTCGGGATTTTCCACAAAAAGCAACCATCTCGCAACCTAAACCGATCGGTTCACAAGTGAACTGGTCGGTTGGGGACCTGAACCGATCGATTCACCACTGAACTGATCGTTTGGGACCCTTGAACCGATCGGTTCACTCATGAACCAGTCAGTTGGGGTTCCAGGTTGGTTCCCGATTGACTTTCCTTGTTTCTTTCCCAATTGGTATCGACTACCAATATTATTCCCAATCGAATTGGGCAATTGAAACGAAAGGAAAATTCTCACTAATCCTACTTTCCCAAGTTGCTCGATTGCACCAGTTGAACTGATCGGTTCAACACTTGAACCGGTCATTTCACTCTGTGCATGAGCCGATCGGTTCAACAATTACACCGACCGGTTCAGCAACCTCAACCGACTGGTTCATCACAAGAACCGATCGGTTGGGAGTGCAGATTGTGCAGAATCAGTGAAATGCGAATTCAATCAATCCGATACTCCAATCAATGTGTCCAACACCTTGAACCATACGATATTGAGCCATCGACTGATTGAGTGTTTAATTGAACTACTAAACTCCTTTAGTAATCAATCTAAACATTGCTTTGTCGACAAAACTCCTCTTCCAGGTTAAATCCTATGTGTGTGACCCTGCATGTCCATTTCACGTTGGCAGTGAAAGTCCATAACACTTATGACTTCACAAGCAAAGAGCGGTGCCTAGTCACACATCAGTGCTACCCAAGTGAAAGTAGAAAGTTGGAGAACAACTTTCATCCTACAATCCGTGAATGGTGTTACAGCGAGTGTATAATTCCTTTGTCACTGATATCCCGAATGAACTCGAGGCATGGAACAGTCATCCTGTCAACGTTCATTCACTTCCTTAATCTCAGAGTAGACTGGAAGAGATATGTATGACATCAGTATCACATACTGATTCACACATGCGTGCACGCCTTTCTCAATCCTACTCATCAAGTGGCCATGGATATCAAACTCGTTCAGGAGGGACAAATCCCATATCTATCACTTGCCCCTCAAAAGCCCCATGTGTCAAAGCCACCCAATCATCACCTTTATAACAACCCATGTTTCAAGACTGCGTTTGATGATGTCAAAGTGTGCCCAACGACATGTGTTGAGTGCAGTGATTTCAGGTCTAAGAATCACACTGACCACCATCACTGTGAGTACTGACTGTGACTACCATCTCATGGTTCCATGTGTCAAACTCACGGTGGGTCTGTCCGGTACACTTGTTCTCTAACAAGTACCTATGTGTTTGGTTTGATATCTCTATATCATGACTAATGAGATTCTGTCATCAACCAACACCACAATCTAGTCTTGTGTGTCATTGCTGTCTATCTACCTTCCACAATGACATCCGACTAGGGACATAATAAGAATGTACAAACTCTTAGCATCCGTATGATCTCATCGCTCAGGTCCTCAACCTGAAAGCATACGTCATTGAGTACTGTCATTCTCTAGACATTCAATCTGTTCTATCACTATCTCATATGACTGAGCCAGAAAGAATTGGAAGCTTGCCTTTGATGTTTATCAAATCAATCTTAATGTATCCCACCAATCATCCCATGATTGGCTCTCAGGGCATACATACCAACAAACTCCCACTTGCACTGCGAGCCAATCACCCATGAATCATATTCATAGTGATCTTCAAACATGTCCCACATGTTACTGTGCTCTAGTGCCAACATAGTAAGTAATGGCAACACCTTGCCAAAGTCTGTACAAATTGCATGTCTCTCATCTCTTCGCTGTACGTCACACATATGAGATGGAGTTTCTGTAATATGCGATCTAGTATTCCATTGCTAACCTTTAGCCACATTGCATGATCAAGGATTCCAGACTTGTCATCAATGAGTGGAATATAAGTTCATCTCATGAACTTTCAGATCCATATAGTATCCACTGCTGTTCACTAACACATAGATACTCAACATTTCCTTTTAAATGGTTTTATTGGAACACTTCCAATTATCAACAAACATTCTCTTTTATACATCTTATGTATATATATTGTGATTAATTTTCTGTCCTTTCGGAAGTTTGCATCAATGTAACTCTTTACATTGAACTCTTCCTTATCTCCATAGAACTAGTACTTCTCAAGCACTTATCAAGTTCTCATGGTATTCCGGTAACCCTTACTGGAAGCAGACAGACATCCACTCGTCATGTCCCACATATGAGTTATCAGGATGAGCACATCATATTGCCATGTCCTACATACAAGATGATGAATGCACTTTATTCTTGCCATGTCATACATGCAAGATAATGGGATGATTACATACATGATAGATCCATATCTATTCTTAGTGTTCCCATTCTTCATAAGAATTGGACACTTGGCCTTGGGATACTAACTCCATGTAACATGGACAAGTTTTCTCCCACTGAATCTGTGCATACTGAACACTTCAGTACAGATTGCCAATGTATGCTCTCTCTTGTCAGGTCAAGAGGTTTTCGAGAACTATCTCTATAGATCTCTATTCCTATCACATAGGAAATATCTCTATCTTCCTTAAAGATAATTTCCACTTTAGGATTTCCAATCTAGAACATTTTCATTTCACATCAATATGTGGAATGTGAATACGCTCCCACTAAATCACAGATCCCTTCTTTATCTTTGACATATCAGTCAAACCCTTTGACTATATCATCAAAATAAAGATCCAATTTTGAGTTGCTTGTACTCAATCAATCACATTGATTAGTCCATTGTAACTTATAGACTTCATTTGCATTAGTGGATTCATAAACCTTATAGGCTGTGTCACATACACATCCTGGTTTTATTCCTCATAGGAATGCGGTTTTAGTATCCATATGCCAAATGTCTTAGTCATTAAGTTGCAATCAACAAGCATCATCCTTCTCAAAATGTTATCCATGTGTCTTAACACTTAAGACTCATTTGCACTTATGGATATGATCCAATGAGTGGTACCATCAAGGTCATACCTTATGGTTCACATGGATGTCATTTAGTATGCAACGGTCATAAACCATAACTCAAGATTCGGTTCCTCATATTCATCTTGATAGTTGACTCATCACATGAACAACTAATCACATAGATAATTGAGGTGTATATGTTAAAGATATAAGAACTCACAACCCTTGTGATTCTTAATTTCCTTTTATTAGTGTGGGGTATTCATTTATTAAGAAGAATTTAGTTATTTGATAACCATTCTCTAACTCCTTAGAGTATGATTCCTTCTTGATTCAGACATCACCATGCCTTAATCATGAGTTCACTATGATACACTATCATAATCGCTCATAAGGATCTCAAACTTTTGATCCAAGTATTTCATTCATTAATCTCATCAAGAATTAATACTTTACCAAATTTGTACTTCATTTATGATAATCTTGAACACTTCAAGATATTCATATTGGTATTTCTCTAAACACCATTTGAAGTATTAGCATTTATTCCAATAGGTATGTAAATACATCGCATGTATTATACCTAATAGGATAACCACTCTCCCACTACATTAGTGAAGATTGATTGATCATGTCCAAGATATTCATATCTCTTACTGGTTCTCTAACCAAAAGAGTCTAGATTTATCCATCATATGGAAACTAGAAATGAATTTCTCATGATTAATGCTAATTAGATTGTTTGAGTTATCTATAACTTTTAGGTATCGTTTTATCTTATGCATATCAAATATCACAAGATAAATAAGGCATTGCCACAAAGATCACATCTTTATAAATTGAAACATCTCTTTATTAATTGCCATCATTGTCACACAATATGCAAAAATAAGGTGTTTCTATCTATTGGCAAGTATGAAATAGCAGTTCATAACTGTATTACATGCCTTATTGGCTGAAAATAAACTAAAGTATTCCTATCTATAAAGGCAACACTTGCCCAAAGTAAGAATGCTTTACACTTTACATCTTGATATCATATATCTCAAAAGTGTTACAAGTTTACTTTCATGACACCTTTAAGTAGAGGCTTCAGTCGCCTCCTTCTTCTTTTGTTCTTCCAGGTAGAGAGGACAATTCCTTTTCCAATGTCCTGGCTTTTGACAATGGTGGCAATTTCCTTTCTTGGTCACGCCTCCCTTGGCCTTGAGAGCTGAAGATGGCTTGGACTCCTGGATAGCTTCAGAGCCTTTCTTAGCTTTGCCCTTGCCCTTGCGCTTGGATTTGCCTTTCTTGCTCGTGATCACCATCACAGCCTTAGGCTTTTCCTTCTTCATATGTAACTCGGCTGTCCTCAACATGCCCAACAACTCTGACAGTGGCCTATCAAAGTTGTTCATGTTGTAGTTCATCACAAACTGACTGTAAGATTTTGGCAACGATTGCAGTATCACATCAGTAGCCAACTCTTGGCTCAGTGGAAATCCCAGTCTTTGCAGGTTCTCCACATACCCAATCAACTTGAGTGTGTGAGGACCAACTGGATCTCCTTCTGTCATGACGCACTTGAACAGCACCCTAGAAACATTGTACCTCTCTTGCCGTGCCTGATCTTCATACATGTTCCTGAGATGCAGAATCATCTCTATGACACCCATGTTCTCATGTTGCCTCTACAACTCATGGTTCATTGAACATAGCATCAAGCACTTTGCATCAATGGCATCATCAGAATGCTTCTTGTAAGCATCCCTTTCTGTCTTTGGTGCATTAGAAGCGGGTTCCTATGGAATTGGATTATCCAGGACATAGAGCTTACGCTCTTGAGTGAGAACAATTCTCAATGTCCGATACCAGTCATGGAAGTTCGTCCCATTTAGCTTGTCCTTATCAAGGACCGATCGCAAAGAAAAGTTGTTGTTGTTTGTTGCCATTTGAACTACAAAAGGAAAATATGCAATTTTAGTCCAAAAACTCATTTTTGACTTATTTGATTGATTTGAAAGATTGACGATTTAATTAGGCCTTTAATTAATTATCGCTCCCACTATTTTACTTTAAATTGATAGCCCTCACCATCAATTTGAAACATTGCAGCGTACAACCTTCTAGTGGGCAAGATCCTGAAATCCTCTAAGTCATGAGTCAGCTTTGGCTGATCGCCCACAACTTAGATCTCTCAGGTAGGCAACTCTTGCCAATTGCATCATATGCAACTCTTGATAAGATGTCATATACAACTCCTTGCAATGATCATCTCTATGCCTCAAGGTACTAGATCCCATCTAGATCACCTTGTTAAGTCCGACCCAAAGCAAACACGATGAATATGCACCCTGCTTTGGCAGACCCACACATTCATCCTTCACGCTTCCATGAGATAGACGGTGCACCATGCTTTGGCGTGCCCACACTTGGTCGATCAAGTTTTTCACGTGTGTTGCATTTGGAAGGCATCTAAAACTTAATATTTTAATGAGGGATTTGGTTTTTATATACATATACATATCCAATCACCACAATACATAGTACGTATCATATACATGCTATATCCCACAGAAAACATGCACAAACGATAAAAGCAATGATTATGGCCATCCTAATGTGATTCCTCGAGCCAAGAGGAATCACTGTCATCTAGGTCAACATCACATGCAACCTGTACAAGATGAACATCTGTGCCTTGCCATCCGAGTTGATCAACTCATCACATGAATGATTTGTACTCTCCAGCCAGTCGTCTGGGTGCCACCAGCCGATCGATTGGCTCCTCCAACTGATCGGTTGGCCTGTTCGTCGCGCATCTCGTCATGTCTGCCACCCGTTCGTCTCGCTCCTCGAACCGGTCATCAACCGATCGGTTCACTTCTTGAACCGATCGTCTGAGCAGTCGTCTTGATGTCCTCTGGTCTTTGACATAACAAGAAATAAAATCCTATTCTATTTATTACATTGCTTTAAAAAAGGAAACCCCGAGTTACATTTGGGGGGAGCAAAGGTAGGATAGAATCTCAAATTATTTCGAGTTAGATCAGGAATAAGAGAGGGAAGATCGGTGCACAGACCGAGATGCAAGAAACCACACACAACCAATCACAGATAGGGGTTTATAGGCCATAATCATGCTACACACATCCACCACAAAACTCGTTTTAAGGGCAACGCGTATCGAGTGCATTAATAATACATATCATATATGTAATTAGGGATTTGTGGATTTAGGATTGAACATGCATAAAGCCGATATTATTTGCATCGCATGCAATAAATAAAGGCGAAAAACCAAAATCGATCATATCGATATTCCTAAAATATAGAGCAGTTGACGTGGCTCTGATACCAATGTTGGTTTTTGGGGAGACAGAGAAGGCAGCGGAAACAAAATTTTCTCCCCCAACCCATACCGAGGAAACGCGTCAATGTCTATATAATAGGAAATGATGGTTTGTGGAATCATACCTTGTCCCGAGGCTTGCTCGGTGACAATACCTCACGCAATGCGCGGTCTTCAACTCCGGACTTCGACGGTGTCTGTGCAGCTCCTGGTCGCACCGGGACTGACAACTCCTACTCGAACCGGACTGTCGGATGACAGTTGTCCTCCTAAGCGGCAGTGTCCTCCCGCCTCTGTAGTAGTCCACACAGACCACCTGGAACTCCACACTCCTTGTCCCACAAGGAAGTGGAAGGAGTCGCACCCTCTTGTTGACGTACTAGTCGCCAACACGCTCTCCTGCCTCCTGTTGCAACTGTAGTTGTCCTTCCCTTGCTGCACCTCCCTTTTGCGGGAAGCACTTGCTCGGGCTCTCTCACGGTTACCAAAACCAGAGAGAATGACAACTTGCAGAGCAACTGGTTGCACTGAGCTGTACTGTGAGAAGCCCCCAAATACTCCTATATATATAGGAGAGTCATGGGATAGGGTTCTCCATCCCGGGCAATGTGGGACTAAAAGTAGGAGTAGAAAGGTTCGGGATTTTCCACAAAAAGCAACCATCTCGCAACCTGAACCGATCGGTTCACCACTGAACTGATCGTTTGGGACCCTTGAACCGATCGGTTGGGGTTCCAGGTTGGTTCCCGATTGACTTTCCTTGTTTCTTTCCCAATTGGTATCAAATACCAATATTATTCCCAATCGAATTGGGCAATTGAAACGAAAGGAAAATTCTCACTAATCCTACTTTCCCAAGTTGCTCGATTGCACCAGTTGAACTGATCGGTTCAACACTTGAACCGGTCGTTTCACTCTGTGCATGAGCCGATCGGTTCAACAATTGAACCGACCGGTTCAGCAACCTCAGCCGACTGGTTCATCACATGAACCGATCGGTTGGGAGTGCAGATTGCGCAGAATCAGTCAAATGCGAATTCAATCAATCTGATACTCCAATCAATGCGTCCAACACCTTGAACCATACGATATTGAGCCATCGACTGATTGAGTGTTTAATTGAACTACTAAACTCCTTTAGTAATCAATCTAATCATTTCTTTGTGGACAAAACTCCTCTTCCAGGTTAAATCCTATGTGTGTGACCCTGCAGGTCCATTTCACGTTGGCAGTGAAAGTCCATAACACTTATGACTTCACAAGCAAGGAGCGGTGCCTAGTCACACATCAGTGCTACCCAAGTGAAAGTAGAAAGTTGGAGAACAACTTCCATCCTACAATCCTTGAATGGTGTTACATCGAGTGTATAATTCCTTTGTCACTGATATCCCGAATGAACTCGAGGCATGGAACAGTCATCCTGTCAACGTTCATTCACTTCCTTGATCTCAGAGTAGACTGGAAGAGATATGTATGACATCAGTATCACATACTAATTCACACATCCGTGCACACCTTTCTCAATCCTACTCATCAAGTGGCCATGGATATCAAACTCCTTCAGGAGGGACAAATCCCATATCTATCACTCACCCCTCAAAATCCCCATGTGTCAAAGCCACCCAATCATCACCTTTATAACAACCCTTGTTTCAGGACTGCGTTTGATGATGTCAAAGTGTGCCCAACGACATGTGTTGAGTGCAGTGATTTCAGGTCTAAGAATCACACTGACCACCATCACTGTGAGTACTGACTGTGACTACCATCTCATGGTTCCATGTGTCAAACTCACGGTGGGTCTGTCTGGTACACTTGTTCTCTAACAAGAACCTATGTGTTTGGTTTGATATCTCTATATCATGACTAATGAGATTCTGTCATCAACCAACACCACAATCTAGTCTTGTGTGTCATTGATGTGTATCTACCTTCCAAAATGACATCCGACTAGGGACATAACAAGAATGTACAAACTCTTAGCATCCGTATGATCCCATCGTTCAGGTCCTCAACCTGAAAGCATACGTCATTGAGTACTGTCATTCTCTAGACATTCAATCTGTTCTATCACTATCTCATATGACTGAACCAGAAAGAATTGGAAGCTTGCCTTTGATGTTTATCAAATCAATCTTAATGTATCCCACCAATCATCCCATGATTGGATCTCAGGGCATACATACCAACATCTAGTTCTTAGAGTTGCAGTTGTCTGAATTCACCAACGCCTTTGAGATCGAAGTTTAGTTGCTTAATGGCCCACCAAGCCTTATGCTCTAATTCAACTGGCAAATGGCAAGACTTCCCATACACTAATCGAAACGAAGTTGTTCCGATTGGTGTTTTGAAAGCTGTACGGTAAGCCCATAGAGCGTCAGATAGTTTGGTGGACCAATCGGTGCGGTGCCGATTGACAGTCTTTTCCAAGATAGCTTTAATTTTCCTATTGGAGACTTCAACCTGTCCACATGTCTGTGGATGATACGGTGTAGAAACTTTGTGGTTGACTCCGTATTTTCTTAATAAGGCTTCAAAGCTCCGTTCCAAGAAATGTGATCTGCCGTCAGATATTATCGTTCTTGGGACGCCGAATTTGGGGAATATTATCTCTTTAAACATCTTGATTACCGGTTTTGAATCACAAGAGATGTTCGGCAGAGCTTCTACCCATTTTGACACGTAATCCACAACAACTAAGATGTACATGAATCCGTAGGATGAGGGGAAAGGGCCCATGTAATCTATTCCCCATACATCGAAGAGTTCGATTTCTTGCCATATGTTCAATGGCATTTCATTTCTTCTGGTAATTCCCCCAGATAGTTGGCACTTGTCGCATGATCGCACATATTCATGTGCGTCTTTTGCGATGGTAGGCCAATAAAAGCCAGATTGCAGGACTTTAAGAGCTGTCTTTTTAGAACTCATGTGGCCCCCAGTGGGGCCTGAGTGACAGTGCTCAAGAACTGAAGTGATTTCCGTCTCTGGAATGCATTTACGAAAGAGTCCATCTGCGCATAAGCGAAAAAGATAGGGCTCGTCCCAAAAATATTGCTTAGCGTTGTGAATGAACTTCTTTTTGTCATGATAGGATGCGGACGGGTGAATGATTCCTGTTGCCAAATAATTAACAATGTCGGCATACCAGGGGAATCCATTAGCGACTTTCATTTGTTGGTCATCCGGGAGGGAGTCTCGGATAGGTACTTTGTCTTCATCCTCGACTCTAATACGGCTGAGATGGTCAGCGATGACGTTTTCCACCCCACTTTTGTCTTTGATTTCCAAATTGAATTCTTGAAGCATTAATACCCAGCGGATAAGTCTAGGTTTTGCATCTTGCTTCTGAATTAGATATCGTATAGCGGAGTGGTCAGTGTAGACAATGACTTTAGCTCCAATAAGGTATGAGCGGAATTTCTCGAACGCGTAGATGACAGCTAAGAATTCCTTTTCTGTAGTGGTGTAATTTTTATGTGCTTCATCCAGCATTTTAGATGCGTAGTATATAACATAGGGTTTCTTGTCGATTCTTTACCCTAATACGGCCCCTATGGCATAATCGCTCGCATCACACATGATTTCGAATGGTTGTGACCAATCTGGAGCTCTTAGAATGGGTGCGGAAATCAAGGCATTTTTCAGAGTTGTGGAACTTTGCAAACATTCTTGGTTAAAGTTAAATTTCGTGTCCTTGGTCAGCAGATGTGTCATGGGTTTTGCTATTTTTGAGAAGTCTTTGATAAATCTTCTGTAAAACCCAGCATGACCTAAGAAAGCACGTACCCCTTTTACATCTTTTGGTGGCATCAATTTTGAGATGACGTCAATTTTTGCTTGATCCACCTCGATCCCTCTGTCGCTCACTCTGTGTCTGAGGACAACACCTTCCGTTACCATAAAATGGCATTTTTCCCAATTTAAGATGAGGTTTGTGTCCTCGCATCTTTGTAAAACTTGAACCAGGTTGAGCAGACAGTTGTCGAAAGAGTTTCCATAAACTGAGAAATCATCCATGAATATCTCCATTATAGATTATGTTAATCCTGCAAAGATAGCAGACATGCATCTCTGAAAAGTGGCTGGCGCGTTACAAAGCCCGAATGGCATTCTTATGAAAGCATATGTCCCAAAAGGATAGGTGAAAGTAGTTTTCTCTTGATCTTCCGGGTGTATAGGGATTTGGTAAAACCCGGAATAACCATCGAGGTAACAGAAGAATTTCTGATGAGCTAAGCGCTCGAGGACCTCATCTAGGAAGGGCAAGGGGAAATGATCTTTCCTTGTTGCTTTATTAAGTTTTCTGTAATCTATGCACATTCTCCACCCAGTTACTGTTCTAGTAGGTACCAGTTCATTCTTATCATTAAGAACAACAGTAGTCCCCCCTTTTTTAGGGACCACCTGCACGGGGCTTACCCATTGAGAATCCGAGATTGGGTAGATGATACCTGCCTTCAGGAGTTTGAGAACCTCGATGCGAACTACCTCCTTGAGATTAGGGTTCAACTTCCTTTGATGTTCCCTCGATGGTTTGAATTCTTCCACCATAGGCAATTTGTGCATGCATAAAGCTGGGTTTACACCAGTTAAGTCAGTCATTTTATATCTGATAGCTTTCTTGTGTCTCTTTAGCTCATCAAGAAGTCTGTTTTCTTGGTCTTCTTCCAGAGTAGAGCTGATAATCACTGGACAAAGTTTCTCGCTGTCAAGGAAGACATGTTTGAGTCCCTCGGGTAAGGCCTTCAATTCAGGGGCCTTAGGTGGTTCGGTAGTTTCTATAATGGTGACAGCCTTGAGTTCTTCAAAGGTGGCTGTTGGGGCTTCTTCAGCTTTTTCTAAATATTGAAGGCATTGTTGCACTAGTTCGTTTGCGAAAATTCTACTTCCGGGTTTGTCAAGGCACTTTCCAACTCATCGGAGGGTTCAGACATTTCTAAATGGGACATTTGATATATAGCATCTAGGAGAAAAACTTCTTCTTGAATGCTTGGTCCTTTCATGCTGTTAAGGACTCTAAATTGGAAATCTTCCTTCCCAAGTCTTAGTATAATCGTTCCTGCTTCTACATCGATGAGTGCTCGGGCGGTAGCTAGGAAGGGTCTTCCGAAGATTATCGGGTATCATAGATCTTCTTGTATGTCCATAATAATGAAATCGCACGGGACGTAAGAATTTGTTCCTATTCTGACAGGAATATCCTCCATAATTCCAAGGGGAGCAGTTATGGTAGAGTCGGCTAACTGAATTGTCATTGATGTACGTAACAAATCAGTAAAGCCTAATCTTTTACACATAGAATAGGGCATGATGGATATACTTGCTCCTAGATCTGCTAATCCCTTTTTGCTAGAGCCATTTCCAATCGAACACTGAATACCAAAGGAACCTGGGTCCTTCTTTTTCTTTAGCATTTTGTTAAGCAGAATATCTGAAGTGGTCTGAGCTAGTTTCACTGTTTCATGCTTTTCTGTCATATATTTTCTCGACAGCAGGGTTTTCAGGTATTTGGCCCAAGCGGGCACTTCAGAAAGGGCATCTAGAAAGGGGATATCGATATACAGTTTCTTCATAGCTTCTTTGAATTTCTGGAACCTAGTATCCATTTTGGTTCCTTTCAGCCTATCCGGGTAAGGAATTCTAAGCGGAGCTTCTGGCGTAGGTCCCTTTTCGTTTTCCCTTTCAGTAGTTTTAGTGGATTTTTCCTTTTCATGAGTTGAGCTTTCTGTTGGTGAAAGAATAGCTACATCATCATCATCATGGATGATTCTAATGGTATCAGGAAGGACACGACCAGACCTCGTGGTGACCGCATTCAGTTGCTCAGGTCTATTTTGGTCATGCCTTGGGTTTGCCTCTGGTTTCCCAGCGAAGGTACCTGCTGGTGGTTTCAACTGAGCAGCAATCTGTGCTAATTCAGCCTCCACCGCCTTTTGTTGAGCTTGTTGATTCGCAAGCATGGTCTGCTGAGATTGCAGCATCTGCCTAATCAAAGATATTTCATCAGATGGTTGGGAAGGAGCACTCCTCTGTTGATATTGAGTGACTTGTTGCCCCTGGGGTTGCTGCGGAGGTGCTGTCAACTGCGGTTGTTGTGGCTGCTGCAACTGAGGTTGTTGCAGCTGTGGGTGCAGTCCTGGGTATTGATAGGAAGGATTCCTAGGATAATTAGATCGTTGGAACCCATTTCTATAATTCCCTTGGGCGAAGTTATTCTAAAATCCTGGTGGTTGTTTGCTGAAAGATCCACCTTGTATCTGTTGTTGAGGATTGGCAGTTCCTGCAGGATTTCCATATTGGAACCCTGGGTGATTTCTTGGTTTATCTGGATTGTAGTACACCTGGCCAGGTATTGAATGGATGGAGTTGACTTGCTCTGGCATTTGGTCCTCGGGATGCTCAATAATGGGCTCATATTGCGGCACGGGTGGTTGTAAATCCATCATGACATTGTACAACAGACCACATGATAATGTGGGATGGTCAGATGCATGACAGGCTTCACAAGTTCCAGTAGCTGCTTTTACTTGTTGAACTTGAGAGCTTTTCTTCTTGTCATATTCCCCGAAAGAAGTTTCGAGGGCTTGTTGCTTGCTAGCAATAGTCTTCAGGGCCTATGCAATGGCCTTGAGTTCCATAGATTCTTCAGCTTTGTAGACTTTAAGAACTCCCTTGGGTTGGTTAGATGACCTTCCCCAATTGGATTGGTTCTCGGCCCCTAGCGTAACTATATTCCAAGCATCTTCATAGTTCTTTCTCATAAAATTTCCTCCAGATGAGGAATCTAGAAATTGCTTGATATCATCACTTAGTCCTCTGTAGAATGTTTCTATTAGTTGATTTTGAGATATGCCATGGTGAGGACACTTTCTCAGGAGTTCCTTGAATCTTTCCCAAGCTTCCGCAAGTGTTTCTCTAGGTAGTTGGGCGAAGTGATTAATCTGTCCCCTAATCTCATAGGTTAGTGAAGGAGGAAAGAATTTCTCAAGAAACCTTTCTTCTAAAGGAGTCCAGGTAGTGATGATGGGGTGTCTATCTAAAGCATTGTACCAGCTTAGCGCTCTTCGAGATAGGGTGAAGTGGAAAAGGTGTAACATTATTGCTTCCAAGGCGATTCCTGCTTGAGGTACAAGTCGGCAGAGTGACTTGAATCTCTTAAGGTGATCCATGCAATCGTCTCCGGGTGCTCCAGAGAAAGAGATGCCTTGCATGATCTGGATCCATTGCGTCCAGATTTCAAAGTTTGGTATGTTAATAATCGGTGGTCGGACTGGGTGATCATCTTCATAATTCTTCGGGACTGCGTATGTTACGACCCCATCTGAGCTTAATTGGTAAACTAGGGTTTACCTAGACAATTGCAAAGATTAATTAGAATAATCATTCTTGAAATCTAATTAATGACGATAACACAATTAGGATGTTTTAACTATGATAAGAAGTCTAAATGTTCTTTTGTCCTGAGAATTAGGGTTTGAGAAGCATAAACCCTAATCGGCCCAAATAGGGTTTTGATGATACATTAATACAGAATTTGATAAGTAGAATGTCTCACTAAATGATTTTTAGTATTTTATGTGTAACTCTGATTTGCTTCAAATTTGGATATGATTTAGATATATAAAATGTGAACAATATTGGAAAATATCAGAATTTTTGAAAAATTCCCTGACCTGTTTGTCGGCCGAGTTTCAAACTCGACCGATCACATTTCCAGAATTTTACAGCAGTGTGGTAATTGAATTTTATCTTTTTATTGGTATATCCAATTGATCTCAAATTTTAACAGTATTTGATAAATACAATTTTAGACACTCTGTTAAATTGGCGTAATTTTTGGATGACTTTTGAATCCCTACAGTAAGGGTGTCGGTCGAGTTTGTGCAGGACAAACTCGGCCGAATATATTCTGCAGACTGCAATATAGAAGTGCACTGTTCGATTTTTAATTAATTATTGGGAACTCCAAATGATCCCAAATTTTAACTGAAGCTTTATAGAACAATTATAAACAACGTTCTAAATTCTCATAATTGTTGGAGAATGTTTGATCTCTGAAATAAACGAATTACAGTAACTTTTGTATAACTGAATATTCAGCCTATATAATTAAAGTTAAGTGTTGGGTCAATATGCAATTGACCCAAGCAGCTCAAATTGGCTTATAAGGTCGACCACACACTCAAGCAGCTCTCATTTCTCGTCATCCATTCCAGAGAAACGAGCTCCTAGAGAGAGAGGGAGAATTAGGGCTTGAGTGGAGAAAGTGGGGGAATTGCTGAATTAGGGTTTTGCGATTCCAGGAAGGGTGAAATCAAGTAAGTTCGGATTCTTTGCATATACTTTTATGGTGGATCTTCTCTCTTATGTCAAGATTCCGTCCATGCTCTGATTTGATCCAAGAGGATGTCGAAATTCCCTCTTTTCTCACCCTTTCTTCATAATTCCTCTTTTTCTAGGTTTCCGAGTTGAATGAAAGAGGAATTGGGAGATTTGCTAGGGTTTTGATGGGAATTCGAGATTTCCCTGAGTTGAGCTGCAGTTTTAAGGTGTTTTCACACCTTAGGGTGAGTGGGTTCTTCCTTCAAACATTCTAATGGACGAATTTGATTATAACAACCAAATCCCTAAATGTTTAGCATGCGAATTCTAAATCCTGAAAAGTCTATTTGATTTAAGATATTGAAAATTGATATGATATGGATTCCTTCTCTGTTTGAATGACTCCTAAATGGTAAATTCATATCAGATACGTATACAACACTTCCTAGTGAGGACGCTTTTAGATTTATATCAAATGATGTAATTAGGGTTTAACCTAATTGAGACATCACTAGTGTTTCAACCTTATTGAAAAGGACTAGTCACTCTATAATTGGTTAGGATGTATCTCATGGGTTATCTTAATTGAATTTCATTCTTGATAAATGATATCTCAGTAAACGATATGGAAGAATCTAAATTTAGTTAAGTTTCCATGATTTCATATCTATATTGATTATATAAGATTTGTTGGAAACAGTCTTTATTTAGTGAATGCTTATATCTTATGAGATAATGATAAGAGCCATGTGTCAAGTGAATGAGGTAAATGAAAAGGTGATTGTGGCAAATGCAACCCTAAGAGTAGGGTGTTGGCATGTGATGAATGAATATGGTAAATGGAACCCTAAGGATAGGGTGTTCAATGAATCATGCTATGGTAATATGAAAGGTCTCGATATGAGATGTGGTGATGCTTAATTGTTAAATTGTATGTTTCTAGTGCATTTAACTTTATATGTTTGTACTCTCTGAAATGTTATCTACATACTGCAGGGCTTCTTATATTTCAATATATACACATCTCGTAAATTGCAGGTGCTGAGATATGACATGCCCTAGAAAGGGATGTTACTGAGTACAAATGATGCAAATGTGTTTTCAAGTTATGTTATGAATGTGGAATAAGTATGAACTGTGTTTTTCCTGTTTAATTATTTATTTGTTAATCAAGTATAGACTTAGATACCCTAACACCGTAGAACCCCTAACATGTGTCTGCGATTTAGGGGTGAAACTCGTGTTGCAACATTATCCGTGCGATGTCATGGAGACACGAGGAAAGAGAAAAATGGCAGTGTCTAACAACAATTGTGCTTGTGTCACAATGGCACTGCGGTTTCACCAGAAAACACGGTTATCTAACACCATTCGTGCGGAGTCGCGAAGGTAACCCTGTGACCCTCCGCCTGTGTGCTCAGGTTAGTAGGAGGAGTCGAGAGAGAGCACTCGGAGTAGTGCATTGAGGCCAGAGAGCCTGTGGTCCTGTGGCAGAACAGGGCTGGCGTCAGATTCAGCATCCCCCGGGTGTGTCGCTGAATCTTGTACGGTGGGGCCGTAGCATGAATTTGTTACGAATCCTTATATGCAGAGTACACTGCATATATTTAGGGCATAATCTAAAATACGAATATATAGGTTCACAGTAAATTTATATAACTGTTTATTTACTTGAAATACTTGATGATGCTTAGAAATGTGCCATTTCAATTATATTGTTTTAGAACTGCTCAGTGTAGTATTTATTGTTGATAAATTTCATATAGTTTAATCAAATTATATCTTTGATCACATTAGTGCATTAGTCTGTTTCCATGAAGTATTCATTCACTGAGCGAGTAGGCTCACCCCTCTACTCAAACATTTTAGGGTTAATCGCGTGGACTTGAAGATGATCAGAGCATCAGTGTAGATCTGCCACAAGAGTCAAGTATGAGATTAGTTGAGTCAGTCGGTCCTTGTCACTCTAGGTCCTTAGTAAGAGTTTAGAGAGAGAGTTGTAAATACGATGTGTAATGTTGTTCCTCTTTGATATGTATGCTAATTAACAAGGTTTATGTACACAATGTGTGAAAGACATCGTGAATGCTTATACATGTATCTTTACTATTGAAGTCTGATTAGTAATGAAAATGTTCAGGTCCTTTTGTTAAGATGTTTTATGTGGTTCAATGCGATGAAACAAGAGTTTAAAAGGAAAGAAAAAGTTAAGGATGTTCTTTGTGTTAATTAATAATCCTATCTTATGCCCTAATCTCATGATTTGAGGAAATTGTGAGATCGGGGTGTAACAGCTTGGTATCAGAGCTTAGGGTGAGTTGTCAAGGACCATTAAGTTAATAAGTTAGAGTCCTATGTGTGGCAGATAGGAGATGTTTGATGTTAGCTTTGGGGATTTGAGTATTTGGATATCCTGGCCCGATATCTGAGTACTTGGATCAACCAGTACAAGCTACTCTGTCTATTCTCTCACGTATACCCTGGCCAGGTATACAGTGGAAGAATGGGCTAGAGAGGAACCCTAGAAATGTTAGGGTTAGAGAATGAGAAAAGAAATAAGAATTAAGAGCATAAATGTAAAAGGAGACAGAAAATTACATTTCATAATGTTGTTTTTGTTGGAAATGTATAGAAATGCTCTTATATGTTTGAATTGAAATATTCAATACTTTGAAATATGAGTCTTTAATATCAGTTGTACACTATGCAATTGTAGCATTTATTGATTTCACTCTTTGTAACAAGTAGACTAGAATTGACCTTTGAATGAGCTTTTGTTTTTATGGTTTTGCCCGCTGATTCGAGTGAAATTGACATCAGCAGGTCTGTTTAGGTTTTCAGTCTGTGAGCGGTTCGGCCGAGTTCATGTTTTGGTCGGCCGAGTTCCTTGTTTAGGATTTCAAACAGTGTTTTGGTCGGCCGAGTTTGGTCTTGAATCGGCCGAGTTTCTTTGTAGGTAAACAAGTAGTGTTTCGATCGGCCGAGTTCCCTAGAGGATCGGCCGAGTTTCCTGCTGATCGGCCGAAGTTGGTCGGCCGAGTTTCAGAATCTGGAAGGCGATCGGCCGAGTTCCAGAGTGATCGGCCGAGTTTCTGAGCTGTGAGTGGCAGTTCAGGAAGAATGTAATTCTTGTAGTTCTTGGCTTCAGGACTTCAGGTTTGGCCTGGTCCGGATTGGCAGGATGTGTTATTAGGATCTAATGAATCCTATCAATAGCATAATAAGAATAGAATTGGAATAATTAGACCCACATCAGAGTAAGAATGTACATACAGTAAGAGGTGGAAACATATGGGCAAGATCAGAACAACTAAGAATTAGTTGAAACTGATATCTGAGGTTCAACTCTGGGGTCTCAAATGTGAAACCCTTAATTGGGAATAATAGAACATGATAAGAAGTTCATAATCAGTTTATTGATTAATATTACATGAAATATACATGTGAAATATAGAAGAGATATGTGAAATGTAAGTATGTATGGTTCAAGATAACAAGAATCATTCATGAAGAATGAATCATATAATAGAGTATAATGCTTTTATGAACTCTAAAGAAAAGGCTAAGTAGAAGAATAGAGTGAGCTTTCAATAGGTCCATAAAAGTAAAAAGGATCGATGAACAGGTAATTCATAAGACTAGAACAACAAACTAGTTTCTAAGCAAAGGACATAGGTGTAGTTTAACGAATGAATAAGTCATACAAAGGTAGACTGTATTCAGAAGAGAAAAACTTGATTTAAAGAGAAATTATGTTTGATTCATGCATGATCCACTTGATGTAAAAATGAAGAATATGTAATGTATTCAACATGAGTAAAAATTAATAGAAGGACTATTAATTTAGAATGTTAACTTCACAATAGTATAAAGATAAAGGAGGAAATAGGTGTAACATGGTATACATGACCATACATATGAATAAGCAACATGGTCATAAGAAAAAAAAAAATTAGAATTAAAGATGACAGGTTAAAGAGTAGTATAGGGATAGAGGACTATAAAATGTAAGAAAGGGTTTGAAATATGATGGAGCAATTATAAAATAAAGAGGTTGTGAGATTCAAGCAAGTGCTAATTAATCAAATATCTCAGTTGATAACTAAGTAAATCTACATATGAGAATGTATTAGGGGATGTTTGAATACAAGTATTCCAAGTCTTAAAATCATCTTCTCTTTCATATATTCCTTAATGAGAGCAAGATGGGAATGAAAGGATAAGAGAAAATGAATCATACATGGTGAATAACTACCTTGGTAGGGTCATCTGGTGATACTGTTTGGATGATGTCAGAACATATGGAGAGATACCCTGAACAAGGTAGTCATACATATTCACTCATATTAATAGAAAAGGATGATAATCAGATTGTTTGGACAAGTAACCCTAATGAGGTGTAGCTTGTTATACCTAGCTCTAATATAACTGAGTGATGGTAATTAAGTATGATTAATGCTTGAATGACTGATACAATTGTGGATTACCTTATTACTGTTGTTGAAACCCTAAAATGATATTATACGATGGTTACACTTTGAATTGTGTGTGGGCCCATAACCCACATGTCCCAGGATCGAAACATGATAGTATGGAATGAGGTGGTAATGCTTCACCTCACACATCCATGATCCAATGGGGATGTCAAGAATGGTATTGTGCAAATGATTATTGAATTTAGTCTTTAAATTCAAGATTGTTTTGCTATCCGAGTAACATGTTGTTAAAACAGTATGGTGAACTTGCTTTTGTCACTTAAAGGTGATACAGAACAATAGAACTCTCTGAGCAGCATAAGTTGGGATAGTTGTATCAGAGTATCAGAGTTGCGCAGCGAAAGCGTGGTAGTTTATCTTTGCATTCTGTGTTGGACTGTGGCATAAAGAATTTGCTTGATATCATTGAGAATTATTTGAAATATGTTGTGATTTAGTAAAGAATTAAAAGATCTAATGTTAAAAACTACATTCAGGTATAAATACAAGAGTATAATGACATGGAAGGCTTTAGAAGCTTAGAATAACCTTGAATGTATCTTTCTTGTAGGTTATTATTTCGAGGACGAAACATTCTAAGGGGGGAGAGTTGTTACGACCCCATCTGAGCTTAATTGGTAAACTAGGGTTTACCTAGACAATTGCAAAGATTAATTAGAATAATCATTCTTGAAATCTAATTAATGACGATAACACAATTAGGATGTTTTAACTATGATAAGAAGTCTAAATGTTCTTTTGTCCTGAGAATTAGGGTTTGAGAAGCATAAACCCTAATCGGCCCAAATAGGGTTTTGATGATACATTAATACAGAATTTGATAAGTAGAATGTCTCACTAAATGATTTTTAGTATTTTATGTGTAACTCTTATTTGCTTCAAATTTGGATATGATTTAGATATATAAAATGTGAACAATATTGGAAAATATCAGAATTTTTGAAAAATGCCCTGACCTGTTTGTCGGCCGAGTTTCAAACTCGACCGATCACATTTCCAGAATTTTACAGAAGTGTGGTAATTGAATTTTATCTTTTTATTGGTATATCCAATTGATCTCAAATTTTAACAGTATTTGATAAATACAATTTTAGACACTCTGTTAAATTGGCGTAATTTTTGGATGACTTTTGAATCCCTACAGTAAGGGTGTCGGTCGAGTTTGTGCAGGACAAACTCGGCCGAATATATTCTGCAGACTGCAATATAGCAGTGCACTGTTCGATTTTTAATTAATTATTGGGAACTCCAAATGATCCCAAATTTTAACTGAAGCTTTATAGAACAATTATAAACAACGTTCTAAATTATCATAATTGTTGGAGAATGTTTGATCTCTGAAATAAACGAATTACAGTAACTTTTGTATAACTGAATATTCAGCCTATATAATTAAAGTTAAGTGTTGGGTCAATATGCAATTGACCCAAGCAGCTCAAATTGGCTTATAAGGTCGACCACACACTCAAGCAGCTCTCATTTCTCGTCATCCATTCCAGAGAAACGAGCTCCTAGAGAGAGAGGGAGAATTAGGGCTTGAGTGGAGAAAGTGGGGGAATTGCTGAATTAGGGTTTTGCGATTCCAGGAAGGGTGAAATCAAGTAAGTTCGGATTCTTTGCATATACTTTTATGGTGGATCTTCTCTCTTATGTCAAGATTCCGTCCATGCTCTGATTTGATCCAAGAGGATGTCGAAATTCCCTCTTTTCTCACCCTTTCTTCATAATTCCTCTTTTTCTAGGTTTCCGAGTTGAATGAAAGAGGAATTGGGAGATTTGCTAGGGTTTTGATGGGAATTCGAGATTTCCCTGAGTTGAGCTGCAGTTTTAAGGTGTTTTCACACCTTAGGGTGAGTGGGTTCTTCCTTCAAACATTCTAATGGACGAATTTGATTATAACAACCAAATCCCTAAATGTTTAGCATGCGAATTCTAAATCCTGAAAAGTCTATTTGATTTAAGATATTGAAAATTGATATGATATGGATTCCTTCTCTGTTTGAATGACTCCTAAATGGTAAATTCATATCAGATACGTATACAACACTTCCTAGTGAGGACGCTTTTAAATTTATATCAAATGATGTAATTAGGGTTTAACCTAATTGAGACATCACTAGTGTTTCAACCTTATTGAAAAGGACTAGTCACTCTATAATTGGTTAGGATGTATCTCATGGGTTATCTTAATTGAATTTCATTCTTGATAAATGATATCTCAGTAAACGATATGGAAGAATCTAAATTTAGTTAAGTTTCCATGATTTCATATCTATATTGATTATATAAGATTTGTTGGAAACAGTCTTTATTTAGTGAATGCTTATATCTTATGAGATAATGATAAGAGCCATGTGTCAAGTGAATGAGGTAAATGAAAAGGTGATTGTGGCAAATGCAACCCTAAGAGTAGGGTGTTGGCATGTGATGAATGAATATGGTAAATGGAACCCTAAGGATAGGGTGTTCAATGAATCATGCTATGGTAATATGAAAGGTCTCGATATGAGATGTGGTGATGCTTAATTGTTAAATTGTATGTTTCTAGTGCATTTAACTTTATATGTTTGTACTCTCTGAAATGTTATCTACATACTGCAGGGCTTCTTATATTTCAATATATACACATCTCGTAAATTGCAGGTGCTGAGATATGACATGCCCTAGAAAGGGATGTTACTGAGTACAAATGATGCAAATGTGTTTTCAAGTTATGTTATGAATGTGGAATAAGTATGAACTGTGTTTTTCCTGTTTAATTATTTATTTGTTAATCAAGTATAGACTTAGATGCCCTAACACCGTAGAACCCCTAACATGTGTCTGCGATTTAGGGGTGAAACTCGTGTTGCAACATTATCCGTGCGATGTCATGGAGACACGAGGAAAGAGAAAAATGGCAGTGTCTAACAACAATTGTGCTTGTGTCACAATGGCACTGCGGTTTCACCAGAAAACACGGTTATCTAACACCATTCGTGCGGAGTCGCGAAGGTAACCCTGTGACCCTCCGCCTGTGTGCTCAGGTTAGTAGGAGGAGTCGAGAGAGAGCACTCGGAGTAGTGCATTGAGGCCAGAGAGCCTGTGGTCCTGTGGCAGAACAGGGCTGGCGTCAGATTCAGCATCCCCCGGGTGTGTCGCTGAATCTTGTACGGTGGGGCCGTAGCATGAATTTGTTACGAATCCTTATATGCAGAGTACACTGCATATATTTAGGGCATAATCTAAAATACGAATATATAGGTTCACAGTAAATTTATATAACTGTTTATTTACTTGAAATACTTGATGATGCTTAGAAATGTGCCATTTCAATTATATTGTTTTAGAACTGCTCAGTGTAGTATTTATTGTTGATAAATTTCATATAGTTTAATCAAATTATATCTTTGATCACATTAGTGCATTAGTCTGTTTCCATGAAGTATTCATTCACTGAGCGAGTAGGCTCACCCCTCTACTCAAACATTTTAGGGTTAATCGCGTGGACTTGAAGATGATCAGAGCATCAGTGTAGATCTGCCACAAGAGTCAAGTATGAGATTAGTTGAGTCAGTCGGTCCTTGTCACTCTAGGTCCTTAGTAAGAGTTTAGAGAGAGAGTTGTAAATACGATGTGTAATGTTGTTCCTCTTTGATATGTATGCTAATTAACAAGGTTTATGTACACAATGTGTGAAAGACATCGTGAATGCTTATACATGTATCTTTACTATTGAAGTCTGATTAGTAATGAAAATGTTCAGGTCCTTTTGTTAAGATGTTTTATGTGGTTCAATGCGATGAAACAAGAGTTTAAAAGGAAAGAAAAAGTTAAGGATGTTCTTTGTGTTAATTAATAATCCTATCTTATGCCCTAATCTCATGATTTGAGGAAATTGTGAGATCGGGGTGTAACAGCTTGGTATCAGAGCTTAGGGTGAGTTGTCAAGGACCATTAAGTTAATAAGTTAGAGTCCTATGTGTGGCAGATAGGAGATGTTTGATGTTAGCTTTGGGGATTTGAGTATTTGGATATCCTGGCCCGATATCTGAGTACTTGGATCAACCAGTACAAGCTACTCTGTCTATTCTCTCACGTATACCCTGGCCAGGTATACAGTGGAAGAATGGGCTAGAGAGGAACCCTAGAAATGTTAGGGTTAGAGAATGAGAAAAGAAATAAGAATTAAGAGCATAAATGTAAAAGGAGACAGAAAATTACATTTCATAATGTTGTTTTTGTTGGAAATGTATAGAAATGCTCTTATATGTTTGAATTGAAATATTCAATACTTTGAAATATGAGTCTTTAATATCAGTTGTACACTATGCAATTGTAGCATTTATTGATTTCACTCTTTGTAACAAGTAGACTAGAATTGACCTTTGAATGAGCTTTTGTTTTTATGGTTTTGCCCGCTGATTCGAGTGAAATTGACATCAGCAGGTCTGTTTAGGTTTTCAGTCTGTGAGCGGTTCGGCCGAGTTCATGTTTTGGTCGGCCGAGTTCCTTGTTTAGGATTTCAAACAGTGTTTTGGTCGGCCGAGTTTGGTCTTGAATCGGCCGAGTTTCTTTGTAGGTAAACAAGTAGTGTTTCGATCGGCCGAGTTCCCTAGAGGATCGGCCGAGTTTCCTGCTGATCGGCCGAAGTTGGTCGGCCGAGTTTCAGAATCTGGAAGGCGATCGGCCGAGTTCCAGAGTGATCGGCCGAGTTTCTGAGCTGTGAGTGGCAGTTCAGGAAGAATGTAATTCTTGTAGTTCTTGGCTTCAGGACTTCAGGTTTGGCCTGGTCTGGATTGGCAGGATGTGTTATTAGGATCTAATGAATCCTATCAATAGCATAATAAGAATAGAATTGGAATAATTAGACCCACATCAGAGTAAGAATGTACATACAGTAAGAGGTGGAAACATATGGGCAAGATCAGAACAACTAAGAATTAGTTGAAACTGATATCTGAGGTTCAACTCTGGGGTCTCAAATGTGAAACCCTTAATTGGGAATAATAGAACATGATAAGAAGTTCATAATCAGTTTATTGATTAATATTACATGAAATATACATGTGAAATATAGAAGAGATATGTGAAATGTAAGTATGTATGGTTCAAGATAACAAGAATCATTCATGAAGAATGAATCATATAATAGAGTATAATGCTTTTATGAACTCTAAAGAAAAGGCTAAGTAGAAGAATAGAGTGAGCTTTCAATAGGTCCATAAAAGTAAAAAGGATCGATGAACAGGTAATTCATAAGACTAGAACAACAAACTAGTTTCTAAGCAAAGGACATAGGTGTAGTTTAACGAATGAATAAGTCATACAAAGGTAGACTGTATTCAGAAGAGAAAAACTTGATTTAAAGAGAAATTATGTTTGATTCATGCATGATCCACTTGATGTAAAAATGAAGAATATGTAATGTATTCAACATGAGTAAAAATTAATAGAAGGACTATTAATTTAGAATGTTAACTTCACAATAGTATAAAGATAAAGGAGGAAATAGGTGTAACATGGTATACATGACCATACATATGAATAAGCAACATGGTCATAAGAAAAAAAAAAATTAGAATTAAAGATGACAGGTTAAAGAGTAGTATAGGGATAGAGGACTATAAAATGTAAGAAAGGGTTTGAAATATGATGGAGCAATTATAAAATAAAGAGGTTGTGAGATTCAAGCAAGTGCTAATTAATCAAATATCTCAGTTGATAACTAAGTAAATCTACATATGAGAATGTATTAGGGGATGTTTGAATACAAGTATTCCAAGTCTTAAAATCATCTTCTCTTTCATATATTCCTTAATGAGAGCAAGATGGGAATGAAAGGATAAGAGAAAATGAATCATACATGGTGAATAACTACCTTGGTAGGGTCATCTGGTGATACTGTTTGGATGATGTCAGAACATATGGAGAGATACCCTGAACAAGGTAGTCATACATATTCACTCATATTAATAGAAAAGGATGATAATCAGATTGTTTGGACAAGTAACCCTAATGAGGTGTAGCTTGTTATACCTAGCTCTAATATAACTGAGTGATGGTAATTAAGTATGATTAATGCTTGAATGACTGATACAATTGTGGATTACCTTATTACTGTTGTTGAAACCCTAAAATGATATTATACGATGGTTACACTTTGAATTGTGTGTGGGCCCATAACCCACATGTCCCAGGATCGAAACATGATAGTATGGAATGAGGTGGTAATGCTTCACCTCACACATCCATGATCCAATGGGGATGTCAAGAATGGTATTGTGCAAATGATTGTTGAATTTAGTCTTTAAATTCAAGATTGTTTTGCTATCCGAGTAACATGTTGTTAAAACAGTATGGTGAACTTGCTTTTGTCACTTAAAGGTGATACAGAACAATAGAACTCTCTGAGCAGCATAAGTTGGGATAGTTGTATCAGAGTATCAGAGTTGCGCAGCGAAAGCGTGGTAGTTTATCTTTGCATTCTGTGTTGGACTGTGGCATAAAGAATTTGCTTGATATCATTGAGAATTATTTGAAATATGTTGTGATTTAGTAAAGAATTAAAAGATCTAATGTTAAAAACTACATTCAGGTATAAATACAAGAGTATAATGACATGGAAGGCTTTAGAAGCTTAGAATAACCTTGAATGTATCTTTCTTGTAGGTTATTGTTTCGAGGACGAAACATTCTAAGGGGGGAGAGTTGTTACGACCCCATCTGAGCTTAATTGGTAAACTAGGGTTTACCTAGACAATTGCAAAGATTAATTAGAATAATCATTCTTGAAATCTAATTAATGACGATAACACAATTAGGATGTTTTAACTATGATAAGAAGTCTAAATGTTCTTTTGTCCTGAGAATTAGGGTTTGAGAAGCATAAACCCTAATCGGCCCAAATAGGGTTTTGATGATACATTAATACAGAATTTGATAAGTAGAATGTCTCACTAAATGATTTTTAGTATTTTATGTGTAACTCTGATTTGCTTCAAATTTGGATATGATTTAGATATATAAAATGTGAACAATATTGGAAAATATCAGAATTTTTGAAAAATGCCCTGACCTGTTTGTCGGCCGAGTTTCAAACTCGACCGATCACATTTCCAGAATTTTACAGCAGTGTGGTAATTGAATTTTATCTTTTTATTGGTATATCCAATTGATCTCAAATTTTAACAGTATTTGATAAATACAATTTTAGACACTCTGTTAAATTGGCGTAATTTTTGGATGACTTTTGAATCCCTACAGTAAGGGTGTCGGTCGAGTTTGTGCAGGACAAACTCGGCCGAATATATTCTGCAGACTGCAATATAGCAGTGCACTGTTCGATTTTTAATTAATTATTGGGAACTCCAAATGATCCCAAATTTTAACTGAAGCTTTATAGAACAATTATAAACAACGTTCTAAATTATCATAATTGTTGGAGAATGTTTGATCTCTGAAATAAACGAATTACAGTAACTTTTGTATAACTGAATATTCAGCCTATATAATTAAAGTTAAGTGTTGGGTCAATATGCAATTGACCCAAGCAGCTCAAATTGGCTTATAAGGTCGACCACACACTCAAGCAGCTCTCATTTCTCGTCATCCATTCCAGAGAAACGAGCTCCTAGAGAGAGAGGGAGAATTAGGGCTTGAGTGGAGAAAGTGGGGGAATTGCTGAATTAGGGTTTTGCGATTCCAGGAAGGGTGAAATCAAGTAAGTTCGGATTCTTTGCATATACTTTTATGGTGGATCTTCTCTCTTATGTCAAGATTCCGTCCATGCTCTGATTTGATCCAAGAGGATGTCGAAATTCCCTCTTTTCTCACCCTTTCTTCATAATTCCTCTTTTTCTAGGTTTCCGAGTTGAATGAAAGAGGAATTGGGAGATTTGCTAGGGTTTTGATGGGAATTCGAGATTTCCCTGAGTTGAGCTGCAGTTTTAAGGTGTTTTCACACCTTAGGGTGAGTGGGTTCTTCCTTCAAACATTCTAATGGACGAATTTGATTATAACAACCAAATCCCTAAATGTTTAGCATGCGAATTCTAAATCCTGAAAAGTCTATTTGATTTAAGATATTGAAAATTGATATGATATGGATTCCTTCTCTGTTTGAATGACTCCTAAATGGTAAATTCATATCAGATACGTATACAACACTTCCTAGTGAGGACGCTTTTAAATTTATATCAAATGATGTAATTAGGGTTTAACCTAATTGAGACATCACTAGTGTTTCAACCTTATTGAAAAGGACTAGTCACTCTATAATTGGTTAGGATGTATCTCATGGGTTATCTTAATTGAATTTCATTCTTGATAAATGATATCTCAGTAAACGATATGGAAGAATCTAAATTTAGTTAAGTTTCCATGATTTCATATCTATATTGATTATATAAGATTTGTTGGAAACAGTCTTTATTTAGTGAATGCTTATATCTTATGAGATAATGATAAGAGCCATGTGTCAAGTGAATGAGGTAAATGAAAAGGTGATTGTGGCAAATGCAACCCTAAGAGTAGGGTGTTGGCATGTGATGAATGAATATGGTAAATGGAACCCTAAGGATAGGGTGTTCAATGAATCATGCTATGGTAATATGAAAGGTCTCGATATGAGATGTGGTGATGCTTAATTGTTAAATTGTATGTTTCTAGTGCATTTAACTTTATATGTTTGTACTCTCTGAAATGTTATCTACATACTGCAGGGCTTCTTATATTTCAATATATACACATCTCGTAAATTGCAGGTGTTGAGATATGACATGCCCTAGAAAGGGATGTTACTGAGTACAAATGATGCAAATGTGTTTTCAAGTTATGTTATGAATGTGGAATAAGTATGAACTGTGTTTTTCCTGTTTAATTATTTATTTGTTAATCAAGTATAGACTTAGATGCCCTAACACCGTAGAACCCCTAACATGTGTCTGCGATTTAGGGGTGAAACTCGTGTTGCAACATTATCCGTGCGATGTCATGGAGACACGAGGAAAGAGAAAAATGGCAGTGTCTAACAACAATTGTGCTTGTGTCACAATGGCACTGCGGTTTCACCAGAAAACACGGTTATCTAACACCATTCGTGCGGAGTCGCGAAGGTAACCCTGTGACCCTCCGCCTGTGTGCTCAGGTTAGTAGGAGGAGTCGAGAGAGAGCACTCGGAGTAGTGCATTGAGGCCAGAGAGCCTGTGGTCCTGTGGCAGAACAGGGCTGGCGTCAGATTCAGCATCCCCCGGGTGTGTCGCTGAATCTTGTACGGTGGGGCCGTAGCATGAATTTGTTACGAATCCTTATATGCAGAGTACACTGCATATATTTAGGGCATAATCTAAAATACGAATATATAGGTTCACAGTAAATTTATATAACTGTTTATTTACTTGAAATACTTGATGATGCTTAGAAATGTGCCATTTCAATTATATTGTTTTAGAACTGCTCAGTGTAGTATTTATTGTTGATAAATTTCATATAGTTTAATCAAATTATATCTTTGATCACATTAGTGCATTAGTCTGTTTCCATGAAGTATTCATTCACTGAGCGAGTAGGCTCA
Organism: Alisma plantago-aquatica; assembly: GCA_963693085.1. NCBI lineage: Eukaryota > Viridiplantae > Streptophyta > Magnoliopsida > Alismatales > Alismataceae > Alisma > Alisma plantago-aquatica. The sequence goes on from OY856411.1 coordinate 597,704,822, forward strand.
CCCCTCTACTCAAACATTTTAGGGTTAATCGCGTGGACTTGAAGATGATCAGAGCATCAGTGTAGATCTGCCACAAGAGTCAAGTATGAGATTAGTTGAGTCAGTCGGTCCTTGTCACTCTAGGTCCTTAGTAAGAGTTTAGAGAGAGAGTTGTAAATACGATGTGTAATGTTGTTCCTCTTTGATATGTATGCTAATTAACAAGGTTTATGTACACAATGTGTGAAAGACATCGTGAATGCTTATACATGTATCTTTACTATTGAAGTCTGATTAGTAATGAAAATGTTCAGGTCCTTTTGTTAAGATGTTTTATGTGGTTCAATGCGATGAAACAAGAGTTTAAAAGGAAAGAAAAAGTTAAGGATGTTCTTTGTGTTAATTAATAATCCTATCTTATGCCCTAATCTCATGATTTGAGGAAATTGTGAGATCGGGGTGTAACAGCGTAGTCCCGAAGTTGCTTGTTTCTTAGCGCAAGTTGAGCAGTAGCATGCTCTGCTTGGATGCAGGCTTGTTCCTCAGCTCGAATCTCAGCTTGCACTCTAGCACGAGTGTCTGCAATAAGTTGTGCTTGTTGTGCTGCTATGGCGGCGTTCACTCTTTTTGCAACAAGGAGTTGTTCTTCAGCCATCTGTCTGGCTCTTTGGCGGTTAAGTCTAATCCTTCGGTGGAAACTTCTTTCTACCTCAAAGTCGTACTCTGGTTCAGGGGAGAATCCGATGCTATGCGGGGTTTGCATACACGTCTTCTACCTGAGTAGAAAGAAAATCACACGTTAAGATAATGGAAGGAAACGAAGAAGTCAAGAAGATTTGGAGTAGTTATCAAGAAAAAGTGTAAAATCCTAATCAACCAAGAAGTTGTTAAGTAAAAGCTAAAACGTTCCGTTGTCCCCAGCAACGGTGCCAATTTTTGATGGAGTTTTGCAATGCCACTAAAAATCCTAGAGATGATGAATCCCTAAGTTTAGCCTTGCTAGTACTATGGTAAGATCTCCACCCACGTATGCTAAGACACGTGGAAGCCTTATCGTAGTATAGTTAAGGGTCGAATCCTCGGGACAACGGTCTTGATGTAATCAAGATGGAAAACGTTTTAGTTGCACTTAACTACTTAACAGTTGATATTTAGATCGAAAGTTTGATTTGGTTTTAAGCTAAGTGCAAGGAAAGTAAAGCAAGAAAGTAGAAATTAAGGTTGTAAACAATGGTTAAAAACCACTAGGATGTTGCCGGGTTTCACACCACTACACATGGATCACAAATATGCAACATAATAAAAAGACCTGCAAAGAGAAACTAATCGGCTAGTATCTTTGTAGACTTAGCTTCCTTTCGGATAACCAACTACGAGGAGTGTGGAGTATTGCAATTCCAGCCATCCCCTAACGAATGGTCACTTACTTTGCATTACTCCTTCATGAAGTGTGTTCCTCGACCTTACCAAAGTTGCACTTCCATACGTCAACTGATTCCATTTCATAGTATGAAAGTGCAACGATGGGAGTGAGTTTACTCCACTCGTGAAAGCACTCCTAGATACCGAAATAGACATATGGTGACTACATATATCTAGAACCAACATTCAATCGATATTCAGATCTAAGGGTATAAACGTAGACAATTCATACCAAGAGACAATAAGTAACACAAGTTGGTGATCAAGCAACAAGCATTCATTAAACAATTGATGTTGAGCCAAAAAAGGGAGAGTATCTCTATTGCAAATGATTGAATTACATTGCATGAAATGAAAACATGGATAGCGGGGCTACTCCCCGCACCCTAGTGAAAAGGACTACTCGCTCATCTCAAGAGCAAGGGAGGAGGTGAGAAGAGAGAGAAAGAACGAAATCTCCACGGAGGAGGGAAGGTTGAACCCTTGGTGGAGAGAGCAACGATCTTCTCACTTCGTGGTTGCTTGATGATGGATCTTCTCCTCCCACCTTCTTTGTTGATGAGAGAGAAGGTAGCTTGATGATGAGACGTGGACCTCAAACCGGCAGCCTTAGGGCGATGGATGAAGGATGGAATTGCTCTGGAATTGGAGAGGCAGCCTTTGGGCGTCTGAGATTCGATGCCTTTGAAGTGACCCTTGAGGTCCTATTTATAGGCTCAAGTTGAGCCCAAACGGTCTTGAGACCGTTTGGTCTCAAACGGTCTTGAGACCATTTGCCTTCTCGCGGTCTTGGGACCGTGAGGCCTTCTCGCGGTCTTGGGACCGCGAGGCCTTCTCTCGGTCTTGGGACCGTGAGGCCTTCTCGCGGTCTTGGGACCGTGAGGCCTTCTCGCGGTCTTGAGACCGTGAGGCCTTCTCTCGGTCTTGGGACCGCGAGGCCTTCTCGCGGTCTTGGGACCGCGAGGCCTTCTCGCGGTCTTGGGACCGTGAGGCTTGCTCGCGGTCTTGGGACCGTGAGGAGTCTTTGTAATTTTTTTGTGTTTTCTGTAATGAAAAAGAAGAAAAGTTAGTTTATTGGTGTATCCGCAATAAAGTAAAAAAGTTTAATGATTCTACCTAATTTATCTAAGAAAGAGTATGGAAAATTAAAGATAACTAAATAAGATAACGTCGCAAAATGGGAGGTTATCACCAACAAACCATCTATCCTTGATAGTGGTCTTGCCCAACTATCACTGAACCATACACAACATTTTAGAATTAATTTTGTTTTTCCTTCCAATTAACAACACATAGAGGGTCATCATCAAATCTCACTCTCCCTCTCTTTAAGGGTAATGAATACTTGATATGTTCATTTACTAAACATCTCCAACCTTCACATACTTCCCATATTGTTGATACATCTTGGATACTAGGATTCATTACCTTGGTATCCACCTCATGTGCTATAAGGAACTCACATCCTTATCTCATCTACTTTTATCAACATAATAAATTTCAAAAAATATAAGAGGGGTCTCCCAAATTATTGGAAGGCTCAAAAGAAAACTCATCACAAACTTTATGATCTTGGAACCATAGTCCAAGAAACCTTATGCTATAATAAGCTATCCATCCTAATGTTTGCAGTGAGTCCACATGTACCAAGTGGCAATGATCCACTTGAAAGATGTGCCATATAAAGGAAAGACACAAAAGGAAACACACTTCCCATACCATAGTAGTATTTTTCAAGGGTCACTAGCAGAAAGGTAACCAGTTATATTTTTCATTAAACAGGTTACAACTTCTTATGTATCATTTTACCTTTTTCATTCCAGGTTCCTTGCCATTAGAATAGGAATAATCATTATTAATATATCTCATTACTCCTTCCTTGATGACTATTTATCACACTAGCTTGGGTATGTTCTCTTATTTTATTATGTTTTTCATCCACTTATCAACAGGCAAATCATCATATTCTACATTTTCTTCATTAAACATGGATCATCTGCCTTAATTTCTTTCAAATGCCATGTTTATTTTACATTAACACTTTATTACACATATAGGTTGGTCTAAGATTATCTCAGGTTCTACCTTATTCCTTTGTCATTGTTCCCATTCATCATTTCATTTTATACTTATCATAGGAGTTCTCTCCATCTTATGTGAATTTCATACCTTGAATCACTCTATAAGAACAAACTAATCTGTCTTTTACTTTATTATCTTCTTGAATTTCATCTTCAAGAACTCCTCTTTTGATTATTTGGATTTGTATTTAAATTTCACGATGTTGTATCTTTTTCTTAGAGTTACCAACAATTCAAATTTTGATAGATAATAATGTAATTCTCACCTTCTCTTGAGGTATTATTGAGTTATCTGCACCATGAGTTCTGATTCATTATGCTCTTTAGATTATTTCAAAATGTCTACTTGATCAGAGTAATCAGAAAGATAACAATCTAAGAGTTCCATACTTACCTTTCTTCAATAATTGAATACCTGGACAAGGCACCAAATTACTGAGATTAGGCAGTATGCACAATATTTTAATGTCATATTCCTAATTTTGTCCTCATCCTAGTCCTAAGTCCTAGTGTCCTTGAAGACTTGACGAACCTAAAGATCTGATACCAACTTGTGAGAACCCATTACACTAGAGGAGATTTATTAAAAAATAAAACACAATCAATCACCAATTAACCACATACCCAAAAATATGGGTAAATTAAAACCAATTTCAACATCAACACTCGCTTAGAAACATTTGCATAAGAGCCCAACATCTTTCTTATATCCACATTATGCCAAGAATTTGATACAAATTGTTCTATTGTCTTACCCACAACATATATACACAGGAGAACTATATTTGTATATGCTACACAAACAATCATTAATATGCTAACAAAAGTCTGATTCATTTGAAACACTATATACATATTTTTCTCACCCAGACCTAAGAGTAAAGGGATGATTCTAGGACACACTAGAGATCTAATTCACTTTCTCAAAGATTCATTACTATAGCTCCTCTTTGCTACCACAGGTTTGTTTTTGTCACTTCAGATTACCTAAAATGATGTGGCAAACCACAAGGATGAGACCCATATCCAACAATGCTTATTGATTACAACATTTGAATAGTAGATAACTAAGCAGTTGGAGTTTAATAATAAATTGAATAGATTGAATAGTTCAAGTATACTAAACAAACTAAGTAATTAATCTTAGCAACAAGTATGATCATCAATGCATATATAGATAACAAATAAATCCATTTCTTTGGATAGATATCTACTCAAATATCATCAAATTGCATCTAATAACAATCATTATCATTAATATGACTATCATCATATTCCTTGCTAACAACACAAGCAATCTAGTAGCATAAGCATCCCTAACACCATGAATATATCTAGTAACATAACATGGTTATCAATATTGGCATATCAAATAAATTGAACAAATCTATATCATAAGTAGAACTAACATCATAACACAATTAACTACATAGGCACGATTAGCAGTTTAAGCATTTCTAATTACATAGGCATGTCTAGCAATACTAAACATAGCTAGCAATAGCATCTTAACCATTAGTGTCATTATATTTCACAGCATAAGCATGTTTACAACATGAGAATAACTACAACAATAGCATATCTATTATCTCTTATTGTACTCTACATGATCTCAGTGAAAAGAAAGCAAACAAGGGTTATCATCCAATATGAAGCATTGTGTATAGCCCTAAATAGATATGCTACATGCCTATCTTACATCTTTTATTATGCCCTGGGGAATTTGACTCGTACCATCCAAAGTCCAACCTACCCCTACGAAGGGCTATTCGGTTCCGTATAAGATCTAGGAGTGACAATATCCTAAGATCTCTTCTCCTCGGTTGGTACGAGTAAAAAGGCAGGGACATATCAGTCAAAGATGCCAATACAGTGACATATAGTCAAGCTACTAACCACTAGTCCACCCTTGGTACAGGTCACGACACTAGAAATTAGGGTATACAAAACCCTCTAATCTGAGGTACAACCGCAGTTGTCCTCAATCACATCAGATGTATGAGGCATGACCATAGACATCCTCCACAACCTACATTGTGGATGAAAAGGATATATCCTCAACTTGCCACCCCCACATACTCAACAATATGCGCTCTGAGTTTCCCTTAGGAATACTCATTTCACCATCCAGTACATTCTAACACTGAAGATGGCTCTACGACACAGGGCACTACATGATTAGAGTTGCACTTGATTATTTATGCCAATCGGGTGAATTAAGGTTGCATCAAACAAGTGGATATACAAACCCTAATTCACTTCTAGAAAGCATATAAATATCATAACTTTTGAAAATTATAAAATGTGTGGAACATAATTTCAAATCTCATCATGACATGGTACTATTCACTTGTCATTCATGAGACCACACTAGTCATCATACTATCACAAGATATAAATCCTTTTCACAATATCACAGGGTATCAACCCTTATCAATACAAGAGGATTACACCTCATTCAGGGCTCAACCATGCCCAAAGGTCATTAAGACCATCATACTATCATAGGATATAAATCCTTTTTACAATATCACAATGTATCAACCCTTATCAACACAAGAGGATTACACCTCATTCAGGGCTCAACCAAGCCCAAAGGTCATTAAGACTATCATACTATTCCCTATAAGATCATCATTATCTTTGCATGCCTTATAACAAGGCTCAACAACATCACTTACATATAATACACCGGATCAACACAATATTGCATTAATGAGCTAGGTGATATTCATAAACAATCGTAGCTAGGTTATGTTAATATTAAGAACATTCCTTTATTACATCAACATGCAAAGAATTTAGATATGATTAACCCTCATCATATTCATAATTCACATGTTTAACATAGGAAAGTATCCACCATGCGTCTATGATAACCATCAATTAACATATTAAGGTTATGATTATATTAAGGAGATTATTTCACCATCATGCCATCATATAAGAAGGTTAAACATGAATACTAATCTTTATCTATTTGCATTAGAGTTAGGTTCAACAAGATAAATTATATTAATGTTACTAATTAGCACTCATACCCAAACCCTAACTCACGACATCCCCATTGGATCATGGATGCATAAGGTGAAGCATCACCATCACATTCCATACTATTCTCAAGTATGAACCCACACATGAATCAAGGTGTAACCATCAGGTTATAGCATACTAGGGTTTCAACAATAGTAACAAAGTAATCCATGATTGTATTAGTCATTCAAGGACTATTCATATCCAATTACGATCATTTAGTTATATTAAAGCTAGGTATAACAAGCTATACCTCATTAGGGTTACCCATTTATTCATTATGGTGATTATAAATCACAATCATATGAGGGCAAGGGTAACACTACAAGTTTAAGGAATTGAACCATCAAATTCTCATCATTAGAATCATAAAATTACACTACATACTTCACCGAAAATAATGGGAATATTAAGGCATCTACTTCTAACCATGAAATGTTGAAAAGGTAAAGCCATTGTTCGTTTACATCAGTAAACACCTTGAATGAATCATCTATAATGTTATTGAGGTATGATATATAAAAGTCACCATTTAACCCTAGACATCCTTTTATTAAAAACAATAAGTGTTCTGTTGAGAGTAGGGTAAAACCCACAATCGACTATTCATTTAAAACAAGCCATCCATTGTCAACAAGTAAGCTCCTTAAGTTGATCATATAAAGGAAACCATATAAATCACATTATTAGCACCAACATATTAAATTATCCATCTTTCCACTTTATTGGAGGAATAAACCTTGGATCTTGACCATTGAGTCAAGTTCATATGTTAAAACCATCAATTACAGTATAGGTTCGACTATTACATCAGGTGACCCAAGAAACCATTCGTCTAAGGCTTAATTGATGCTACAACTATATGATTAACTCACCATAGGTTTTGGAGACCTAATACACCATCATTAGTTACCATTAAGTCACCATAGGTTGTTAGATCAACACTCTATTCATTAATCAACATCAAATACCAAACTCATTTCACCATTGATTGATAGCATCATTAGGGTACTTAGTTGTTAATCACTAGGCTTCTAATTAGGCTAACACCTGACCCAAGGGGTGAACGTAAGTTGACACCCATGGTCACCACCATCAGTTGTCATGAAGAAAAAACCATAAGTTGTTGCAATGGTACTACCATCGAGTCATGTGTTTATAGAAGAAATCAACTTTAAACCCTAAAATTGACCATTGGTTGATATGACCTTTGCACCATAGGTTGTCAAACCAACCTGATACAAGTCATATTATACCTTAGGAATAATGTACAAATGATCACAGTTCATATAGAACTGAAATCAGAATAGGAAACATTATAATTCTCGAAATCCAAGTCAAACATAGCTTTTTAGTACATGGATCATCATTTAAATGCAAGAACATGAGCTAGCAAGCTTATGTTAATCAATAAACGTGGAGCAAGTTATAAAACTTGCTTCTAATTAGAAGATAAAATCCCAAATACAAGAAAACACGAGCAGGTAGGGTAGGAAATCCAAGAATAAGCTATGAACTCGTCCATCTAGCACCTTTCTTAATCAAATGAGCAAACCCTAAGCATAAGGAGCAAGAAAGGTAGGGTTTTAGAGCTTTAGAGCAATTTTTACCATGGAACAACAAGGTTCCAACCTATAGAAAGATAACTGGAAGGATAAAAAAGAAATAAATGGAGCAAATAAGGTGATTTTTACTCTTTTAGGTCAAGATCACTAGAAGGAAGCTTTTCAAACTCTAAAAGGAAGTCAATTGCAACCCTAGATTCTTTTTCTAAGAAGATCCCCTCGTTCTTATTCCTTGGACAGGAAATTCGAAGCAGCACAGAGGGAGAAAAAGTTTCATAGAAGGATGTAAGTGGTGGAGAGAAAATGGCTTGCTTGGGTTCTTAGGGATAAGCATATAAAACTTTAAGATAAAGTGAAAGAAAAAGTTGAAGTTCTAGTATCTTTCCAAATGTCCATGGCCTTAAACTATTAAGAATATCCAAGCAAACACACAATAAGATCCCCCATAATCCATATAGACCTTCTTATCTTTCCTTTGTCTAATTTCCAAGCCAATCAAATAATTCTTTAGTTGATAGCTACTAAAGGTAGCTCATCCAGGAAGGGGTAAACCCTAAAATACCCTTGAAAAAAATACATTCAAACAAAGGTTTAAATAGGCACACAATGGATCAACAAGCTCAATAATGATGAGGGGATATCCAAGGAACATAATTAAAGTGAAAAATTTCAAATAAAACCTCTCAATTGGGTAAATTATAGAAAAGTCCAAAATGTGCGTAAAATTGGATAACTTGCTCAAATAGTGTCCAAATTGGACCAAATTTGAAACTTAAGCTTGTATTATGATTTCAAAGAATATTAAAAGGTTAGATTAGGGTTATAAGAATTCACTTATGATCATTAAACATATTCAACTCATTAAGCAAGTTTTGGGGCCTTACAAAGACCCTAGTAAGGGTAACAGTGACGAGAATGCACCATCATTGGGTTAGAAGTTATCAAATAAAAATGCTAAATCTGATTTATTAAACAATAATTTGTTGAATTATGTTGATATCAGTACATGCGAACAATTTGATTTCCCCACATATCGGTATAACATGTTATACTGACTGACATTTTGAGTGTCGAAGTTTTTAGGATAAACTGCTTCTTGGTGGAAATTGGACATTCAAGAAAAGAAGACATTGAAAACAAACATACGAAGTAAGGCCCAGAGGATATATATAGATGGTTTATTTCTTGGGTAAAATTTTATAACCCATATTTTTGTAAACATTGATAAAAATATTTTTATCTTATACCAAACTCAGTTCTTGCTTAGTAGAATTTATTAATTATTTTTTAATATGTGCAAAACCATAGATCCTGTGTGAAATAGTAATATCCTTCCTTTTGGCCTTCTTTAGTTGGGGGTTACTGGGAGTGGGGTCATTACAAGGAGGCTAACTAAGTAGCTTGTAACATCATATCATATGGTGGATATATTCAGGATAGCAACATGTTTGACACTTTGGCACACATGCCCCAATCAGTGAGAGAAAGATACCAAAGCAATATACATGGAAAAACTTATATGATACGTGTAAAGGATGGGTAGGTTTTTCTATAGGAATTTTTTTATTTGACAACTAGAGACACTTACTATTTGAGAGGTTTTCCCTCTTTTGTGTTTTTATATTAAAGTCCATAGGTCTATATTCATAAAAATTGACGTACAGCCACATATTAAGAAATGTTAACATAGTTGTAGCTACACTATCATGGATCATTGAATCGGTGCCACTAGAAGTTCCAAAGATCCAGTGGTAAGTGTTGTAGAGTAGTACAGAGGAATAAAAAACATTGACTGATATCGTAGTATGGCAAAGACACCTAAAAAAAAAGGCATCTGCATATATAAAGAATGGATGCACTAAGGTCATCATTTTCTCTGTCTAGAATATGCTCTAGGGTGTATCTCCTTTGTGATATACCAAACTCTCTAAAATTCATGGGTGTATGTTTGGTGTCCTTTGTGGGTTTCTCTAAACCCTGATCATATGCATAGTGAAAACATGTGATGTATATCATGGGTGACTGTTATAAGTTTGTGTGTACTATGCATATTATTATTAATATCCAATTGTTTCTCTTAGTTGGAATAATCCAAAATATAGAAGAAACAAGGGTTTTAATGTTATGAGAATGATCTTCTGGGTCTGGATAAGTTGGATAAATAGTCCATACAATAATGACATTAAACATAGTCTAGTGTATAAGTGATGTAGTGTTCCCTAAGTGTGGTAGTCATTAGACAAGTTAATATGAGATGTAGTGTGTTTCTTCATGTAGAGCACGTAGCAAATATAGATGGTCCAAGGACCCTTCTTTTGTACATATTGTGGTAATATTGCCCTACCAAATGAGACATATGAGGATATGTGGTTTAGTAGTACATATGATGTTCACATATGTGAGGTTGGGTAAATATATCTATAGTGAGTGTATACTTGATATGCTTGCTTTGGGGTGTATTTGGTTCTTCATATTCATGTAATATGATTTCCTATTTTCATCTCTAGTTCTTATAAAATGTCTTCATGTGTCCCTTGGTAGAAGTATGTGGTGATCTTTCTATTGATTTTTTTTGTATCGATGTGTTCGTAGTAGATGTAGGGATTGAGTTATTGCCAAATGGGTTAACTGTCTAGGTATGTTGATGTTTTTGGCATGGTTAATGATACATAGACCAAGGAACCATGGACCAGACTAGAATTTGATGTCTTTGGAGAAGTGAAGTGAAATAATGATATTGTGTCTAATCATATATAAATGGTGATGGATGTGACACCATAAGGTGGATGACCAGTGGAGTTTGATGGACTGGCATGGTTTATGGTATTGATAGTATTTGTTGATAACATGATTTTTCTACATGCATGGTCTATCGAAGCATAAATTAGTTGTGATTTTGTGTATCATTCAAAGTGCATGCTCCTTAATATTATGGATGCCCCATCCCTGGTATCACTTTGGGAAGCATATAGTACAACACTGCACCATATGCATCTTATTGCCCATTATTTCCATAGAAAGCATTGTCTGATATGCTATATCATTTTATGATTGTGGGAAAGGAGAGGAATACAACTAAGAAAGTAGTTGGTGGAGAAGTGAGTGAGATATTGACTAGAGTGAGCCAGACTGGGAGATTCACAAAGAGTGTTTCCATCAGTTAAGATGATGCTCTCATTCGGTGATGATGGGATTTTAGAGGATTTTAGTATGGTGTGTAGGGATATCAGGGGACCTAGGTATGTGAAAGGAAATGTTTCAATCTTGCAGTTGAGAATTGTGTGATATTTTTATTTCTTGAGAATCAACATTTGTTCCAATGATGGAGGATTTTGGAGGTGGATCCTAAGACCTGAAAGTTAGGAAAACATGACTATGATACGAACAATATTGGTAGCATTGTAATCACTAGGGTAGATGTAAATGATGGTGTTGTGGACATATTGTACTATGTTTACTTTGGAAAGGGTGGGTACACTAAAATGAAAGGGGATATCCTTACCTAAGCCCATTTGGGTTTCTGAAATACCAAAGTGATGCACCATTGTCGAGTGTAGATAAGTGTCTATAATCAATACATGATGTGATCAAATGTATTTGTCTATTTTGGAAGTTGTAACCTCTCAAGAAGTTGATAAGAAAAGTTCAGTTAATATTTTCAAATCCTTTTTCAAGATAGAGTTTAAATTCCATAGGGGAATGTGGTGAGATTGACAAGTTTGGATGGTTTTACTGAGAATAATATAAGCATAATGTATTTTATAGTTCTTAAGGAAGGAACACTTTTGTTAGTTAATAATCTTGTTTGAAATAGTTTTCAAACTGAAATTGAGGGTTTCTTCTATGATTTTATATGATGTGTTGATGAGACTATTAGGTCTAAATTTTTGGATGGTATATGAGTGTTAAACCTTTGTGATAAATGTTATATTCATTTGATTTAGAACTTCAATTTGGCAAAATATGTCACTGTAACGTCCCGAGACTTGAGGCCTCAGATAAAATGATCTGAAAACGAATGATTGGACTGCCCATATCACCAAGGTGCACCTCCTTTCTGGGAGCCCATCACTAAATAACTTCATAGTTAAGTGTGCTCGAATTAGAGTAGTACTAGGATGGGTGACCAATCGGGAAGTTGACTCTGGCTTTCACCTGAGTGAGGATAAAGTATGCAGTTAAGACTAGTGGTGGTCTGTGGGGCCAGTCGTCATTCCTGAAACTTTACTAGAGCCTTGGGTAGTGGCCTGGGCATTTACAAATGGTATCAGAACCACTTTCCCTCCAATAGATGGGCCCACATGGGCATGTGGCATGCCAGTCTTGAGCCATGCAGTCCACGCATGTTCAAAAGGGTTGTCCATAGTTGACGTAGCCACCCTTGCACTGGTATTTTATGATTTGGAGCTGGGTGTCCATGGGCCATTCTGGGTCTACACTGAAATGGAAAAATATTATGAGGCCATATAGTTGAGCCTTGACAAGGACGTCAAGAGTCTAAGTGGGGGATATTGTAACATCCTAGGATTTGAGGTCTCGGATAAAATGATCTTAAAAGGAATGATTGGGCTACCCATATTACCAAGGTGCACCTCCTTTTCTTGGAGCCCATCACTAAAGAACATGGGTGACTAGTCGGGAAATTGACCTCGGCTTGCGTTTGAGTGAGGATAAAGCATGCAGTTAAGGCTAGTGGTGGTCTGTGGGGCTAGTCGTCATTCTTGAAGCTCTACTAGAGCATTGGGTTGTGGTCTGAGCATTTACAATCACCAAGTTGGTGGATGTAGTTGAAAAGGTTATGCAAATCAGTTTTAAAATATGTTCACATACACTGGTAGAAGTCTAGGCTAAACCATATGGTCCCAGAGATTTCTCAACCCCTAGACTATTTACTACTCCTTTGATTTTTGAATCTGAGAATGGTTTTGAAAGGTGATCCACATATGTAATGTGGATCAAACAGAGGATTCCCCATTGAACATGTAATTGTTTATACATGAAGTGTTTATTATTGATGATGTTTTTGAAATATGCTACAATATGGGTGTAATAATATGTCTGTTAGTAGTGCCTATTTCTTGAATAAGTAGGTTGTGAAAATAGTTTTTCTTTTATTGTTTCTAAAATGAAAGGATTTAGTATTATTGTCTCCCTCTTTCAAGCATTTGATTTTGGATCTTTGTTTCAACATGATTTGATTTTGTTTCATTAGGTGTCGTATCTCTAGTTTTAACATGATAATTAATGTGGTTGGATCTATAGATGGATTACTATCTAGGAGAAAGAGTTCATCATATTTGACTCTAAGGTAATGATTGATGTTTTGAAATGTTTTTTGGTTATTGGATTTCAATATATTTTTAATACTCTTATTGTTGTTGTGAATGTTCCACCTAGTTTCAAGGTTGTTATGTGGAATGGAACACATATTTTATATAATGTCTCAATATTCTTTGTGTTGTGTTCAAAATCCAAAATGGAAAGGTTTGTGTCCCCACAGAATGTATTACATATTGAGAAGGATTGGGAAGTTTGAATATGCGAAATTTTGTCCCCATCACCCTAGTAAGAGGGTATAGTTTATCTCATGATATAGACAAAAAAAATTGGTCGAATTCAAACTAGTGCTGCCCTTTGTTTCATGTGAATGTAACATTTGAGGTTGATAAATCAATAAGATTGAATTCATTGATATAGAGATAGAAGGTGTCGTAATTGGAGTGTGTATATGCATTTTTTATGTAGCAGTGGATTCATAGGATAAATTCCTAGAGATTGATATCACCTCCTATCAACTAGGGTGTATCCTCATATGTCTGAGCAATATCATATAGTTCTAAAAGATGGTTTTGGTCTTTGCAGACCCCGTGAAAGACCATGTTTGTTAATCTATGACATTTTGAAGGGTGATAGTGATGCCAGATACTTTAAAGTCTTGGTTGACAGACTAGAAGACTCTACGATTCCAACCAATGACAATGATGCATTTCAAGACACGAGGAGGCATTTGAATCCAATTTGTTATGTAATTGCCTCCTACAGATTGGAGTTGAAGGGGGATTGTGATGCTTTTGTTTCTTGTAGGATGATGGGATTGATCTTATGTGCATAGATGAATCTTCTAATTGCCCTACTTTTGTCAGTGCTAGAGGCACATTAGATATTCCAAGATGCAATGATGATCGAGAGGCATATATCTTGATAAAAAAGAAAGACTCTATAAGTTTAAGTCACTGATTCGGTCTATAACTATATGGATTGGCATGGTGTTTCTTCAACCCATAAAATATTCTATCTTAGAAAGAGCTATATTCACATTAAGTGCAATTTAAAATTCAACACCTAGTTTTCACTACGAAAAATATGGTCTTTAACTACAAAAAAAAAATTGTAGTGAAAACCCCAAAATTTGTAGCTAAAAGTTTTGGCTACATTTATCCTTACATTTATAATATATATCTAATACCCGTGTAGCTAATTGTTTAGGCTACATTTTTTTAAGTTGTGGTTAGTTATTCCTCTCGCTACAAATTCATATGTAACCCTAATTGTAGGTAAAAATGTCCTTACACATAAACATGTAGTTTCAATTGTAGCCAAATGTATGACTACAATTCAATTTGTACCTATGATATGTAGGGAGAGATGGCATTGGCTACAATTTGTATTTGTAGTTCATGTATAGTAAAAATTAGCACTTGCTACACATGTAATTATAGCTAGTGTGTAGTGAAAGACACCATGTACTATACATACATATGTAGTGAGAGACATTATGTGTCCAGTCAGTCGCTTGCCAATATAGAGTGGTTTTCAATAAGAAAACAGATGAATGTTATTCAAGATCGAGTTGTGCTTACAATGTCACCAATGATACTTTTATTTATATTTGAACAATGAGTACACATGGGGAGGACATTAACCTGGCCCCTGTTTTACAATATGCATGGAAAAAAGACACATGTATACAATATCTTTTTCTGACTACATCTATCCACTGTAGACTACAAAGCAAAATATAAAGAGGGCTCATCTCCCTTAGTTCCTCCACCTAATTCACAGTGAGTTTAACAACCCTATGAATTTTAGCTTTAGTGGTGAATCTTCCAATCCCAAGCATGATAGGGGTATGTGCCATGTCCTCATCAACTCCCAGAGCTCGAGTTGCAGCCTTTCCTGTTGGCAGACTCATGTAGAGGTTCATGTATGGTTAGTTTTGGTTGGCGAATCCCCTGGATCAGAACATATTGGTATTTCTTCTCATAATGTATACGTTTTGTACTTTTGTATTTGTGGATCAAGCGCCATCAAGTTGATGGTAGCATCCACTTTGTGCGAACTACCATGGATACCTACAAAGAAACATACAAGTTTTGAGATATAGCTCCCGAAAGAAACAAGAAAACATAGTTTCTCCTACTCATAACTTAGCTATTCCATAAGCTTTCTTCTCTCATTGCATTTAAGAATAAGCTCCTACCTATACATGATGACATCTATATTACATTTTGTCATTCTCATTGATCTGCAGAATCCTACCAAGCTGACGGCTGGACCTGTTTTCACTGTTTACCCAAGGTTTCCTCATTGACTGTAGTATAAATTTTGTAAGGAAGACCGTTAGACAGCTATTAACGATGGAGCATAAGAAAGAAAACCGTACTCCAAGAGTGTCAACTCTACTATATAACTAGCTAAGAATTCAAGTTGTAGAGAAGGAACCTGCAACAAAAAATGGATAAATACTTACAAACCTGAACTATATTTAAAATGTGACAGCAGTGAGAACTAGACGCTTACCCCTTCTGACTGTTGAGCTACACGGAAGAATCTCCTATAATTATAGAAGAAGAAGAAGAAAAGGTTTGTCAAGGTCAAGTTAAGAAAATTTTAAAGCAATGTTCACGGGTTATATACATCAATGCAATGTGGAATACCTCAAAAAGCATTTCACTGTTGGAGCAGTCATCTCAAACTTGAGGTGTCTAAGTACAGCGGCTTCCATTTGCAGAACCTGTATATGGCATTTTTAGGTATACATAGAAGTGTGAAGACGAGCACGGTAAAGGACATCAATTCTCACCTCCTCCTTAACGTAAGTGTTATCAGTTATATAGCAGAATTCTTCCACCTGAGTTGCACATATTTCTTCATATTTTCTGCATCAAAATGATAATTCATCTCTTTAAGCATATGGAAGAAATATTGGGCAGGAGGAAATATTATAGACAAAGGTCAATCTTACGAAGCGATTAGCATACAAGCTAGTCCGAGCAATTGCAAACGCTGCTGATTCACTTCATTTCAAGAAAGATAGCGATCAATGTAATTAACTGTCAAGTATAAGGTGTCCGGAACCAACCTATATTCTTCAGAAACCTTCCAATAGAAAGAGGATATAGGTTAGACGAAAATAAAAAATAATATAATTTATGCAAAACCCATCACGTTAAGTAATTCACCTCAACCAACCAATACACTAGAATAGCACGCATGCTTGCATTTATATCTTTTTGAGTTGCTTCTATGAAATCGGCAGCATGCCTCTTCTTTGTCTATCAAAAAATTAAAAGCCTGCAGAAAACAACTTCAGAAAAATATGAAAGAACCACTATAAACAAGAATGAATCAATAGGAAAAAGACTATGCAGTTACTACGAAGACCCAAGACCCATACATCAAAACCCATTCTCGACCATCACTCCAAGAGTGAGAGGCGAGCAACATAAGAAGCATAGAGCCAAACAACTCAGCAACCAGCCATAAGCATCGAAAATAGACCATAACTATCACAGCTACATCCTCCAGTTCCAAACAAACCATTAACAGCCAGCAGCAAGAAGGAATATCCCCAAGAAGGAAAAGGATCACAGTAGCAGAATAGAAGAACAAAACCAACCCACAAACATATAGCATAGGAAGAGTTCATCCACTCAACCAACGAATCATCACCAGAGAGAAGAAGACATAAACCATAAGACTAGGCCAACAAACGAAACATCATAGCCCAAGACAGCCTACATCCATCACAGAAGCTCGACCATCACTCCAAGAGTGAGAGGGGAGCATCAACAAAAAGCTACCTCAATAGAACAGAGCATTGATGACCCGAAACCCAGCCATCAAAACCCAACTCGACCATCACTCCAAGAGTGAGAGGGGAACACCAAAGCAACATAGAGCCAACAACTCAGCACCCAGCCATGAGCATCGAATAGAGACCATAACTATCAAGGTAACAACTACATCCTCCAGGTCCAAACAAACCACTAACAGCCAACACAAAAAGGGATCACTCAGACAGAAATAATAGCAGCAAGAAGGAGCTTCCCCAAGAATGAGAAGGAACACAACAGCAGAAACAAAAGAACAAAGCCAACCCATAAACATATAGAATAGGGAGAGTCCATCCACTCAACCAAAGAATCATCACTAGTGAGAAGAAGACATAAACCAGAAGACCAGGCCAACAGGCGAGCATCATAGCACAGGAAAGACTACAACCATCACAGAAGCTCGACCATCACTCCAAGAGTGAGAGGGGAGCAGCAGGAGCAGCATAGAGGCAACAATTTATCAACCAACCATAAACATCGAACAAATACCATGGCTATCAAGATGGCAATTGCATCCTCTAAGCAGAACCATAAACAACCATCACAAAAGGGGAGCAACCAGAACAGAATAATAGCAGCAGGAAAGAACATCCCCATGTAAGAAAAGGTCACAACAGGAATTAAAACGTGTGAACACTAAAATTTTATGAAAATGGCCAACCTCAACTAACCGTAAGTGCTTGTAGATGTCACTTGCAAGCGAGGCACAAAGCTGCGGGTCTTCATGGTTATTGTCAACATGATTGATTACATGGAGCAGTGATAGCAAGTTTCCAATCTGCATGTCAATTCTACAAATTAGAACATCAAGTGAGAAGTTTCTTCGTAATCAGACATTTAAAGAAAATAGATTGTTGGGCATAAACCAAATCTCATATCTTAAATGTTACATCTTTTTGCTATTACAACCTTGAACAAATGTTAGATCCCAGTACCAATAAAAGCCAAGAGAGCTAAAAGATCAAAGAAATCTAGAAATAGAGGAACATGCTCAGAATGAGGGAAACACATTTTAAAAGATCAATGACTTTCAACTGCTATCTAAAACATATGAGAGGAAAACAAGTCCAACATATCTTGATCTCAGAGTAGAGAAAGCCAAAACATTACATAGCCTGAACCTGTGATTGAACCCAGTAAAGAGAACTCACAGCTAAGTCCCAAAGACTGAAACAAGAAGAGCCTCAGGAATCAAGGACCAATCAGCCGTATTAAATACCTGTTAATTATTCTCTAAAGGGTGTTGCATGATATACTCTAATTTCCATGCACCCTCATATTCTTCTCATACCATAAGTTGTAAAGAAGAGCATGAGCAATAATGTGAGATTTTTTACTAATATTTTTCCAATGGAACCTCATTTCTTTAATACAACTTTTTATGGAATACAAATAAGTATTAATACTATTCCTGTTACCAGAATTTTGGATAGATAACCAAACTTAAACTTACGTACTTAGTTGGAATTTTGAAATTCACAAAGATATTTTAGAGATAAAGCAGAGATGAAAGTAGAAGTTACTTAGAGTTATCCAATGATGGATGTAAATTTTTAAACTAAGAAGTATGCTAATGTTCACTATTATATAAGTTTCATCCAGTCAACTAGACAACTGGTATGAAAACAAATAACATTAATACAGTAGTACTGGTAACCCATAACATAACATTGCAAAAAGTTTAAAGTTTGAACAGGACGAGTTTCCCATTAGCTAATAAAAATAGAAGTACATAACCACGCTGAGGTCATATACGAGTCTTACTAACTTTTCCAATGGGAAATCCTAAAGAAGTCTCCCAACTGTTGTAAAATAGCAGCACGACCAATGCTAATCAATTAACCAAGTACCACTATCACACTTTCAGAATTTTATAAAATAAAGATCGCCAGCACAACAAATTACATCATAATTTATAACCAATAAGATAACGTCATGGGTATCATAGTTTATATATTCCAGAACTTGTTGTTACATATATTTACTTTAATACTACTTTATACAGTATGTACATCTTGTACAATCACCAAATTTACTGAATGTATCAGTAGAGCACAATGTTGCACAAGGATATGATGGAAAATGATTTTATCCACAACAAAAAAAAGTATCCATTGATTGTTGTTTCATTTTGGACATCCCAAGTTTGATGCATGGCAAAATTGATCCATCTAGAAAGTATAAGCAAACTAAGTGCCCACACCTCAAAGATGCTGCAACTAAAGGGTATATCTGGTCCACCAATGAACTGAACAACCACAGAAGTACTAAGAATCATGAGTTTTTTTCTCATTATTATTAGAAGCATCACATTGTTCCAGCAAGACAACTGATATGATCTGCTTTTTCAGAAATATAAATAGGTAATTCATACAATTTGTTACACAACTCGAGCCATAACACCAGATAACACTTATATGGGTCAAACAATAAATCCAATACTCAACAAGAGTAATCAACATGATATGGTAATAACATTTTTTATTCTGCAAATATCAAATCTTGAACACAAAACTACACCCAAATTATTTAACGTCACCCAAATTACTGCACCAAGATCTTTCTTGCTTCTTTTGCAGAAAGCACACGTGTTTCAAATAGCTAGAGCCAAAAACACTAGAATTTCTTCACAGAAATTGCTACCTTGAGCATCTTAAAAAATGAAGCAACCCAAAGTATGCCAGAATTATAATAAGAAATCACAAAGGGCTTGAAGGTAGCGTTATGTATCTTATTCAAATTCAATCAGCTTATTATATATCACTCACTGTATAAAGTTCATCTCTGAATACCAATGAGGCTTGTTTTGGCATTGACCAAGCTTAATAGCTTTCCTCCATCCTGCTACAACTACAAGACCCATAGATTTACTTGTACTCATCGAATTTCTATGTCACCCTTAGAATCATGCGTTGTTCTGTTCCAATGATATTGTCACCTTCTCAAGAGCATTGGTTAAGTGATTATGATTTTCTATCTATGTTTTTTTTGCATGATTATATCTTCATTTCTTCAAGGATGTAATTTAGGTATGTCATTACAATAAGAATGTGAAATCCAAAGTTACTAGAATATGTATCTTATATTAAAAGCTAGTGCATTTCTTAATTTGTTTTTCAGATTAGAGCAGTAAATATACATTCATGTGTTGAAAGAACCATGGCTCCAGGAGTATTCTGAATAAGCTATAACAATCTAGAATGTATGTATACATCAAATTTGTGATATTAACATACATTGCTGGTGTTTAGTATCCTCTAGCCAAGTGATTCTACGTGAAGAACAAATAAAGAACACAACATGTCTCTTATATCCAGTAACATGTTGAAGTTTGGAAGCATAGAGCCTCAAATATGTGATCAATAGAGAATCTAGACAACAAGCATAGAAATTGGATCAGTATGAAGTAAAGGAACAATAATAATGACATGCAATCCAACACTATAACATGTTCTTAATACATGGTGGCAAACTATAATCAGTAGTTTATATTTTACTTTCATGTACTCATATGATGTCCTGAATGTTTGCACTGCTAGGTGCATTGAAACTAGATGACTAGAACTTTATATGCCTTGAAATGTGTTTAAATGGCATGGTAAATGTAAAAGGTTAAATCAGCACCAACATCAACATCAATACCATTTATGGAGCAGCAAAAGTCATTCTTAATATCGGGAGACAGAGATTCAACACAACATAGGAACCCCAAAAGTGCAACCTCAGACATGTAAATCACCTACGTCCAAATGTGATATCCACATGAGAGGTTGATCCCATAAGCCATGTTCTGATAGTCACGACCATTTGTACCTCTCTCCCAGCTACCTCTACTATATACCTCCTAGATCTAAACATAAGAACATGCATCTTCAAAACCTACATATCCCATTTTCTATGTTTATAAAACTAGATCATAACATCTATCTTTATTTTCATGCATATGAATATATAACTTTCCACTAAAGCAAACTACAACCCCGTGTAAGATTGTGTACATGCATGTAATATCTGGGCCATCTTTTCATCAAACTAAAAAGGAGAATTCGTTGCTACATGGAGCTATTCTTTATAAATGATAACAAAGTACGAAACAGGAAATAACTCAATTTACATTTTGGATAGAAAACATAGTACGTCAAAGTATTGAAGAAGTCATATATCTTCATTCCCATTGTTGCAAATGCTTTGTCATCTCAAATGTCAACATTATTACCAAATAAAATAAGAATAATAGATCGTATTAGCTAAAACATTTTATACTGGACTATTCTAAGTCATGAGTGATACAAAGAAATTAAGTGGTGCATAACAACACCAGTTCAGTATGTTAGTTAAAATAAATTTACAGTATGAATGCGAAATAGATAGAGCATGAATCTCAAAAAGACGAGAGCTTACAGAAAGCTATGTAGGTAAAAGTCTAGTAGAGTTCACACACCTAATGTCTCAACATGTTCTCTAGGGGCCATGTTTCCTGAAGATTCTAAACCATCCCAACAA
This sequence comes from Alisma plantago-aquatica, assembly GCA_963693085.1. NCBI lineage: Eukaryota > Viridiplantae > Streptophyta > Magnoliopsida > Alismatales > Alismataceae > Alisma > Alisma plantago-aquatica. The sequence goes on from OY856411.1 coordinate 597,726,521, forward strand.
ACCTTCTCATGTACATAATGATGAGGAGTCTGATCTTAGTACAGAATATTGATGGTGTGTGCCAGACTTGGGGCTGAAGGTAGAAAATTCCTCATGAATCGTCGTCTCTCTGACAATGCCCATATCAGTCTAGACTTTGACATCCACAACACAAGTTGGTAGTGAATTTAGAAGATTCAAAATGTTGGCAGAGTTTGTGATGTCTGAAGGACTGAGGAAAGCCATAAAATACTTCACGAATGAATATAATGTTAAATAAGTCGACTGTATCTGGCTTCTATAAGCGTAAGGAGATATGGAAAAGTGGTTTCGGGGTTCACTGAGTGCTTGATAGAGGTACAACCATGGCTTCTTTGATGATATGGAATCAAACAAAAATAGGATTTCTTCTGCCCATGAGGATACAAGAGAAGAAAAAATTAATCTTTTGGAGGTCGTTGTAGAAACTGTGGGTAGACGTCAACATGTGCCACATACATTATTAGATACATATATATAGTGCGAGAAGACAATTAGGTTTGTTTCCAATAATTAGGAACAACCATATGTTCATGTACGACTGAACACCCAAATACTCATTCACTGGTCCATCTCTTCTTTACTTTTTCCCTACTCTTTGTCCTTAGTCTTCCACATTATTATATATGTATCTCACAATGTTTGCTTTCTACAATACGCTTCTGAAGTTCCAATTTTCATATTCCAAAAGATGGTAGGTTAGTCTATATATTGAGATCTTCCGGTTTGTGTGAAATGCAAAATAATTGAAGATTTAATCACCTGATAAATTATAACTTGATTGATTGGGCGAAGCCCCTGGAGTGGGGAATGTCTACGACACCTTTCATTTGCAGAAGACATCCATCGTTGCACTTGTTTGTTGGGGACAAGGAGTAGGGGATGGCGTAATACCAGAGGGAACCGTATGCAGCACCAGTGGAGACAATGAAGTCCCTGGAGTGAAGAATGTCTGCGGAAACTTTGCTTTGAAGAAAAGATCTATCGCTGCACTTACTTGCTGGGCACAAGGTGTAGGGGTTGGGGTGATACGAGAGGCAAACGTACACGACACCAACGAAGCTATTGGAGAAGCGATATATTTCCTACGACATCAGGTGGAGGAGTTGAAAGAACTGCCTTGCAAGGTGCGGTTTCTAGGGGATGTGATAGGTGAGAAGATTGGGGGAGAGATTGGGCAAAATTGAGAGTCGGGAGGGAAAGAAAGAATTTTAATCAGAGGATGAAACTAACGCGCGGGAGATGGTAGTGGGAGTAATTTATTTTTTAGATAATTTTGTGGATGTGATTAGCTATGATATGGGAAGAAAATGTGTAGTAATGTGTAATCAACTACATCAACTACAATTTTTTGCTTACATTTTAATATTTTGTAATTAAAAATCATTTTACCTACATATGAAATATATATAACAAAAATAATTGTAGTTAAATCATCCTTTTTTTGTAGTGTTTGAAGTCAAAGATCTAAAATCATGAATGTAGGGCCATGAGGCTAGGTTGTTAAGGTGATCCATACATCGTTCTGGGTCATACATTGTATAGTTCATTAGTGCATTTATCATGTCGTGATGTAGCATGCAATAAAGATGCAGGAGGTGAAAACTTTGAGCACTTACTTGGTTCGTCAGCTGTAAAATGGTTCAACTTTTGGTTGACCTCTAGGGTTGAAATAAGAGACCTCAAGGAATGTATAGTACTTGGGGCATTGGCATTGTGTTACTTTGTAACCAAGGCTGTGAGAGGATTTGAGTTCTTTAATTAATTTAGATTTTAGTTTGTCAATTGTTTCTTTGTTAAAGCATGTGGAGTAATGTTCCATTGAAGGTTTGTTGAAGGGGAAGGAGTTGCATGATTCATCCATAAAGTTCTAAGAAGTAAATAAGGGCATGTTTTCTTAGACGTAAAACCAACACACACCAAGGGTTTCAAAATAGGAAAACCAACACAGTGAATTGAAACCACCAAACTTATTTTTGGTTGAAGGAAAATTGAACTGATCTGCTTTGTTTGTTTTTGTTTGGAATACGTATTTATCCATGTAGTTTGACTGATCAAGATGCAAACATATGTGGCAACATCTGAACAATAGTTGCTAGTCTTTTGTCTTCCTCCTTGCTTTTGTAGCATGATTCATTGTAAATTTGAAGACACATATCATAGCTAGCTAGTAGTTTATAGATAGCAAATTAATTAGCGGTTTCTAAGTTTTGCTCTTGGTTAGTAGCAGATGTTCCCTATAGCTAGCAGGGAATGTAGGACAAAAGGAGGGTGTGAGAAAATCAAGAAAACGTATCGTGCCCCTTTCCGGCCTAAGATTATTTTCTTCATTTTGTACATGCCGAGAAGTGAAGTCATAGTTTGATTTCTCAGTGTGTGTTGAAATTGCAAAGAACCAAACCCATGGAATTGAAACCCACAATGAATTCGAACTGCACACGTTTGATTTATGCCCAAACCCGACGGTCCCCAAGTATGAGACTATGGGGTGCTTGTAAGATTTAGGACTGTTCCGTTGAGAAGGTGGTCGGTTTCGAGGGCGTAGATCTTTTCTTTTCCATACCATCTTCTTATTGCTTAATTTGTTGTTGCCGATGTGAGGCAAATTCGTATTACTAGCGGCTCAAAATCATGGTACATGATGACTGGATAAGTCGGGGAATTAAAAAAAAACTTTTTCACTATAATTCAACTTTTCTACCAAATTTTTATGTGATAAGTTACAATAAGAAAATGATGACCGGATAAGGCAGAGAAGACAGTGGGGATCTCTATTGGGTTTTCAACAACGAGTTTGATGATATAAACAAATGGAAAAAAATCAATTTAGCATGCTTTTCTAAAAATAATTAGTCAATGAATCATTCTTTGTAAAACATTTCCCAAACTAGCACACTTTAGTCTAGAAACACCACTTTGTTTGTCATTTTTTGTGTTCAGGTCAAAAAGTGCCAGAATAATTTGCTTATTATTTTTAAATTAAAAAACTTAAAAAAATATAAGAATAAACCGAAAGCCTCACTTTTGGTGGCACTTTCTAAGTTTTTTTTGAAGGTACTTTCTAACTTTTATAACAAGATACGTCAAGTTATACAATGCCACTTGAAGTGGCGCTTTTAGTTTTTTCTTAACTTTTTTTTTTAAATTTTAAATTTTACTAATAATTAGGCAATCATTCTGGCGCTTTTTGACCCCGAATACAAAAAACGCCAAATAAAGTGATGTTTTTAGACTAAAGTGTGCTAGTTTGGAAAATATTTTACTAAGAATGCTACATTGGTAATTATTTTTATAAAAGTGTGTTATATTTATTTTCTTTCCTAAACAAATTCACAGAATTTGATCCCGGGATTGTCGGGGAGTTTGATTTTTTGTCCAACCAAGAAAACCACAAATTGCTTAATTTGATAAAGTTAGAAGGCTGAAGGGTATCTAGACTAATGAAATGTAAAGTTGTACCAATGGCATGGGCTAATGAATTGTATGGAGAAGAGCTTGCGTGAATAACATCTCCCCTCTAAGCAATAAAAAGGATACTACTCCAAACTCCAAAAGTATAAGGACGACATCATCCCAAACAAGTAAAGAATCGTCAAATGTGCTCGAATGATTGAAGCCTTCTGAGAGTACCATTCTATGTTCAACACACGAACTCAGTCGACCCGTGTGTCAAGACTTGGGGTTTGCTTCGAAGCTTTTTGCTTACTTCCAAAGCATCCTGGTGTTTAATTTCATCCATAAATCTGCTTCGCTGGAAGTTGCCTGGGATTGCTGATCAAGCTGACGCAGATCTCCACCGGATTCAATGTCGCTGCTTCCCAAGACAGTCCTATACCAACTCCCTCACTCACTGTGTGTTTGGCTAAAATGCCCTAATTCACAATTCTGTTGCGCCGCAGCCACGGACATACACAGTCGGGATAAACCGCGACATCCTATATATGTGTGGCAATAGTCAGACTTGCAGCAGAGACAGACGACAGCACCTTGGCACCGCTCTGAAAGGCGCTGATTCCACAAGATGGCAAAGCACTCGAGAGACGTTGCCGACGAAGAAACCGCTAAGGTGCTTCTCCCCCTCTCCCGTGACGGCATTACCGTCAGCCGAAGAACCACCACTTCAAAGGACCGCGTGTTCCCGTGCAAGACATGCGGCAAGACCTTCCGCACGTTCCAAGCCCTCGGCGGCCACAGGACGGGACACAAGAGGCAGCGCCACAAATCTCCGGCTGCCAAGAAGGCCACCGCACACCAGTGCCCCATCTGCGGCGTTGTCTTCCCGCTAGGGCCCGCTCTCGGCGGACACATGAGGTGCCACAAGGGCGTCAAGGGCGATAACAACAACAACAACGCCGGCAAGTACAACAAAGAAGATGCTTTCGCCGCCGACAGCTGCAACGTCTCCGAGCTCCTGTCCGGCTGCACCGACGCGCGTGACGCCGACGCAGTCGAAGGGGACCTCTCCGGGAGCGGCGATGGCGGAAACAGCCAAAGCAGCCCACTGAGCTCTGCTCCACGCGGTCAACGCCTTGGCGATTCAACGGACGACGATACTGCGCGCTTGGATGTCGATTTGGAGTTGAGACTTGGCCTCCCAGGATCACTGATGTCTACAGCAACGTGTCCTTCACGACTCTCAGGCTGCAGGGAGATGCAGGCGTGAATATACAAAATTGGATTTGTATTCGGGTACGAAATGGGCCGTGGTCGCCCAACAACGTAGCAATTAAGAATTGACGTGGTCATCCATCTAATCTAGAAGAGAGACAATTCACTAGGAACCCCTTGCGTTTTCCATTCAGTTTGTCAAATGGTGTGGGTTCTGTGTACGATCTTTTGGCATCCATTCCATCTACAAATACTTTGTTCCACCCGCTAGGCTGGCAATGGGGAGAGTAAAGTTTTATCCTTATCTTAATCTATCAAGTGTAGCGGGTAAGGATATGGGTATTTCCCCACCTACTAGTATCTTTATTATCCTTACCTACTTACTCATATGATAAATGGAAAGGGTAAGGATGAAGTGGAAAATTTGTATGTCTTCTTCAAATTTGTGTTAATATTATCAATAATAGTTTGAGTAATAAATTTATGTTTTTGAGTGAAATATCAAGATGATCCAGAATGACTTTTAAATATCTGAAATGGGTCTAATTAATCTTCTACAACATTATATCAATGGTTTTGTATTTTATTGAATGTATATACAAATGGTAGTACCCTAACATTGATGTGTGAATATATGAATTGTTCCCAAAAGATAAAGATTACTACATTAAAATGATATTAAGTTACAATATGTCAAAAAGAGTTTTTGTTCGAAACATACATATCTTACACCCTCTAAAATGTTATTAAAACTAAAAAATAAAATACAAATAAAGATAACACCACCTAACATATGTATCAGATGGTACATTAAAGATTAAATGTTGTTACTATATACATGTTTGTCTTGCAACACATAATTATTTATTGAAGCATCGAATATTTTTATACACGTGTCTTGCACCTCCAAAATAGTGTTGCATACACAACCAAGTTAACCACATAAGAAGTAGATAAAAATATCATGTATTGTATAAAATGATGACCACATAATAGTGTGTTTCCATAGACTCAAACAACACAATGACTATACATGATCTAGTATATTATACATAAATATTGATTGTAGCGGGTTACACGATATGGGTAATGGCTTATCCTAAGCCTTACCCACTAAGGTAGTGGGTTAGAGAGTAGCGGGTAGGCGAGTAAAGGATAAAAAATCATTTATCCTTACCCTTTTCCTTCCCCTATAGGGTATGTGTAAAGGATAAATAGATTTCCCATTACCCAATGTAAGAATATCATATATAAGGAACTTTCTATCTGTTTTTTAATTGAAATTCCTTGCTTATTAAAATGGTTATCATTCGTAAAGTTAATGTCTAGTTGTTTTCTCATTTTATTGCGATCGCAAATCCCATTTGGAAACCATATACTGTGTCATGATGCGCTGATATTTCAAACATAAAATTTATTTCTATATTCCCTTACTTTCCTTAACCATCTTGAAATACTTCTCTTTTTCTCAACCACTCTGCCTAATAAAGAGAACTAAGATGTTTCTGAAAAAAGAAGAGTACTAATAGATGCATCATAATTTACAACCCGTCTTAAATTTATTCCTGGAGTCAATGCAAAGTATTTGCAGAATACTTCGAGTTAATGTAAAACATGTGCAAAAATATGGAACACTGAATATTTTTTTGGATTCTACACAGTGACAGAGAATATAAAAGACATATAGGAAGCATGATATATGATTAAGGGTATAAGAGAGAGGAGGAGATATGTATAATACATTAATAGTAATAAATATAGTTCTCTAATTTTGAAGTTGGAGAAACTTAAATAAAATATAAATATTCATTGTTAGTAATAAAAATTCATTAAATGTGACCTACATTTTCAAAATTAACTACTAACTGTTTAACAAACACTGTGTATACAAGTTTGTATGTCATTTTGTGTATCAACTATCAACCATTGTATTCTAAATTAAAATATTTATGTGTCATGTATGCATAGTACTACACTGCATCTAGCAAGACAATACAATCTAAGTAGTATATTTAATATATTTTTTCGGACAAAATTATATACATATATATATAACATATTTATATATACAATAATGCCTATTTTCAATAATATTGTGTCTAATTATATGTGTTGCAAGCATATCTTTGGAAAGAACAAAACACGTAAATAGATTTATGAACAAAATAATGAACAACACATGTACATGGACAACGTGTAAAACAAGTAGTATTTTTATATAAAAGGACCACACAATAATAAATATTGTAGTTCATATTTTACAATTGGACTATATATGTACATTAATAGTCTCTCTTTCCATTTGCTATATATCTCTATTGTGTACTCTATTTTTATTAATTATACTCTTTGTCCTACTTTTTATTTGTTGTACTCTTCGTTTACCCACTTTTTTCTATTTTTTATTCCACTCTATCTCTCTCCATATGGTATCTTTTATTTATATTTACTACAATATCTCTCTATCAACTATCTCACCAACAATAACTATTCCTCACAATGTTCTAGTTTTTTCATACTTCACTATATATGGGTGTAGAAATAGATGAAACCTGGAAGCAACCCAATGTGAATAATGTCTCATGATAAATAGTTAATTATTTTGTAAATAACTATGTTTTTTTAGTTGGTCCAAATGGTAAGTCTAGTCAATTTGCTAGTCACATGGTGTAGTTCGATACCCTATAGGAATATCCAGGAAGGGAGGTATAACTCTGGTTGCAGTAAAAGAATATAAACTTGATTGTAGTAAAATAATGTTTTATCAATCTATTCTTTAATCACAAATTGATAATGTAACATTCCAAATGGTACTCGAAATTAACATTCATCAACTTTCAAACTTCAAATATAAGACTTTTGCATTATGACCAGTCAAAAAATAAGATATATCTTGTTTATTAGTTTGATTATTATTTAAATCATAAAATACATTTCTATTTGTTTTCTCCTTTTGTTCCGGTCTCAAAACTCATTTGAGAACCATATGCGGTGTGATGATCTGATGGTACTTTAAACATAGAGTTTATTTCTACATTCTTCCACTTACCTTAAAATTCTTGAAACTCCTCTCTTTTTCTTAGTTCCAACCATCATTTCACCAACTTATCGTCTATGCTCTGAGTTATAAAGAGTACTAATATGTTTTAACAAAATGATTACTAATATATGAAACACATTTTACAACTCACCTTGAATTTATTCCTCGAGTGAATGCAAAATATTTGTAGAATACTCTGAACTAGTGTAAAATATGTGCAAAATATGAAACATTGAATACTTTCTTTGATTCTGCGCACTGACATAGAGTAGAAGAGAAGATATAGAGAGAATGAGATATGATTAAAAGTATAAAAGAGAGGGATGAGATAAGTGGAATATATTAATAATAATAAATATAGTTTTAAAATTTTAAAGCGCGAGAAACTTAAATAAAATATAGATATTCATTATTAGTAATAAAAGTCATTAAGTGCAATGTACATTTTCAAAGTAGACAATATATGTTAACAAACACTATATATTCAGATATATATGTCATTTTGTGTATCAACGGTTAACTTGTGTATTATGAGATAAAATATTGTTTGTGTTATTGTATACATAGTACTACAATGCATATTGTAAGATGATATAATATAAGTAATATATTTGATATATTTAATATATTTTTAGGAAAAACATATATTACATATTGGTATCGACTATAATGCCTATTTTCAAGAGATTGTGTCTAATTATATGTGCTTTAAGAATATTTCTAAAAAGAAAAATACACGTAAATAGATTTATGAACAAAATAATGAATGATGCATGTACATGGACAACATGTATTGCACATAACAAGTTGTATGTTTATATAATAGATGACACAATAATAAATATGATAGTGCATATAGTTGAACTATGTATGTACATTAGTAGTTTCTGTCTACAATTAATATATCTCTATGTTGTACCCTATTTTTATATATTATACACTTTGTTCTACTTTTTATTTGTTTTACTCTTTCTTTACGCATTTTCTCCTATTTTCTTCATTCCACTCTCTCTCCATATGGTATCTTTAACTTATATTTATCATCATATATCTCTATCGACTATCTGATCGACAAGAACTATTTCTCACAATGTGCTATTTTTTATATTTCTCTATATATGAGTGTAGAAATGAATGGAAGTGACCCAATGTGAATATTGTCTCATGATAACAAATGGTAAGTATGGTCAGTTTGTTAGTCACATGGTTCAGAGCATCTAGAAACATCTAAAGGTGAATTTCATAGTTGTGATATGGATGGACCTCTCCTCCCACCATTAGCAAGTACCATATTTTAAAATAGGTCTCTTATAAATCAATGTGACATTAATTACTTATATTATTACTAAACATTATATCATATTATATTATATTTTTTTTGGCATGGCTTTATTATATCATATTATATTATATTACGATTTTTTATTGTATATGATCTTAAAAAATAAGCATTACGTTCTAAGTTAGCAATCACATGGGGCTCTAAGAAGCTTATTCATGCAATTTTAGGAGAAAAATATTAACCTAATTTCTAGCAGCATGACTAGAAGTTTACATGCTTAAATTTCTGTTATCTTATCCAAACCCCACACTGATTAAGAATGATATTTAGAAATTAGAGTTGATGTGATTAGCTTAAATTAGACCCAAAATAGACTCAGACTCAAATTTCAATCAGCCTTACATGCTAAGTCTATCGATCTATATACTAAGTCAATGAAATTGTATGCTCGCATATTCTAGATTTTTTTGCTATACTATCCTAAAACTAGTCAGAACTGTTTAAATCCTGAATTGGCCAATACTAAAAGTTCAGACCTAGAATTGAATTTTGGCATACTTATCTTATTATGTAAAAGACCCAATATGTCAAAATTAGACCCTAAAACTTATATCTCCTAGTCAAACATGATCAATTTTACATGCATATACTTACCTTTAACATCCCTAATTACATATTGTGTTGGTTCTTAGTAAAATGTATATTAAAAAATAAAGACCAAGGCTTTGTAAAATATGGTATGGACTGTCAATAAGAAATCAACCATATTTATAGTAACAACCTTATGCCCAAATGAGAGCTTGATTGTGGTAAAAATGTTTTTATAGTATTTTTTATTCAAAAAATGATAATGTAAAATTATTGATGATACTAAAATTAACATTCATCAACTTTTAAACTTAAAATATATGACTTTTATATTATGTCTATTCAAAATATAAGATATTTAAAAATGTATGTCCTGTGTTGAGTTATTAAATTTGTAAGTTTGCGGACGGTAGTTTTAATTACATGCTCTTGAACGTGGGTTGCACTCCTATATGGGTGGACAAATATGTAGCCTAAGCTGACTAGTCCAACTTTATCTACTAATATATAATATAAAAACAGATTTGGATAAGACTGTAGTAGGATAAAAAATGTGTATGCCCAACTTAGTCACATTGTACGTTTGATTGTAAACATCTAAAACAAGATTAAGGAATTTGTAAGTTTAATTTATACATTTTTTATCAATTTTCCAAATCCTCGTGGAACTTTGGACTTAAAACTCAATCTAGATCATGGATTGTATCATTCCAGATGTGAAGCGTGTCATAATATGGATTTCAGGACAATCTTGAGTCCATATTATATGATGATCTATATGTGAAATAATTATTACTTACATCTTATTGTAATATATAATTATCTTATATTAGTCATAATATTTTTCTCATATTTTTTTACATAGATTTAGATATAATGTGTTATTTTAATAGTTACATAAATATATCAATAACCTAATATAATCATAAGATTTAATATAAACTACATTACAATAAAATTGAGCATGCATGGAGAATATATTAATAAATATATGTCTTTTTTTCTAGGCTAGACTAAGCAAGGTTCATCATTTGGGACATAACAATGACATGCCTATCCTAATACCCGATTGTGATGCTAGTCCAAAACACACGTGGCATAATGGAGATTCATATTTTTTTAACAAAATAACCAAACAAGAACCAACATAAATCTACACTAATTACCTAAAACACAATGATTTCATGTAAAATTTAATAGTTTAATTAGTATTTCAACTAATTGTTCAGTCCATGTTATATTATGCAAATACTTATTGTAATGATGAATTTACCATCTATGGTATTGTGTATACTAAAACTATTTGAGATATTTCAGAATAAATAGACACTCCCCATGAATTTAATATGAAAAGCTCTACTCAGAGAACATTAACACAAAACAAAACAATGATCAACCTAACTCAAGATCATTGAATAATTCTTTAGATTGATTTTTTAAAACATAAATGGTAAGTAGAGCCTTATATGAGCTCAAAAATGCATTTGAGATAATTTAGATGCACACTTTAAAACTTCATTTTCCTCACAAAAATAACAAAATGGAAAAGAAAAAAATCGGGCTTGTTAATAGTGTAGTGATTTCCTTGGGTTGAAAATATATTACGAACAACCACCGTCGTTGGATAAAATTTCCATGAAATTTCTAGCCAACCATTTGAATTTAGCCTTGGGTTGATAGAATGGTTGGCTGGAACTGACCGGGATGATTTTAGGTGGTGATGTTTGAATATTTCCATAAGAAATATTGTTGGTTGAAATTGCCTATAAAATTTCCACCCAACCATGTTTCTTGACAACACAATGACTACTTATAGGTTGAAATTCTTAAAAAGAAATCCAATTAATAGACTTAGATATAGGGATGAGCATCGGGTCGGGCCGGCCCGATCCAAACCGCGACCCAGCCCACATAACCCGATCCAGACCCGAACCCGATTTATAATATGGGTGGGCCGAGCCTAAAATTTAAACCCATATTTTATTTGGGCCGGGTATGGGTGGAGGTAAACCCAAGCCCGAAAACCCGAATACCCAGATTAGATTTTATGTACATTATAGATGTATACATCTATCTTTGTCTTGAAAGAAAAACATACAGATTTCTTGATGCAATATGTAGTATGTATCCAATCAATGGCCACATAGAAAATCTATAATCAATCAACATGATTAGTGAATTGATACTAGTAAGATAATTACCATTGACATAGATAGACATACTTGATTTCATTGTTTTGATCTCACTCTGTCCACATGTAGGGGACAAATGATCTTTTGCTCAATGCATAGTAGATTATGCTCATTTTTTTTCTCATATGCCCACATGTAGGAGACAAATGATCTAGGAGACAAATGAGCTCTTAGCCTTCCAAAACCCATTTCGTTGTATATACATATAGGATGAGAAGCAAAAAGCCACAACATCATAGATTCCACTGATTTTTTAACATGTATGAGAAAATGATTTGTTGCTCTTTCAATATGCATTCATTGTTCTAGGGGATCATACAACTAAGGTGTACATATTCCGGCTACATTTATCACAAAATATATATATTGTTTTGAAGGTTGATCACAAAATACATATCATACTAGTTTAGTTTTCATGTTAGCAAGTTGGATTTAGCAAAATTTGGTATGTTCATTCGATGTTATATGGGCAAACCCGAATCCGGCCCGAAACCCAACATTCTTATATGGGCCGGGTATGGGCTGGCATTTTTCATTTTTATCCGGGCCCGAACCCGGCCCGTGGACCACTTTAAAATGTGGGTTTGGGTTTGGGACAAGCAAAACCCGGTATAACCCGGCCCGATGCTCATCCCTACTTAGATAATCACTATTTTAAAAGTACAAAATAAGCTTTTAAGGAGAAATAAAGGGAATCTAGATATGTTTGGACTTCACATACTCCCCTTAAAATGGTTGTCTTATCCAACAATCTCGCATGGCTAATATGCACCAACTACAAATAGGAAACAATTGGAGACATATAATAGTTGCTTAAATTCTGATATGTTGTAGAGTTTAAATAATACCTCAAAAAGCTCTAGCAAATTCGATTTCATGACCTTCTACTTTCTTACTTGAGTTGTGTGAACAAGAATGGTTCATAAGATACATATCGCTAGTTGTGAATTTCATGATCTCCAAATTCTCTTTTACATCCTCTTTCTCTTTAAGTTTGATTTAGAAGATCTTCCTAGGATATGGAAGGTGAAGGACATGTTTCCCTAGGTAAGGGAAGAATTTGCCTACTTTAGGGTTTTGTCTTATTGCTAAAAAAACAAGCTAGTTACTCTCCAAATTGAAAGAAATATCATCTCAGTGTTACCTCTGTGGTGTTAACATAAGGTTCTCTTAAGGTTGACGTCTCTAGGAAATGAAACTATGGAATTTTAAGAAAGACCGCTCAAAACACTCTATTTAATTGTTGATTTTCTCAATCTCTCTCATCATTTCTTTATTCACTTGTTTTACTTACTTTGTTATGTGATATAAATTTCTATGAAGTATGGTTTATGTTTTAATAGATCAATTACCCACACCCCTTAATCCTACATCTTACAAGAGGTATCATATCAAGGTATTTTCCAAGAATGATTACACAAGTAGGAGAAGATGACTGACAACTTGCATGGGGTCTCAACCTTTTTAGGGGCTACTCCACCAATCCGTAGGCCTTTGACAGCTCCAACTACTAATATTGGAAGAGGTACATGCAAATATATATCAAATAAATTATCTTTGAGATGTGTAAGAATGTATCCCTCCCTTATATCATGCCCATTAGAGACATGTAACATGGCATTAAGACACCATGAGAAGGACCCAACTTAATAATAATACAATTATCATTCTCTATCACTCTCTCTCCTTTGTAGTTAAACTTCTTATATTCATGGGGGATGTAGTTTGACACATGGATGAACAAATATATCATCCATGAAGCAAAATACCAAGTGATGGACTCAAAGATTAACTTGCTTTAATTAGGTGATGCTTGTGATCCAAATGGTCAATGATAAGTTAGGTTATGTGTCTCTAAATCGGGTATGATCTTTAATAGTTATATGATTATTGTTATCTTTCTTGTAACTTTAATATGTATGTATGCCTGTTTAATTGCACATATTGCCATGTAATAACAAAGTAATGTAATTGATGCTTTGTCTTGTTGTTTTTATTATTTGAAGAGATAATATATAACTTCATTGTGAAACCCAACACCATATGAAAAAGATTACTAAAAAGCATAACACCCCATAAAAAACTAAACTTTTACATTAATAGAAAAAAGTAAATTAAAACCAATGTATACATTACTATTCTATTTAGAAACATATTACATCAAGGTCCAACAACTTGTACTACATCACATACCATATCTAGCATATACATATGTCTAGTGGATAAGGGAAAAATCTATATACAAGGGATCCTATTTCAAATATACATGCCAAAACCACGTATGGATATACATTATCTACAAAACATTCCCTTCCTAGACCTATAAGGACATGGATGACACTAGGACTCAACTATAACTAGTAGAAGCTATACAACATTCTTAATCTACTGATCTCCAAGCCTCTCTTCCTTAGAAACATGATCCTAACCATGCTGCTGACGACCACCTACAAAGATATGGTACCCCACGAGGTGAGACCCATGTCCCTGTGAGACATATATCTCTCAACCAACAATTGTTGTTACAACATGTATCATTATTAAACAAGATGAGTAGATTTAGTTAAATAAGCAAGTTAAGTAGATCAAGTAGTTTCAACATATTAACTATTCCAATAGATTAGGAAGATTATGCAAACTAATGAGATAAGCATAGCAACATATATGACTAGAAATCAGTGCCATACAAGATCTATAGGAGAGATGAATTCCTCATATCTCATCCTCCCTCTGTTAGTTAAGTTCGTTGGAGTGACATATAAGTCCAGATGCAAAACAACCTAGTACATCCTTGGTATAGGGATGATACTAGTGAACAACCTAGTTCACCCTTAAAAGGTCACAATACTAGTGAAACTAGGTTATAAAAACCCAAACATCTGAGTTACAACCACACTTTTCCTCAATCACATCATATATATACCAAGATGCAACCACCATCATTCTCATGTGAGTCATGGCCTTAAACATCATCAAAACCTTGGGATCAAGATGTCAAGGACACATAATCACTTGCACCTCGCATACTCAACAATATGCGCTTTGAGTTTCCATCAATGGAATACTCGTTTCACCATCCAGCAAGTGCTGACACTAGAATGGATCGATGGCACATTGCAACTACATGATTAGGGTTTTCACTTGATTAGTTAAATTCATTCAGGTGATTTAAGGTTGCATCAATCAAGTTATTTACAAACCCTAAAAAGATTCTACAAAGGTAAGGGTAGATTGCAACCTTAGAAGATATAAAACTTATAAAGTATAACCTTGTCACATCATCTCATACTATTGTTCCTCCACAATCATCATAACATCATTGTGGGATACCAATCCCTTATCATATCATCAAGAGGTTATCACCTGAATTAGGATACCAACCATGTACAAGGTCATAAGGCCATTCATACTATTCCCTGTAAGAACATCATAATATTTCCTTTCCGCATCAAGGTTAGGAGAGAGAAAGTACTTCATTATCATGTTAATTACTCAAGAAAGCTAAGTAACATCATTATACACTTGATTTAGGGTTAAGTTCAAAAAGGCAAGCCAAGTTAGGGTTTCAAAGCATCAAACTAAGATAAACCCTAATTACCATCATATCCAACTATCTTGGAAGCGATTAGGTCAAACATCATCAAGATAGAGTCAACAAAACACCATGACCAAGTAGATAAGAAATTTTCATCCACCACTTAGAATTAGTGGTGTCATTGACCACCAAAAAGTAGGTCATACCACCTTGGAGACCACTTAGGTTAAAACACATGGGTGACTGATGAGACCAAAGTCCACCACCTTCATCGATTTCTAACCATAGAATAAGGTTAGCGACTATTGAGACTAGAGTCACCACTCTCATCGACCACTGAGGGTGACCATCTTTAGCGACCACTTAGGAAGGTGACATA
This sequence comes from Alisma plantago-aquatica, assembly GCA_963693085.1. Taxonomy (NCBI): domain Eukaryota; kingdom Viridiplantae; phylum Streptophyta; class Magnoliopsida; order Alismatales; family Alismataceae; genus Alisma; species Alisma plantago-aquatica. The sequence goes on from OY856411.1 coordinate 597,742,163, forward strand.
CTTGACCAAAGAGAACATAAAACCATTGGTGTCCAATGAGAAATCATCATCATTCATAGAAACCAAACTGTAGAGAGAAACATCATCAATTGCATAGAAAGACAAGCCTTAGATACCATTCAAGGAGATCCAATCTTAGCAACCCATATGACATAAAAATCTCATCGACCGCATAGACCACATCTTGGGACCACCAAGAGAGAGAGAGAAGCTCATAAACCACAAGGATCAAATAGGTTGATCATCACCATGAAACCAAAAACCACCAAGGTGTAAAAAACATAAGAAGAAGATCAACACTAAAACCCTAATTAACCACCAACATGAGGGAAATAAAATCATAACTTAGAGAGAGAAAAACCAATATTTTCATAGACATGCATGCATCAAAACTTTATTCGCCAAAGATAAATTTTGTGTACCAAGATTAGTGTTCATAAAAGAGAAGGTTTCTACTCAAGATCACCAAGAAAACATAAACCCTAGATCAAAGAAACTACCATCAACTTGTAACTACGTTTTAGTGTAGATCATGTGCATGCAAGTTAAGTGTAAGCAATAACAGTGGATAAAGTTATATAACTCACCTCAAAGGAGATGAAGAAACTCTAAACAACAAGAAAGCTCCAAAGAAAGAGAGAGAGAAAACCCTAGCTTGATCACCACTCTTGGCCAAGATAGATCTACCAACAAAAGAGAGCAAACCCTAGGTCAAAGGATAAAGAAAAGATATGATCTTCAATCTCTAACTTAAGCACTACCATGGATAACCATGGATTCATCGAAGAAGAGAAAGAAGAAGATGGTAGAACAAGAAAAGGAAGATTAAGAGGAATCACTAGCCAAGACCAAGAAGGAAAGAAAAGATATACCAAATTATCATTATAAGGGTTTCTCCAAACCCTAGCTCAACATGCAAGGGGAATCAGCCACCTTCTCCAAGCTTGAGATCAAACTTTACCACCAAGTACAAGGGGAAGATCTCCAAGGAGAAGAAGAGAGAAAGAGGGTGCAAAGGTTTTAGTTGCATGCAAGGTGAGATGGTTATATAACATGGGGTTAGTGAGAGAGAATGAAGGTTATGTGTCATGCTAACACATGCCATGTGTCCACCATATCTCGTCCGTGCAAGCACTCCACTCACACATGCAACTTAGGGCATTAAAAACAAAGAGAAACCAGAGACCAACTTTGTTATGTGATATAAATATTTACTAAGTTTGGTTTATGTTTTAATAGATCAATTACCCACACCCCTTGATCCTACATCTTACAAGAGGTATCAAATCAAGGTCTTTTCCAAGAAATGAATACATAAGTAGGAGAAGATGACTGACAACTTGCATGGGTTCTCAACCTTTTTGGAGGTTACTCCACCAACCCATAGGCCTTTTACGGCTCCAACCACTAATATTAGAAGAGGCACAAGGAAATCCATATCCAATGAATTATCTTTTAGATGTGTAAGAAGGTATACCTCCCTTATATCATGCCCATTAGAGAACTGTAACATGGCATTAAGACACCATGAGAAGGACCCAACTTAATAATAAAACAATTAGCATTGTATGTCACTCTCTCTCCTTTGTAGTTGAACTGCTTATATTTATGGGGGATGTAGTTTGACACACGGATGAAGAAATATATCATCCATGAAGTAATATACCAAGTGAAGGACTCAAAGATTAACTTGCTTTAATATCAACTTGTGTTATTAAAGATGTTCAAGATAGAGCCATTTTGGATATGTATACAAGATTATAAATCATCATCAATGGTCTTGGTTCTATTGACAAGCATGTAAAATACTAGCGCACTTACCACTTTGATAAGAAAGTGATAGACGTAGAAGAATCATCCAACCTCGAAAAGCTTCAAGATGAAGAGATCATAGGTCATCTACAAACTAGTGAGGTAAATCTCAATTTTAGAGATGTTGAGGAGAAGTAGAGGAAGAATGTTTTCTTCAAATCTCAACAATCATATTTGAGTGAGGAGCACTCCCAAATTGATAAAAGTGACTTCTACACCCAATTCAAGATATTGAAGGGAAATTCCAACTTCTCCCCTTCCAAGTGATATGGGTGTTGATAAAAGGGACACTTTAAGAATGAGTATCCAAACGTGGAGAGGAATATATGTTCACAAGAAGAGAGAAGATATATATAATACAAAGGAGAAGTAAAATGATGAAGGAGAATAAGGGAAATGAAATAGCCCAAAGTGCCTCTTGGGACTCTTATGAAGCCTCTAGAATTTAAATGTGAAAAAGATGAATGCGACATGGATCTTATGTAAATATTAAATGAAGGAAATGAGGTAAATTTAAATGAGCTGATTGAAAAGCATTAATTGAAATGATTCTTTCCTCTAATGGTTCTCTTGAAACTTATAGCTCTGGTAAAAGTTTTTCAAGATTTTTGATATTTTTAATGAGAATATTGTAATGAACATGTTAATCTGTGCATGTTAGAAGATATATATAATCTTAAGAACTTAATCCTGATTTCAAATTGTAGAATAATATAGTTGAATAGAAAACAATGTGTATCTTAGTCAAGTAAATGCTCTTAAGGCTGAAAATGCTTCCTTGCTTACTGATGTAGATTCTCTCAAGTCTCAATCCATCATTCATATACTATTCTTTCTATATAAAAGGATTGTTTTTTTTATTAAATATGTATATAGTGTTATATCCTAAATTTCATAATTTCTTCCTAGTCACCAGATTACGATTTGAAGTGATAATGATGTATACATCAAGCAATTTTGAACTTTTTTCATCTTATGTATGCATATTAGATCATATAGAAGAGTATATATTCACATATAATCTCAACACTTATGTGAACCACCTGAATTGTTCCTATTCTTCACTTGATATTTACATCATTATCACTTACATGAAGAATTATGTTACAAACTAAAAATTATGTAAGAGAAATTACATAATTTAAATCTTAACTATAGATTATTTTCTTTCCAACTCTAAAGGACTAAGAGCAGATAGGGAAAGAGATTGGATAACTCTACACTAAATAAACCTTTTAAAACCTTGGTTGGTAGGACCCTCTAGAAGTGTTTCTATCTTTATAAGCAATGATGTCACCTTATATTAGTTTTGTAGAGAATGAGCTACTTGATTAGTGAATGTGAATCTACAAAGTACCAAAGATAATAGATATATTAGTTTAGTGGATTAAACAGTTCAATAAAGACATGGAAATCAAACATTATATTAAATAGGAAAATAAATTTCTAGTTAAAATGTATATTAAAAAAGGTTACAAATTATAAATTCTTGAAACTAATCACATAGTCTATGATTTGCTTTATTAATTCCCTGGACCAACATAAAGTGTAAGATAACATGTGACAATATTGCAACAAGCTAATATATCACCATAATAGACTTATAACTCTCTAGATTCTAGGTCAAGTAAACTAGCTCCCCATCCTACAATGAAGCTCTCAACGTCTTGCATTGATGGATATATAAGCTTGATGGAAAGATGGTCTCCTCTAATGATTTGGGTATATAAGCAAAGATTTAAATCACTATGGCTTACGTTTATGGTTCACAATGGCAAACTCACTGAGTGGTAAATAAACTGGGTACCACTAAGATTTTTGGTTAATGTTAGGTACTAAAATGTAACTACATTAAATTTGGTAACATTAAAATTTCTAGTTACTTTTACGTCCCATTGGATATCACCAAGCTCTATAGTTTATACTTGACATCCTACTATAAACCATGATGCCATTCTCAATGGTGTTATACTCACATGCCCCATTGGTGCATCTCAAGTACCTCTTTTGCATGCCCTCAGTTGATGGATAAAGTGTTTCTTCAATCATAGTGCAAACTTCTACGTGGAGCCTACTATATTCAAGGATTATAATGTCTATATTATTATTTAATAATGTGCAAAATGTCCTAATAGATCTTCTGACCTTAAGTACGTAATTATATTATTTCATATTCTTTCTGGTTTATATGCTATTGAGAATCATAGTGTCTACTATGTTTACAATACTCATCCATAAATCTTTTAGAATCTTTGATGAAATAAAGCTTTGGGTATTTATACAACATATATAACATAAAACTTTTACTTTCTACACTTGTATTTTTTATACTATATATATTTACTATCTGAAAATACTATATATATGTATTTACCATCCTAAAATCATAAATAGAAGCATGCTAGAGATTTAATTTTTTTTCATGAAAAACTAAATTTATCTCTCCTCTATTTTACTCTTTCTCCCTTATAAATTTACCTTGTTACTCAAGTTGATACCAATTTAATAGGTGTAATGTTGTAATACTCCAATTCTATCAGATCAATGATCAAATTCACAGTGTGTGACATTAATCTGCACATTTGATTTATGTTTTATGTTTTAATGACTCACCTGTTGCAAATAAATTGAACTATTCTATATTATCTTCTTACTCTCTATTGCATGTCATGGTATAGAGATTCCAATAATATTTTCTATGAAAAAAAATCTCAATTGGACTTATGTAGCTCAAGTTTTGGTCTAGGCCAATTAGTCTTTTTATTTTGATTTGAATTCCTTAACCTTGTTTTTTTTCTATGTTTGGGCCAGCCTTAGGCGCATAGGGGTGCACACAATTCATTACTAGTTTTTGCTTCTTTGTTCTCTTGCTATGTTCCCAATCCATCCTCAGTCAGTTGGGATAATCCTATCCCTTGGTTTACCCCTACCATGGATCCAATCATGATCTAAGCGTCCATGCAATCTATTACATCTTTGGTCATAGAAACCTATGTATGCGCACTATGGCAAAGAGGTTCCTTTCCATGACTAAAACCATCTCTTTATTCCTATCTTTTGTTTTGTTTTCAGTAATTAGACCTTCCTACCTTTAAAACATTGCTTTGCACCTCCTTTTCTACTTAGTTTGTCACCCAATAGTTACCTCTTAGCAAAGGGTGGATGCCATCCTGGTTGGAGAAAGAAGCTCCAAGCTGGAAGCTTCGTCAGGGTTTGCCATAGGCTCAACCCTAGCCCTTGGATCGGGGGCGTGTGAGATCAATGGCCAGGATCTACGTGATGACCACCCCATCATGTCGCTCGATGGCCCTACATGGTGGAAAGATATTGGGCCACACGAAGTGGGGTCAACAACGTTTGTAGGGTGGGTGAGGGTGATGCATGACCGTAGTTTGTAGTTGGATCGACATGGGAGTGACACAAAACCATGAGGTAGAGGAGCACTAGCTGAACGCTAGACACTACCTATCCAAGTGAACCCTAGCAGCCAGATTCAGGTGTGGGATAGTGCATGTGATACTTGTATGGGCTATCGGTTGTCGTGATTGTTGTATGCATGATGGTAACTACCTACTTGAGATTCCCTAGAGATTTCATTACTAACATAAAAAATACATAACTCTTTCATCATAAGGCCAAATTAGGTGAATCTACATACCAAATTGATCAGCTTAATGTGCTCTACATAGTGAATACTTTTGTAGCGACTAGAGTCACCACTCTCATTGACCACTGAGGGTGACCATATTCAGCGACCACTTAGGTAGGTGACATACTCGAATGAAGAGAACATGAAACCATTGGCGACAAATGAGAAATCATCATCATTCATAGCAACCAAACCGTAGAGAGCAACATCATCATCTGCATTGAAATACCAACCTTAGAGACCATTCAAGGAGATCTAATCTTAGTGACCCACATGATATAAAAATCTCATCGACCACATAGATCACATCTTGGGACCACTAAGAGAGAGAGAAGCTCATCAACCACAAGGATCAAATAGGTTGATCATCACCCTGAAACCAAAAGCCACCAAGGTGTAAAACACATAGGGCGAGGATCAACACTAAAATCCTTACTAACCACCAACATGAGAGAAACAAAACCATAAATTAGAGAGAGAAAAACTAATGTTTTTATAGACATGCATGCATCAAAACTTCCTTCACAAAAGATAGAGTTTGTGTGCCAACATTGGGCTTCATAAAAGAGAAGGTTTCTACTCAAGATCACCAAGAAAACATAAACCCTAGATCAAAGAAACAACCTTCAACTTGTAACTACATTTTAGGTAGATCATGTGAATGCAAGTTAAGTGTAAGCAATAACTGTGGAGAAAGTTATATAACTCACCTCAAAGGAGATGAAGAAACTCCAAACAACAAGAAAGCTCCAAAGAAAGATAAAAAACCCTAGCTTGATCACCACTCTCAGCCAAGCTAGATCCACCACCAAAAGAGATAAAACCCTAGGTCAAAGGATCAAGAAAAGAGATGATCTTCAATCTCTAACTTAAGCACTACCATGGAGAACCATGGATTCGTCTAAGAAGAGAAAGAAGAAGATGGTAGAGAAAGAAAGATAAGATCAAGAGGAAGACCACTTACCAAGACCAAGAAGGAAAGAAAAGATATCACCAAATGATCACAATAATTTTTTCTCCAAACCCTAGCTCAATGTGCAAGGGGAATCGACCACCATCTCCAAGAATGAGCTCAGCCTTTACTACCAAGCACAAGGGGAAGATCTCCAAGGAGAAGAAGAGAGAAAGAGGGTGCAAACTATTTAGTTGCACGTAAGGAGAGATGGTTATATAGCATGGGGTCAGTGAGAGAGAAAGAAGGTTAGGTTTCATGCTAACACTTGCCATGTGTCTGCCAGATCTCATCTATGCAAGCACCCCACTCACACATGAAACTTAGGGCATTAAAACAAAGAAAAACCAGAGGCCAACTGTCAAGAAAAACCAGAGACCAATGTAGGGAAACTCTATCAAACACAGGTGCACATCCCAACTACCTAGAAACTATAAAACACAAGCTCCCAATAGATCCTCAAAGATCTGAATGGTCCTCTTTGACTGACCATCTGTTTGAGAATGAAAAGATGTGTTGAACCTCAATTGTGTACCCATGGTTGTGTATAGATGTTTCCAAAACTAACAAGTGAACTGTAGACCTCTATCAGATACTATGGTAATTGTGTGCCCATAATTTGTGTATAGATGTTTCCAAAACTAACTAGTGAACTGTAGACCTCTGTCAGATACTATGGTAATTGGGATACCATGCAATTGAACTATTTCATCAACATATATATGTGCCAACTTCTCTGGTGTAAACATCGCCTTGATTGGCAAGAAGTGAGATTACTTGATCAATTTGTCAACTATCACATAAATGGAATCATGACCTTTGGCTATCTTAGAAAGGCTAACCACAAAGTCCATAATGATATGATTCCATTCACACTACATTATCTCAAAATGTTGTAATGTCTTCGTAGGCTTCTGATGCTCTGCCTTAACCTGCAAACTAGACATCTAGCCATGAGCACTACTACGTCACACTTCAAACTAGGCCACCAATATCAGTCCTTTAAGTTATGGTAAATCTTGGAACATCTTGGGGAGTGAACTTCCTCAAGAACCATCTTCCTCAAACCATCATCATTTGTAACCACTGTCCTGTTATGGAAGAAAACTATCTCGACATCTATTTCATGGAAACCATCATACTTCTTACTGCCAAACTCTTCCTGAATATTCTTTATCATAGTATCATTGTGCTACATGTCTTTGATATGTTGCATCGATGTATATTTCACTTGCAACTATACTAGCAAGCTTTCCAACAAGGAAACCTCAAGTTGTACGTCATCTAGCAAAGTGCTATCAATATGTCCCGCTTGACATACCAAAGCATGTGATTGTGCCTTGTCTATAGATGATGACGAAGATGAATTCTTGCTCAAAGCATCAACCACCATGTTTTCCTTCCCTAAATGGTAGTCTATCATGCAATCATAATTCTTGATCAACTCCATCCATATCCTCTTCTGCATGTTCAACTCCTTCTTCGAGAAGATATACTGAAAGTTCTTGTGATATGTGAAGATTTGGCATTTGTCTCCGTATAGATAGTGCCTCCTAATGTTTAAGGCTTGGACTATGGTTTCAAGCTCTAGATCATGTGTCGGGTAGTTCTCCTTCTATTTTTTAAGATGTCACAAAGAAAAAGAAATCGCACTCTTGTCCTACATAAACACACATCCCAAATCATTATTGGACACATCACATAAGATGATGTAGTCTTTCCCTTTCTTTGGTAGAAGGAAGACTGGTGCACTGGTCAACTTCTCCTTTTACAATTGGAAGGAATGCTGACACTTTTCATCCTATATGAAAGACACACATTTCCTTGTCAACTTGGTTAGGAGTAATGCCACAATAATGAAGTTCTTAATAAACATCCAGTAGTAGCTTTCCAAGCCTAGGAAACTTCAAAGTTCCATTGGTGCCTTAGGCTGTAAACATTATCACACTAACTATACCTTCTTTGGGTCTACAAAAACTCTCATAGAAGATATGACGTGCCAAAGCAAAGACACCTCCATCAACCAGAACTCACACTTGTTGAACTTAGCATTCAACCTGTGTCACCTCAACAATTTCAACACCAAGCCTAGATGTTGATCATGCTACTGACTATCTTGAGAGTATACCAAGATGTCATCTATGAACACTACCATGAACTCATCCAGATACAGTATGAACACTCTATTCTTCAGATCCATGAAAGCTATTGGCGTGTTGAACCACCCAAATGACATAACCACAAACTCATAGTGACCATACCTAGTCTTGAAAGATGACTGGGGTATGTCATCCTCCTTGATCCTCAGTTGGTGATATCATGACCTCAGATCTAACTTTGAGAAAATAGTTGCACATCTCAACTGGTCAATCATATCATCTATCCTCGAAAATAGGTACTTCTTCTTGATAGTGTCCTTGTTCAACTTCCAATAATCTATGCACAACCTCATAGATCCATCCTTCTTCTTCACAAACAACAAAGGGAGCACCCCAAGTGGAAGTTCTTGGTCGAATAAAACCCTTCTCTAGCAAATCATGCAACTTCTTCTTCAACTCTTGCATCTCTATCAGTGCCATCATGTACGGAAAATGCGCTATAGGTTGTGTTCCAAGAACAAGATTGATCTCAAAATCAATCTCTCTCAGAGGGAGAACACTAGGGAACTCCTCAGAAGACATCATCAAATTCTCGCACCATTAGGATCTCCTAGATACTAGGACTCCTCACTTGGTATCCACAACATTTGTTAAGAAAGACTCACAACCCTATCTCATCAACCTCTCTGCTATCAAAGGTGACACCAAGCATGTCAAAAGATTCTTCCTATCTCTATAGAAGATCCACAAAATTTCCCATCATGGAACGTCACCACCTTGGAACTATAGTCTAAAACAACCTTGTACTTCTCCAAGATATCCATCCCAAGGATCACATAGAATCCATGCATGTCATGTGGCATAAGATCCACATGACTATTGCATCCCAAGAAAGAAAGAACCCAAGATGGACACACATCCTACAACTCGGCGGAACCAACAAGAGGGGTTTCCAACAGAGGACTATTAAATCTACTACAAACATGTAGATCAAAACTATCTATCAACTCTCTAGTGATAGAAGAATGCATCACATCTGGATCAGCCAAAATAGATACAAAAGAAGTAGACAAATAAGAATGAAAAAGTTCCATCTGATTTGTCATGACCCATGGATTGAACACTCCCTTCAGCTGACTCATAGCATTGAATCTAGACACTACCAATTGTCCTCCACGTCCTCTGCTTGCTTGTCCAGAAGACCCCACTTGTGATTCCCGACCACGTCCTCTACCACTACCACCACTGTTGAACTACTATTGTTGGGAACCTCACTGACTCTGACTCAATCATTGTGCCATTTACTCACCCTTCATGGGACAAGACCACCTGATATGCATCACTTGTCCATACTTGTGACACATTCTCAAGTCATATTGTGGCCTAGACGACCCTATCACTGACCATGCAAAGAATTATAGCCTCTTCCATTGCTTGAGGACCACTGCGACGACACAACTGATCTCGGATCACTGACCTTTACTATGACTGAGGTGAAGAAAACCTTAGATTTATAAAGCCTCTAGATGCTTGTCCCTGAAACCGAGTTGGTCTCTTACTAGAGTTGGCTTCAATCTTCTTGATAGAAGACTGTTCGATCCTCCTCACCGAATCCTCAAAGGTACATAACCTCTCCTTGTTCTGCAAAGCATACATTATCGTCGAAAACTTTGCACTCAACCCTTTTCACAAGCCTACAAATCCTCTTCTTATCTGCCACTTCCATGTGAGGATAGAACATCAATACTCAATAACCTTGGCCTCATACTCATTGATCAACACCAAACCCTATCAAATCTTTTCAAAATGTGATATCTTCTCATCCAGATACATCTTCGAGAAGTATCATCTCACAAATTCTCATTGAAACACTTCCCAACTGATCACAACTCCAGGTCTCTTATCCTCCTCTATGTCCCGCCAGTGGCCAACACTACCCTTCAAAAAATGAACAGTGTGCTCCTCCTTGTCCTCTTCCAGGATATTGAGGATCTTGAAATCCTTCTCAAGCTCTGTCAACCACATATCCACATCAACATGGTCTTTTGTACATGAATACTTGGCCACCCCAAAACTCCTCAATCACTCAAACATATTCCCAAAACCTTAGGATTCCACATTAGGGACAAATGCCCTAGCTTGGGATACCGACGCTCTATCCACCATATGTAAAATTGTGGCCATCAACTGTCTAAACATGGATTGGAATGCTGGATTAGCCATGGTTTATGGGTCAAACTGAGGCATTGCGGGCTGATCCGGCTCCATCTATGGAACTCTATCTTCCCATTCCTACCTCCTCGTGCCACCTCATGGCACAACATAACTACTCTCAATGTGTTCTTCATGTTCTCTTGATATATCTACCTAAGGAAAGGCTATAATAAGATATGTTGGATTACGTAAGAACAAACAAAACCTAATCCTATGTCCCTATAGACTCAACGAACCTAGAGCTATGATATCAACCTTCTATTTTGACACCCAATGCCACATGAATGAGACTACTCAAAAACATAACTCAGGATCAACAACTAATCATCCACATTACCATAACAATGAGTAAATTAAAATTGATTTATATATTACCATTATATTCAAAAACATATTACATCAAGGTCTAGCAACCTGTATTACATCACATACCATATATATTATATTCATATATCATGTGGTTGAGTCAACAACATGTATACAAAAGATATTATTTCACATGTATATGCCAAAACCACACATCGATATCCATAATCTACAAAACATTCCCTTCCTGGACCTAAGAGTACATGGACGACATTAGGACTCTACTACAACTACTAGAAGCTATCCAACCTTCTACAACTACTGATCTCCAAGCTACTCTTCCTCAACAATATGATCATGGCCACGTTATTGACAACCACCTAAAAAGATGTGGTAACCCACGAGGTGAGACTCATGTCCCAGCGAGTGATATAAATCTCAACCAACAATTATTGTTAAAAAATGTATCATTATTAAATAGGATGAGGAGATTCAGTTAAATGAGCAAGTTAAGTAGATTAAGAAGTTTCAACATATTAACTATTCCAATAGGTTAGGTAGATTTAGCAAACTAAATAGATAAGCATAGCAACATATATGACTAGAAGGAATATGAAGAACATGTAAGTTTATCACCTACTAAATAGTATAAGAAACAAGACAAGGGTTAACTTCTAATATGAAGCTTGTTTAACCCTAAATAGATACACTACGTGGTTGTATTAAATATTTTATTAATGCCCTGAGGAATTGAGGTACACCACTGAATTCCAATTGATCACTGTTAAGTAGAAATCAATGCCATATAAGATATGTAGGAGAACCAGATTCCTTTGATCTCATCTACCCTCAGTTAGTACGAGTATGTCAAAGTGACATATATGTCCAACTACAAAACATCCTAGTCCATTGTGGGTATATAGGTTACAACACTAGTGAACAACCTAGTCTTCCCTTAAAAGGTCATGGTACTAATGAAACCGAGATATACAAACCCAAACATTCGAGGTATAACCGCAGTTGTCCTAAATCACATCATATATATACTGATATATGATTTCCATCGTTCTCCTATTGAGGCATGACTGTAACCATTCTCAAAACCATGGGATCAAGATGTCAAGGACACTTAGTCACTTGCACCTCACATAATAAACAATTTTTTGCTTCGAGTTTCCATCAATGGAATACTCACTTGACCATCCAAAAAGTGTTGGCATTGGAATGGATTTATGGAACAAGGAAACTACATGATTAGGGTTTCACTTCATTAGTTAATTTCATTCAGGTTATTTAAGGCTACATCAATAAAGTTACATACAAACACTAAGATTATTCTACAAAGGTAAAGGTAGATAGCAACCTCAGAATATATAAAATGTATAAAGTATAAGTTTGTCACATCAACAGATGTTATTGTTCCTCTGCAACAAATGAGTCCACGCTCACCATAACATCATCATGGGATACCAATCCTTTATCATATGATCAAGAGGATATCACCTCAATTAGGGTGCCAACCTTGTACAAGGTCATAACACCATTCACAAAGTTCCCTGTAAGAACATCATTATCTTTCCTTGACTCATCAAGGTTGATCATCATCATCATACATATGGCACATCAACTGATATTCCATTATATCCTAGAGCCATGACATTCAAATAGAAGCAATTAGGGTTACAGCATTAGGAGACAGAAAGTACTTCATCATCATGCTAATTACTCAAGATAGCTAAGTAATATCATTATACACTTGAGTTAGGGTTAAGTTCAACAAGGCAAGTCTAGTTAGGGTTTCAAAGTAGAAAACTAAGATAAACCCTAATTACCATCATCTCCAACAATCTTGGAAGTGATTAGATTATACATCATCAAGATAGATTCAACAAAACACCATGACCAAGTAGACCACAAATCTTCATTGACCACTTAGGATTAGTGGTGTCATCGATTCCTGTAAACAAGGACATACCACCTTGGCGACCACTTAGGTCAAAACACATTCATGACCGATGAGACCAAGGTCCACCACCTTCATCGACCGCTAAACATGAAACAAGGTTTGTGACCACTGAGACTAGAGTCACCACTTTCATTGACTGCTGAGGGTGACCATCTTTGTCGACCACATAGGTAGGTGACATCATCAATTGGAAAAAACATGAAACCATTGAAGACCAATGAGAAACCATCATCATTCATGGTGACCAAACAATGGAGAGTAACTTCATTGACCACAAAGAAAGACAAACCTTAGTGACCACTCAAGGATATCCAATCTTAGAAACCCACATGACATAAAAATCTCATTGACCGTGTAGATCACATCTTGGGATCATCAAAAGAGAGAGAGAGAGAAGCTCATGAATGACAAGGATTAAAGAGGTTGATCACCACCATGAAACTAAAAACCACCAAGTTGTAAAACACACAAGAAGAAGATCAACACCAAAACCCTAATTAACCACCAACATGAGAGAAATAAAATTATAACTTAGAGAGAGAAAAAACAAAGTTTTCATAGACATGCATGCATCAAAACTTCCTTCACCAAAGATAGATTTCATGTACCAAGATTAGGGTTCATCCAAGAGAAGGTATCTACTCAAGATCACTAAGAAAACATAAACCCTAGATCAAAGAAACTACCTTAACTTGTAAAGTTTTAGTGTAGTTCAAGAGCATGAAAGTTAAGTGTAAGCAATAACAATGGACAAAGTTGTATAGCTCACCTGAAAGGAGATGAAGCAATTCCAAATAGCATGAAAGCTCCAAAGAAATAGAGAGAAAACCCTAGCTTGATCACCACTCTCAGACAAGATAGCTCCACCACCAAACGAGAGCAAACCCTAGGTCAAAGGATCAAGAAAAGAGATGATCTTTGAGCTCTAAGTTAATCACTACCATGCAAAACCATGGATTCAGCCAAGAAGAGAAAGAATAAGAGGGTATAGAAAGAAAACGAATACCAAGAGGAATACCACTTACAAAGACCAAGAAGGAAAGCAAAGATATCACTAAACGATCATAAGAAGGGTTGCTCCAAACCATATATCAACATGCAAGGGGAATCAAACACCTTCTCCAAGCTTGATCTCCACCTTAACCACCAAGAACAAAGGGAAGATCCCCACAGACAAGAAGAAAGAAAGAGGGTTCAAAGGGTTTAGTTGCATGCAAGGAGAGAGGATTATATAGCATGGGGTTAGCGAGGGAGAAAGAAGGTTAGGTGTCATGCTAACACATGCCATGTATCCACCAGATCTCGTCCATGCAAGAAACTCACTCACACATGCAACTTAGGGCATTAAAAACAAGAAAAACCAACAATAAAATTGGTCCATAAAACTCAGCGATCACAGAACATTTTCAGCGACCAAGGTGATCAAAAGCTCAATGATTGCTGAAATCAAACACTAGGGTTTCTTGGAGACCTAGAGGGTTCATGGATTCAATGACCGCAAGACCATAAGGAACATACCAAACCTTGTTGACCACCAAGAATCATGGATCACAAGATCCTTAGTGACCACCAAAACTAGACCTCATTGGTCATACACATCATAAGGTGAACCATCCATGTAGGGCATCCAAGCAAACTATTCTCAACATGATATCATCACTCTAACCAAGGTGTGACAAGAATCCCCAAAGAACTACTCTCTCAAAAATGATGTAAAAACATGTGAGGCACAAAAAAAATGTAACAAATTCCAAGAAAAACCTCAAATATGGGTAAAATGCAATTTGGTCCAAAACAAGCACGTACACGAAAAACTAGCTCAAACGACATTCAAACTGGACTAAACTTGAAACATAAGACTATCACATGTTATCAAAGCATATCACAAGGCTAGATTAAGGTCTAAATAATCTAATCATGCTAAGAAAGCAAAAGCATCCAAAAAGCTAGGTTTGGGGTCTTACATTCATTATATAATCCTCATCCCCCTTCACATATTTTTGAGGTATGGAGACAAGGATAAACATCTACATTGATTTTTCAAGATAGGGAGGATAATTTTGATCAATAGGGTTATACAAAGGCATTGCACTTTAAGAACCTTTACAACCCATTCCAATGGGAAGCTGGTCAGTACCGTTATGAATACATGATATTATTGGTATAATTGGAGTAAAATGAAATGAAGCATAGCTTCTCATTTTGCTAAGTATGTAACATGTTTCATCTTGTTCTTTTACTTCATGGACCTTTTCATAATATATATATATATATATATATATATGTATATATATGTCTATATATATGTATATATATGTCTATATATATATATATTTATGTATATATGTCTATATATTTGTATATATATATATATACACACACATATATATACATATATATATATACATATATATATATACATATATATATATACATATATATATATATATATATATATATATATATATATATAGCTCTATACTAAATACCTTGTGTGTTGACTAGCTTGTTTTACATATGTTTTAGGTTTAGAGATAGGGGAAGTTTATGGTGTTGGTATGTACGCCCATAGAGCCAATCATATGATGATTTGGATGAGGCATTAGATACGTGATTTTATAATTAATAATAAAAGACAAGCTTCCAATTTTTATGTTTCATTCAGTTATGAGATAATGATGGAACACTATAAATGTCTAGAGAATAATATTACTCAATGATGTATGTCTTCAAGTTTTATCTAAGTCAAAATATGATCATACATATGTTAAGAGTACATATATATATTCTAATTATGTCCCTGATCATTTGTTATTGTGGAAGGTTGATGGACAACAATAATACATAAGATCAGAGTGTGGGTTGGTTGATGACGTAATCTCATGATTCATATTATGGAACAATGTATCTGATAGACCCACTGTGAGATTGAACATGTAAGACATCTTCATGGAAGTCATAGTGAGCTGTCATAGTGATGGTGGTTGTTGTGGTTCTTAGACCTGAAATCACTACACTCATCACATGTCGTTGGGTACACTTTGACATCATCAAACTCAAGCCTAAAAATGGGTTGTTATAATGGTGATGATTGGGTGACTTTGATATGTCCACATGCATGTGAGTCAATATGTGATATTGAGATTACATATATCTCATGCAATCTGCTCTGGTTCATGGAACAAGATTGAATAATAATGACGATGACTACTCCATGCCTCTAGTTCAATCTGGATATCAGTGAAAAAAGAAATATACAAACACTGTAACACCATACACAAATTGGATTTTGAAGTTAATCCCCAACTTTCCATTCACTTGGGTAGAAATGATGTGCAACTAGGCACCACTCTTTGCTTGTGATGTCATAAGTTGTTACAGACATTCACTTCCAACGTGATATGAGACCTATAGGGTCACACACATAGGAACTCATCTAGAAGAAGAGTTTTATCTTGAATGATAATTGAATTGATAACTAAAGTGTTTAGATATTTCAATTCACACAACAAATCAACTGACTACACAGTCAAACAATCAGTTCAAGTGTTAAGATAGCCGTTTGGAGTGTCAGGTTGATTGCATTGTACTTTGGATGGAACTCAACCTGACTTGTCCTACGAGATGCCCATCTTACTTATGTGAAATGGTCATTTGTCCTGGTGCGAGATGCCCGTCTCAATTGCACCAAATGACCGTCTTGGAGGGGTGCAATTTGATTGCATCAAGGATTGATGCTGATGTCAAATTAAGTACTAATTTACATTGAATTATCGACATACATGCAAAAATGGAAACTATGAAATGACCATCTCACTGAGCGAGATGAACATTTCGACGCACGGTGGAACTTCCCAAATTGTTGTGAAAAATCAAGATCTTCTAGTACTTTCCATTCCCACTTTTGTCGCACATTGGCTGGGGACTGGGAACCCTGATCCTAACCCCTCCTATATATGGAGGGGTACTGGGGGCTTCCCAGAATACAACTACAAAATAGATAAGTGAGAATCAGTTGATATGACAATTGTGGTCCTCTATAATTATGGTCACCACTAGAGCCCTGGCAATTCCTACCCTACTAGGGAGGGATATCCATGAGAGAGAAACAACTAAGGATCATTATTGTGGGAGAGCATGTTAATGACTAGTACACAAGTGAGAGGAACAACTCCTTCCTATCCGTTCAAGTAGGATGATGAGAGTTCTAGTTGATCCATGTGGACTACTCTAGATGCAAGATTCCTTTGTCTACTGCTAGGAGAGAAACATCAACTCACATTTTGTGGCAAGATTTGAGGAGTCTCTACAATAGTTTTCCGAGTCTGTTGTCCACAGAGGAGTTGTAAGACAAGTTTGAGTGCATCCAGGAGTTGCACATACACCGTCCAACATAGAGTGCACATCTACATCAAAGAGGATTGTCACTAGTCTTTCTCTAGGACCAAATATATTTTCATGAAACCATCCTTCCTATGGCATAGTTATTGATGCAATATGCTGGTTAATGGAAAATATGTTAGTAAATTTTTTGTTTTCGTTGCCTATCGGATGTCGTATTTCCCTTCATATGGTTTGTGAATAGGTGTGTAGGTGTACTTGTTGTGAGATTCTAGCAAGTGTACATCAGCATACTGGTATAATGGTACTCTTTAATACATAATTGGAATCATGTAATAAATCACATTGTGAAGAATACTTGTTCAATGTTGAGATTATTTTGATTCCTACATAATGTTATTTGTTCATGTATCTTAAGTCTTTGCAATTCAATGTTCACACTTTGATATTACTATCCTAGGGATGGATGCTTGGTTCCTTCAGTCATTGACTTCCCAACCATTTGGATGTTAATTTGAGTAATAAATAGTTTCATGACAATTATATAGTAATTATTATAGATTTAGAGTAGACCTTGGTATACCAATTCCTTAAAAGTCATCAACTTAACCCACTATGATATTTATAGGAAAGAAATACCAGGCTAAATATTATTATAAACCATCACACATGATTCATTTAATCATACAACCAAAAATCCATATTTAGGCTAACGGGTCCAAAGACAACAAACGTGAAAACAAGCATTCAATGTTATTTATTTCTAGTAGATTCTATAAGATCTTAGTTACGTGATGATTATCCTCTAAAATATTATTGAATTATAGTTGTTGAGACTGAATCTAGGATAGATTAGCTCAATTCTAGAAGAAAGCCTCCCCAAATTACTCTTGTAGAAAATGTCATATTTTCCTTTATGTATATCACCCTATTTGTAAAAAGTGGGACCCAATAGTGGGGCCACTAAAATGGTATAATATTTGAGTTGGTAAAGATTAAGTAGTGGAAAACATAACCACTTATAATGTTACAAAATGTTCCATACAGATAAGTTCATCAGCCTAAGGGTTGTACATAAAAGTGAAAACTACTACATCTAATCACACAAAAGCCCCAGTTGCAGAGGACAACCTGGCCATTTCAAGCTATCCTCAATTATAGTTTCTTATACGTGATCTTCTAGTATCCGTGTCCTTCACAACATCTACACCTGGGTAGTTTCAAGAACAGCCCAGGAAATAGAATAAAAAGGGTACACGTCAGTAAAAACTGGTATGTGTGCTCAATACGAAATATTTTGGGCATTTTAGGACATGAAATACTAAAGAGGGAGATCCTATAAGAGGGGGTGATTTGATATTAAGTAAGTTCAAAAGAATGAATTTAAAGAAAATGAGGCACTTAAAATTTAAGAATAGAATATTTGAGATGAACAATCTTTCCATAATTCACTATATCACAATGATCAAATATATTCACATGCAGATATATTCAGACTAAATAGTTATAGTATGACCAAGACACTCCTAGATCTTTGTCCTAAGTAAAATGTGTGAAATCACACACCTTGGGAAAAATAACATGACCCTATATAAAAATAGGTGGAATAGGGCACCTCGAGCGGAATAGCATGCCCTAGTTGTTGGACACATCCACCATACAATAGATATCTAGCTAAATTATCAAACATGTGTAAATAGAGTGGAAAGATATGGTATAATTCATCAATCACAATTTCAAATCCAAACAATAATGCATGTGGGGTAATTGACCCAAGGAAACACGATATTTATCAATTTTAGAGAATAAGGAATTTGATCATGGAACAAATGAAAGGCCAAATTATAAGAAAATGCCAAATTTCAGGTTAATGCCTAAAATTAAATAGGGAAAAGCACATGCCTCAAAATTAACCCTACTGATTTAACAATATTCCAATGGTCAGATTTAGAGATTTTCACCACCTAATCACATTATATATGTGTTGGATTAATAATTACTTCACCAAACCTATTAACTCTTACAAGACTCTTAGAAATAGGTCTTGAGAATCATGCCATGCATTTTTCCAATCTTGAGAAGTATCTACATGTATTAATTTGACTACCTAATACATAATTGTGAATTTTATAAATCCAAATCATAATTTTCATTGTTATTAAAGTAGAGTCGAGAAGGTCTAAATTGCCATCACACTAATTCGTTCTTTAGTTGGGAATGACAAAATTTGAAAGAATAGTTAGACCATAATTTTGGTGGACTCACAAATGCCATGGAATTAAATTAATACGACTACAAAATGGGGAACATAGAAGATAAGTCCCTGGGGGTTTGTCCTATACTCAAACACATCATTGCAATTTTGTAGGAGATATATTATAGGAGCCATGGGCTTCCTATGCATCCTCATGAATGGGTAACTACCCCTCTTTCTCTGCATCACATTGATGAATACAACAAGGCCTCATACAAGTCTAAGGTCATTGGATCGGTAAAGGCAATATCTCATGACCAGATTAGGGGATATAGATGAGGTGTTAAAGTATGAATAAGAATCTTTATGAAGGGACAGACTAGAAAAAATCATCGATGATTGTGACTATGTTTTAGGCTTGAATAGAAATAGTTTCAAAGTCTCGAGTATCATAGGAGTCGATCAACAATAGAAACCCAAATCTAAAAATTGAAATTGGTGATACAATGTGGATGATACTCAGGCAAAACTCCCCAAAGCATCTCCATGATTCTGAGAAAGGAAAGGAAGCAATACCAAGGTCCCTAGACCTCTAGTTTTTCCTAATGATGCCCAACCTCAAAGAAGAAGGAAACAAAGTTTGCCGGTAAAGATGGCAAGCAAAGGCACAATAATATGTTCGCATTAAAAGAAGAAAAGGATGTCTAGGGTCATTACTACACGATGAATTTATCTATGGTGGTGTGAATGTGCAGCAGTAATCTGACAACTAATGTAGTTTTCGAGTTGGGTCATCTGATGTGGGAGTAAGTAATAAATTGATGTTTTAAACTGCAAATGTGAGAAAGACAAAGGCTTTTGGGCAGCTTCAGAGTAGTATTATGTAGTATAGACATAGGGCAAGGCTTTTTGAATGAAGCAGTGGTGGAGGCATTTGAGTCAGCTCAGGCATTTATTCGATTAACCACCATTAAGATATCCGAAGAAACGTAGAGAGAAGATTAGTCGATTGAAGGAGAAATCTTATAAAATCATTTACTATGGTGGGAGAAAATGGATGAGGAAATCTCAAGCTACATAAAATCTTTCTAACAAAAAGGTCGAGGAAGGGGCAAAGGCAATGATCATTGGGACAAAAGTCACTCAAATATAGTCATAGGATCACATGAAGTGTGTCCATGTTACGTAAATGTAATAATAAAAGGAAGCTTGGACAGTCAATGTGAAAATACATTTAATTGATTAAATCCTATGTCTGATCTAGTATTCCCTTTCACTAAACAAACTAGGTGTATATCTAACACTTAATTAACTTAGAAAATTTTATGTTAGCTAATTAGGATGTCAGGAATCTAAGTTTGATATCAATTTTGCATTTTAGAGAAAATTTGATACTAAATTTTGTTATCTGTATATTTCTCATCATTTAGCATATTTTCCCATCCTAACCAATAAATTGTGATATGACATAACATATTAATTTGATTTCACTCATCATATGCTCGTATAATATTTTGTGATTTCAAATTAGATCCAAGCATAATAATTGGTACATTAAAAAAATCCTTGATTTGGATGAATTATGGTTATTTCATTCTAGGTTTTAAAATATAAAGGATATTTATGTTGGTATATATGCCCATAGTGCCATCCCAAGTGATTACATGGTGTTAGATATTAATTAATCAATTAATACAATGATTTGGTTAATTAGTCAATTCCAGAATATTTTAATTAATCCACAAATATTTTAATTAACACGGTCTTTCTATTTACCAATAGATTTATGAAACACTGCTTCCTTTTGTCTCCTATTTAAAGGGGCTTGACGAATGATATCTATTTAAGATATTGAGAGAGGCTTTTCAATTTATGCTCACGTATGTAAACCCTAGCCGTCATAGTCATTTGGAGAGAAAGGAGAGTACTACGATGCTAGCATGTCTCCGTACAGAGGCTACTCCTTCCCCGTATGATTAGGAAACGCAACGTGGAGTTCCAATCCATCTGCGTGAATGGAGCAGAGACGCAGACGTTGAGCCGCCTACATTTG
This sequence comes from Alisma plantago-aquatica, assembly GCA_963693085.1. Lineage (NCBI taxonomy): Eukaryota > Viridiplantae > Streptophyta > Magnoliopsida > Alismatales > Alismataceae > Alisma > Alisma plantago-aquatica. The sequence goes on from OY856411.1 coordinate 597,763,749, forward strand.
GAGGATGCCAACAACCATCCATATACGCTATGAGTGGCGTACATCACCGCACAAAAGGAGTGTCATCAGATCTTCTTACAACACACTCACCGAATAGGAGAGAAGTATCCTCCATGTAGGCCAGCATCGTTGCACACCATCGTGTAGTGGGACATCATCACACTTGCTCCGCGATAAGGTATATCCCACAAACATTCTTTCTAAATACACTGTTGTCGACGAGATCATGTTTCGGGTTACACGGAAATTTATTTTTGTTGCTTTCTCCGTGCATGATTTCTCCACAAAACCCAACAATTTATGTATTCAAAATTTATTTGGTTTCCATTATTTAATATATTTTAAAATAGAGAAAAAACTCATATATGTTAACATAACCAAAAAGAGGGCTTAGACGAAGGGAAGGGAGATTGAACATATATGTCTAGATTTGAGTATGTTACAACACTCCACCCCTTAAAGAGGATTTTATTCCCGAAATACACCCAGTTATGACATACTATACTAAGTTATATTTCCTAATCAAAGCATGGATTTCTATTTCACATATGTAATCAATCATAGTATAAAATTGTATGGAACCCTTCTATTACTTCCCTAAGGTGAAAATGTATTGCTTCATACATCATGTCTCAAATATGATATTATTAAAGGTATAGCTAGGAAAATAACACCATCCTAGGATTAGCATAACAAAGGTGTATTACTCACTATTATTTGCACTATTACAGTGGTTTGACTATCCATTGATCATTTTCATGACGTTACTTGCATATGGTCTCTGGATTTTTACTACTACTTTCGTTTCCATCACCTAGTTTAATATGATCAATGTCCCATAACTAGGTTTCCCATCAGGGTCATTAGATTCCAAACACTAACTTAGAAGTGAATCTTATATAGCCTATTTTCCTTTCAAAACTTGGGTTATATCTTTGGTTTATTACATTTATAAATTTTACTATGAGGATTAATTTCCTAAAGTCTAATGACTAAGGATTTCGTGTAGACTTCTAAATAGATTAGGGTTAAGGCATAACATTAGGATTTTTTTTACATCATGGTTACCATTCACATTTGATCATTTATGCAACTTATTGAATTAATCATACAATCTTCTAGCATGCACATTAAATTAGAAATAAGGTATAAATAATTCATTTCCACTTTAGTTTTCTATTATTATACAAAAATACACATTCATAAATTTGAACATCCTTGGTATATTTGGCCCAGATTTCAGTCGAGAGTTGTCCTTACCATTTAATTACTACAAATTTGGGGTATCGAGAATGAAGTTCAAACTTTTTTAGAAATTTATTATCTTTCCTTTTATTTTCACTTTCAGACTATGTTAATACTTTTCTTGACTTGAGTACATCAATCATGATAAGAGAAGTTGAGTTTTAAAATTATCTTAATTATCGAGAACACTCTTGGTTGTAAAATTGCAAAGCTAACTCACTAACCCTAATTAGGTATCTACAATTGTTTGACATTATTAATAGGTGTTAACAAAGTATGACTTATTGAAACAAATATCCATGATGATTATCTATTAAGTTAATCTACATTTCTAAACATACAACAATCCACCCCTTAAACATATTGATTTATAATTTATATAATCACCTATTGGAGAAGCAACGGGAATCAACAATTCTTATATATCTAAGACTTCTTCTTTGTATTATCTACATCACACTTAGGAATGGTGTCTCGAGGTTGATCTCTCCACTCAAGGTTTTATCACAAAAAGGATTTTGCTACTACTCAAACTTCCTTATAGTGGTGACTTGGTTAAAAAAATCAAAGCTAAAACATGAAAGATTTTTTTTGTACATATAGCTCAATAATTAAAATAAGTTTGATGGTGAAAATCTTGCAATGGAAATCCATAGATGGTGCCAAAATCGATGTGAGATCTAAGTCAATCACCTTTCACTAAACTACACCTACTAATATTTTATCCTAACCTCTTTCTACTTAAAAGGATCTAATTGTTGCAACAACTATGAGGGCATAACCAGATGTCCCTAATATGTAAAATACAGGGGAAGAGGTTTCATATTACACATGGATGACTTCTATTAGACCCTACTAAGGCACGACATACACCATTATCCATTTCAAACTAGTCATAATCTTAACTATCTCATATTCAGATAGACGAGTCCTATGGTGACCCCACACAATGGGAAGGAAGTAGGGTTTTCTCCTTACTTGCCAATTTACAAATAAGGTGCCTCCTTAAGACTAGCTGACTATATGGCTATATCATCCATCATCTTATTCACGAAATAATCTAATTTCACCATGGAGATGAGAGAGGTGGACTCTTCGGATCACCTAGATGACACATCACATTACCTTCATCAACCACCCATAGGAATAAAACATAAAAATATCAATGGGAATGGTGTTCAACCCTTACACATGCAACTTTGGGAAAGCTTAGTAAGGTTAACTCCATCATGAAGACAAGACATGCTCAAACATAACCAAGATAGTCCCAATCATAGCTTATCATCATAATTCTAAAACTTACATCAAGTTCAACATTTATTATCCATACTTGCTCAATAGCAAGTCAACATATGTAATGCATGCTAGAAAAACAAAAATCAGAAGGGTTTAAGGTGCAAACTAGGGTTACACCTAGATATAAGTGTTCAATTCAACTTATCATAGTGGTCCAATTCTAGAGAATAGGAGAGAGGAATTGTTCACCATAAGGGTCAAATCCTATGAAACTGGTATCTCAATCTACATCAAGAATGTACGGGTGATTAGGGTTACACAAAACTAGGTGTCAATCCATGTAATTAATTTTGGGAGTGGAAATGACTCAATTAGTTAGTGTTTGAAACCATTAGTTGGTATCCTACGACTCAGGGATATGAATATTAGCAACATGTATAGGGTCACTTACCTAGCTAAGGAACTACATGGGATATCTTGAACTAGTCAAGTCAGATACCTTGAATTAGTCAAGTCACTGACTGCTTACACTTTGATACCATGTTGTAAAGAGTGGGACCCAATAGTGGGTCCACTCAAATGGTATATGAGCCGGTAAAACTTAAGTAGAAAACATGACTATATACAGAGTTACAAAATGTTCAATATACATAAGTTCCTCACCCTAAGGGAGGTACATGAAAATGAAAACCAGTACATCTAATCCCATAAGAGCCCTAGTTACAGAGGGCAACTTGGTCATTCTATGCTATTCTCAAATGTAGTTTCTTGTACATGATCTTCTAGTATCAATGTCTTTCATAGAACCTATGTCTGGGTAGTTTTGGGAATAACCTAGAAAATAGATAGAAAGGGCATGCGTCAGTAACAACTTTTTTAGGTGCACAATGTAAAATTATTTGGGCATTTTCGTACATGAAGTACAAAAGAGGGAGTTCCAACAGGAGGGGATTATCAGAATTTAGGTAAGTTCAAAAGAATGAATTTTAAGATAATGAGACACTTAAAATTTAATAATACAATATTTGAGATGAATAGTCTTGTTAAAATACATAGTATCAAGACAATCAAATTGGACTAAATAGCTATAGTATGACCAAGATCTTTGGCCTAAGTAAAATGGGTGGAACAACACACCCAGTGTGGAATAGCACACCCTTATATAAAAAGGGGTGAAATAGTGCACCCCGGACGGTATAGCATGTCCTAGTGATTGTGCTCATGTACCATACAATAGATGTCTAGCTAAATTATTAAACATACGTAAATAGTGGCAACATATGGTATTAGTCATCAATCAAATCCAAACAACAATGTAGGTGGGGTCATAGACCCAAGGTAACAAGATATTTATCAATTTCAGAGAATAAGAAATTTCAACATGGAAGAAATAAAATGTTAAATTACAAAAAAAACTCATTATAGGAATATATTAGTCCGGTTAATGCCAAAAATTAAATAGAAAAGAGCACATACCTCAACATTACCCTACTAATTCAACAATATTCCTAGGTCAGAATCAGAACTTTTCACCACCTAATTACTATATATATAAGTTGGATTGATTACTTAATCAAACTTATTAACTCTAAAAGACTCTTGGAAACAGATCTTGAGAACCACACCATGCGTTTTTTCGATTTTAAAAAGTATCTACATGTATTAACCTGCCTACCCAATACGTAATTGTGAATCGTACAAATCTAAATCATAATTATCATTGCTATTAAAATAGAGTCGAGAAGGTTTGAACTGCCATCACACCAATTCGTTCCGTAGTTGGGCATGACTAGAATCTCAAGAATTAGGTAGATCATAATTTTGGTGGACTCGCAAATGCCGTGGAATGACATAAATACAAAAACAAAGTGGGACACAGAGAAGAGAAGTCCCAGAAGGTTTGTCCTCCATTCAAACGTGTCACCGCAATTTCGTACGAAATATATTCCAGGAGCAATGGGCTTCCTACCCATCCTCGCGGGTGGGTAACTACCGCACTTGCTCCGCATCACAGTGACGAATACAGCAAGGCCTCATACAACTCTGAGGTCACCCGATCGGTGAAGGTAGTATCTCGTGACGAGATTAGGTGAAGTCGACGTGGCATTAAAGAATGCAGAAGCGTCTTGATGGAGCGGCATACTAGCAGAAATCATCGACAGTTGCGACTGTGTTCCCGCCTCGGACAGAAATAGGGTCAAAGTCCTAAGTATCATAGGCGTCGATCAACAACCACACAAATCAGAAAATTGAAACACGCGATACAAAGCGGATAATACTCAGGAAAAAACTCCCCAAAACAAGTTTGTTGGTAAAGATGGCGAGTAAAGGCATGAAACGTGTTTGCATAAAAGAAGAAAAAGATGTTTAGGGTCTTTACCGCACGATGAATTTGTCTGTGGTGGCGTGAGTATGCGGCGGTACTCTGGCGACTAGTTCGAGTTGGGTCGTCCACGACGTGGGAGTAAGTAATAAGTTGATGGTTTCGAACTGCAAATGTGAGAAAGACGAAGGCTTCTGGGAGGCTGCGGAGTAGTAGCATCCAGTGTAGACATAGGGCAAGACTTTTGGAATGAAGTAGTGGCGGAGGCATTTGAGTCAGATCGGGTGTTTCTTCAACTGGCTGCCGTTAAAATATCAGAAGAAACGTAAACAGAAGAGCAGTCGACTGGAGGAGAAATCTTATGAAACCATTTACTGTGGTGGGAGAAAACAGACGACGAAATCTCAAGCTGCAGAAACACTTTGCAGTGAAAAGGTAGAGGAAGAGATAAAGGCGCTGATCGTCGAGACAAAAGTCACTCAAATCTGGTCGTAGGATCGCGTGAAATGCATATGTGGTATGTGACTGTAATAATAAGAGGAAGCTTGGACATTCAACATGAAAATAAATCAAATTAGTTAAATCTAAGTCTAATCTTGTATTCCCTTTAATTAAACTAATTGAGTGCACATCTAACACTTAATTAAGTTAAAATCAACATTTTAGCTAATTAGAATATGGGGAATCTAAACTTGGCATCCATTTTGTGTTTTAGAGAAAATCTTATACTAAATCTCATTATTTGTATATTACTCAGCCATTTAGGGTATTTTCCCATCCTAACCAATAAATTGTGATACTAAATAACATATTAATTTGATTTATCTCATCAAATGCTCGTATAATATTTAGGGGTTTCAAATGAGAGCCAAGCCTAATAATCGGTGCATTTATACACTAAACCCCTAATTTTAGATGAATTATGGTTATTTCATTTTAAGTTTTCAAATATGAAGGATATTTATGTATTCATGATTTATTTGGCTTCCATTATATAATATGGTCTAAAATAGAGAACAGACTCATATATGTTAACATAAACAAAAAAGAGGGCTTAGAGGAAGGGAGATTGAACAAATATGTCTAGATTTGAGTATGTTACACTATTGGAGAATGGAGCATAAAGGTAAGAAAAGAGGAATAACCCAAATAAGCATGTAACACTGATTTTATCATTGGAAAATGTAAAGAAGGGAACAGTGAGCCATTAATATTGAGTTACCTTGAAGAATCAAAATTAGCATTTCAATTCCTGATATGTCTAACCCATTTCATCCCTTTTATCCCAAATTTTCCCTTTGATATGTAGAACTCATGTTTATAGTTAGAGTTACGAAGCTACTATTATTAGGAACCTACTTTTCCAATTTCATACCATTTTGAAGTAATTCTTGATATATTAGCATATTTGTGATGGGTTGTGCTTGTGGCAGTACAACAAAAGCTTGAAGTGTTAGGTCAAACGATGGCCGATAAAAGTGGTTTTGAATCAGTCTATGAATATAATTGATGCATCTCTGCATTGGTCAAAGTAGATGGTCGAAGTAATTGGTCAGAGTGCTTGGTCAAAGTGGTTGATAATGGGCCTATCAATGTGACTATATATGATCACCAAAATTGTGGTATCATGCTCATTTCAATTTCACTTTCACAATTCCTTTTTTAATTGTATTCTTAATTGAAATTTCTTAATACATTTTTGAAGTTTTGAAAAATTAATAATATTTTTAATTAATTAATCAAATTATTTCTCTAGTCTTGGAAAACTGTTCAAATAAGAAGGAACAAAGTTTTGCCAGATAAATATACCTTATTTTTAATATTATTCTAAATACATATACAAACCTATTTTTTAACTAATCTTAAGCTAAAATAAATCATTAATTCAGAAAATATTATAAAAATCAAGATGCAAAGCTATACACCAAGGATAACATTTCCATAACTGAAGAACTAATAATTAAGATGAAACCATGTTACTAAAAGATCCCACATTAAAAAGTTTAATCCTCGAAACATACAAGTACAAAACAAAAGCTTATCAATTTTTCATTCCGCATATTGAATATCAATATTTCTCTTATTATGCAATTCTTATCTTAAGAGAATGACTTATATGGTATGGAAAATAGTTATGTTATTCAGAGTATATTGTGTGGTAATAAAACATCCAAATACATATACAAATTTTCATTAAATGAATGTCGTCTAATATCATCTTGGGATAAAAATAATAAATGAAGAAACTGAAATGAGTTTTAGTGTTTGGAAGCACGACTGAGTGTGTTTAAATTAAGAAAAGCACAACAATGAAAGGAGAAAATGCTTCCCTAGTGGTCGTTGCTAGGGATAAAGATGGCAAATGGATACTAGGATGGTGAAAGTGTATAAAGGTTGGATCACTATCTAAAGCATAAGTTGAGACAATAGACTTGTCCCTAGATGTTGAGGTGAAAATGGTTATGACTGAAAAAAGGCTATCAGTGGATGAAAATAGTGATCTAGAAACCACTGCCTTTGTGTGATGAGAATTTTGAACTCAAATTTATGAGAAAAATTGCCAACCAAAAGGAAGATAGCTTGGCAAAAAAACTCATACATGTACCACATTCACACTCCCGAAGGGTTAGATAGTTTAATTTGTAGCAATCAACAATTTATCATGCATAAGATAGTTTCGATTTTTGAGGTCTGTAGTATTGTCTTAAATCTAAAAAAGGAGGCTAGAATGAATATATATCATCCTAACATATTGAAAAAGATATTTCATTGTCAAGAAATTATTGATAATATGCCTCTTTAAGACTTGGCATACTCCTTCATGGTTGAACCCTTGAATTGGTACTCAGATCTACACTACAATATAATGATGCAATTCCTTATTTAACAATAATTTGAGAAACAACTAATCTTAACAATTTATGATTCATACTATGATATTCACTTCTAAAGATACTTCCTTATCATGCTAAGTTGAATCTCTAATAATTTCATAACTAGAGTTCATGTTTAACCATCATTTTCAATTAAATATCATCACATCAAATAAACATAAAAAGCTCACATTCCTTGCTTCTTTACTTTCTTACTTGCACATCACTACTTTCATATTCTTCTCATTTATGTTCTTTTAAATTACCTTATGAGAAAATATCTAACTATATGTCTTGAAATATTTAGTGTAATAATAATTAGTTACCATCCTTGATTTTATCCATATTATACTTGTTGACATTAAAAGTTTGTTTAAAGTGTCATTTTTTCATCAGTTTAGTACTTTTTTTCTAATTTCCCACCTATAGGGAAATAGGGTAATAGAATAGCAGTGAAAAAAAAATTATTGCTATATTCCCCATGAACCAATGGACCACATCTACAACTATATAATATAAATGATAGTTTTGAGGATATACTTAGTCCTGGAGCAAGTTCAATGACATACTCCTTGTTGTTATAGATGAGCAACTATCATCTAGTTGCTCTTGGATGGTCTCTGTGCAGCTCTTGATCTTCACCATGGACAACAGACTAGAACAATGTTTGTAGTAGCTCCTATAGTGTAACATCCCTGACCTGGGTTATGCTTTAACCCTAGGTGTTTTGATTAAGAAAGATGATTATATGCTTAATCTTATCTTTTGAAAAGTGATTAGGTCTCAAGAGGAACCTATGTTTCAATTTTGGTCCTGTTTGAACAATGTTGAAGCAATGTTTGCTTATTTTGGACTAAAGTGCAAATTACCCAAGTTGAGGGGTTAACTTGCAAATTGCACATGATAAGATGTTCCTCTGATGTTGAGACATCATAAGAATGAATATGATGTAGTGTTATGGTTTCCACAAGCTTGGACACCAAGATTAAGCTTGTAAAGCAATCCTTGTGCATTAAAACCTAGTTTTGGAGTAAAGTGCAATTTACCCAAAAATCCAGGGTTAAATATGCAAATTAACACTTCAATAAGGTCCTTAATGTTTCTTGGCATAATTTAGAGAAAATAAAATTAGAGGGGCATCTCATTTGAATTAAGATGGAGGAAAGAGAATCTTGATATTAAAATAATCAAGATTTAATCCTAATTGAAACCCTAATTCAATTTAGGGCAAAAATGAATAAAAATAATTGAAGGGATTTCAACCAAAATATTTTGGGTTGATTTTGAATAAGGATGGACGTTCCTTTTCCAAGATAAGGAACGAAAATATCTTAAGTAGGTGAAATTCCACTCACCTTATTATAAAGAAAAAGTAACTTCCACTCACATATGGGATATTAATATAATAAGCATTAAGGTGTTTAATTTGCTTTTCTTTAAATTGAGGATAATGAAGGATAATTAAAGGAAAAGGGATATTCATCGTATCCATGGAGTTGAGGGGGAAGAGGCGGCCATAATTTTTGGATTAATTGGATTTTTATAAGGCATATTCTCTCTCATCAATTTCTTTATAAAAGTGCCATTTCCAAGCCCAAACCAAGGACGTTTTCGGATATTCTTCTTCCCCTTGCTTGCAAAACCGACCAAGGAGCTAGGGAGGTGCAGGGAGCACGTCCCCAACCTGTGGATAAGCCCTTGACCTTCGTTCTCCTTGATTTCATGGTGAAAATCGAAAATAAATTATGGATTCCTTCTTATTTCGATCTCCTCTTCAACCCTAGCCAACTTTTTCATCCAAAACCTTGAGGACGAGCCTAGGGTGAGTTGCAAGAGCTTCATCCACCATTAATGGCGTGAGCTTGGAGCTTTGGAGCTCAATTGGAGGCGGGTTTTATAACTTAAACCCTTAAACATTGCTATTACATCAATTCTCTATGCTTTGTTGATTGATTTCTTCAATTTGATGCACTCTTGTTTCTTGCTGCAATTTCCATCAAGAAAGGTTGCTGTTCTTGGTTGTTCGAAGGAAGGGGATGATGACATCATCCTAGATGCTTATCCAAAGAAAATTTCCAAGCCAAATGGTTTTGATAGCTACCCCAAATCGTTTTAATTTGATTGGCTATGCGGTTTCAGCAAACCGTTTAAGGGCAAACGGCTTGAAACCGTTTGGGAGCAAACGGTTTCAAGACCGTTTGAGATGGTTGACCAAGCATTGAGCGTTTGGGAATCCTAATACTAATTATGTATACTAATGACCCTACAATTTTTAGGGGTTAACTCCAAAGGATTCGTGAGTTGAAGGCCAATCAATTAGGCAAATCAAATTGAATTAAATGCTGATTTTCAACCTGATTAACTGGACCTGTTAGGGAAAACGGTTTCAAGACCGTTTGGTGGAGTTGACCAAGCGTTGACCGTTTAATATTCCTGTTCCTAATGATGTTGGTTAATAACCCTCCAAATGTGAGGGGTTAACTCCAAAGGAATCGTGAGTTGAAGCCTAATCAATTAGGGAAACCTAATTGGATTAAGTGCTGATTTTTCAACCTGATTAACTTGACCTGTTTGGGAAAACGCTTTCAAGACTGTTTGGTGGAGTTGACCAAGCGTTGACCGTTTGAGATTACTGTTCCTAATGATGTTGGTTAATAACCCTCCAAATTTTAGGGGTTAACTCCAAAAGAATCATGAGATGAAGGCTAATCAATTAGGCAAACCCTAATTGAAAACAGTGCTGAAATTCCAATGAGTTAATTAGAGATTTTGGGTTGATTAGCCCAAACGGTTTCAAGACCGTTTGGGGATCACCCAAACGGTCACCCCAAGACCGTTTAGAGGTCTGGGGTCAAGTATAGTTGACCAACTAAAGGTCCAAAGGTACTAATCATATTACAATGAAGTGCTGATATGTTGATCAACTCGATAGACCAATCCTTGATGATTTTTCACTAGAATCCATAGAATGGATGGGCCAAACGGTCTCAAGACCGTTTGGAGCTCATCCAAACGGTCTCAAGACCGTTTGGTGATCACCCAATACCGTTTGGAGGTCTAGGGTTGAGTATGGTTAGGTGTTTGAAGGCCTAAAGGTACCAAGTTGATCTGCAATAAATTGCTGAATTGGTGAGCACTTCAATGATCCAAACCCTACTTGGATGGCTTGGTTTTGAATGATTTGATGGGCAAACGGTCTCAAGACCATTTGGAGGTCATACAAACAACCTCAAGACCGTTTGGGGTCAGGACATACCCAATTTGGATGATGGTTCAATGGTTTCAAAGTAACTAGTCTTACATTGATTAGTATTGAAGGATCATCGATTCCAAACCCTAATTCAATTGAATAAAACCCTAATTGATGACAAATTGAGGGTTAATTAAGGGTAAAATCAGTTGAAGGTTGACCTATTTAACTCAATTGAAGTATGAGGGTAGGTCCAATTGATGAATGGTTCCATGAATCCAATGATTGAAGGAATCAACATTGGAAACCCTAATTCAATTGGATGCTTTATGTAATGGAGGTCCAATGTGATTGAATCTCTTGAAAATTAAGATGATGAATGATCCATTGACCCAATGATGATTAGTAATGATAAACAAATAAGGTACAAAGGTTGAAACCCTAACAGTACCTAAGGGACTAGTACCAATTAAGGAATGAATCCCTAATTGATTATTGGACCAATGACTTGATACACTACGTTAAGCATAGTTGTATGCTCTTGATTGAAGGGTTGATATCACCTAATCAATTTGAGATGATGTTAACATGAATTCATACATGAATATGATTCATGTGGTGATTAAGGGTATGATCCTTAAGAAGAGAGATCATGAAACCCTAATCATGAATATAAACCCTAATTGACAGGGCTTTTGGGTTTTAACCCTAATTGAGGGCAATTCTAAATGTAACCCTAATCCAGGGTGAGGATGTAACCCTAAGTCAGGGTAGTGATTTGTGAAACTCCAATTTAGGGAAATGAGATGTAAAACCCTAATTGGGATGAATAGTGAATCTCTAATTATGGACAATTGAATGAAATCCTAATGGAGATGCATAGTAAACCCAAATTGTGGGTGACTAAGGTGGAAACCCTAGTTGAGGGTGATTCCATGAGAAACCCTAGTTGAGGGTGATTCCATGAGAAACCCTAGTTGAGGGTGATTCCATGAGAAACCCTAGTTGAGGGTGATTCCATGAGAAACCCTAGTTGAGGGTGATTCCATGAGAAACCCTAGTTGAGGGTGATTCCATGAGAAACCCTAATTAAGAGTTAACATCACATGAAGCTCTAATTCTATGATGTGATGAGAGGCCCTAAGAAGGGTGAAGGTATGTGAGACTCTAATGTGGAGTCATAATACATAAAGCCCTAATCTTGGGCAATATGACAATGAATTATAATCCTAATTTTAAATAAGGGTATAAGGAAACCCTAATGATGAGATAGAAGGAATGGCCTTATAAAGGTGAAACATTTAATGTGGTTGATTATAGGCAAGCTTATTGTAAGCAATGCCTTAATCTGAGATGAGTCCATATCATTAAAGATAGTTGGACCATTATTATGTGTAACCTATGCACTTTATGGTAAGAGTGATAGGTTAGTGGATGAAAGGATTAAGATGGGAAATATATTAATCCAAGATAAGCTGGTAACTTAAGAAAGTAGTATGTGATGATCAATGATGAGTTAAAGGAATTAAATTCCATGAACTTTGTAATCAGGATTGGTTACGGACCAATGTCTGGCGGTATAATCAGGTTTGGTTAAAGTCCAATACCTGGCAGAGGCTTAATGCCTGTAATCAGGGTTGGTTAAAGTCCAATGCCTGGCTGTGTAATCAGGGTTGGTTAAAGTCCAATGTCTGGCTATGAAATCAGGGTTGGTTAAAGTCCAATGCCTGGCTGTGAAATCAGGATTGGTTAAAGTCCAATGCCTGACTGTGAAATCAGGGTTGGTTAGAGTCCAATGCCTGGCTGTGTAATCAGGTTTGGAGAAATCCAATACCTGGCAGATGTGTAATGCCTGTAATCAGGGTTGGTTAAAGACCAATGCCTAGCAGTGTAATCAGGTTTGGAAGAGTCCAATACCTGGCAGAGGCTCAATGCCTGTAATGATGACATAGGATTGGTAATAACCCAATGCATGTATTAATGATATATGCGTACATGGTAGATGTAATTCCTTATCTGTTTAGCAGACTAACTAAGGCCAATAAGTTGAAACAAGAATGTCTCATGGGTGACATATCAAGATAATGAGTGTCACAAGAGAAGTTTGACATGATGGTATAATATGGAGGATAAATGATATACATGTTCTTCCTATTCCTTATTAAGAGAATGCTTTAAACTGCTTATCATCTGCCTATATTTATCTTCTTAAAATGCAATAATAATGTTTCTGGCGGAGAGTTATATCTTTCGCTGGGGCAATTTACAATTGTCTCACCCCCGTGGGATCCAACATTTTTAGGTGGATGCGGAGAAAGAGGCAGATAATCTTTTGCAGGAAAAGGAAAGCAACAGCTCGGACAGCAGTGAGATCTCAGGTGGAGGCACTGATTGTCAAGTCATATAGATAGTAGTCCTATGTGTCGTCTCTGTACTCTCAGGTCCTCAGAGTAGTAGTTAGTGATTTCGAGATTTTTGGCCCAATGCCTCGAGATTTTTATACTGCCTGTGCTTAGCTTGACAGGACAGTTGATGCTTGTAATTCTCAGAAAGAGATGATGCATGATATGTATCTTTGAAACAGAATGTAAATGTTATACTTTAGCTCTTGAAGAGAAAGATTTCCAATGTGTGGATCTCTTTGCAAAAAGTTTTAGTTTTTAGTGATTTTTGGTAATCCACTATTAGTGATTGCTTCCGCTTAGTTAATCATGTTTTCGCGAGACGGTCGTTACAATTGTGGTATCAGAGCTCTAGGTTCGCTGAGTCTACAAAGACATAGGACTAAGGTTGTTGAGTCTGTGTTAGTGTCCTCCAGTATACCCTATAATGATTTTTGCTTGTGCAGAGAAAGGGTAAAGTTTTAAAATGACTAGAGAGCACAAGGAACACATTGCTAAGGGCAATGTTGTTGCACCAAGAAGAGGTGCAAGGGATCATGCAAGAATAGAATGAGTGCCTGAGAATCCCCATTAAGACCTGATCAGGATAGAGAATCCTATGATCATGCTCTTGTTGGGCAGATTAGGGCAACAATAATGCATATGAGTGGACTGGATGCTAGGCTTACAACCTAGGTTATTAGTCCTTAATATAGAAAGCTTGAGCTTTAAAAGAGTTCCTAAATGACTTAGTCATGTTGGAACAAGGGAAATATGGAAAAGATTAACTTATGGCAAGAAAGTAGACTCTGCCATGAGTTTAGACAGATAATAAATCTGTGATGGCAGTGCCCAAGAAGGGGCAATAAGCTGAGAAGTAGGTGATGATCTCTATAATTTTAGAGACATTTGCCTAATGGTTCTAAAAAGCCAAGGTTTTTGGTACAAATAGTGCAATAAATGCCTAGTGTACCAGGGCAGCAGCCCCTAAGTAAGTGCAAAGGTCTTAACCTTTCACTTGTAAGATCCCATGACTTAGTTTTTGCTTCAAGTAATAAGACCATGATGTGAGTACAAGGTATGTTATAAATGTGTACATGTTGAGTACACTAAACCCTTTTTGTTATAAAAAGGAGGATTGTTGATATTGTTTTCCCCATTGGTTGCTATATAGGGAAGAAATGATGAGAACTAGAATTCGAATTATGTTCAGTATTCTTTTAAATGCTCTATATTGATCTTACCTCCATGAAAGAGGAAGAGGTATAGAAGAGATGCCTAGATAAAATCCAGGGATGTTAAATCTTATGTTATGGTAATATGAAAAGCAAGGAATATGATAGCATGTAAGTGCATACTACTTGATCTCAGTACTTGTAAACCCTGATCAGGTGTACAACTATTGATGATAAAGTGAGTATGGAAACTCTTAGATTGATATCTTTTTGATTGCCCTGATCAAGCAATCATTCTGATACAATCTATTGAGTACCATGAAATTGGAAATATGGTATGGATAAATGTATCATATCTTAAGAACAAGAAAGAAGGATCTGATAGGAATTCAGATCAGTATGTGTATATGAGGAAGTAAAAGTATGACCCTCATATGATGAGAAAGAGAACAAGGGAGGTGATCCCTGTTCTATAAAGTTGTAAATATGATAAAAGAAAAATGAGAATATGATGTGTATTCAACACATGTGACTCATACCAAGGTAAGAGATTCTGGTATCTGAGAAGTATCAGATGATTTAGATTGGCTACCTGGAGTGGTCAACTATGAAATCAGTCTGATTATATAAAATGATATGAACATCATGTGTTAGGGGTTTATGCTTTGCATAAACATAACAACTAAATATGTCTTTAAGATAACTTCTCAATTGACTCTATGAGAATATTGTGTGAAGGAACTTTGCGCTGATCAAAGTTCTATGATGTTTCCATAACAATGAGGTGTTATGAAGAGACATGATGATATGATGAATGAATAATATCTCTTTCCTTTATCTGGGATTTCGGGGACGAAATCCTTGTTAGGGGTTTATAATTTGTAACATCCCTGACCTGGGTTATGCTTTAACCCTAGGTGTTTTGATTAAGAAAGATGATTATATGCTTAATCTTATCTTTTGAAAAGTGATTAGGTCTCAAGAGGAACCTATGTTTCAATTTTGGTCCTGTTTGAACAATGTTGAAGCAATGTTTGCTTATTTTGGACTAAAGTGCAAATTACCCAAGTTGAGGGGTTAACTTGCAAATTTCACATGATAAGATGTTCCTCTGATGTTGAGACATCATAATAATGAATATGATGTAGTGGTATGGTTTCCACAAGCTTGGACACCAAGATTAAGCTTGTAAAGCAATCCTTGTGCATTAAAAGCTAGTTTTGGAGTAAAGTGCAATTTACCCAAAAATCTAGGATTCAATATGCAAATTACCACTTCAATAAGGTCCTTAATTTTTCTTGGCATCATGTAGAGAAAATAAAATGAGAGGGGCATCTCATTTGAATTAAGATGGAGGAGAGAGAATCTTGATATTAAAATAATCAAGATTTAATCCTAATTGAAACCCTAATTCAATTTAGGGCAAAAATGAATAAAATTAATTGAAGGGATTTCAACCAAAATATTTTGGGTTGATTTTTAATAAGGATGGACGTTCCTTTTCCAATATAAGGAACGAAAATATCTTAAGTAGGTGAAATTCCACTCACCTTATTATAAAGAAAAAGTAATTTCCACTCACATATGGGATATTAATATAATAAGCATTAAGGTGCTTAATTTGCTTTTCTTTAAATTGAGTATAATGAAGGAGAATTAAAGGCAAAGGGATATGCCTCGTATCCATGGAGTTGAGGGGGAAGAGGCGGCCATAATATTTGGATTAATTGGATTTTTATAAGGCATATTCTCTCTCATCAATTTCTTTATAAAAGTGCCATTTCCAAGCCCAAACCAAGGCCTTTTTCGGATTTGCTTCTTCCCCTTGCTTGCAAAACCGACCAAGGAGCTAGAGAGGAGCAGGGAGCACGTCCCCAACCTGTGGGTAAGCCCTTGACCTTCGTTCTCCTTGATTTCATGGTGGAAATCGAAAATAAATTATGGATTCCTTCTTATTTCGATCTCCTCTTCAACCCTAGCCAACTTTTTCATCCAAAACCTTGAGGACGAGCCTAGGGTGAGTTGCAAGAGCTTCATCCACCATTAATGGCGTGAGATTGGAGCTTTGGAGCTCAATTGGAGGCGGGTTTTATAACTTAAACCCTTAAACATTGCTATTGCATCAATTCTCTATGCTTTGTTGATTGATTTCTTCAATTTGATGCACTCTTGTTTCTTGCTGCAATTTACATCAAGAACGGTTGCTGTTCTTGGTTGTTCGAAGGAAGGAGATGATGACATCATCCTAGATTCTTATCCAAAGAAAATTACCAAGCCAAATGGTTTTGATAGCTACCCCTAATCGTTTTAATTTGATTGGCTATGCGGTTTCAGCAAACCGTTTAAGGGAAAACAGTTTGAAACCATTTGGGAGAAAACGGTTTCAAGACCATTTGCGATGGTTGAACAAGCGTTGACCGTTTGGGAATATTAATCCTAATTATGTAGACTAATGACCCTCCACATTTGAGGGGTTAACTCCAAAGGAATCGTGAGTTGAAGGCCAATCAATTAGGCAAATCAAATTGAATTAAATGCTGATTTTCAACCTGATTAACTGGACCTGTTTGGGAAAGCGGTTTCAAGACCGTTTGGTGGAGTTTACCAAGCGTTGACCGTTTGAGATTACTGTTCGTAATGATTTTGGTTAATAACCCTACAAATTTGAGGGGTTCAATCCAAAGGAATCGTGATTTGAAGCCTAATCAATTAGGGAAACCTAATTGGATTAAGTGCTGATGTTTCAACCTGATTAACTTGACATGTTTGGGAAAACGGTTTCAAGACCATTTGGTGGAGTTGACCAAGCATTTACCGTTTGCGATTCCTGTTCCTAATGATGTTGGTTAATAAACCTCCAAATTTTAGGGGTTAACTCCAAAAGAATCATGAGTTCAAGGCTAATCAATTAGGCAAACCCTAATTGAAAACAGTGCTGAAATTCCAATGAGTTTATTAGAGATTTTGGGTTGATTAGCCCAAACGGTTTCAAGACCGTTTGGGGATCACCCAAACGGTCTCAAGACCGTTTGGGGGTCACCCCAAGACCGTTTGGAGGTCTGGGGTCAAGTATAGTTGACCAACTAAAGGTCAAAAGGTACTAATCATATTGCGATGAAGTGCTGATTTGTTGATCAACTCGATAGACCAATCCTTGATGATTTTTCACTAGAATCCAAATAATGGATGGGCCAAACGGTCTCAAGACCGTTTGGAGCTCATCCAAACGGTCTCAAGACCGTTTGGTGATCACCCAAGACCGTTTGGAGTTCTAGGGTTGAGTATGGTTAGGTGTTTGAAGGCCTATAGGTACCAAGTTGATCTGCAATAAATTGCTGAATTGGTGAGCACTTCAATGATCCAAACCCTACTTGGATGTCTTGGTTTTGAGTGATTTGATGGGCAAACGGTCTCAAGACCGTTTGTAGGTCATCCAAACGACCTCAAGATCGTTTGGGGTCAGGACATACCCAATTTGGATGATGGTTCAATGGTTTCAAAGTAACTAGTCTTACATAGATTAGTATTGAAGGATCATCGATTCCAAACCCTAATTCAATTGACTAAAACCCTAATTGATGACCAATTGAGGGTTAATTAAGGGTCAAATCAGTTGAAGGTTGACCTATTTAACTCAATTGAAGTATGAGGGTAGGTCCAATTGATGACTGGTTCCATGAATCCAATGATTGAAGGAATCAACATTGGAAACCCTAATTCAATTGGATGCTTTATGTAATGGAGGTCCAATGTGATTGAATCTCTTGAGAATCAAGATGATGACTGATCCATTAACCCAATGATGATTAGTAATGAAAAAAAAAATAAGGTACAAAGGTTGAAACCCTAACAGTACCTAAGGGACTAGTACCAATTAAGGAATGAATCCCTAATTGCTTATTGGACCAATGACTTGATACACTACGTTAAGCATAGTTGTATGCTCTTGATTGAAGGGTTGATATGACCTAATCAATTTGAGATGATGTTAACATGAATTCATACATGAATATAATTCATGTGTTGATTAAGGGTATGATCCTTAAGAAGAGAGATCATGAAACCCTAATCATGAATATAAACCCTAATTGACAGGGCTTTTGGGTTTTAACCCTAATTGAGGGCAATTCTAAATGTAACCCTAATCCAGGGTGAGGATGTAACCCTAAGTCAGGGTAGTGATTTGTGAAACTCCAATTTAGGTAAATGAGATGTAAAACCCTAATTGGGATGAATAGTGAATATCTAATTATGGACAATTGAATGAAATCCTAATGGAGATGCATAGTAAACCCAAATTGTGGGTGACTAAGGTGGAAACCCTAGTTGAGGGTGATTCCATGAGAAACCCTAGTTGAGGGTGATTCCATGAGAAACCCTAGTTGAGGGTGATTCCATGAGAAACCCTAGTTGAGGGTGATTCCATGAGAAACCCTAATTAAGAGTTAACATCACATGAAGCTCTAATGCTATGTTGTGATGAGAGGCCCTAAGAAGGGTGAAGGTATGTGAGACTCTAATGTGGAGTCATAATACACAAAGCCCTAATCTTGGGCAATATGACAATGAATTATAATCCTAATTTTAAATAAGGGTATAAGGAAACCCTAATGATGAGATAGAAGGAATGACCTTATAAAGGTGAAACATTTAATGTGGTTGATTATAGGCAAGCTTATTGTAAGCAATGCCTTAATCTGAGATGAGTCCATATCATTAAAGATAGTTGGACCATTATTATGTGTAACCTATGCACTTTATGGTAAGAGTGATAGGTTAGTGGATGAAAGGATTAAGATGGGAAATACATTAATCCAAGATAAGTTGGTAACTTAAGAAAGTAGTATGTGATGATCAATGATGAGTTAAAGGAATTAAATTCCATGAACTGTGTAATCAAGATTGGTTACGGACCAATGCCTGGCGGTGTAATCAGGTTTGGTTAAAGTCCAATACCTGGCAGAGGGTTAATGCCTGTAATCAGGGTTGGTTAAAGTCCAATGCCTGGCTGTGTAATCAGGATTGGTTAAAGTCCAATGCCTGGCTGTGTAATCAGGATTGGTTAAAGTCCAATGCCTGGCTGTGTAATCAGGATTGGTTAAAGTCCAATGCCTGGCTGTGTAATCAGGATTGGTTAAAGTCCAATGCCTGACTGTGTAATCAGGATTGGTTAAAGTCCAATGCCTGACTGTGTAATCAGGATTGGTTAAAGTACAATGCCTGGCTGTGTAATCAGGATTGGTTAAAGTCCAATGCCTGGCTGTGTAATCAGGATTGGTTAAAGTCCAATGCCTGGCTGTGTAATCAGGATTGGTTAAAGTCCAATGCCTGGCTGTGAAATCAGGATTGGTTAAAGTCCAATGTCTGGCTGTGAAATCAGGGTTGGTTAAAGTCCAATGCCTGGCTGTAAAATCAGGGTTGGTTAAAGTCCAATGCCTGGCTGTGAAATCAGGATTGGTTAAAGTCCAATGCCTGGCTGTGAAATCAGGGTTGGTTAGAGTCCAATGCCTGGCTGTGTAATCAGGTTTGGAGAAATCCAATACCTGGCAGAGGTGTAATGCGTGTAATCAGGGTTGGTTAAAGACCAATGCCTAGCAGTGTAATCAGGTTTGGAAGAGTCCAATACCTGGCAGAGGCTCAATGCCTGTAATGATGACACAGTTGGTAATAACCCAATGCCTGCATTAATGATATATGAGTACATGGTAGATGTAATTCCTTATCTGTTTAGCAGACTGACTAAGGCCAATAAGTTGAAACAAGAATGTCTCATGGGTGACATATCAAGATAATGAGTGTCACAAGAGAAGTTTGACATGATGGTATAATATGGAGGATAAATGATATACATGTTCTTCCTATTCCTTATTAAGAGAATGCTTTAAACTGCTTATCATCTGCCTATATTTATCTTCTTAAAATGCAATAATAATGTTTTTGGCGGAGAGTTATATCTCTCGCTGGGGCAATTTACAATTGTCTCACCCCCGTGGGATCCAACATTTTTAGGTGGACGCGGAGAAAGAGGCAGATACTCTTTTGCAGCAAAAGGAAAGCAACAGCTCGGACAGCAGTGAGATCTCAGGTGGAGGCACTGACTGTCAAGTCATGTAGATAGTAGTCCTATGTGTCGTCTCTGTACTCTCAGGTCCTCGGAGTAGTAGTTAGTGATTTCGAGATTTTTGGCCCAGTGCCTCGAGATTTTTATACTGCCTGTGCTTAGCTTGACAGGACAGTTGATGCTTGTAATTCTCAGAAAGAGATGATGCATGATATGTATCTTTGAAGTAGAATGTAAATGTTATACTTTAGCTCTTGAAGAGAAAGATTTCCAATGTGTGGATCTCTTTGCAAAAAGTTTTAATTTTTAGTGATTTTTTGTAATCCGCTGTTAGTGATTGCTTCCGCTTAGTTAATCATGTTTTCGCGAGACGGTCGTTACATATAGTCTCATCACATACTACGACTTGATTTTGTCCTCCTAGCGACAGACGACAACCTCCTTCCTCTAGAGTAGTCCCTGCAGAGTAGCGAGAACTCCATGTTGCTCTACCAGGGCCAACGGGAAGGATTTGTCCCCTTCTGTCGATGTACTAGTCACCGACATGCTCTCCCACAACTGATTCTCAGTTGTTCTCTTCCTTTCTATCTCTACCTTTGAAGGGTAGGACTTTCTTAGGCTATATACTGGTTACTACCACCAGAGGGGCCAACCATTATCAGAGAAATTGATTATCAATTGTGTGTCTTGCGAAGCCCCCTGTACCACTCTATTTATAGTAGAGGTCAAGGTTAGGGTTCTCAATCGGTATGGGAGTAGACAGATCCAGAATCATGAATGTTCTAGAACCTACAAGCTACCAGATGGTCATCTCACATAGAAAAATGGACATCTTGTCCACGAGATGGTCGTTTCACACAGTTTCCTATTCTGAATCAAATTGGTAATTCAAATCCAATTAATGAACAACATGTCATCAACCCTAATCCTTTATACAATCAAATTTTCCCACAAACCAGGTGTCTCGCTCATGCATGTCGGATGTCTCATGACCAAGACTCATTTGTCTCACTCACATGAGTTGGTCATCTCACAACCATCATGTGAAACGGTCCTCTCATGCCTCAGTTCAGGAAAAACTCAGTCAATTCTATTTCTAATCAACTTGAAACTCCATACAGTCAGTCAAACACTTGAACTTTATGGTTCTGAGTCTATTATGTTGATTTATTATTTAATTGAATATCAAAAAAACCTTTAACATTCAATCAAATACCATTCATGTATATACTCTTTTAATCCAAGTGTATCCTATGTGTGTGAGCCTATAGGTCTAGAATTATGTTGGCAATGAATGTCCATAACAAACCAATGATATCACAAGAAAAGAGCGGTGTCTAGTCACACGTCATTTCTACTCAAGTAATTCAAAAAGATGAAGAACAACTTCAACCTACAATCAAGGATTTGTGTTACTTTGATCGTATAGTTCCTTTGTCTCTAATATCTGGATTGAGCTTGAGGCGTGGAATCATCATCCTCTCAATTTTCAATCCATATTCCTAGAGTGTATAATATGCATATGAGTTCACATATCACATATTGAACCACATCAGTACGACTGTACATTTCTCAGTCTCACTTATTAAGAGGCCTTGGATATAAATCTCATGTAGGAGGGACAAATCCCATCTACATCACTCACACTCAAGTCCCCCTGTGTCAAAGCTACCCAATCATCACCTTTATGCCAACCTGTATTTTAGGATTATGTTTAATGACATCAAAGCATATCCAACGACATGTGATGAGTGAGTGACTTCAAGTCTAAGAACCAAA
The DNA here is from genome assembly GCA_963693085.1 of Alisma plantago-aquatica. NCBI lineage: Eukaryota > Viridiplantae > Streptophyta > Magnoliopsida > Alismatales > Alismataceae > Alisma > Alisma plantago-aquatica. The sequence continues at coordinate 597,786,012 of OY856411.1, forward strand.
ATCACCACTATCACTGTGAGAGATGATTCTGACTACCATTCCATGGTCTCCATGTATCACTCTCAAGGTGGCCCTATCCGATACACTATTTTATAACATGGACCTGTGTGATTGACTTGATATCATATATCATGACTAATGAGACTTTATCATCAGTAAAGATACACTCTAGTTTTATGTATTAATGTTGTCTATTTTTCTTCCACATTGATATCCGACTAAGGACATAAAAAGATTGCATGTACTCTTAGCATGTGTATGATCTTATTGTTCAAGTCACGTAGTTGATGACATACATCACCGAGTAACATCATTCTTTAGACATATACTTACATCTATTTCATCATCTCATGACTGTGACAAACATAATATACATAACTACCTTTTATAATTATAAAATTAGTTATTTAATGACACATTCCAATCATCATATGATTGGCTCTCTGGGCATATATATCAATAGACTCCCACTTGCACTTAGAGCCAATCACCCACAAATTGTATACCTAGTGATCCTAACATGTCCATAATGTTTTTATTGCACAAACACTTTATAGTAGGTTTAGAAACATTTTCTTAAAGTCAGTATTTTGCAATTTTCACATCTCTTTGATGTATGACATCTCGTATGAGTTGGAAGTGTCGTAGTATGATGGTTGAGATTCCCTTCATCTAGTAGCTCAATTGTTGTCACACTATTTCTACTGTGTCATCAATGGTTGGAACCTCGCACAAGTTCACCCAAATGAACTTCTTGATCCATATAATATCCTCTGTTGTTCTCATAACATAGAGATACTTGTCTTCTTTTTTCACACCCACATCCCACGATTTCCACTAATCATGAGATTAGGGCATGACTATGAGGATTACACTTAATACAAAGTTCACTCCCAACTTTTTCTTTTTATTTCAAACTCTTTGTTTTCTCGCATTCAATCGCATAAACAAACTTTACAAGAGAATTAAACTTTTATTACTCTAATATGATCTCAACATTAATGATACACATCCATATATTCATCATGTTTCTCACACTTCCATGTACACACGACATGATAATCATTTACATTCTCTCTTATCAAGGAAAGAAAGATACAAACATAATTTATGACTCTCTCACATCTAATCTCATACTTAACTCATGTGGTAGATCTACTCTGATGCTTTGACCCTCTTCAAGTCCATGTGGTTTCCCTAACATTTTGAGTAGAGGGGTGAGCCTACTCACTCAGTGAATGAGAACTTCAAAGAAACAGTCTAAAGCACTGATATAATTACACTTATACCTTTCAACAACTGATATCAATTATAACAATAGTCATTAGTACATTGAGAAGATCTAAAACAATATAGTTAAAATAACAGAGAATGTAAATATTGCATTTAAAGAACAACTTCTATGAAACTATATTCAAATCTATCTTAACTCTTTTTACTTATAAGAAACTATTTATCATATTTTAGCTTATGCCCTGATCATATGCAGTGTATTCTACATATGAGACTCACAGTGCACTACGATCACACCGTACAAGACTTATCTGACACCCCGAGATAGCTAAGTTTGACTACTCACTGGTCTGCAACAGTGTAATGGCACTCTGGCATCAGAACTCCTCCTCTAACCTAAGCACATAGGCAGAGAGTCAAGCCACCTATTGGCTTTTCTGTACTCTAGTGCCACCGGGCCCTCTGGTTGATGTTGGGCACTACATTATGTAATTTAAGGAGACTTCTACTAGGGCTTCGTCCCCCGTACCACCTGTTGGTATGATCCAACCCCCGTATACTGGACACTTCCAGGGTTAAGTCATTTCATCCCTAAGGCGCATACCTCACAGAGGGGTTCTACGGTGTTCAGGGCTCCTGAGTCTATTATAAGTTGATTATATCTTTCTCTTAGACTGATTTCTTTTAACTCTGTATCTTACTGACTACTCAGACTACTGAACTGAATTCACTGATAATACTGAAATGAAGGCTTAACATATTGTTTACTCTTTTCTTAGGGTTTCTCCTTACTCGTGCACATATATCATTTCTCATGTATTCAAACATATATCATGTCTACTAAGCAAGTATTCTCATTCAAACATTTCACACATATAAACTTGGTAGAGAAGTAAATTCAAAACACTGTAATATTCTAAGTAATCATCATACTATACATACAGACAGACTAAAATTCTTAAATAAATAGAATACATGTCAACTTGGCACTTTATACACTAAAATGATGTAATTGAACTGTAAGCATCAGCACATCTCATACTGAGAAATTTTATATCACAACACTTGATTCATTGAACACCCTATCCTTAGGGTTTCATTTATCTCATTCACTTATCACATGGCAACACCCTATCCTTAGGGTTTCAGTTACCTCATTCACTTATCACTTAGTAACACCCTATCCTTAGGGTTTCACTTACCTCATTCACTTATCACTTGGTAACACCCTATCCTTAGGGTTTCAATTACCTCATTCACTTATCACATGGCTCTCTTAAGGATTTCATACGACATAAACATTTACTGAATAAAGACTGCTTAAATCATATACAATCAATATATGTATGAAACCTTAGAACTGAGCTGAATTTAGGTTTCCATGCCATTCACTGAGATATCATGCATCAAGAATAACATTGTATAAACAAATTCTAAGATGTCAAGATAAACACTTCAAATGGATTTCATAATATCTATTCACAAATTTCCAACTTTTCACTCATCTAGGGTTTCAACCCTTTCTACTGAGATATTAAGAAAACATTGTTCACATCACACAAAATCCAAGATAGTACCTGACATGTATGTACTATGCATTCAGATAAATAATCATTCGTAATCAATGAGATTCAGATAGATAATTTTCTCTATTTAATTAGACAACAATTTCAATCATAGCCAAAAATCCTAAATTTCAATTTACTCTTATAACCTCTGTAAATACTTAAGGAATTCTCATTAAGATGGATTGTATCCATTTATTATATGATTTTATCATCTGAAATTCATCAAAATAGAAGAAGAATCCATTTCATATCATTTTGCAAAAAGTAGATCAAAAGGAGAATTTAGGGTTTGTTTGTCGCATACCGAGCAAATTGAAGATTATGGATGATTTAACAAATTTCCATGCGATATACTATTTAAAGAAAGTTCCCACTCACCCTAAGGTGTGAAAACACCTTAAAAACATAGCTCATCCCTGAAAATCTCGATTTCATATCAATTCCCTAGGAATTCACCCAAATCTTCTTCCTTTCAACTCAGAAACCCTAAAAATGAGAAATTATGAAGAAAGAGTGAGAAAAGGGGAAATTTTGATACCATTTTGGATCAAATCAGAGGAGGGACAGAATCTTGACACGTGAGAGAAGATTCACCATGAAAGGCTATGCAAAGAAGCTAAACTTACTTGATTTCATCATATCTCTGATAGAGAAACCCTAATTCAACAATTCCACCACTTTCTCCTCTCAAACCCTAACTCTCCCTCTCTCTTTGTAGGATTTTGTTCTCTGGAATGAATTACGAATTATGAGAGCTACTAGTGTGTTAGTTTGACCATATAGAGCAATTGAGCTGCTTGGGTCAATTGCACATTGACCCCTCACTATACTTTCTCTTATTTCAGCAGATTTTTCTATCATAAAAAAGTTAGTGTAATTTGTTTATTTTAGAGATCAAACATTCTCGAAAAATTATGAAAATTTAGCACGCTGTGTATAATTGAGTTACAACGCTTAAGTTAAAATTTAGATCATTTGAGTTACCAATAAATAATTAAAAATGAAATAGTACATTGCAATCCAGAATTCTGTAAAAACGTCAGTTGAAGAAAAAATGCACCAGAACGGTCGTGCAAGTTGCCATGACCATGCCAAGATGGACACAACACGTCCATGCTGCCTACCACAGCTATGGTGCATTGGTTTCATCAGATCTGAGTATAAAAGTTGGTGAATAGATCAATTCTTTCAAAACGGCTGTGTGGCCTAGCATGCCCGTGCCACCAATGACCTAGCACGGCCGTGCTACCCACCACGGCCATGCTATCCAAGCCTCCAACTACCATTTCTATTTTCCTATGCCTAACTCTGTCATTCCTCCCCAACATGGGCTTATTTGTTGAAAACCCTAATTTTAGCCGACTAGGGTTTATATTTTCTCAAACCCTAATTATACAAAGAGATAGCATACTTGGGGTTCTCATTAGGTTTAACATTTCATGATTGAGATATCATCATTAATCATGTTTAAGTAATTATTAATCTAGTAAAAAATGTAATCATCCACTTAAACCCTAACTTACCAATTAAGCTCAGATAGGGTCATAACATCTTTTGTAGATTTGAACAATTATTATTAGCTTAGAACCCTTTCTAGCAAACAATTCTCATTTAATGTCAAACATAAATTTAGACTATGATCATTAATTTGTCAGTTTGGAAGCTTGCATTCGTCTAACTCTTTACACTTGACTCTTTCTTATTACCATAACCATGGAACAAATCCTTCTAGTGATTCACAAGCACCCAAGGATGTTCTTTATGGTAGTCTAATGACTCTCACTAGTATCTTACATATACCCTCTTGTCATGTCTATAAATACAAGATTGCTAGGTAGCTATATATATACATTGGTATGTATGCCCATAGAGCCAGTCATATCATGATTGTAATGGCATACCTTGTAAATGATTTGAATAATAATAAAGGCTATTTCTATCTATATGTTTAATATGTTTTGGGATAATGATATAACATGTTAGATGTCTAAATAATCGTATTACTCAATGACGTATGTCTTCAGGTTAAGGACTTGAACAATGAGATCATATAGGTATTAAGATTATACATTCTTATTATGTCCCTAGTCGGTTATTATTAACGAAATATCCATAGACATCAGTAATACATAAGACTAGAGTGTGTGTTGGTTGATGACAGAATCTTACAAGTCATGATATATGATATCAAACCAAGCACATAGATACATATTAGAGAACAGTGTATCAGACAGACCCACAATAAGAGTGATGCATGGAAACCACACTTGGTTAGTCAGGATCATGTCTTACAGTATTGGTGGTGAATGTAGTTCTTAAACATAAAATCACTACACTCATCAAATGTTGTTGCGTACACTCTGACATCATCAAACGCAGTCCTAAAATATAGATTGTTATAAAGGTGGTAATTAGGTGGCTTTGACACATGGGTTTTTGACTGTGAGTGATAGATATGGATTTTGTCCCTCCTAAGGGAGTATGATATCATGTCCACTTGAAAAGCAAGATTGAGAAATACATGGCCATGTACATGTGAATCAATATATGATATTGAGCTTTCATATATCTTAAATAGTCTACTCTAGTTCAAGAAACATGGATTGAATGTTTGTAGAGGATGACAAGTCCATGCCTCGAGTTCAATCTGGATATTAGTGACAAAGAGACTAAACATTCACTGTAACACCAATCACAGACTGTAGGTTGAAAGTTGTTCTCCAACTTTCATTTTCACTTAGGTAGCATGGATGTGTGACTAGGCAACACTCTCTACTTGTGAAGTCATCAGTTAGTTATGGACATTAATTGCCAACGTGAAATGGGACCTATAGGGTCACACACATAGGATTAACCTGGAAGAGAAGTTTATCCATGAATGATGTTTAGATTGATTACTAAAGTGTTTAGGTACTCAATTAAACATTCAATCAATAGACTTGATTCAGAATCATCAAGTTCAAGTGTTGAACCAACTAATTAGAGTGTCAGATTGATTGAGAACTTAATTGACTTAGTTCTACAAAAACTGGACCACTAACCGACCGGTTCACTGGGTGAACCGATCAGCTCATGGTCATGAGTCGATCAGTTCAATCTGGTGAATCGATCGGTTCACTTGGACCAAACGAGCAAGTGTTCGGTTTCTCGATTCGTTAGAAAAGTTTCCTGTTTCACTTGTTCAATTTGATTGGGACAAGAATTAATCTTTGCATTAATTAGAAGCTAATTAGGAAAGTCAATTTCAAGTAGGTCTATATTGTGAACTGACCAGTTCACTATGCCAATCGACATGTTCACTTAGTGAACCGACCGATTCGCCTGCCACAGTGCAAATAGTTCATAGATAATTTGGACCCTTCTACTCCCGAACAGACTGGGAACCCTAACCCTATCCTCAACTATAGATAGAAGGGTATGAGGGGCTTCTCAGAACAAAAAACTTAGATCTTTTGAAAATAAGTTTCTCTGGTGATTGTTGTCTTCTCTAATTTTGGTAACTGAGAGAGCCCAAGCAAGTTCTACCCATCTAGGGAGGAACAACAAAGGAAAGACAACTGCAGAACAATAACTGGTGGTGGGAGAGTGTATTATTGATGTAACGTCCCTGACCTGGGTTATGCTTTAACCCTAGGTGTTTTGATTAAGAAAGATGATTATATGCTTAATATTATCTTGTCAAAAGTAATTAGGGCTCATGAGAAACTTATGTTTCAATTTTGGTCCTGTTTAAATAATGTTGAAGCAATGTTTGCTTATTTTGGACTAAAGTGAAAATTACCCAAGTTGAGGGGTTAACTTGCAAATTGCACATGATAAGATGTTCCTCTGATGTTGAGACATCATAAGAATGAATATGTTGCAGTAGTATGGTTTCCACAAGCTTGGACACCAAGATTACGCTTGTAAAACAATCCTTGTGCATGAAAACCTAGTTTTGGTGTAATGTGCAAATTACCCAAAACCTAGGGTTCAATATGCAAATTACCACATATAGAGTGTTCCTACTTACTCTATGTATAATTTAGAGGAGAGAGAATGAATGATACACCATGTGTGATTCCATTACGAATGATGGTAATCTTGGTGAAGAAATGACCAAGAAAAAGGGTTGAATTTGAAGGCTTAACTTGAGTTGTATCAAGTTGAAAAGCTTATATATGAGTGCCTATTGGCCATGGAGCCCAAGGAGGTGTCCCATATCGTTTTGTGAACTCTTGGAAAGGTTCATATCGTGAAAAGCACCTCAAGGAGGTAAGGTGTGACGGCCAACAAGTTTCCTTAGAAAAAGTGTATCGGCTTGACTTAAAATGATGATTTAATTGATATATCTTATCCAAATGGGTAAATGATGGAAGAATTTGCATCTCTAGATGATCCTCAACCTTTTTGCACGTCAATATAAATGTTGATGCATGCATGGACACGTGTCACCCATGCATGACACGTGGCACCTACTAGCTCAAAATGTTGACACCTCATTTTTGCCTTCCTTCATGATCGGTAAGTATATATACCCCTAGTTTGACCCCTTAATGGAATTTTGCGACCCTTACCACCCTTCTACTCTAAGGTATCGTGCATGGAGCTCCCATATCGTGAAGGGAAGCTGTGGTGTCGTGCAAGGGCCTTGGGGTATCGTCCATGGCATGACCATATCGCCCAAGTAGGTGATCTTGGCCATATTGAGTGATATCGGCCATAGAGTGAAGTGTTTTGGCTCCAAGTGAGTGCCATATCGTCCAAGTGAGTGTCATATCGTGCAAGAGGGGATTCATATCGTACAAGATCACAAGGGTGTCGTCCATAGGCCTTAGGTATCGGCCATAGAAAGTATACCGGCCATACCATGCTGATATTGCCCATAGCAAGTTGATATCGGCCAATTGAAGTGATTCTGGCCACAAGTGAGGGGGTATCGGCCACAAGCAAAGTTGTGTCGGCCAAGAGGAAGTCCATATCGCCCAAGATTGGTAGGGTGTCGGCCAAGGAGCTAAGGAACTCAAAACTTGACCCTAAGGTGAGGAAAAGATCATCTTCAACCTTGAATTGAAGCATGATTTTAGGGTTTTGATCTTCCTTTCTTTTCCTCTTCACCAATTGCTTATCCATGGTGATTCCTTGTATATGAAGGAGTTCTGAACGAGCCTTGGACCTTTTATAAAGTCATCTTCAACCTTTGGAGCTTGGAGCTTTGAAGTGGTTCTTAAGGCGGGTTTTATAACTTGAACCCAACCATGTTGTTATTCTTCACATAAATTGCTATAATCAGTGAAATACTTTTAATTCCGAAATTTCCTGAAATAGTTGATGATATTATGAGTTCTAGTAGTTTCTTAGACCTTTTTCCATGAACTATAACAGTTAGGACTAAGGTCTAGAGCTTGAAGATGATGGTATCATCTTATAAAAGTGATATCGGGTGCAAGCACATAAGCAAGCACCCTTAACCCGATATGATGATGCACCCACTTCACTTGAACGATTTGGATATGAATGAATACATTGTTGCACGTTATGAGGGTGTAGTATACACCTCTTGCACGATAGGGAGTCAAGTATAGACTCCATGCACGATACAGGGTTAATTGTATACTGTTATGTTGAGGTGAAACCCTAATTTGGGTAACCCGATATAAGTGAGGTATAACAAGTGCTATTGCATGACATGGTTGCACGACATGGGTGCACGATAGGGTTGCACGATACAAAACCCTAGACAACATGCTAGCCCGACATGGTGATAAGTTGATACCTCTTAAACATTATGGGCGACACATATATGTACCATGTTCCCGACACAATCCACCCTAACCTGACATGGGTGTTGCAACCTAATGTTTGATGATGTAGCCCAATATGGTTTGGTTCCCTAGACTCCAATTGACTTATATATTGAGTTGAGTCCAATATGTTAACCCTAGCCCGTCATGGCTAACCCTAGATGGTGACTAGACCGATAGGGTGATTGAATGTACTTCTAGCCCGACATGGTGATGGGTTGATACATTATAAGTATCATGGGCAACACATACATATATTTTGTGCCCGATATGAGGTTAAGAAGGTACCTAATGCCCGATATGGAGACAAGTGCAAATCCTAGCCCGATATGGTAAGTGTCTATACACCTACAACCCGATATGGTGAACATATGCACATGATTTAACCCTATACACCTTGTAAAGGTAAGGGCAAGACACTCTTAGGAGTGATGAGTGCGACACCAAGTAATGGTGTGGATAATACCTTGATAGGTGAAACACCTAGAGTGGTTGATAATGGTTAATCCTATAAAAATAATGCCTTAACCCGAGATGAGTTCATATCATTAATGATGGTTGAATAATTCAATTGTGTGACTTATGACCAATACATTACATGATAAATGTGATAGGTTGGTGATTAAAGTATTAGGATGGGAAATACACTAATACAAGATAAGTGATGAACTTAAATAAGATAAAAGTGATGAGGGAAGTGATACATCCAGGCATGATAGATATCACATCCAACACTCCAAGGTTGATACACCTTAATGCACCTCAAATCCAATAAATTGGATGAATAACACATGAAGTGTGTCATGTAAATTGTTACCTTGAGATGGAATGTGAATAATGCACTTTGATAAGTGTAGGCTAATATACCTTGAGAAAGGATTAAGCCAAGTTAATAAAGTATGATGTAGTCATACCCTGGTAAGGATGAGAGACGAACTCATACCTTGTGTTGATGATTCATTTAATGATAAATGAATGAGAATAAATAAGTATGATTGAATACTTATGGTATCAATGTTGGCTCCTAGATGTGTGGAGAAATGAATTAGGGTTTGATCATTGATAATATGATCTTGAAAACATAAATGGTTAATAATGGAAAACCCTAACCGTAATGAAGGGTAATGACATGTAAGAGAAACCCTAATCGATAAAAAAGGGAAACCCTAACCCTAATGATGGGAAGGTTGTATTTCTCTTATTACAATAGCCTTGTGAGCTATGTGAAATACTTATATAACAAGTATAATGTTGAATGGCCTTATGAGCCATGTGAATAAGTTGTTGCCTAGTGAGAGGTGACAAGATGATTAATGGCCTTGTGAGCCATGTGAATAAGTTGTTGCCTAGTGAGAGGTAACAAGATGATTAATGGCCTTGTGAGCCATGTGAATAAGTTGTTGCCTAGTGAGAGGTAACAAGATGTGTGATGGCCTTATGATCCATGTGAATACTTGCGCAACAAGTGAAATAAATACCTTGTTCTGAGGACCTAGAGGTAATGGTTACCTGTTATAGAGGTAATAATGTTATGTGATGATCTAAGGGTTTGAATACCCAGATCCATTAATCATGATAATGATGATGTGAAGGGATGAGAATTCCCAGTAATGTGATAAGGGACTGAGATCCCAAGTATCATGTGTTTTAAAGATTTGAAAGTACTTGATAGATGTATTATACCTTTCTTTGTAGCATTTGTCATAATAATTCTTGTGTGAAAACTTGACTGATGCTAAAAGAATATGGTAATGCACTTAATTAATCAAGTGGAATTTTATCATGTAGTGCCCTGACCATAGATCCATCATCGTCAGTAGCTGGTGATGGTGAAACAGGTTTTCCTACGGTTTCTCCTGATGAACGCATATTGTTGAATATGTGGGGGTGATGGGTGCAAATACCTTACGCCCTAATGAAGGGATTGACGTGAGATAAACATGAGATCTCTCAATCCTTCATTATAAAGGCCGGGATGGATGTATCACGAATCTACCGGTGATGATGAATGTCGGATGATGTGGAGATAAACATAAAATCTCTTGATTCCGATGATGAATGGCGGATGATGTGGAGATAAACATAAAATCTCTTGATTCCGAAGAGAGGCAGCTGACGCTGTAACTCTGTAGCAAGTTGCCAGTATACCCTGGATAGCTACGATAAGCAGTTGACATAGTCCTGCTTGTGGTCTCGCACTGACCGAGACGTGGGAGGTCATGGAGTCCGGCTCTTCCATTGACCTATGTATGGTACCGATTTCGACTTCGTAGTAGTCGGTTGGAGTATGAGCGGTATACCTCATCTCCTCAGGGCATAAGTGTGATTGTAAAATGTAATCAACGTGTAGCATAATTGCCTAAGGATTGAATACGGAAATTCATTGGTTGATGTTGCATTCCTTTGTGCATTCCTTAGTGGATAGATGTTATTTATGTTTCCTTATATTCTCTGTAAGGTAGACAGATGAATTACTTATCTACCATGGGTAGATGCAATGAACTCCTTAAGAAGGGAGATTACTTTGTTTTATTCATACAATGATTTATCATGTATGTCAATATAAAAGAATCTCTGCTCAGTTTATTACTGCTTAATATGTGATAATAATATGGCCGACGGAGAGTTATATCTCTCGCTGGGACAATTACAATTGTCTCACCCCCGTGGGATCCAATTTTTTAGGTGGATGTGCGAGGAAGTGAAGATCTTTCTACAGAGGAGATACAACATCTGAGGTAGCAGTGATAGCTCAGGTTGAGTGTACTGTCTGTCGTGTCATATAGTTAGTAGTCCTATGTGTCGTCTTTGTACTCTCAGGTCCTCGGAGTTTTAAATGAACCAATCAGAGTTTTGTCTTAGTGCCTCAAAGTATTTATACTTCCTGTGTATATTTGTTAGCAGGACAGTCAATGTTGTAATCCTTAAAAAGGAATTTTACAGGTTGTGTACTTGTGAACCAGGATGAAAATGAAACACTTTGGTTCTTGTTTAAAGAGTTTTCCTGTGAATGGATCTCTTTGAAAAAGGTTTTAATTTTTTAGTGATTTTTTCTAATCCGCTGCTTGATGAATGCTTCCGCATTAATTAATCGTGTTTTATAAGTTGGATGCTACAATTGACTAGTACACTGACAAAATGGGACAATTCCTTCTCGTCTGTTCAATGAGAATGACTAGAGTTCCCCGTGGTCTGTGTGGACTATCTATAGAGGCGGGAGGTTTCTACCTCTCAGAAGGATGACTGTCAGCCCCAGTCTGGGTCAAGCCCAGGAGTTGTACATGCACCATCAAAGACGAGGTGGTTGATGACCACACTAGCTGTGAGGTATTGTCGCTAAGAAAGTCTGAGAATTAGGTATATCTCACTAAACTATCATTCCAACTACATATGTAATGATCCCGCCTCCTGTAACCCCCAATTAAGGGAGACCATGAGGTCAGAGCCATTATCCTAATTTTTGGATCAAAGGTTCGACAAATAATCGATAATAATTATGAAATTCTACCAAACTAAACTGAAAATGGGTATAAAATAAAACTTTGAATACCTTTTTCAAAAACTTGGATATCTACATATATCCACAACTGGAGTCTATTCTAACTAATCCTCCTTTGTACTTTAATTCTAATTTAATTCCACATGTGCCACTTTATTGTTTGTCCTTTTCTGACTTGTACCTAAAACACCGACAAACAAAACATCGGTCAGCATATCGAAATATGCCGGTATGTGGGGACAACCAAAATTTTCACAAATATGGCTAACAATCTAATTATCACAATCAAGGTAATTAACAAGCCAATTTATGTTTTCAATGTGACATTCTCCACTACTTTTACCCTAACCCTGGAATACCCTCTCTAATGTTTCTCTTTTGCCATTGACTTAAGGCCAACTTCTCAATCCCGATCTTGGTACCTGGGATCACCCTTCATGGTGCCCTTTAGTCATGCAATATCATAGGCCACCTTCTCAATCCCGAGCTTGGTACATGGGGTCACCTCTCATGGTTCCCATTGGGCTTCCCTCCTGGGCTTGACCTTTTTGCATCATCCATCAGGGTGGCATGTAGGTGCAAGAATACACATTTATTTTACAATTGTGATAATCATAGTGACTTTATAATTCACAACTATGAACATCCAAACTGATAGGTGGCATTCAATGCGATTAATCATCCGTGAAAACTTCAGGAAACTAATGCGATTAATCATAATTAACCACATACATGTTCATCTGATTTGAGATAGAAATATTCCATGCAAGTAAGAAATCCAAGAAAGCGAGCACATACAACAAGATCCTAAAATATACATACAATTTCCTATTGTTAATCATGCCATCAAGATCTATTAAACCTAGCTTGCTTCCTAGGGTTTCTAGTCCACTTTTAGGGTTTCTATTGCAATTAGGGTTTCACTTCATTTTTACTATTTTAAACCCTAATTTTTATACAATTACTCGCAAACCCTAATTATCTCATATATTCTTCACAAAAGCTATTAAGGTTACCTTTTAACAACATATACCCTTAATTTCGGATTAAAGGCACAATTATCCATCAATTAAGTCCATTAAACCACTTTTACATTAAAACTACCTATTTTATCCTTTTAATTCATGATAAGATCATTGAGCCTAATTATCATATTTGGTTCCTTCCGGATTAACAACTCATAGTTCATTATGATCCAAATTACATATGAACTCTATTTATCATTAATTTCACATTAATCCACTAGAAAACCCTAATTATCAAATTAAGTGTGTTTATCCATAATTAGGAACGTTTATACTCGAAATAGCTTAGAACCATCAGTGAACAACATATTTTCACATTTTTCAAATTAAATAGGATCTTCTCCTCTTTTACCCTAAATTGGGGTTTCTAAATGCTTAATCATTCTCATATGCGGTAAAAACCCTAAATCATGCAAGAAACATCTTGATCTGGTTCAAGTTCATCATTAATTATTCAACAGGTTACAATTACTCAATTTCATCAACTAAGCAACATGAACTTAACCAATATGCTTAATTAGGGTTTCTTAATCTAATACATAAGTACTTTTCATTAGATTAAAACACTTTTTTAAAATAGGAACATATTTAGGTTCTCAAACCAAATTTATCACGTTCCTCATATTTTTCAAAGCAACTTTCATGTTTTAACTTTATTCATCCAAGCTTCCTAGCAGAAGTTATGATTCTAATATATTACGATTTTCTCAAAAAAAATCCTAGTCATTCGATTTGTGGTCCGCTGGACCATGTGGGATCCAACGGCCCTCAACTGCGCACCCTAATTTGAGATCAAAAAGGAACAAAAGGCTACTCTACCCTTACCTCTACACTTCCCGCATAAGGGCAAGGATGTAATTGCACGCCGGGTTGTCTTCAACCTCGCGCTACTTCTCCTACGCGAGCAACTGGTCAACCTTGTCATTGACTTTGCGATCTCGGCCACCAGCACGTAAACTAATGGGTTTGGGAGTTCCATCCAAGCCTCACAAACTTGCCCATGCCTTCAATTAGTGGTGGGCTCTTCTTTTTCACCGCCAACTAGATGTCGTTCTTCCGACGATGTCGACAGGTTGCAGAGAGGGAAGATTGGGGTTGCTTGACGAATTGAATTCACCAAAAGGTTCAGCGTCGCTCCCCGAAGGTGCTAGGGTAGATAGTAGATATTCCAGCACCCTCAAGAGTCCTCCCTATATATAGCATCATCTGAGTAGTCTCACAATATGGGGACTTCTATTATTGTCGATGATCCCACTCATAAACTAGGTTAGTCCTTCTCGGAATGAACTCCTAAGGGTGATAGACTCATCCACACCTCAGGTTATGGCCTAAAACGTGAGCAATTATGATTTAAAAATCCCAATCTCTCCTCCCCCTTTCCTTCTATGAAACAAGGAGGATGATGCACATCTAGCATTGGATTGCTAGTCCTCTGGACCATGTGGGGTATCCAACGACTATCATCGCTCCCCTATTTCCAAAATCTTAAAAATGAAGGAAAAAGGGTTTTTAACAAGGAAACTTGGGAAAATCATATCTCCCTCCTCGTTTACTATTCTTCACTCAGATTTTAGAGGAAACTCTATCTTGGCATTTTCTACTCGATTACCAAATTCGAAATCCAAATTCCAAAGGAAAAGGGTGTTTCCTTCACATGCAAGTTATTCATTAATAAAACCAAATTAATTGATATTTCCTCTTTCATTTTCCATTATCTTGGCATCTTAGATTCCTTGGACCTCAAGGAACCCTAAAGGCACGAAATCCCATCTCAAGGAATATTCCTTTAGTTCTTTTCTTTTATCCTTTCTCCCCTTCTTTCTTATTCCTTTATTAAGATATTTCTTTGCAATGATTTCACTTTATCTTTCATTTCCTTTTTCTTTTCCTTGTTATTGGGCCCAATAGCCAATAAAGCCCATTAAGCAATCATCAAGGCTATTATAAACGAAATTCATTGATTCAAATCAAATCAAATCATTATTTTCTCATTTATCATTATTAAGAGAAATTGCATTTCTCATCAAAAGAACCCAAAATTTGGGGTTGTAACATCCTTCACCTCTTATAGGAATTTTGCCCCCAAAATTCCATCAAGCAAACAAACAAATCAAGATAAGCTTTTCCTTATGTCCATCATGTCTCCCATGTGGCCTCACCCTTTCCATGGTGCTTCCCAAGAACCTTCATCATCTCATATTCTTCCATCTGAGTTCTTTCTTACCTCGACATATCATACCCTCATAGGTGACTCAGGACATTTTATCCTCTCATAAAGATGAATAGATTTAGGGCTCATCACATGGCTTGGGTACCTCACATAGTGCTCTAGATCGGACTTATGGAACACATTACACATCCTGTTATCCTAAGGGGTAAGGTTAAACACAACCATCTCCACCATCCATCTCAAATGGACCCATATATCGGGAACTCAGCTTCCTCAGCTGTAAATTAGAGGGGTCAGATTTTCACATCACATACTTTCCCACAGTGAACTACATGTCAGTATGCTTTGCATCATCTCATGACTCATATTGCCCCTGTTCTCTCTTTTAGCCATTGCATGATCAAAGCGACTTCATCTGCACACACTATGGTCCTTTCTTAACCTTTGTGGGGTCCCTTCACCAACATCATCTTAATGAAGTGGTGACCGACACAACCTCTCTTGTAGAGCTTCTCTACATCCTAATACTGGCTATGGTGGTTATTATCACATCTTACTGTCTGTAGGTATCACCCTGAATGAGCACACATGCTCTCATCAGACCCTCTAGCCTGGATCATATTAACCATTAGTTAGGGGTGATAATATGTACTAACGTTGAGTTCTTCATGTATCTACTTCCACCTCATGGAAGTAAATCTTTAAGTTATACTCAAGAACTTTTGAACTCACATCATGGCATAGTTAAACCATCTCTCTCATATGTAGTTCAACCGAATATGTCCCTTGACAATACTCTAGGTAAGGTGATCCACCATAACCCATATTGCATCTTGACCTTCCTTGGTCTAGGGGAGACTTACAACATCCATAGTGATGAACTCCCATTCCCTCTTGGGGACTCTTTATCCTCTAATACACTGGGTTACTAGTGTTCTTCCTTCATCTCCTATCATGCATGGAAGCATACCACATGCAACTTCATCTTAGGCATCCAAAGTACTATTGTCACTTACTATCTTTGTAGTACCATGGTGTATGGTGATTTTAAATCATGATCTCCTATATGTCATGATTCCTCAAGTTTGATTCCTCGGAAACCCTAAACCACTTTAGTCAGGGTTTCATTACCTTCTTTTCCAAAGAAGTGAATTTGATGTTCTACAACCATCCTTTTATTGCATCAAATCCTAGGCTGGCTAATCGAAAAACTACTAACATGTTCAACATATCTCGTTACATCTGAGTGTTAGCCAAACATATCTTCTTTCTCAAACTTAGGGCTAACCTAAACTCCTCTTCTAGCCTCTAGCTAAGCTAGGGAGAGGCATCTCAACCCGAGCATCCACTACCACTTCACATCCTTAGGTGTTAGATAATTTTGAAGACATACACTTTCATGTATTCCACTTATCGTCTAATCTCAAACTCTAAGTCTATCTTCATCAAGAAACTATGAGATCATCCTCTTGGTTTTTAAACTCAACCTTGTATAACTCATAGCTCGTGATAAAACATCCTCACCAGATGACTACCTTAATACTCATAGTTCTTGTAAACCATCCATGTATCATTCACTCCACAAGGGTATGCTATCATCTCTGTCCACATACCTCATAGAAACGTTCCAACCCACATCACCTTTATCCTTGGTGTATGGCATGCGTACTGTCCTCTCTCTCACTCCCATAACAAGAGGAAATAAGCATTTGGCGGCCTTTCAAACACATAGTTCTCCCTATTCTTAGAGTAGAGATGGTACATCCCACATTGCCATTACACCTTCAAATCTAAGTTGAAACGTGCAACTTATGTCTCTATATCACAAACATCATGATATCAAAGTTACTTCCATGGAAACTAGTCTAGAACCTACTTGGGTCACCACAGAGTCCTTCATCATCTTCTCTAGGTCTGTAAGGTGCCGACACTTTTGGGGTCATCCCTCTTCCCTTATGCAGCCAGAGAGTGCCCTACTCATCTGCCCTTTGGGTCCCATGAGTTCATGATGGTGATCAATCTCCTAGCCCATGACCCTCAAACAATGATAGTTGTTACCTCCCGACCCTATGCTCATGTGCAACTAGGGAATTAGGCAACTCGCACTTCCATCAGTCTTATCCCCACATGACCCTAGGATAGACTTAGGATTCTAACATAGTACATGTCCAACTCAGAAATCTACCCAGGTCTCCATCATCTCTTTCTGCATTCCTGAGCTGACTTTCATCCTTTCACAGGGGTCATGGCGACCTGCCTACCTTGGTCAGGCCCCACACCAGTTACCTCCATGGTAACACATCCACATGCACTTAGAGATGGTTAACTATGGGTCTACAGGTTCATTCTCATACCATGTACTTTTAACTTAGCTTCTCAAGATCCTATGAGACCTTTTTAGGTTTCCTCAAAACCCACAAAACTGGTATACACCCTACCAAAGGGTCCCTCTCCTAGAATGGGAGGAAACTACAACTGTTGACAACAAGGTCACAAATATCCTTAGGGTTTATATTCACATGAGCATGCTTAACACATCAGCTACCAAGGCACAAGCAGACCACCTACTAAACCATGCTAGGTCATACTTGTTCTCTTTCCTCAACGCTGGATCAAGATCATACCTTCCCATGTCATCAACATTGTTGTGAGGGGTTCATAAAACATACCTTAAACTTAAGGGGTTTCCCTTTCATCTAAACATGAGGAATACCATGCTCAAATATATAAAAACTCAAATCTCATCTTGAGCATCAGGTACACCACTTCCCCTCTTAGGCCTAGGACCCCAGGTTCACTTTTTGGGTGTCCAACTACATGCTCGACCTCTTCACCATGAACCGATCAGGCACGAGGTATGACATGCACTCCCATGATACTTTTATTCGAGCAACACCTCAGAGTGGATTCCTCCTCAAGGACAACCAACTAGGCATAAAGCCTCAAAACTGGTTACTCAAACCTTCTCAGGGTCTAAGGCACTCTTTGTCTCATCTCTACAGGTACACACTTATAACATAGGCACATAGGTACCAGAAGCATCATCCTCTCTCTAGGTTTTGGTTCCTCTCATGGCAACCAAGATATCATCAGCCTCTAGGGATCAAGCATGAGGCAACCACTATCATCCACTTAGGTCACATCATCCTCAACTCCCCACTATTCCTCATATCTCGTGGTCTAAAATTCCAACCTTCTTGCTTAACTCACAAGATATCCCTCATACTCTCTTGGCCAGGGCTTTAGTCTACTGGCAGCACTACTAACATACTCTGGGTGCATGCTATGCCTTCTTGTATAAGCCCATAGGGTTTCTATAGGTTCTTCACTAACCTCATCATTGAAAGAACTATCCTTCACTCTAACATGCATGACCCTTTTTAGGGTACGGTTGCCAAAGGCACTAGGTCATAAAACCTCACATGGCTCATATGGGCATCCAAAAGCATGTCCACCCCCACACTAGGTCTACCCTAACATCTAACTCACCGTGTCATCTCTCTTTCTAACCACCACTTAGGGTTAGGGTTAACATCATCCTCAGAGGATGTGCCAGGTTTCTACTTATAATGGAGATCTCTACCTCCAAGACTAACTTTCTTTACTTATCCTCCTGACAAGAAGGTCTAGCCTCAGGTCTCTCCTGAGGGCCTGACAACTTATGTCATACGACCTAAGAATGTATCTATTCTTTTATGCTTAATCTATTAAGCTTATGTCCATGACATCTTATTTACATGCTTTTTATTAATTTGGTGGAGGATTCCTTAAACCTTATCAACCTTACCCATACCTCAAGAGGGTGAGGAAAAGAGAGAAAACCCTAATCCTTATAATCCTTAACAACATTTGAGTTGAGAAGGGATGAACAAGATGAGAGAGTCCTAAAGGTATCTTATTTCGAGTCCAATCCTAAGACATTGGCCAGACAGTCACACTAATCTAGGAGTCCTCGTATTCCGACTAGCGGTGCAGAGGAAAATCTTGCCAGTCCCCGGACGTGATCCTTTTCTAGACACCTCTATCTTTTGAAAATTCCTCTAATAACTCCCTTGGGTTCTACAAAATTTGTAAAATTTAATAATTATTAAAGATTAAATGAGGAACCTATGCTCTGATACCAAATGAAACGACCCCGCCTCTCGGTAACCCCCAATTAAGGGAGACGAAGAGGTCAGAGCCGTTATCCCAATTTTTGGATCAAAGGTTCGACAAATAATCGATAATAATTCTGAAATTCTACCAAACTACACTGAAAACTGGTATAAAATAAAACTTTGCATACCTTTTTCAAAAACTTAGATATCTAAATCTATCCACAACTGGAGTCTATTCTAACTAATCCTCCTTTGTACTTTAATTATTATTTAATTCCAAATGTGCCACTTTACTATTTGTCCTTTTCTGACTTGTACCTAAAATGCCGACAAACAAAACGTCAGTCAGTATATTGAAATATGTCGGTATGTGGGGACAACCAAAATTTTCACAAATATGGCTAATAATCTAATTATCACAATCAAGGTAATTAACAAGCCAATTTACGTTTTCAATGTGACATTCTCCATCGCTTTTTCCCTAACCATGGAATACCCTCTCTAGGGTTTCTCTTTTTCCATTGACTTATGGCCACCTTCTCAATCCCGAGCTTGGTACCTGGCGTCACCCTTCATGGTGCCCTTAAGTCATGCAATATCATAGGACACCTTCTCAATCCCGAGCTTGGTGCATGGGGTCACCTCTCATGGTGCCCACTGGTCTTCACTCCTGGTCTTGACCTTTTTGCATCATCCATCAGGGTGGAATGTAGGTGTGAGAATACACATTTATTTTACAATTGTGATCATCATAGTGACTTTATAATTCACAATTATGAACATCCAAACTTATAGGTTGCATTCAATGTGATTAATCATCCGTGAAAACTTCGGGAAACTAATTCGATTAATCATAATTAACCACATACATGTTCAGCTGACTTGAGACAGAAATATTCCATTCAAGTAAGAAATCCAAACAAGCGAGCACATACAACAAGATCCTGAAATATGCATACAATTTCCTATTATTAATCATGCCATAAAGATCTATTAAACCTAGCTTGCTTCCTAGGGTTTCTAGTCCACTTTTAGGGTTTCTATTGCAATTAGGGTTTCACTTCATTTTTACTATTTTAAACCCTAATTTTTATACAATTACTCGCAAACCCTAATTATCTCATCTATTCTTCACAAAATCTATTAAGGTTACCTTGTAACAACGTATAACCTTAATTTTGGATTAAAGGCACAATTATTCATCAATTAAGTCCATTAAACCTCTTTTACATGAAAACTACCAGTTTTATCCTTTTAATTCATGACAAGATTATTGAGCCTAATTATCATCTTTGGTTTCTTCCAGATTAAAAACTCATAGTTCATTATGATCCAAATCACATATGAACTCTATTTATCATTAATTTCACATTAATCCACAAGAAAACCCTAATTATCAAATTAAGGGTTTTTATCCATAATTAGGAACTTTTATACTCGAAATAGCTTAGAACCATCATTGAACAACATATTTTCACAATTTTCAAATTAAATAGGATCTTCTCCTCTTTTACCCTAAATTAGGGTTTCTAAATGCTTAATCATTCTCATATGAGGTAAAACCCCTAAATCATGAAAGACACATCTTGATCTGGTTCAAGTTCATCATTAATTATTCAACAGGTTACAATTACTCAATTTCATCAACTAAGAAACATGAACTTAACCAATATGCTTAATTAGGGATTCTTAATCTAATACACAAGTACTTTTCATTAGATTAAAACACTTTTTACAAATACGAACATATTCAGGTTCTCAAACCAATTTTATCGTGTTCCTCGTATTTTTCTAAACAACTTTCATGTTTAAATTTATTCATCTGAGCTTCCTAGCAGAAGTTATGATTTTTGCAAGAAAAGTCACTTTTTCTGGATTTTCTAATATATTATGATTTTCTCAAAAAAAATCCTAGTCGTTCGATCCATGGTCCACTGGACCACGCGGGATCCAACGGCCCTCAACCGCGTGCCCTAATTTGAGCTCAAAAAGAAACAAAAGGCAACTCTGCCCTTACCTCTACACTGCCCGCACAAGGGCAAGGATGTAATTGTGCATCGAGTTGTCTTCAACCTCGCACTCCTTCTCCTGCATGAGCAGTCGGTCAACCTTATCGTTGACTTTGCTGTCTCGACCACCAGCACGTAAACTAATGGGTCTGGGAGTTCCGTCCGAGCCTCACAAACTTGTGCGCACCTTTAATTGGTGGCGGGCTCTGCTCCTTCACCACCAACTTGTGCGCACCTTTTTTCGGTGATGTCGACATGTTGCAGAGAGGGAGGATTGGGGTTGCTTGATGAATTGAATTCACCAAAAGGTTCAACGTCGCTCCCTGAAGGTGCTAGGGTAGATAGTTGATATGCCAGTACCCTCAAGACTGCTCCCTATATATAGCGTCTGAGTAGTCTCACAATTTGGGGACTTCTGTTCTTGTTGACGATCCCACCCATAAACCGGGTTAGTCCTTCTCGGAATGAATTTCTGAGGGTGATGGACTCATCCACACCTCATGTTATGGCCTAAAACGTGAGAAATTAGGATTTAAAAATCTCAATCTCTCCTCCCCCTTTCCTTCTGTGAAACAAGGAGGACGATGCATAACTAGCATTGGATCGCTGGTCCTCTGGACCACGCGGGGTATCCGACGGCTATCATCGCTCCCCTATTTCCAAAATCATAAAAATGAAGGAAAAAGGGTTTTTAACAAGGAACCTTGGGAAAATCATATCTCCCTCCTCATATATTTTTTTTCACTCAAATTTTAGAGGAAACTATATCTTGGCATTATCTACTCGAGTACCAAATGTGAAACCCAAATTCCAAGTAAAAGTGTGTTTCCTTCACATGCAAGTTATTCATTAATAAAACCAAATTAATTGATATTTCCTCTTTCATTTTCCATTATCTTGGCATCTTGGATTCCTTGGACCTCAAGGAACCCTAAAGGCACAAAATCCCATCTCAGGGAATATTCCTTTATCCCTTTTCTTTTATCATTTCTCCCTTTCTTTCTTATTCCTTTATTAAGATATTTCTTTGCAAGGATTTCTCTTTATCTTTCATTTCCTTTTTATTTTTCCTTGTTATTGGGCCCAATAGCCAATAAATCCCATTAAGAAACCATCAAGGCTATTATAAATGAAATTCATTGATTCAAATCAAATCACATCATTATTTTCTCATTTATCTTTATTAAGAGAAATTGCATTTCTTGTCAAAAGAACCCAAAATTTGGGATTGTAACATCCTTCACCTCTTATAGGAATTTTTCCCCTGAAATTCCATCAAGCAAACAAACAAATCAGGATAAGCCTTTCCTTATATCCATCATGGCTCCCATGTGGCCTCACCCTTTCCATGGTGCTTCCCAAGAACCTTCATCATCTCATATTCTTCCATCTGAGTTCTTTCTTACCTCGGCATATCGTACCCTCATAGGTGACTCAGGACATTTTAGCCTCTCATAAAGCTGAATAGGTTCAGGGCTCATTACATGGCTTGGGTACCTCACATAGTTCTCTAGATCGAACTTATGGAACACATTACACATCATGTTATCCTAAGGGGTAAGGATAAACACAACCATCTCCACCATCCATCCCAAATGGACCCATATATCGGGAACTCAGCTTCCTCAGTTGTAACTTAGAGGGGTCGGATTTTCACATCACATACTTTCCCACAGTGAACTGCATGTCAGTCTTCTTTGCATCAGCTCACAACTCATGTCTCCCCTGGGCTCTCTTTTAGCCATTGCACGATCAAAGTGACTTCATCTACACACACTGTGGTCCTTTCTTGACCTTTGTGAGGTCCCTTCACCAACATCATCTTAATGAAGTGGTGACCGACGCAACCTCTCTTGTAGAGCTTCTCTACATCCCAATACTCGCTATGGTGGTTATCATCACATCTTACTGTCTCTAGGTATCATCCTGAATGAGCACACATGCTCTCATCAGACCCTCTAGCCTGGATCATATTAACCATTAGTTAGGGGTGATAATTTGTACTTACATCAAGTTTGTCATGTATCTACTTCCACCTCATGGAAGTAAATCTTTAATTTATACTCAAGAAATTTTGAACTCGCATCATGGCATAGTTGACCCATCTCTCTCGCATATGTAGTTCAACCGAATTTGTCCCTTGACAGTACTCTAGGTAAGGCGATCCACCATAACCCATATTGCATCTCGACCTTCCTTGGTCTAGGGGAGACTTAAAACATCCATAGTGATGAACTCACATTCCCTCTCGGGGACTCTTTATCCTCTAAGACACTAGGTTACTGGTATTCGTCCTTCACCTCCTATCATGCATGACAACATACCACATGCAACTTCATGTTAGGCATCCAAAGTACTATTGTCACTTACTATCTTTGTAATACCATTGTGTATGGTGAGTTTAAATCATGATATCATGTATTTCATGATTCCTCAAGATTGATTCCTCGGAAACCCTAAACCACTTTAGTCGGGGTGTCATTACCATCTTTTCCAAATAAGTGCATTTGAGGTTTGACAAACATCCTTTTATTGCATCAAATCCTAGGCTAGCTAACTGAAAAACTACTAACTGGTTCAACATATCTCGTTACATATGAGTGTTAGTCAAACATATCTTATTTCTCAAACTTAGTGCTAACCTAACAACCTCTTCTAGCCTCTAGCTAAGCTACACAGCTGCATCTCAACCCGAGCATCCATTACCACTTCACATCCTTAGGTGTTAGGTAATGTTGAAGACATACACTTCCATGTATTCCACTTATCGTCTCATCTCAAACTCTAAGTCTATCTTCATCAAGAAACCTTGAGCTCATCCTCTTAGCTTTCAAACTCAACCTTGTACAACTCATAGCTAATGATAAAACATCCTCACCGGATGACTACCTTAATACTCATAGTGCTTGTAAACCATCCATGTATCATTCACTCCATAAGGGTATGCTATCATCTCTGTCCTCATACCTCATAGCAACGTTCCAACTCACATCATCTTTATCCTTGGTGTATCGCATGCATACTTTCCTATCTCTCACTCCCATAACAAGAGGAAATAAGCATTTGGCGGCCGTCCAAACACATAGTTCTCCCTGTTCCAAGAGTATAGATGGTACATCCCACATTGCCAGTACACCTTCAAATCTAAGTTGAAATGTGCAACTTATGTCTCTATATCACAAACATCATGATATCAAAGTTACTTCCATGGAAACTAGTCGAGAACCTACTTGGCTCACCAGACAATCCTTCGTCATCTTCTCTATGTCTGTAGGGTGCTGACACTTTTGGGGTCATCCCTCTTCCCTTATGCATCTAGAGAGTGCCCTACTCATCTGCCCTTTAGGTCCCATGAGTTCATGAAGGTGATCAATCTCCTAACCCATGACCCTCAAATAGTGATAGTTTTTACCACCCAACCCTATGGTAATGTGCAACTAGGGAATTAAGAAAATCCCACTTCCATCGGTCTTATCCCCACCTGACCCTAGGAAATACTTAGGATTCTAACATAGTACATGTCCAACTCAGAACTCTACCCAGGTATCCATCATCTCTTTCTACATTCCTGAGCTGACTTTCATCCTTTCATAGGGGTCGTGGCGACCTGCCTACCTTGGTCAGGCCCCACACCAGTTACCTCCATGGTAACACAACCACATGCACTTAGATATGATTAACTATGGGTCTACAGGTTCATTCTCATACCATGTACTTTTCACTTAGCTTCTTAAGATCCTATGAGACCTTTTTAGGTTTCCTCAAAACCCACAAAATTGGTATACACCCTACCAAAGGGTCCCTCTCCTAGGATGGGAGGAAACTACAACTATTGACAACAAGGTCACAAACATCCTTAGGGTTTATATTCACATGAGCATGCTTAACCCAACAGCTACTAAGGTGCAAGAAAACCACCTACTAAACCATGCTAGGTCATACTTGTTCTCTTTCCTCAACGCTGGATCAAGATCATACCTTCCCATGTCATCAACTTAGATATGCGGGGTTCATCAAACATACCTTAAACTTAAGGGGTTTCCCTTTCCTCTAAACATGAGGAATACCATGCTCAAATCAATAAAAACTCAAATCTCATCATGAACATTAGGTACACCGCTTCCCCTCTTAGGCCTAGGACCCTAGGTTCACTTTTTGGGTGTCCAACTACATGCTCGACCACTTCACCACGAACCAATCAGGCACGAGGTATGACGTGAACTCCCATGATCCTTTTATTCGAGCAACACCTCAGAGTTGAGTCCTCCTCAAGGACATCCAACTAGGTATAAAGCCTCGCAATTGGTTACTCAAACCTTCTCAGGGTCTAAGGAACTCTTTGTCTTGTCTCAATAGGTAAACACCTATACCATAGGCCCATAGGTACCAGAAGCATCATTCTCTCTCTAGGGTTTGGTTCCTATAATGGAAACCAAGATGTCATCGGCCTCCATGGATCAAGCATTAGGCAACCACTATCATCCACTTAGGTCACATCATCCCCAAGTCCCCACTGTTCCTCATATCTCATGGTCTAAGCTTCCAACCTTCTTGCTTAACTCACAAGCTATCCCTCATACTCTCCTGGCTAGGGTTTTAGCCTACTGTCATCACTACTGACGTACTATGGGTGCATGCTACTCCCTACTTGTATAAGCCCATTGGGTTTCTATAGGTTCTTCACTAACCTCATCATTGAAGGATCTATCCTTCACTCTAACATGCACGACCCTTTTTAGGGTGGGGTTGCCAAAGGTACTAGGTCATACAACCTCACATGGCTCATATGGGCATCTAGAAGCATGTCCACCCCCACACTAGGTCTACCCTGACATCTAACTCATCATGTCATCTCTCATTCTAACCACCACTTAGGGTTAGGGTTAACATCATCCTCAGAGGATGTTCCAGGTTTCTACTTATAATGTTGATCTCTACCTCCAAGACTAACTTTCTTTACTTATCCTCTTGACAAGAAGGTCTAGCCTCAAGTCTCTCCTGAGGGCATGACAACTTATGTCATACGACCTAAGCATGTATCTATTATTTTATGCTTAATCTATTAAGCTTATGTCCATGAAATCTTATTTACATTCTTTTTATTAATTTGGTGGAGGATTCCTTAAACCTTATCAACGTTACCCATACCTCAAGAGGGTGAGGAAAAGAGAGAAAACCCTAATCCTTATAATCCTTAACAACATTTGAGTTGAGAAGGGATGAACAAGATGAGAGAGTCCTAAAGGTATCTTATTTCGAGTCCAATCATGAGACATTGGCCAGGTAGTCACACTAATCCGGGAGTCCTCATATTCCGACTAGCGGTGCGGAGGAAAATCTTGCCAGCCCCCGGACGTGATCCTTTTCTAGACACCTCTGTCTTTCGGAAATTCCTCTAATAACTCCCTTGGGTTCTATATAATTTTTAAAATTTAATAATTATTAAAGATTAAATGAGTAACCTATGCTCTGATACCAAATGTAACGACCCCGCCTCTCGGTAACCCCCAATTAAGGGAGACCAAGAGGTCAGAGCCGTTATCCCAATTTTTGGATCAAAGGTTCGACAAATAATCGATAATAATTATGAAATTCTACCAAACTAAACTGAAAACTAGTATAAAATAAAACTTTGCATACCTTTTTCAAAAACTTGGATATCTACATCTATCCACAACTGGAGTCTATTCTAACTAATTCTCCTTTGACTTTAATTCTTATTTAATTCCACATGTGCTACTTTACTGTTTGTCCTTTTCTGACTTGTACCTAAAACACCGACAAACAAAACTTCAGTCAGCATATCGAAATATATCGGTATGTGGGGACAACCAAAATTTTCACAAATATGGCTAACAATATAATTATCACAATCAAGGTAATTAACAAGCCAATTTATGTTTTCAATGTGACATTCTCCACCGCTTTTGCCCTAACCCTAGAATACCCTCTATAGGGTTTCTCTTTTGCCATTGACTTAAGGCCACCTTCTCAATCCCGAGCTTGGTACCTGGGGTCACCCTTCATGGTGTCCTTCAGTCATGCAATATCATAGGCCACCTTCTCAATCCCGAGCTTGGTGCCTAGTGTCACCTCTCATGGTGCCCATTGGTCTTCCCTTCTGGGCTTGACCTTTTTGCATCATCCATCAGGGTGGAATGTAGGTGCGAGAATACACATTTATTTTACAATTGTGATAACCATAGTGACTTTATATTTGCAATTATGAACATCCAAACTGATAGGTTGCATTCAATGCGATTATTCATCCGTGAAAACTTTGGGAAACTAATGCGATTAATCGTAATTAACCACATACCTGTTCAGCTAATTTGAGATAGAAATATTCCATGCAAGTAAGAAATCCAAGCAAGCAAGCACATACAACAAGATCCTAAAATATGCATACAATTTCCTATTATTAATCATGCCATCAAGATCTATTAAACCTATCTTGCTTCCTAGGGTTTCTTGTCCACTTTTAGGGTTTCTATTGCAATTAGGGTTTCACTACATTTTTACTATTTTAAACCCTAATTTTTATACAGTTACTCACAAACCCTAATTATCTCATCTATTCTTCACAAAAGCTATTAAGGTTACCTTTTAACCACATATAACCTTAATTTCAGATTAAAGGCACAATAATCCATTAGTTAAGTCCATTAAACCTCTTTTACATTAAAACTACTAGTTATATCCTTTTAATTCATGACAAGATCATTGAGCCTAATTATCATCTTTGGTTCCTTCCGGATTAACAACTCATAGTTCATTATGATCCAAATCACATATGAACTCTATTTATCATTAATTTCACATTAATCCACTAGAAAACCCTAATTATCAAATTAAGTGTTTTTATCCATAATTAGGAATTTTTATACTCAAAATAACTTATAACCATCATTGAACAATATATTTTCACAATTTTCAAATTAAATAGGATCTTCTACTCTTTTACCCTAAATTAGGGTTTCTAAATGCTTAATCATTCTCATATGAGGTAAAAACCCTAAATCATGCAAGACACGTCTAGATTTGGTTCAAGTTCATCTTTAATTATTTAATAGGTCACAATTACTCAATTTCATCAACTAAGCGACATGAACTTAACCAATATTCTTAATTAGGGTTTCTTAATCTAATACATATGTACTTTTCATTAGATTAAAACACTTTTTGCAAATAGGAACAGATTCATGTCCTCAAACTAATTTTATTGTGTTCCTTGTATTTTTCTAAGAAACTTTCATGTTTTAACTTTATTCATCCGAGATTCCTAGCAGAAGTTATGATTTTTGCAAGAAAAGTCACTTTTTCTAG
This sequence comes from Alisma plantago-aquatica, assembly GCA_963693085.1. Taxonomy (NCBI): domain Eukaryota; kingdom Viridiplantae; phylum Streptophyta; class Magnoliopsida; order Alismatales; family Alismataceae; genus Alisma; species Alisma plantago-aquatica. The sequence continues at coordinate 597,814,722 of OY856411.1, forward strand.
ATTTTCTAATATATTACGATTTTGTCAAAAAAATCATAGTCGTTTGATCCGTGGTCCGCTGGACCATGTGGTACCAACGGCCCTCAACCGCACACCCTAATTTGAGCTAAAAAGGAACAAAAGGCAACTCTGCTCTTACCTGTACACTTCCTGCACAAGGGCAAGGATGTAATTTCCTTCTCCTGCGCAAGCAGCCGGTCAACCATGTCATTGACTTTGTGATCTTGACCGCCAGCATGTAAACTAATGGATCTGGGAGTTCCGTCTGAGCCTCACGAACTTTCCCGTGCTTTCAATTGGTGGCGGGCTCTACTCCTTCACCACCAACTAGCTGTCATTCTTCCGGCAATGTCGACAATATGCAAAGAGGGAAGATCGGGGTTGCTTGATGAATTGAATTCAACAAAAGGTTCAGCGTTGCTCCCCGAAGGTGCTAGGGTAGATAGTTGATATGCCAGCACCCTCAAGAGTTCTCCCTATATATAGTGTCGTCTGAGTAGTCTCACAATTTGGGGTCTTCTGTTCTTGTCGACTATCCCACCCATAAACCAGGTTAGTCCTTCTCAGAATGAACTCCTGAGGGTGATGGACTCATCCATACCTCAGGTTATGGCCTAAAATGCGAGCAATTAGGATTTAAAAATTCTGATCTCTCCTCCCCGTTTCCTTCTGTGAAACAAGGAGGATGATGCAAAACTAGCATTGGATCATTGGTCCACGTGACCACGTGGGGTATCCAACGGCTATCATCGCTCTCCTATTTCCAAAATCTTAAAAATGAAGGAAAAAGGGTTTTTAACAAGGAAACTTGGGAAATCATATCTCCCTCTTCGTTTATTATTTTTCACTCAAATTTTAGAGGAAACTCTATTTTGGAATTATCTACTCGTGTACGAAATTTGAAACCCAAATTCCAAAGGAAAAGGGTGTTTCCTTCACATGCAAGTTATTCATTAATAAAACCAAATTAATTGATATTTCCTCTTTCATTTTCCATTATCTTGGCATCTTGGATTCCTTGGACCTCCAGGAACCCTAAAGGCATCAAACCCCATCTCAGGGAATATTCCTTTACCCCTTTTCTTTTATCCTTTCTCCCTTTCTTTCTTATTCCTTTATTAAGATATTTCTTTGCAAGGATTTCTCTTTATCTTTCATTTCCTTATTCTTTTCCTTGTTATTGGGCCCGATAGCCAATAAAGCCTATTAAGCAACCATCAGGGCTATTATAAACGAAATTCATTGATTCAAATCAAATCACATCATTATTTTCTCATTTATCTTTATTAAGAGAAATTGCATTTCTCATCAAAAGAACCCAAAATTTGTGGTTGTAACAAAATAGTTGTTGATGCGATTTGCTATTTATGGGTTTGTGGTTAGATAAATTTTTTGTTTCCCTACCTGTTCTATCCCACAAAATGCAATAGTGGTATTATAGCCACGTCAATATACTATGTTTTAGTATTAATCAATATGATCGGATTTTGGTTTTTTGTCGTTTATTTATTGCATGCAATGTGAATGCTTTAACTGGCTAATGTGCATATCCAATTATAGACCACGATCCCTATATACATATATGATATGGTATATATATACAATTGATATGTATCACCCTAAAACGGTTTTGATTGTGGATGTGTAGTGTGGTTATGGCCTATAAACTCCTTTATGTGTGCTTGGTTGGTTGTGGTTGTTTGCTCTTGGTCTGTGAACTGAGCCTTCTATCTATTCCATATGTAACTCAAGATAACTCAAGCCTTCTCTTCTACATTTGCTTTCCTTGAATGTAACTCGGGGTTTCCCATTGCAACACGTAAAATAGAATAGTTTTATTTCATGTTGTGTCGAAGAATGGTGGGCACCTAGATGAGCGGCTAAAAGACCGAGATGACCAACAGCTGGTGGAGGAGCCCAAATGACCAGAAGAGCTGACTATGTGGAGGAGTTAGACGACCGGCTAGAGGTGACCAACCGACTGGCCAGGAGGCGAGCTGATCAATCATAGGATGAGCTGATCAACCCGCAATGGTCCAAACACATATCTTCATCAACAACAGGTTGTTGCATGTGAAGTAGACCGAGATGACCGTAATTCCTTGTGGCTTGAGGAATTACAATAGGATGGCCATAATCATCACTTTTATTTCTTCAGATTTTTCTTGTGGGATATAGCATGCATATGATATGTAATATATATGTGGTGATTGGATATGTATATGTATATAAATACCAAACCCCTCAATATAAATATTAAGTTTAAGATGCCTTCCAAAAGCAGCACACATGATAAACTTGATTGACTAAGTCTGCCCTAGCATGGTGCATATTCATTGTGTTGGTGTTTGGGTTAGACTTAACTGGGTGACCTTGATCGGATAAAGCACCTTGAGGCATGTAGATGATCACGACAAGGAGTTGTGCATGACATCTATCAAGAGTTGCATAAGATGCAATTGGAAAAAGTTGCCTACCTGAAAGAATATAGTTGTGGGTGACAGCCCTAGCTAGTCCATGACTTGGAGGAAATTAGGATCTTGCTCACAAGAAGGTTGTGCACTGTAATCTTCCAAATTGATGGTGAGGGCTATCAGTTTGAACAAAATAGTGGGAGAAATAACTAATTAAAGGCCTAATTAAATATCATCAACTTTATTCAAATCAAATTAAATCAAAAGGAGTTTTGACAAAATCCAAATGTTTTCTCTTGTAGAATCAAATGGCAAAGAAATCATCACTGAAATCAGACAATTTAATTGAGATATATTTCCATAACTATTTAAGGACCATCAGAAATGTTTTGTATGATCCTAAGATACCAGTGCCAATGGAATCCACTTTATGTTTGCCTAAGGATGAAATGGATGCTTACTTGAAGCATTCCAATGATGCTATAAACATTAAAAAAAAATCCTATACTAGCATGTATGGACTATGAGTTGCATGACAAGCAAGAAAGGGATAATGTCTCTAGGGCATTATTTTAGTGAAAATTGGTAGAGGGAGATCCAGTTAGACCCCATGTGCTCAATATAATTGGGCATATAGAATGTCTAGATAAACTGGGAATTCCTATGGGTCAAGAGTTGGCCACGGATATGATTTTGCAATATTTTCCTAAATCATATAGCATTACTACTTGTGTAACATGGATAAACTGCTATCGTAGTTGCTTGACATTTTAGCAAATGTCGAAGCACAAATGAAGAAGGATAGTTTCGTGATGATGATCAGTGGAATGGAATCCAAGGACATAGGCAAGGCAAAGAAACATTGTCAAGCCAAACTATGGTCCAAGTCTTCAACACTCAAAATATGGAGAGGTTTAGTGACCAAGGAAGATGAAGCCATAGATACAAATCTCTATTTATGGTGTATACATAATTGAAATTAACTTTACTGCTTCTTCATCATGGGTACTTGATACCGGATGTGGATCACACATTTGCTCAAATGTGAAAGATTTGAAAAGAAGTAGGCCTTTAGTGAAAGGAGAGGTTGAACTACGTGTTCCTAATGGAGCAAGAGTTGCTCCTAATGCAGTAGAAACCTATCAGTTATCTATACTAAGTGGGTTGATAATAGCATTATAGAACTGCTATTATGTACCAGCCATTAATAGAAATATCATTTCTATATCTTGTTTGGATAATAATGGATTTGAATTTCTTATTAAGAATGGAAAATGTTCCATTTCTAAAGATGGGATCTTTTATGGAAGTGACACAATGTGTTATGGTCTATACTTAATAGATCTATAGACAAATGTGTATAACATAAACACCATAAGACAAAAACTCAATGACTCAAACAAAACATACCTTTGGCATTGTCGTCTTAGGAACATAAATGAGAATCGCATATCTAGACTCTATAAAGATGGTTATCTAGACTCTTTTTATTACAAATCAATAGATACATGTGAATCTTGTTTTTTTAGGGCAAGAAGCCCCAAACTCCCTTTTCAGGAAAAGGTGAGAGAGTGAGTGATCTATTAGGATTCATGCATACTGATGTATGTGGGCCTTTTAGATCAAGTTCTAGAGGTGGGTATTAGTACTTCATTACCTTTACTGATGACTTCAGTAGGTATGGCTATGTTTACTTGATGAAACATAAGTTAGAGACCCTTGAAGGGTTCAAGGATTTCATGAATGAAGTATAGAACCAACTTGGCAAAAGTATTAAGGCACTTTGATCTGATCAAGGTGGAGATTACTTAAGCCAAGAGTTTGCGAACCTTCTGAGAGCCTATGGTATTATATCACAATGGACTCCACCTGGAACACCATTGCATAATGGTGTATCAGAAAGAAGGAATCACACATTACTATACATGGTGTGATCTATGATGAGTTTTTCCAATCTTCCAACTTCTTTCTGGGTACATGCTCTAACAACCACCACGTTTACACTTAACCACGTACCATCTAAATCGGTTCAAATGACACCATATGAGATATGATATGGGAAGCGACCTGATGTGTCTTTTATGATGGTTTGGGGATGTGAAGCTTCTATCAAGAAAATGTTTCCTGAAAAGCATGGACCTAGATCCGATAAGTGTCATTTTGTTGGATATCCCAAAAAAACAAGGGGATACTACTTATACCACCCAATTAACAACAAAGTGTTTGTTGTCAGGAATGTTGTATTCCTAGAAAAGAAATTTATTTCCAAAGGAAGAAGTGGGAGGAAAGTGGAACTCGAAGAAGTTCAAGGCCCACCAAGAAACATTGAACCAGTACATGAACTAAAGGAGAATAGAGAATCACAAGTGGTTTTCGAATCTCAAAATCCTCACAAAACACAGGAACCTCATAGATCTAGTAGGACACACCTTGAGACAAATAGATTTGGATATTTTGTGACTCAAGAAGGCAGTGATTTGGTCATAGATGATGAGCCAACTACCTATCTAGAAGCTACGGAGGGACTAGATTTTGAGAAATGGCTTGAGGCCATGAGATCTGAGATGGAATCCATGTATACCAACAAGGTATGGACCTTGGTGGATCCACCTGAAGGTGTAAAACCCATAGGGTGCAAATGGGTCTTCAAGAAGAAGATTGACATGGATGGCAATGTGCAAACTTATAAAGGAAGATTGGTTGCAAAGGGTTTTTGACAAGTTCAAGGTGTTGACTATGATGAAACCTTTTGTCCAGTTGTCATGATTAAGTCCATTAGGATCATGCTTGCTATTGCAGCCTACTATGACTATGAGATTTGGAAGATGAATGTTAAAACTGCATTCCTCAATGGGAATCTTGTTGAGGATGTGTACATGACACAACTTGTGATGACCGTCTCGCGAAAACAAGATTAACTAATGCGGAAGCATTCATTAAGCAGCGGATTACCAAAAAACACTAAAAATTAAAACATTTTTATCAACAGATACATCAAGTAAAAACTTTCTCACATAGAACAAAAGTAACACAATTACATTCTTGTTCACAGGTACATATTCTGTATCATCTCCTTTAGAGAATTACAAGCATTAACTGTCATGTCAAGTTAAACACAGACAGTTCAAAATCTCGAGGCATTGAGCCAAAATCTCGAAATCATTAACTACTACTTCGAGGACCTGAGAGTACAGAGACGACACATAGGACTACTATCTATATGACTTGACAGACAATATCTCCACCTAAGATCTCAGTACTGTCCCTGCTGTTGCTGTTGCTGCTGCTCTTTCCTTGTTTTAGGGTTTCTGCTCTGCCTTTCATGCATACCTAAAAATGTTTCCCATGGGGGTGAGACAATTGTAAATTTCCCCAGCGAGAGATATAACTCTCTGCCAGAAACATTATTATTGCAGAGTATTAAATTAAACTGAGCAGGGGTTACTTTTTCATCATCAGGCAGAATTAATCATCATAGAACCGAATAAGAAAATATCCATTTTCATTGGGAGCATTGCATCTACCCATGGTAGACTCATAGTTCATCCATCTACTTGTAATGAATACAACAGATATGAATAATCATCAATGAGCTATAGATATATAACAGAAAGGTAACATCAGCCAAGTTCTCTAGCATAACTTATTAACACAAATTCTACAAAGAGACATGATACTTGTTACCCAAGCATCACACATGGCTCACAAGGCCATTCACATCTTGTCACCTCTCACTAGGAAACAACTTATTCACATGGCTCACAAGGCCATTCACAACTTGTCACCTCTCACTAGGAAACAACTTATTCACATGGCTCACAAGGCCATTCACATCTTGTCACCTCTCACTAGGCAACAACTTATTCACATGGTTCACAAGGCCATTCACATCTTGTCACCTCTCACTAGGCAATAACTTCTTCACATGGCTCACAAGGCCATTCACATCTTGTCACCTCTCACTAGGCAACAACTTATTCACATGGCTCACAAGGCCATTCACATCTTGTCACCTCTCACTAGGCAACAACTTATTCACATGGCTCACAAGGCCATTCACATCTTGTCACCTCTCACTAGGAAACAACTTATTCACATGGTTCACAAGGTCATTCACATCTTGTCACCTCTCACTAGGCAACAACTTATTCACATGGCTCACAAGGCCATTCACAACTTGTCACCTCTCACTAGGCAATAACTTATTCACATTTATTAAATAAATGTCACAGCCCAAACCTGGCTATATTCATCATCTCATCATGCCTGCATGGTTATTAGGCATGATAACAGTCATACAAGATATTCATCACATCATGTGATACAATAGTAACACCATCATTCCTGAACCAGGAATTAGGGTTCACTATCAAACAGGGCTTATCATTCCCTTTTCCCCAAATTAGGGTTAGGGTTCCCCATTTCTCATTAATTCATACCCTCTTGAGTTAACCAACTTTATCTTGTATTAAGGTATTTCCCCTCTTAATACATTCCATCACAAAATACTCACCCTTAGCATATAATGCATAGGCCACACAGTAGAATTGTCCAACTATCTCACGTGATATGGACTTATCTTAGTTTAAGGCATGTCTTTATTATAAAGTTGCCTATAAACAATCACAATGATACACCCTCAACTAGGGTTTCTCAATGATACACCCTCAACCAGGGTTCACAATAATACACCCTCCACTAGGGTTTCACAAGGATACACCCTCAACTAGGGTTCACAAGGATACACCCTCAACTAGGGTTTCATAAGGATACACCCTCAACTAGGGTTTCTCAATGATACACCCTCAACCAGGGTTCACAGTAATACACCCTTAACCAGGGTTTCATGATATCCTTACTTAAGGATCATAACCCTTAACCACCACATGAATCATATTCATGTATGAATTCATGCTATCAACTTCTCAACTTGATTAGGTCATATCAACCCTTCATTCGAGTACATACAACTATGATTAACATAGTGTATCAAGTCATTGATCCTATAAGCAATTAGGGATTCATCCCTTAATTGGCACTAATCTCTTAGGTACTATTAGGGTTTCAACCTTTGTACCTTCATTGATAATCATTACTAATCATAATTGGATCAATGGATCATTCATCATCTTAAATCTCAAGAGATTCAATCACATTGGACCTCCATTACATAAGATACCCAATTGAATTAGGATTTTCAATGTTGATTCCTTCAATCATTGAATTCATGGAACCAATCATCAATTGGACCTATACTCATACTTCAATTGAGTTAAATAGGTCAACCTTCAACTGATTTTACCCTTAATTAACCCTCAATTGGTCATCAATTAGGGTTTGATTCAATTGAATTAGGGTTTAAAATCGATGATCCTTCAATACTAAACAATGTAATACTAGTTACTTTGAAACCATTGAACCATCATCTAAATTGGGTATGACCTGACCCCAAACGGTCTTGAGGTCATTTGAATGACCTCCAAACGGTCTTGAGACCGTTTTCCCATCATATAACTCAAATCTAAGCAATCCAATTGGGGTTTGGTTCATTGGATTGATCACCAAATCAACATTGCATTGTATATCAGCTTAGTACCTTTAGACCTTCAAACACCTAACCACACTCAACCCTAGACCTCCAAACGGTCTTGGGTGACCACCAAACGGTCTTGAGACCGTTTGGATGAGCTCCAAACGGTCTTGAGACCGTTTGGCTCATCCAACCTTTGGACTTTAGTGAAAAATCATCATGGATTAGTCTATCGAGTTGATCAACAAATCAGCATTGAGTTGCAGTATGATTTGGTACCTTTGGACCTTCAATTGATCAACTATACTTGACCCCAGACCTCCAAACAGTCTTGGGGTGATCCCCAAACGGTCTTGAACCCGTTTGGATGATTCCCAAATGGTCTTGAATCCGTTTGGGCTAATCAACCCAAAATCTCAACTTAACTCATTGGAATTTCAGCACTGTTTTCAATTAGGGTTTGCCTAATTGAATAGCCTTCAACTCACGATTCCTTGGGAGTTAACCCCATAAAATTTAGAGAGTCATTAACCAACATAATTATGAACACGAATCCCAAATGGTCAACGCTTGGTCAACTCACTCAAACGGTCTTAAACCCGTTTGCCCAAGCAGGTCAAGTTAATCAGGTTGGAAATCAGCACTTAATCCAATTAGGTTTTCCTACTTGATTAGCCTTCAACCTATGATTCCTTTGGTGTTAACCCCTCAAATTTGGAGGGTAATTAACCAACATCATTATGAACAGGAATTCCAAACGGTAAACGCTTGGTCAACCATCTCAAACGGTCTTGAACCCGTTTTCCCAAGCAGGTCAAGTTATTCAGGTTGAAAATCAGCACTTAATTCAATTCGATTTGTCTAATTGATTGGCCTTTAACCTATGATTACTTTGGAGTTAACCCCTCCAATTTGGAGGGTCATTATCCTACATAATTAGGAACGAGATTACCAAACGGTCAATGCTTGGTCAACTCCTTCAAACGGGTTTGAACCCGTTTGCCACCAAACGGTTTGCAACCCGTTTGGTCACCAAACGGTTTTGGTGAAACCGTTTGGTCCCAACTTTTGAGATCGTTTTCTCCCAAGATATTTGGTGAGGTGCTTGCTTATGATGATGTCATCATCATATTCCTTCGTGCACCCAAGAACAGCAACCGTTCTTGATGGAATTTGCAGCAAAGAAACAAAAGTGTATAAAATTGAAGAAATCAATCAACAAAGCATAGAAGATTGATGCAATAGCAATGTTTGAGGGTTTAAGTTATAAAACCCTCCTCCAATTGAGCTCCAAAGCTCCAAGATCACGCCATTAATGGTGGATGAAGCTCTAGCAACTCCCCCTAGGCTCGTCCTCAAGCTTTTGATTGCAAAAGTTGCCTAGGGTTGAAGAGGAGATCGAAATAAGAAGGAATCCATAATTTATTTTCGATTTCCACCATGAAATCATGAAGAACGAGGGTCAAGGGCTTACCAACAGGTTGGGTCTCGTCCTCCTGTTGTTCCTAAGTCCCCTTGAGCTCATCCCAGGCAAAGGAAGAAGAAAGGGCCGAAAAAGCCTTGGTTTGGGCTTGGAAATGGCACTTTTATAAGGAAATTGATGAGAGAGAAAATGCCATATAAAAATCCAATTAATCCAAATATTATGGCCGCCTCTTCCCCCTCAACTCCATGGATACGAGGCATCTTCATTTTCCTTTAATTATCCTTCATTATCCTCAATTTAAAGAAAAGCAAATTAAGCACCTTAATGCTTATAATATAATATCCCACATGTGAGTGGATATTACTTTTCTTTATAATAAGGTGAGTGGAGTTTCACCTACTTAGGATATTTTCGTTCCTTATCTTGGCAAAAGAACTTCCATCCTTAACCAAAATCAACCAATAACATTTTGGTTGAAGGCCCTTTAATTAATACATTCATTTTTTCCCTAAATTGAATTAGGGTTTCAATTAGGATTAAATCTTGATTATTTTAATATCAAGATTCTCTCTCCCCCAACTTAATTCAAATGAGATGCCCCTCTCATTTTATTTTCTCTACCTGATGCCAAGAAACATTCAGGACCTTATTGAAGTGGTAATTTGCATATTGAACCCTAGATTTTGGGTAAATTGCACATTACACCAAAACTAGGTTTTAATGCACAAGGATTGCTTTACAAGCTTAATCTTGGTGTCCAAGATTGTGGAAACCATACTACTACATCATATTCATTCTTATGATGTATCAACATCAGAGGAACATCTTATCATGCAACATTTTCAATTTAACCCCTCAACTTGGGTAATTTGCACTTTAGTCCAAAATAAGCAAACATTGCTTCAACATTGTTCAAACAGGACCAAAAATTGAAACATAGGTTCCTTTTGAGCCTTAATTACTTTTCACAAGATGAGATTAAGCTTATAATCATCTTTCTTAATCAAAACACCTAGGGTTAAAGCATAACCCAGGTTAGGGATGCTACACAACTTGAAGGTTTTATAAATCTAAAGGATGTAAATAAAGTCTGTAAGTTACAAAGGTCCATCTATGGATTGAAGCAAGCATCTCAGAGCTGGAATCTTCGATTTGACGAAGCAGTCAAAGAGTTTGACTTTAGTCAAAATGAATATGAACCTTGTGGGTACAAGAAGGTTAGTGGGAGCATGACTACATTCCTCATATTGTGTGTAGATGACATACTATTGATGGGGATGACATTCCTACTTTATAAAAGGTAAAGACCTGGCTTGGAAATACATTCTCAATGAAATACTTAGGAGAAGCATCCTATATCATAGGAATCAAGATCTATAGAGATAGATCTAGAAGGCTTCTTGGACTAAGTCAAAGCACATACATTGATAAAGTGTTGAAGAGGTTCAACATGAAGAACTCAAAGATAGGAAACATACCCATGGTACATGTAGTTCCTGTCTCTAGAGCTTGATGTTCCAAATCTTGTAAAGAGAGGGAATACATGAGTGGGATTCCATATGCATATGCAATTGGATCCATCATGTATGCAATGTTGTGCACCCGTCTTGATGTCTCATATGCACTGAGCATGACAATCAGATACCAGTCAGATCCCAAAGATGCTCATTGGACAGCTGTGAATCACATCCTAAAGTACTTGGGAAGAAATAAGGATCAGTTCCTCATCTACGACAGTGAGGTAGAGCTGGTGGTAAAGAGTTACACCGATGCAAGCTTCCAAACTGATAAAGATGATTACAGATCGTAGTCAGGATTTGTGTTTTGCCTCAGCAATAGAGCTATGAACTGGAAGAGTTCTAAGAAAGAGATAGTTGTGGATTTTAAAATAGAGGCCGAGTATATTGATGCAACAATTGTAACACAGGAGGTTGTATGGATCAAGAAGTTCATCTCTAAACTTGGGATCGTTTCTAGTATCTATGATGCAATTTAGATTTATTGTGATGGTTTTGAGTCCATTATGTTGATTTATTATTTAATTGAATACCTAAACACCTTTAGGATTCAATCAAACATCATTCATGTATATACTTTTTAAATCTAAGTGTATCCTATGTGTGTGAGTGTATAGGTCCGGAATTACATTGGCAGTGAATGTCCATACAAACTTATGACATCACAAGAAAAGAGCGGTGCCTAGTCACATGTCATTGCTACTCAAGTAATTCAGAAAGTCAGAGAACAACTTCAACCTACAATCTGTGATAAGTGTTACTGTGATCATATAGTTCCTTTGTCTCTGATATTCGGATTAAGCTCGAGTCATGGAATCATCATCCTCTCAATGTTCAATCCATGTTTCTTGAACTAGAGTAGAGTGTATAAGATGCATATGAGTTCACATATCACATATTGAACCACATCAGTACGAATGTACATTTCTCAGTCTCGCTTATCAAGAGGCCTTGGATATAAATCTTCTATAGGAGGGACAAATCCCATCTACACCACTCACACTCAAGTCCCCATGTGTCAAAGCTACCCAATCATCACCTTTATGCCAACTTGTATTTTAGGATTACATTTAATGATATCAAAGTGTATACAACACCATGTGATGAGTGTAGTGACTTTAGGTCTAAGAACTACACTCACCACTATCACTGTGAGAGATGATTCTAACTATCATTCCATGGTCTCCATGTATCACTCTCATGGTGGCTCTGTCTGATACACTATTTCATAACATCAACCTGTGTGAGTGACTTGATATCATACATCATGACTAATGCGACTCTGTCATTAGTCAAGACACACTCTAGTTTTATGTATTAATGTTGTCTATTTTTCTTCCACATTAATATATGACTAGGGACATAACAAGAATGTATGTATTCTTAGCATCCGTATGATCTCATTGTTCAAGTCACATAGTTGAAGACCACAATCATCGAGTAACATCATTCTTTATACATCTACTTACATCTATGTCATCATCTCATGACTGAGATAAACATAATCGACGAAACTACCTTTCCTAATTACCAAATCAGTTATTTAATGCCACATTCCAATCATCATATGATTGGCTCATATATACCAACAGACTCCGACTTGCACTTGGCGCCAATCACCCACAAATCGTATTCCTAGTAATCCTAACATGTCCATAATGTTTTTGTTGAACAAAAACTTTTATAGTAGGTTTAGCAACATTTTCTTAAAGTCAGTATTTTGCAATTTTCCCATCTCTTTTATGTATGACATCTCGTACGAATTGGAAGTGTCATAGTACTCTGATTGAGATTCCCATCCTATCTAGTAGCTCCATTGTTGTCACAATATTTCTACTGTGTCATCAATGGTTGGAACCTCACATAAGTTCACCCATATGAACTTCATGATCCATACACTATCCTCTATTGTTCTCATAACACAAAGATACTTATCTTATTTTTTAGATTTGAACAATTGTTATCAGCTTAGAACCCTTTCTAGCTTACAATTATTATTTAATGTCAAACATAAATTTATATTGTGCTCGTTATTTTGTCAGTTTGGAAGCTTGCATTGGTCTAACTCTTTACACCCGACTCTTTCTTATTACCATAACCATGGAACGGATCCTTTTAGTGCTTGACAAGGACCCAAGGATGTTCTTTATGGTAGTCTAATGACTCTCGCTAGTATCTGACATATACCCTATTGTCATGTCTATAAATACAAGATTGTTAGGTAGCTATATATATGTGTTGGTATGTATGCCCATAGAGCCAGTCATATGTTGATTGTAATGGCATGCTTTGTAAATGATTTGAATAATAATAAAGGAAATTTCCGTCTAAATGTTTAATATATTTTGAGATAATGATATAACATATTAGATGTCTAAAGAATCATATTACTCAATGAAGTATATCTTCAGGTTAAGGACCTGAACAATGAGATCATACAAATATTAAGAGTATACATTCTTGTTATGTCCCTAGTTAGTTAATATTATGAAAATATCCATAGACATCAATAATACATAAGACTAGAGTGTGTGTTGGATGATGACAGAATCTCATGAGTCATTATATATGATATCAAACCAAGCACATAGGTACATGTTAGAGAACAGTGTATTGGACAGACCCACCATAAGAGTGATGCATGGAAACTACACTTGGTTAGTTAGGATGATCTCGTATAGTATTGGTGGTGACTGTGATTCTTAGACCTAAAATCACTGCACTCCTCTCATGTTGTTTGGTATTCTTTGACATCATCAAACGTAGTGTTGAAATATGGATTGTTATAAAGGTGGTGATTGGGTGGATTTGACAGATGGGGTTTTGACTGTGAGTGATAGATATAAAATTTGTTCCTCCTAAGGGAGTATGATATCCTGGCCACTTGATAAACAAGACTGAGAAATACATGGCCATGTACATGTGAGTCAATATATGATATTGAGCTTGCATATATCTCAGATATTCTGCTCTAGTTCAAGAAACATGTATTGAACATTTGTAGAGGATGACAAGTCCATGCCTCGAGTTCAATCTAGATATCAACGACAAAGGAACTAAACATTCACTGTAACACCAATCATTAATTGTATGTTGAAATTTGTTCTCCAACTTTCCTTTTCACTTGGGTAGCACTGATGTGCGACTAGGCACCACTCTCTGTTTGTAAAGTCATAAGTTAGTTATGGACATTCACTACCAATGTGAAATGGGACCTATAGGGTCACACACATAGGATTAACCTGGAAGAGGAGTTTATCCATGAATGATGTTTAGATTTATTACTAAAGTGTTTAGGTACTCAATTAAACATTCAATAAATAGACTTGACTTAGAATCATCATGTTCAAGTGTTGAACCAACTGATTAGAGTGGCAGATTGATTGAGAACGGAATTGATTGAGTTCTGCACAAACTGCACCACCAACCGACTGGTTCACTAGGTGAACCGATCATCTCATGGTCAGTGAGATGATTGGTTCACTCTGGTGAACCGATCAGTTCACTTGGACCAAATGAGCAAGTGTTAGGTTTCCCAGTTTGTGAGAAAAGTTTCCTGTTTCACTTGTACGATTCGATTGGGACAATAATTAATCTTTCCATTAATTAGAAACAAATTAGGAAAGTCAATTGCAAGTAGGTCTAGCTTGTGAACCGCCTGATTCACTAAGTGAGATCGGTTCACTAAGTGAACTGACCGATTCACTAAGTGAACCGACCGGTTCACTATGCCAACGGACCGGTTCATCTGCCGTAGTGTAAACAGTTCATGTATAATCCAGACCCTTCTACTCCTGCATAGACTGGGAACCATGACCCTTTCCTCTACCATAAATAGAGGGGTAAAGGGGGCTTCTCAGAACACACAACTTAGATCTTCTGAGAATCAGATGCTCTAACAGTTGTTGTCTTCTCTGGTTCTGTTAACCGAGAGAGCTCAAACAAGTTTTGTTGGATCAAGGGCTCTAGAGGGGGGTGAATAGAGCTTCACAATTCTCACAAAACAGATTAGACATTCAAATTATATTAAGTGCAAAAGATAAAGAATATCTCCAAATTGAAGTCCTAACTAACAAGCATATCAAGGATGAGAGAGAGATAATGATATCATACACTTGGACAAAGTGGTTTAGAGTGGTTCCACACTTCAAGCTAGAAGTGAGTCCGTCCACTACCTAGAGGTGGTTAGTCTCTAGGACTTTGCAATCTTGGTGCTCTTATATTCATTCATAAGATTACAAGACAAAACCACATTCATCCAATGACTTAATACATCAAGCAAGGATCTTCAACCTAATGAAGGAACTTACCCACTTGAGCAAAGGAGTCTTCAGCCTTCAACAAGGACTTACCCACTCCATCTTCAAGTATTTGGCCTTTAAGGAATTACCTATCCTTCTTGAATGTACACCTTGCCTATCTCCTTCACTCAGAGATCTTGATCACCATACTTTCTTAAACCTTGAAAAACAACAACTCCTTCTCCTTCACTTGGAGAAGATCTTCAAGCCTTTTCTTCAATGAGGAAAGGGGGTAAGAAGATGGAGGTGGAGAGATTTACATGGATAAAAGGAATATCTCTCTTACAAAGGATCCTAACTCACTCATATTCACATATTTGAATTGAATGTAGAGAGAAAAATGGGCTCAAAGGGGTGCAACAGTCTCAACTAGGCTAGGACCAAGCAATGCAATGGAAGAGCAAACTTGGGATGAAGCCCAAGGCATCCTATTTATAGTTGGGGTGCCTCTTTGATAGTGGGAACACTTAGGGAAGAAAAATAGCCATTTTACAACTTGCAACAGATCTATTTTGGGTCCCAACACATCTCCAATGGTTGGAATTGCTTTTTCTGCATTTCCAGTACAATCCAATCAGTTGAGTTTTCATTAAGGTAACTCAATCGATCCACTATCTGACAAAGCTGATTTTTGAAGTGTTGGTCCAGTTTGTCTGAAGAAACTCGATCAATTGACCAAAATTTGTTTTGGACAGAATGGTCGATTAGTTGAGATCTGTGAAGTGTAAACTTGACAGAATCATCCAGATTCTAAAATCCATACAGATCGGTCGAGTTGGTAACTCGACCGATAGAGTTCCTGTGACAAAGTTTAAGGAATTTGATTTGGATGGTCAAACCGTGGATTTTTGTGTCCCAAACATTTTTCTCATCTTATTTACAATACATAACATGTGTACAATTGATTACAAAAATTGTTCTAGGTCATTTGGGGCTATTTCCCAAATTGGTAACTTGCATGTCTTTTTGCTTGAACTTTATGAGTTTGATACATGTAGAATTTGATTCTTTTCTTGTACCTAATGCCTAAAATCAATATTAAATGGATACATTAGATACAGACAAATGGAATGGTTGGGTCATTATCAAAATATGGACAATGTGTGACACTTCGGGTCAACATTCTCCCCCTTTTTGACAATGACAAACCATTCCTCAACATATTGAAAATAATATGAAATTTATACCTTTGCCTTGAGAATTGCAAGGGGATGCATGTTTGAACAATCTGAATTGCTCCCCCTCAATTCATGCTTACCTATGTCTGCATGATTAGTTAAACAACAAGCAACCATTGCACATATATAGTCTATATGATTCTTAAACAAGTCGTGTTAAATTTCAATTTAGTAGACAAAAAACATGCATATAAGCAATAAAACAATATTTTTGAGCTATTTCTCCCCCTTTGTCATCTCAAAAATGTAGGGGGGTAGAAGAGCTCCAAAAGCATAGGTCTTCTCCATAAGCAAAACGAACCATAAAATAGAGATCACCGCAAGCTCAGAAATAGACAAACATAGAGAGAAACACCAAACAACAGTCATAATAAAAATATGGTAGAAACATACTCCAACTCATAATATATGATAGATCAACGAGTCATAGTACATAAAGATTAAGAATACAACAATGAAGGTGTCCTCGCAGATGCAAACTAAAAACAACATACAAAGTAGAAAATGCAAAAATAGTACATCTCAAATGATGTGCCTAATGTCATAAGTACAAAATAGTCCAGCAAGATAATATGATCAGCATACATGACTAAAAAACTAGACATCAGACATCTATATCATATATATCTATCTAGTCATTATCATATGGCTCAGTCTGGTAGTCTTCATCACTGTCTAATGGAGCAGCATGAGTAGCCTCATCTCTAGATGCTCCAACAAAGCCATCATTAGAGCCATCAGATCCACCATCACCATCGTCCTCAGTGGCCTCCTCATCAGCATCCTGGTCTGGCATGTCCACGTCAGGGGAACCATAGAAACGGCCCGACCATCTAGCGTTCTACTTGGCCCAAGACATGCCAAGTGAGTGTAACTCATTGGCCTCATTGAAGGAAGGAATAGAAGAGCCGATGCTGGCGAGTAGGTCATCCAAGCGACCAACGGGAAGAGGTAACACTGGGTACTCATGTCCATCAAAAGAGGGATCAGCGGAAGCAACATGGGGTGGAGCTGGATAGAAGTTACTGTATGCGTAGGAAGCATAGTCACTACCAGGATAGGGCTGGTAGGTGGGGTAGGGATGGTTGCAAGATATGTTCATGGTCAACATTATCTAGAAAAGGTCCTCGTGTAGATGTTCTTGGACCTGTAGTTATACTCTTGCTGATGCATCATATCGCCCATAAGGGTTTCATTTGACACATTAAAGGAGGAGAGGCTAGGCTACGGAGGGTTAGCTGGTGGAGGAGGTTCCTAGGTGGAGGTCAAGGTGGAGGCTGCAGGTGTGGTAGAGACCAGGGTAGGAACACTCTTGAGAAGTGTGGTCTCACCGATGCAGACTCCCTTTGTTGCAGGTTTGTAGAGGAAATCCTAAAAGAGAGACTTTCCAGTGGCTTTGTGAAAAAGACCACAAATCAAGGCTGGATAGGGAAGATGGGTGCCTTGAGTGTTCTTGCTAGAGTCAAAACAAGTCATGTGGTGAAGGATATATTGGGACCACTTGACTCTGACATTCTTAAGGATACAATACATCATAACTGCAATGTTTCCTACAATGTATGTCTAATTCTTCTTGGGATGGATATTGCATTTCACCACTAGGGCTAGGATGTGGTTTCTAAGGTCTAGGGAAGAGGATGGTAGGGTTCCTTCTTCCTATATGGAAACTGAGGTTTCTTTAGGTACATGTGAATCTTAGATAGGTCAATGTCGAGTTTCTTATAGAAATTATCAAGATCCAAAAGGTCAAAGTACTCATGGTAGTCATGCCTCCAGGAATCAGTCTCCTCATCACCGTTGAAAAATATATTACGGGAATATTTAGTGATTTGAAACTTCTTGAGGTAAGAACTACCTGAGTGTCAAGAGGGGGAACTCTAGTGTCATAATTCCACAACCGATTAGCATAGAATTCATGAACCGCTTTTGTTCTCGTGAGCGCATTTTCGTAGCACATGCGTTCAACACATCGAGTGGATAGGCGGTGATTGTATATGATGGTAGCTACCCTTTCTAGAATAGCTTGCTTGATCGGATTAGGCACATAAAGAGGTCAGAAAGGAAAGGGGCTCCTAGGGAGGAGTCCTTGTACCGATTCACAACCTCGGAGGAGATGAAGAATGTATCATCAAAAGGGATGAGCCTAGAGGATGAGAAAGAAGAGGGAGCACCAACATGTACAACACATTTCCTCCTTTCGGATGCCATGGAGATGAGAATGGAGAGGAGGAACAAGCAATCCGCAAAAACAACACCGCCAAAATGGTCTTCAGACCGAGGAGAGCAAGGAATAAGGTCAAGGGAGGTCACACTAGATCAGATTAGGTCTATGGAGAGGAGGGTCAGGGCTAGGGTTGAGGGAGGCAGAGCTACTCTTAAGGATTCGGTCGACTTTTCTCTAGTTGAGAGGGAGAAAAGTTGACTGAATCAAGATATAAGTTGCATCTCTACTACCGATTGGTCAATTTTTGTCTTGGGAAACTCGACCGATTAGTTTCAAAAAGCAAGCTCACGGCCTCGATCGGTCAAGTTAGCAACTCGACTGATGGTCAACCTGACCAAAAACCAACATTATTGATTTCTTGGTACATACATGCTAATAAATTTATTTTGCTAGTCCATTATGCATATTAAGTATATTTAGGCACATTCCACTCATCATGGGGTACTATTTAGAAATAAAAACCCAAAATTTGATAAATGCCCAAAAACAAGCGAAGCTAAGCACAACAATAAGCAATTTTAGGAAAGCAAGGTGATTTAAGTACGAGCAAGACATATAGAATAAGAGAAACTAGCTAGATAACATGTCAATATCATCTAAAGTAATTACGAACAGTTTAGATCTAATGAAGTTAAATTTCTCTCTAGATAGAGGTTTGGTGAAAATGTCTTCCAACTGATTTTTTGTGTCCACATGCATGATATAAATATCCTTTTTGGCAATGTGATCACTATTATGCAATATTGAAATATAAGATAGATTGATTGCACTAGTATTATTAGAATAGATAGGAGAAGCATCAAAATGTATGTTAAAGTCTTGGAGAATTTGCTTCATCCATAGGACCTATGCACAACAACTTTCGACTGCAATGTACTCAGTTGATAATGCCATGTTGCTCTATTTCTTAAAAAACCAAGACACCAAGCATGGTCCTAGGAGGAAGCAAGTACCACTTGTGCACTTTCTATCAATCAAACAACCCACATAATCAACATCACTATAGGATACAAGAGTAAAGTCCCTTGACTTAGGATACCGTAGTACAAAGTTTTGGGTTTTGGCTAAGTACCTCTAAATCCTCTTAACAACAATATGATGTGATTTCCTAGGGCTTTATTGAAAGTGAGCTCACAAGCCAACACTAAAAATTATGTCAAGTCTAGAGGCAGTTAAGTAAAGTAAACTTCCAATCATACCTCTATAGAGCTTCTCATATACCTTCTCACCTTCTTCATCTTTATCAAGATTGGTGGTGTTGGACATGGGTGTGTCCATCGGTTTCATGTTCTCCATTCCAAAGTGTTTGAGTAGCTCCTTGGTGTACTTGCCTTGGTTGATGAAATTTCCATCTTTGGTTTGCTTGATTTGGAAGCCGAGGAAAAAAGTAAGCTCACCCATCATACTCATCTTGAACTCACTCTGCATAAGAGAACTAAAATCCTTACAAAGATCAAGATTAGTTTCGCCAAATATGATATCATCAACATAAATTTGAATGATAAGGAAATTGCTAGAAGTGTGTTTTAAAAATAAAGCAGAATCAACTTTGCCCGTGACATAGCCATTGTCTAACATAAAGTTCTTTAATTTATCATACCAAGCTCGAGGTGCTTGTTTGAGTCCATAGAGAGCTTTTTGTAGCAAATAAGCATGGTTAGATAGCTTGTCATTTTCAAAGCTCGGAGGTTGAGCAACAAATACTTCCTCCTCAATTATACCATTCAAAAATGCACTTTTAACATCCATTTGATATAGCAAGAAATTCTTATAACTAGGAAAAGTAAGTAGCATTCTAATAGATTCAAGTCTAGCAATAGGAGTATAAGTTTCATCAAAATTAATACCTTCCTGTTGATTCTAGCCTTGAGCCACTAACCTTGCTTTGTTCCTTACCACCTTGCCATTTTTGTCAAGCTTGTTGCGGTAGACCCATTTGGTGCCAATGATTTTCTGTCACTTGGTCTTGGCACTAGAGTCCACACTCAGTTCTTCTTGAACTGCTCTAGTTCCTCCTACATGGATAGGATCCACTCATGATCTCCAAGAGCTTCCTTGATGTTCTTAGGCTCCAGCTATGAGATGAAGGCATTATCTGCTTGTTCTTTGTTGTAGGCAGCTCATGTCTTCACCCTCTCGAATGGATCACCAATGATTAGCTCTTTGGGATTATTCCTTGCAAAGAAAGGAGTGAGATCCTTCTTCTCTTCATTATCTGCTTCAACCACCTACTTACCTTTGTTGTCGATGTTGAGGTCTTTTATGATTGGAATTAAGTCATCTGCAACATCATTATCAACAACATTTTTTCGAATTGCAGGTTTAGATTCAATAAATTTGACATTTATGTATTCTTCAATTTTAGATAGTTCAATATTAAAAACTCTATAAGCCCAACTTGTAGTGCTATAGCCTAGGAAGAAAGCCTTGTACGATTTCAGATCAAACTTATTGAGAGAATCCTTTGTGTTCAAAACAATACAAGGATATCTGAAAATGTGAAAGAAATTGATGGATGACTTTCTACCACACCATAGCTCATAGGGGGTTTTCTTCAATGATGGATGCGTAAAAACTCGATTTTGCACAAAGCATGAGGTGCTAACATCTTCGGCTCAAAATGTCTTTGGAGTGTCATACTTTAGAAGCATGGTCCTAGCCATCTCCTATAGCGACCTATTCTTTCTCTCTACTATCCCATTTTGTTGAGGTGTACAAGGACAAGTGAAATTGTGCGAGTAACCAAATTTTCTACAAAATCGCTCAAAAAGATAATTTCCAAACTCTCCCCCATGGTCACTATGGATAGAAACAATATGGAAATAAGCTTCATTTTCAACTTGTTTACAAAAGCTCTAGAAAATATCTAGAGTATCACTTTTAGAAACGAGAAAGAATGTGCAAGTATAGCGAGAGAAATCATTGTCAATCATAAGACAATACTTGGAACCAAAAAGCGTTTGAGTTCTCATAGGTCCAAATAGATCAATATGGAGAATATCAAGATCTCTTTTGGTACTAAGGAATCCTTTGGATTTGAAGTAGGACTTGGTTTGCTTTCCTTGTGTGCAAGGTTGGCATTCCTTATCCTTTTCAAAATCCAATTTAGGATTTCCCCTGACCAATTCCTTTTTGCTCAATTTCTACATTTGATGCATATTCACATGACCCAATCGGCAATGCCAAAGAGATATATCATTTTTATCCACAACTAAGAATCTATAAAGTACGGGCTTTAGAGAATCAAGCACAATAATATATATATTACAATTTCTAGTTTTCTTATATATAACATTGTAAGTGAGGGAATCTAGAAGCAAACATTCTAAAGAAGTAAATAGAACAAAATAACCATTATCACAAAGTTGGCTTACACTTATCAAATTGTGATGTAGACCATCAACAAGAAATACATTTTTAATACAAAGCTCATTGCCTACATCACCCTTACCTATTACCTTACCCTTTTTGTTGTCCCCAAAGGTCACCAATCCTCCTTTCTTCTTTATGAATTTGTTGAAATGGATGATTTCATCTGTCATGTGCTTTGAGCAGCAACTATCAACAATCCACCTTCTTTTGACCTACATGAAAGAAGGATGTCGGTGCACAACTCAAACTTTGGGATCCGGGGTTAGGCTGGGGACCCATTTCATCTTTGGGTTGGTCCCCTTTGGCTTGTAAGGACAATAAGTAAAATAATGATCATCACATTAACAATGAGTACATACCATTGAGTTCTTAGAGCTGGAAGTCTCTCCATGGAAGAAAGGAGGTTACGCACTCTTCTTCTTACCCTTACTCTTGTTCTTGTTCTTACTCTTAGGAGTAGTCCCATCATATCCTAAACCACTAGTACCAACTTGTTTGGTAGAGTGTTCTAGGACAGCATTAAGGGATTTCTTTCCCTCAACAAACTTTTGCAAAGAAGCTCTAAATTTTTCATTATCATCACTAAGACTAATTATAGTAGAAGATAAGCTAGCAAGATCATCTCTAGCATGCAACCAGTCATCCTCCAAACAGAGGGCTTTAGTATGAAAAGAATCACGTTCTAGAGCAGTGCTACCTACCTCATTACTTTACAAGATAGGTCTAGAGGATAGATCATTTACTTGAGCAAGCAACTTAGCATTTTTAGATTTAAGCAATTGAATTTCTCTTTGATAAGCATTACTTTCTTGTCTCCTAGATTCATTAATGAGGTTAAGTTCTACATTTTTAGTTTTAAGAACATCAATCTCATCATGGAATTTTTGGTTCTCATCCTTAAGAGTATCCATGGTCTTAAGGTAGACACCGTTCTCAACTTCAACTCCATTGTATTGGAGCTCAAGATCAAGAAATTGCGTTTGTAAAGTATCAATACTATCAAGATGTTGCTTTTTATTTTGATCCATAATCTCAATCTTAGCATAAAGATCATCTATAATCTTTCCTAACCTTTTCTTTTTAGCTTTGCATTTAGTAAAAGTTGACCGGCTAGCATTAAGCATATCAATAAGTGTTTCTTTAGAAAACTCATGCAAACTAACTTCACTTACCTCACTTACCTCACCTACATCATCACTTGCAGAGGCCATGAGAGAAAGGTGGCCTTCTCCATCTTTGGAGCTAGAGGAACTTGAGGAAGACTCCTCCCAAGCTGCATGAGGTGCATCCTTGCTTCTTCTTTCTTTCTTTCCCTTTCTCTTGTATTTTCCTTCCTTCTTATGCTCCTCGTCCTTCTTATGTCTGTTCTTGTGGTGGCTCTTCTTGGGCTTGGGGCAGTCACTCCTATAATGGCCTTTTTGGATACATTCATAGCACCTAGGAGTAGATGAAGCAGACTTTCCATTTAAGTGCTTGTCCTTGGAGTAGTTAGCATCACGCTCATTTGGGCCTTCATCTTCACTTGAGGAAGGAGTAGGGGACCAAAGTGCAAGTTTTTGTTTCCAAACCATCTCTTCAATTTGAGCTTTGAAGGAGGTATCCTTGATCTTCTTTCACTCCTTCTCTTCTCTCTTTTCTTCTTCTTCTTGCTTATCAAGCCTTGGCTCATGAGCTTGGAGGTTGCCAACCATCTCCTCGGTTGCCAAGTCACTAAGCTTGCACACTTGTTCAATGGAGGTCACCTTGGGCTCCCATATCTTAGGAAGAGATATCAAGATCTTTGAGTTGATTGTTCCTTTGTCCATCACATGACCAAGAGCTGCCAATCCATTGATGATGACATTAAGCCTTGTATACGTCTGTTACTCTTTCATTCTTGTCCATCTTGAAATTCTCAAGGAGACCACCAAGCATATAGATCTTTTCTTCCTTCACTTGCTCCATTCCCTCATAGGTGACACATAGCTTATTCCAAATCCCATGTGTGGTGTCCCATGAGGAGATCTGATTGAACTCAGATGGTGTGAGGGTTGCATAGATGATGCTCACAACTTTGGCATTGAGCTGAGCTTTCTTCATTTGGGCTTCCATCTATGTAGAGATTTTCCCCTTTGGTTCTTCATACTTTAGGTGCACCACCTTCTACATCTCATATCTTACACCTTGAAGATAGAACTACATCCTTCTCTTCTAATAGAGGAAGTTGGTTCCATCGAAGACCGGAGGTCGCATGTTTCTCCTACTTGTAGAAGTAGCTTGGAGAAGACCTGCTCTGATACCACTTGTTGGATCAAGGGCTCTAGAGGGGGGAGGTGAATATAGCTTCACAATTCTCACAAAATAGATTAGACCTTCAAATTATATTAACTGTAAAATCTAAAGAATATAGACAAATTGAAGTCCTAACTAACAAGCATAGCAAGGATGAGAGACAATGATAGCATACACTTGGACAAAGTGGTTTAGAGTGGTTCAACACTTCAAACTAGAAGTGAGTCAGTCTACTACCTAGAGGTGGCTAGTCTCTAGGACTTTTCAATCTTGGTGCTCTTATATTCATTCATAAGATTACAAGAAAAAACCACATTCACCCAAGGACTTAATACATCAACCAAGGATCTTCAACCTACCGAAGGAGCTTACCCACTTGAGAAAAGGAGTCTTCATCCTTCAACAAGGACTTACCCCCTCCATCTTAAAGTCTTTGGCCTTCAAGGAATTACCTATCCTTCTTGAATGCCCGCCTTGCCTCTCTCCTTCACTTGGAGATCTTGATCACCATGCTTTCTTCAACCTTGAAGAACAAAAACTTCTTCTCCTTCACTTGGAGAAGATCTTCAAGCCTTTTCTTCAATGAGGAAAGGGGGTAGGAAGATCTAGGTGGAGAGCTTTACATGGATACAAGGAATAGCTCTCTTACAAAGTATCCTAACTCACTCATATGCACTTTTTTGAATTGAAAGTGGAGAGAGAAAGGGGCTCAAAGGGGTGCAACATTCTCAACTAGGCTAGGACCAAGCTATGCAATGGAAGAGAAAACTTGGGATGAATCCCAAGGGGTACTATTTATAGTTGGGGGTGCCTCTTTGATAGTGGGAACACTTAGGGACAAAAAATATCCATTTTACAACTTGCAACAGATCTAATTTGGGTCCCAACACATCTCCAACTGTTGGAATTGCTTTTTCTACGTTTCCAGTACAGTCCAATCGGTCGAGGTTTCATAAAGGTAGCTTGACCGATCCACTATCTGATAAAGCTAATTTTTTAAGTGTTGATCGAGTTTGTTTGAGGAAACTCGACCGATTGACCAAAATTAGTTTTGGATAGAATGGTCGATCGGTTGAGTTCTTTGAAGTGTAAACTCGAATGAATCATCCAGATTCCAAAATCCACACAGATCGGTTGAGTTGGTAACTCGACCAACAGAGTGCCTATGACAAATTTTAAGGAATTTGATTTAAATGATCAATTGTGGATTTTTGTGTCCCAAACATTTTTATCATCTTAGTTACAATACATTACATGTATACAAAGGATTAAAAAAAAATCTAGGTCATTTGGGGCTATTTCCCAAATTGGTCACCTGCATGTCTTTTTGCTTGAACTTGATGAGTTTGATATGTAGAATTTGATTCTTTTTTTGTCCCTAATGCCTGAAATCAATCTTAAATAGATACATTAGATACATATGAATGGAATGGTTGAGTCATTATCAAAATATGGACAATGTGTTACACTTAGGTCAATAAGTTCTATCTATTTAGGGAGGAACATCAAGGGAAAGACTACTACAGAACATCAATTAGTGGTGGGAGAGTGTAGCAGTGACTAGTACACCGACAGAAGGGGACAACTCCTTCTAGTATGTTCAACTATAATGACTAGAGTTCTCGATGGTCTGTGTGGACTATCTATAGAGGTGGGAGGTTTTTGCCACTCAGGTGGATGACTGTCAGCCGCAGTCCGGGTTAAGACCAGGAGCTGCACAGACACCGTCAAAGACTAGGTGGTTGAAGACCGCACTAGTTGTGAGGTATTATCACTGAGCAAGCATGAGGACTAGGTTTATCTCACTAAACCATCATTCCTACTGCATAATTTTTGATGCGGTCTACTGGTTATGGGTTTGTGGTTAGATAAAACTTTTGTTTCCACGGCCTGTTCTGTCCCACAAAACTGAACAATATGTCCTCTCATCATGTCACTATAACAGAAACAACGTTCAACGTCGCTTTTAGAAGCGTCAGTTTTTTAGTAAAACCGACGCTGTTAACATTAAATGTCGGTTAATAAGGACATCCGACGTCTATATTTGAAGACCAGCCAGACACGGGTATCACTTTTCATTCAGTGTTGGTTGAAGAAATGAAACTGACGCCTAAAGTATCCCACAAAACCCAATTTTTTCGAGCAAAAAAAAATTGCGCCAAAGTATCAGATACAACGTTGGTGTTTTTCCTAATAACCGACGCTGAATGAAGATAAAATTTGCACCAAAAGTTCCAATATGGGTGTCAATTTTCTTAGCCTAACCGATGTGATAAGGGTGCGCACGCCGTCCCCGCCAAAAAAATTAGGGTAAAGGAATGTCCAATTGACATCGGTTGTCTTTGGATAACTGACGCTTAATAATAAAGGTGTCGGTTGTTTTGGATAACTGACGCCTTTTAGTAACTTAATAGCCCCCACACACAACAGACTCTTCCCCTTTCTTCTGTTTCATCGATCAATTTTGCTCCAGTTCCCGACCCCTGCTGCGTCGCCGCCAACTGTTGTTGCTGCAGCTGCTCGCCACCGCAGCCACCTGCCTCTCCTTCTCTGCTCGCCGTCGGTGCCTCTGCTACTGCTGCTCTCCTCGCTAACGCCGCTGCTAATACTGCTCTCCTCATCGGCGGTCTCCTGCTCCTCCTGGTCCTCCTACTCGTCCTGCCACCGGTTGCCCTGCTCTCCTCGCCGGTTGCCAGAAGGTACCTGCTCCCCCTCTTCTTCCTCTGCCCTCAAGCAGGTACCCTGCTCCGCATGGGATTTCACAACATGCACCAATGCTAGCGACCGTGTGGGCTGGTCCTCCACCTCTTCTTCTTCCTCCTGCTCCCTCTCCTTACCAAATGGATTAAAGCAAGGCCACAACCGTGTCGGCTGGCCACGGTCGTGGTTGTGTTGGCCTACCACGGCAGTGCTGCCCCTAGGAAACACGGCCGTGCTGGCCAGTACGACCGTGGTAGGCCAACACAACCACGGCCGTGGCCAAGCCACATGGTTGTGGCCTTGATTTTATCCACTTGGTAAGGAGGGAGCAGGAAGAAGAAGATACATTTGCAATTGAATACTAATGATTGACCTAATTCTGTAAATTTCGATGCATGTTGAATTAAGATATTAAAACCCTAATACACATTTCACCATAATCTTGAATTAACTATATTGCTGAAATCTTGTGATCCATCTATGTAAGATATTAAAACCCTAATGTTAAATCTCTAATTTTGTAGTGATGTGTCACCCTAACATCTACATGAATCCCTATTGTATGATGTAAATTGATGATAATGCATGAGCTAGTTTGAAATTTTGAAATCAATTATGAATCTCTCCATCCCTAGGTCATACTAATTTATGTGTAATCTTTATCTTGATGATGAACATGCATGGACACTCGAAATGTTGAAATGAATGTTATAGAATGACAACATATGTATTTGTTGGCCTAGAAACCCGTCCAAGATTTACTCATTAGGAGTAAATCTTAGATAGTCCCCGGTTTGGGACTGTTCTTGAACACCTAATCTCACTTAGGATGTAAGTGTATAATGTGTATTTGGTTTTCAAGAAAATTCCAGTAGCATTTCCCCGTTTGTTCTCTAAGTACATATGTACTTGGAGAACAACGGGGAAATGCTACCAAAATTTTCTTGAAAATCCAATACACATTATATACTTATTAGTGAGATTAGGTGTTCAAGAATGGGATAGGTGGTACACATTTATTATATATAAGAATGACAACACATGTATTTGTTGGCCTAGAAACCCATCCAAGATTTACTCATTAGGAGTAAATCTTGGATAGTCCCCAATTTGGGACTGTTCTTGAACAACTAATCTCACTTAGGATGTAAGTGTATAATGTGTATTCGGTTTTCAAGAAAATTTCAGTAGTATTTCCCCGTTTGTTCTCTAAGTACATATGTACTTGGAGAACAACGGGGAAATGCTACCGAAATTTTCTTGAAAACCCAATACACATTATACACTTACTAGTGAGATTAGGTGTTCAAGAATGGGATAGGTGGTACACATTTATTATATATAAGAATGACAACACATGTATTTGTTGGCCTAAAGTTTTAACCATGCAAAAACTCTAATCTATTAACCCTAGACCCTAATCTTGTTGTAATATATACTTGTTTTCTCCTTAGATCATAGAATGGATAGATCATGGATGTCCATTCACAATCGCTGCACCCCAGAGTTTATATCTGGTCTTGACCAGTTTATTAGATTTGCCGAGGAACATAGGAAACAACCTGGAGATAGGTTCTACTATCCATGTAGGTATTGCGGTAACAACTTGAAAATCAACACTGGTGATGAAATCAAAAGTCATGTCATGTGCAACTGCATTATACAAGGCTATACAGAATGGCACTGGCATGGAGAGATTTCAAACCCAAAACCAGTGGATGTCGATAGAAGTGCTTGTGTGGAAGAAGAAATTGTCTCTGATGACGTAGATGTGAATGAACCAGTTCCAGTAGACATCATTGATGAGATGTTGGATAGTTGTGGGGTAGAGCACACTGATCCACCTCCCATTTTTAGAAACATTGTGCATGATGCTGAGATATCATTATACACATGTAGCACTAAGTTTACGAAGCTTAGAACTATGTTGAGATTGTATAATTTGTAAGCTAATAATAGATGGAGCGACAAAAGCTTCACGTCATTGTTGTCTTTGTTGAAAGAAATGCTTCCTGAAGGAAACGAGCTGCCAATCTCAACATACTAGGTAAAGAAATTGTTGTGCCCAATGGGAATTGATGCCAAGAAGATAGACACATGCATGAATGATTGTGTATTATTTCAAAAGAACTATGTGGATTTGAAAGATTGTCCAAAATGTGGTGTGTCACGGTATAAATTGACGACTTCAGGGGAGTCCAA
Source organism: Alisma plantago-aquatica (assembly GCA_963693085.1). Taxonomy (NCBI): domain Eukaryota; kingdom Viridiplantae; phylum Streptophyta; class Magnoliopsida; order Alismatales; family Alismataceae; genus Alisma; species Alisma plantago-aquatica. The sequence continues at coordinate 597,843,857 of OY856411.1, forward strand.
AACTGGTTCTCCTACCAAGGTGATGTGGTATCTACCTATAATATCACCGTTTCAATGCTTGTTTGCCAATCCGATAGATGTGAAGAATTTGAGGTGGCATGCAGATGTTAAGAAAAATAATGATGGGATCCTACGACATGCGTCTGATTCCCCACAGTGAAAGAAGATTGATCTATTGTACCCTGAATTTGGTGAAGAAGTCAGGAATCTAAGACTTGGGCTTTGTACAGATGGGATGAATCTGTACGGGACATTGAGAGCCAAGATACCACTTGGCCAGTCATGCTTGTTATATACAATCTTCCTCCCTGGCTGTGCATGAAAAATAAGTACATAATGTTGTCGTTGTTGATATCGGGCCCTAAACAACCTAGAAATGATATCGATGTTTATCTTGAACTTCTGATTGATGACTTAAAGAAACTCCGGGGTGAAGGTGTGATGACCTATGATGCTTCACGAAGAGAGACATTTTGTTTGCATGCTATGTTGTTTTGCACTATTAATTACTTTCCAACATAAGGGAATTTTTCTAGATATAGTGTCAAAGGAGCTAAAGCATGTCCTATATGTGAATAGAACACTGATTCAACAAGACTAAAACATGGTGGTAAGACTGTATATCTCGGTCATCGAAGGTTTCTTACAAAATTCCATCTGTATCGTAGGAAGCGTAAAGCATTCAATGGATTGAATGAGGAACGAAGTGCACCTAAACCTATACCATGGGAGGTTGTTTATGAAAGAGTAAAAGACTTTGTCAATGAATTTGGTAAGAGATCACAATGTATGGCCACATGGAGTGACAAATCTTTATTCAAGAAGAAGTCAATATTTTGGGATCTTCCTTATTGGAGTTCTTTGATAGTCAGGCATTGTATCGATGTCATGCACGTTGAGAAAAATGTTTGTGATAGTGTCATTGGTACTTTGTTGAATATACCAGGTAAGACTAAAGATGGGATAAAATCTAGACTGGACGTACATGAAATGGGAATAAGGTCAGGATTAAAAGAATTACGTGAAATGGGAAATCAGAGAACATACTTACCTCCCGCTTGTTACACATTGTCTAGAAAGGAGAAAAAAGCTTTTTGTGAATGCTTGGTAAATGTTAAGGTGCCACAGGGTTACTCATCCAACATACGTAGATTGGTATCAATGAAAGATCTGAAGTTGATAGGTCTTAAATCTCATGATTGTCACACTCTAATGCAACAAATATTACATGTGGCAATTCGATCTGTATTGCCGAAACATGTAAGGTTTGCAATCACCAGACTTTGTTTCTTTTTCAACAGTCTGTGCAGTAAAGTTATTGACCCTGATACTCTCGATAATTTGCAAAGAGAAGTGGTTGTTACACTATGTCAGCTTTAGATGTATTTTCCTCCATCGTTCTTTGATATCATGGTACATCTTGTTGTCCACTTGACTAGGGAAGTGAAAATGTTGGGACCAGTTTTCTTACATTGGATGTATCCCTTTGAATGATACATGAGCATTTTTAAAAGTGATGTTCGAAACCGTTATCGGCCTGAAGGGAGTATTATTTAGGGTTATGTGGCGAGAGAGGTTATAGATTTTTGCAATGACTTTCTCAGTGGTAATGACACTCCCGGTAATGACAAGAATATTGAGGAGAAATTGGCAAAGGAATTTCGGGATAACGGGTGAAAGTAATCAACCGTGAGCAGTTGGAACAAGGCCAATTGTATATTTTACACAACATGGACGAAGTGAGTGTTTATATCAAGGAACTTACCAATTTCATCAAGAGACAATATCCTCAAGCCAATACAATGTGGATTTCTAGAGATCATAACAAGACATTTATTAAGTGGTTTGAAGATAAATTCTTACATCAACTATCTCAAACACCAGATGATATTACTGAAACTATCAAATGCCTCGCCTTTAAACCAAAATTGAATGTTATGTCTTATGAAGGGTATGACATTAATGGATTCACATATTACACAAAGCGCCAAGATGATAAGAGTGTCATCCAAAACAGTGGGGTCACCCTTCAAGCGTCGACTATGCTTTTTGCAAGTGCAAAGGATAACAATCCACATTAAGCTAAAATGTCATATTACGGTGTCATTGAAGACATATGGGAGTTTGACTACATAGATTTCAGAATTCCACTCTTCAAATGTAATTGGGTTGATAACAGCAAAGGAGTTATAGTGGATGAATTGGGTTTCACTTTAGTGAATTTTGAAAAGATTGGCGAGAAGGGTGAACCATTCATATTGGCATCACAGGCGAAACAAGTATTTTATATCGATGATCCTGCAAATGATAAATGGTCGGTTGTTATTCATGGTAAAAGACAATTCATTGAAGATCCTATACATGAAGAAGAGTACTATGATAAGTATGATGACTCCAGTCCATTCTCTGTTGGGTTGCCAACTCCAGCAAATATTGAAGCTAATGATGACTTGTATGTGCGTGGATATCACAATGAAGGATTGTTAATTGATAAAAATCACAATATTAGATGCATGTTTATATTTTTTATATGTTTTTTTTTTCTAAATGTGAACTTTACAATCTGAATTACTTTATAATGTGAATGTGAACTTTACAATGTGAATTTTACAATGTGAACTTTACAATGTGAATTACTTTACAATGTGAATGTGAACTTTACAATGTGAGCTTTACAATGTGAATTACTTTACAATGTGAATGTGAACTTTCAGATGGCTGAGCATTCTCCTGATGATCGTGCTGATGATTACCGTGAGGGTGAGGACATCAATGCGCTGCCTCACAATGTAAGTTTTAAAAATATATCATATATTTATATCTATATGTCCATTTATATATATATATCCTATAAGTGTGTTTATTTTGTCAAATTTTAGGTTGATGATGCACATGTACCCTCTGAAGCACTTGAGGCACTTGATGAGTAGCACCAAAATGTTGACAATGAAGGGGCATCACTATGATGAAGAAGTTAATAGCGCAAAGGGGCAATGGACCCAAACTTGTTGTGGATTTTGATAATGCAGGAAACGCAATTGGAGTGAATCGTAATTCGTTTGTTTCATATGTTGGGTATGTTACTCGTAGCCATTGCAGTTGTAAGATAGATTCTTGGCATAAAGTTCCTAATGGGAAGAAAGATGTAATATGGAAGGATTTATGCGTGAGTTATTATTAATTTACAATTTTATTTTATAGATTACTAATTTTTTGGATACTAGTTAATAGCAATTCTATTTTGCAGAGTATTTTTGAATTGGATGAAAAGTTGAATCGTAAATGCGTGATGCAATGTTGTGGGAGAGTCCTAAGGAACTACAGGACAAATCTCACCCAAGAATACATAAAAGAAGGTGACAAGAGGAAGAAGACAACCACTAAACAGTAGAACTTCCTGGACCAAGAAGAATGGGATGCATTTGTTGCTTCAAGACAAACTGATGAATTCAAGGGATTAGGCGTCACTCCCAATTTAATTAATATATGTTGTATTCACCTATTCAAGATTAACATTTAGTGTTACTAACCAAATCATTAATGTGCATACTAACTAGGCCCTCAGTGAGGCGCAAAAAGCAAGGTGTGCACTGAATGTGCATGACCACACAATGGGTCCAAAGGGGTATGCAGGCATTCACCAAAGACTATAGGCTAAGTCTACTGCTAGTCAGGAGTCCTCTACTATAGGTACCACACCTCTGCCTCGCCATGATGGCTGGATAGCTGGTAGGAAAAATAAGAAGGGAGAAATAAGGAAGCCCACAACTGCTAAGGCGGCTGCAAAAATGGTAAAATACAACTCTTAGAGCAATCGATTGAATATTGATTATTTGTGGTGTTTACTTAATTTTTTTTTTTTTGTTTTGGCAATTAGCAAGAGCTGCACGAGCTGGGAAACAAGGCAAGTTCATCCCTGAGGGCACAAGGGATGAATTGACAGTTGCTCTGGGTAACCCAGAGCATCCTGGACGTGTTAGGGATGCAGGCGCTGGTGTGGGCATCAAAGCATTCTTTGGGCCATCCCAGCACAAACATGTCCCAAAAGTGGGACTTTCACAAGAAGAGGTAACCTATTCTTTCTTTATAATGTTACTGTAAAAGAGAATTCAATAATCAGAAGCTAACATTTCTTTTATCCATGTATAGGTAGATAAGATAGTTGATAGGAAACTTGAAGAAGCAATGAGCAAGTGGCAGGCATCTCTGACTGCCACTCAGTAGATAGTACATATGGCGTCTCACTCTACTCCTACTACAGAGGTTGGGAGTAATCCTGTGGACCCAACACCTAGCACATCCGTTGTAAGTATTTTTATGACATACTAACTAGTCTTTTCAAGATGATATGTTTTCAAGATGATATGTATATATGTATATAACATTCTTTACACAAAAATTTGTAGGGGTTGAAGGCATGCCGTCTAAAAAGTAAAGAATTTATCATTGTAGAGGCGTCAACTTACCCATCCCTACCATAGGAAATGTTTCATGGGTCTCCATTACCAGCTGGTTGGGTTCGTGTGAGCCCGATACGTATGTTCCCTAATTGGATGGATCTTCCATTGCCATATGCCCACCCAAATTGTAAAACGCTTGGTGAGGCAGAAGGCGCAGTGATATTGTGGATAAAAGTGGATGTCCTCTATACTAAAATTGTATGGTAAATTTACATTAAGTTAAATTGTTAGTGTGTGTATATGATTTCAATTGATCTGAAATTATATATATATATATATATACAGGTTAAAAAGAAGACACCCAGAGCATCTAGGCCTCCACCTCCACCTCCTACATTACCAAGTCGGGTTCCACAGAACCTACCTGTCCCGTTAGGTCCTTATTGTAGGGGTATGGCAATATGGTTAGGCGAACATGATATAAATTGCCCTATAACTATTTCTATAGATGTGGATACTGTAGGTCAATCATACGAAAGAAAACTATTTATACAAGATATTTTGGAGTTGTTTCGATATGATTGGCTGAATACATCTGTGGTAGAGCTATGGATAAGGTGAGATCTTCTTTATACATCCATATATCTTGTGTAGGATATGGTGATCTGGTTTCTTATTTATTAATGCATATGTAATACATGTTTTGCAGCTACTTAGACAAGATATGTGCAGATTTTTCATTCGAACATGTAGGATTTTTGATTCCATCTTTGATTAGTCTAGTAGCTAAAGACCCTCCGACAGTTCAACAATATTGTTGTGATGCTTTTACAAATTTTGCTCAAAATAACAAGACTGTGATAATAGCTCAATTCAATGTGGAGTAAGTTTACTTTGCTTATAATTTGGACTTAAGAAAATTACATTTTTATTGTGGATTTTGAGTTATTAATTTTTAACTTTTTTACCTCTAGTGGTAGGCATTGGGAGATACTAGTTATTTTCCCCGAGACGTTCACTGTCTATTATCTAGATCCTAAGGGGACTAAATTGAATTCAAAATATGGACACAAAATGAAAATGGCATTAATCCAATGAGAAATATTTCATTTTCATATTCGTTAACATATGTCATTACATTACTATTTAATTATGCAATGTACTGTGTTACATTAACATGTAGGGGTTTAGATGAGTTCAAAAAGGCTAGAGGAAAGGTCCCCAGGAAAAAGAACCAACAAATAATTTAGAAGAACGTGGAAGTAAGATCCCGACTGCAATGTCTATATTATTTATGTGAACAATGCTTAATTAGTTGTATTTTTTAATATTTTGTATGTTTTAATTTATAGTGTGCTACACAAGACAACGGATGGACATGTACATACTATGTGATGCAATTTATGCACATGATTATCAAATATGTCGTAGTGGACATCGATACCATTCCTGAGGTATTGTATATAATCTCATTAGATAATATGAAATATATCAATCTTATTTATATATTATTAATTATATATATACATAATTCTCTTTGTAGGTGTTTAAAACTAACCACACTATAGAAAATGCCTTACCAGATGTACATGCTCCCTATACGACAGAAGAATTAAATGATGTAAGAGAAGAATGGGAAACAACCATACAAATAGTGGGGGTTTTAACATATAATTGGGATGTTGATAGCGAATAATGACTAAAGAATGATATTTTGTAAATGAATTTCTGAATTATAATATGTGTGAATGTTTCTACATGTCTGAATGTTTCTACATATGTCTGAATGTTTATACATGTGTGAATGTGAAAATAAATGAAATTGCTGGCTGCTATATGAATGTTTCTGCATGTGTGAATGTGAAAATGAATGGAACTACAAATTGCTACATGAATGTTTCTACATGTGTGAAAATCGAATGGAACTTTAGGTTGCTAAATGTGTGAAAATTAATGTTGTTAATTTTGCAGGTTTGTGGCCTATTGTTGGCTGATATCAATGGATGTCGTAAAACCTACAGTTCATAATTGAACTACATGTTTCTCATCCTGCGACCAGCCACAACAAGCCTGCAGACTGATAAAAAAAACATGAAATAGGCGTGAGTTATTTGTTTAAAACTGACAAAAAATGATTACATCGTCGGATAATTATAACTGACACCTAATGCATGTGATGTGGCGTCGGTTATCAATAATAAACCGAATCTGATGGTTCTGGCATCGGTTTCCCTACTAGTAATCGATGTTGATTTCCCAAATCAGGCCAGACACCACGACCATGCTGGCCAGCACGGTCGTGGCAGCAGGCCAGACACCACGGCCATGCTGGCCACCTCAGTCCCGGCAGCAGACCAGACACCACAGCCGTGCTGGCCAGTACGGTCGTGGCAGCGGGCCAGACAACACGGCCGTGTTGGCCAGAACGACCGTGGCAGCGGGTGAGATGACGTCAGTTATCACTAATAAACCGACGCTGATAGTATCCCAGATGGCACCCTTTTTGTGGCACGAAGGTTTATGGCGCTAGTTTCAAAGCTAATAACCGACGCCTATATCCCCTGCTGGCACGTTTTTGGTGGCGCGCGAAGGGTTGTGGCATCGGTTTGAGAACCGACGTCGAACGGTTGGCCTTTTAGTGGCGCCCACATAGGTGTCGCATTAAAACTGACACTAAAGGCCTTAAATAACTGACACTAAAGGCCGGTTATGTACTAGTGTGTCCAATACATATGAGATGTTTGGATATCCTCTCATCATGTCCAGTACATATGAGATAACGAGATAAGTACATAATATTGCATTCAAGATAGATGCAATTACAAATGCATTTGTTCCCATTATTCATAATAACTACAACACTAGGATCCTGAGAGACTAACTCCATGGAACATGGACAAGTTCTCTCTTATTGAGTCCTGCATGTTGAACTCTTCAACAACTACATTTGTATGTTCTCTTACGTAGATCAAGAAATTTTTTGCATATATCTCTAAAGATCTCAATCTCTATCACATAGGATGTCTTTCCTAAACCCTTCATATAGAGGGTACTTTCCTGTCAAGGTTTAACATTTACATGATAAGGATGGTATTCCCCATAATCATGTAGAATATAAGTCTACTCCCACTAAACTTTTGTAATCACAAATTTCATCTTCATTTTGACTCAAGTCAAACCTTTTGACTGTCTTGTCAAATAGAAGATTCTAGCTTTGAGATGTTTGCTTCAATCCAAAGATTGACCTTTGTAGCTTATATATTTTATTTGCATTAATGGATTTATAAAACCCTTAGGTTGTATCATGTACACATCTTCGTAATTATTCCAATTAAGGAATGAAGTTTTAACATCCATATGCCAAATATCATAGTCATACTAAGCTTCATAACAAGCATGATCTAGATGGATTTAACCATGGTAACTGGTTAAAGGCTTCATCATGTTCAACATCTTGAACTAGTTTGTGTTGGTAAGGTATGCCCATTGAGAAAATTATGTGATGATTGACATGGCAAATAACATAAAGGATTTGACTAATACTAGTATAGGAAAGCTTCCAATTCATTTTGTTTCACTCAGTTATGAGATAATGAGGAAATATTATGAATGTCCAGAGAATCATATTGCTCAGTGATGTATGTATTCAAGTATTAACCTTGAAGGATCCACTCAAACTTCCTATGGAGGCATGGCCAAAAGTCTCCTAAGAAAATAAATGCAATGGTTAGCCGCTTTCCAATGAATTTTAGGGGATCATTGACCATGAGAGGGAAAATTTAGTACATCTATTGATAATTCAAGATGTCAAGTTTCCTCATCCTCTCCTTGTAGATCTTGTGAAACCTAATGAGCTCATCAATCATATCTTTGAATCCTACATCACACTTCCAAGGTTGGAGTTATCTAATCAATTTTAGACTCTTTGACCCTTCTTGGATTTTTGGAAGGTCAAAGAATTTAGCTTTAACAGGTTCCATCTTTAGTTGCTCTACTACATTTTGATGCTCTCATAGCACCTCCAACTCATCCTCTTCTTTCTCATTCAATTCTTCATGTTTCTTCTATATTGGTTCATCTACATAATCGTACCCTTTCGCATGGGTAACTTCTTGTTCTGATTCTAATTCACCATTTCCTCTTATCTAGTATAACTCATTTTTTCTCCATATCAAAATAACAGTTAGCCAACACTAGTTTTTTTATACAATTTTATAGTTTTCTATTGTAATTGTATAAATATATATATATATATATATATTAAAGCTATTCATAGATTGTCTTGGTTTGAGTTTACATGTGTAAGCCTATAACTATTAGATTATATAATAATGCACTATACATAGTATATGTAATCCATATATCATAGAATGATCAAGCTTATTAAGGAGACATTGGTTTTGGTGGACTTTTCTAGATTGGATATTGTATTCAAAACCGGTTCCCCTAGTTTGTTTGTCTATCATTGTCCTTATTAACATAAAATTTTCTAATGAAGATATTATGTATAGTAACTAGTAAGATATTATGGTTAGTAAACAACACTTGGAACAAAATAAAATGATGATTGTTTTAATTCAACTTATAATAATTCTAATGAATTCTTTCAAAGTCTTTGGAATACAGAGTTCATGGTATGATCTCCTCAAAACTCACTTTGGTCATGGCTAAGCCAAATTCTTTTCCTGATGCCATTGACATTACACAGATTGAGGGTAGAAGGATCATCTGTACATGATCTTATTGTTTACTGACTTTAATTATTTCTTATTTTGAGTAGTCCAGGGAACTCATTGAAGATAGTTCTCGCCACCAATAAGGAAACAAGCAGAACACATAGGTTAGGATTTTTGAAATATTATTTAATTTTGCAATCGCTTCTACTTTTATTTCTCTATTATGACTCTAATATAACTAGTAGTGCTAAGATGATATGTCGTATAATTACTCACCTTTTTTATTTTGGTCCTTTGAAAAGCTTACTCCGTTATAAGTTTAATACATAATACTAGCAACATATAGGAAATATAATCCAACCTGTCACCACAACCATATCATAATCAGACTTTGTGCTAACTAGGTTACCTAGTTAACTTTTGTATGCATAGTGTCTTGGGTAGGGTACTAGCATAAGCTATTCCCATGCCTATTTATATCATGTAAGATATTTTTAACAAACTTAGTCAATTATGAACTTATTTGGCATGTTTGTGGGGGGAGGGGGAATTTGATTCTCCCTTGGACTTTCTAAAGAAGATCAAGTTTAAAAATACCAAAAATAAACATACACACACACATGGAGTTCCATATTAGTAGGATGCTCAAACCCTTGAGTTGGTTAGCTTACCTGAATATATAACACCATATAAGTTGTGAACATATACCAGAAACCATTTTGTATATCCACACTAAATAGTTTACAAAGAGTGTTCTCAAGAAGAATTGATCCTTTAGCCTCCTCATTAATTTGACACCCTGATGCGCCACAAACGAGATAACTCAAACCAAAGCATGGAATTTAATACTAAGAAAATGGATAACCAAAAATCACAAGAAATTAAAACCAATACAATCAAACCATGGGAGTCATGACATACTACACATGATTTCACAAAATCCACATGTATTGCATATTACCTATCGAAAACATTATACCAGATACTATTCACTGACTCTCAAACCACATCTTGTCACACATGATAACTTGTTCATATACATATATGCCATCTCTATACAACAACACGCATAAAGCCAAAATCTCATATTGATACATACAACAAAAACCTCCCCAGGGACCTGAGTGTATAGAGATGACACATAAAACTCTACTTCTATACATAAGTATCACGTTTAACCCTTCAGCAACTACTGGTCCTCTTCTTGCCCGAAACCAACAACACAATCTCTACTTTCTGATGCTCGACCACCTAAAAGATGTAAAAACCCACGGGGTGAGACCAAACATCCTAGTGAGAGATATAACTCTCCGCCAACGTCTATTAAAAGCACATATAACTAAGAAGGTAAATATCATACTAATAAGGTAAATATCATACTAAGCAGGTAAATATCATACTAAGCAGGTTGAGAAGATTCAACTAAATGATATATAATCAATAGGTAAAGAAAATTAAGCAAGGCTAGAAAGCTACCACTGAACAGTAGAATAAGTTATATTCTAAAAAGGAATATGAAGAACATGTATAACAATTGACTTCTCTTACCATCTTATAATTCAAGAAATTAGTAAAAAGATAAGGCAAAAGGGCTCAACCAATATTATCTGTATTTGACCCTAATCAAGATACACTACATGGCTGTGTTACATCTTTTTTTTAAGAAAAGCCAGGGGCTAATTTTTATTCATTCCATGCCCAATAACGGATAAAACAAGGTGAATGTCAACTTGGTTTGCTTGAGTAAATCAAGAAGGTGCAATGGAAGAAAAGGAGACATAATCTAAACTACTTAAAGAGTGTTTAGCTAAACAATCAGCTAACCCATTGTAGCTCCATGGGACGTGGTGGAGAGTGCCATGTAGTGAACCTCCAAAAAGCTTCATAGCCTCCCTAGCGTATGGGATATACTTAGGAAGGGGATTTTTTTTTGTTAAGGTGTTGACAGCTTGGACAAAATCTGTGAGGATGCAGAAGTCATGCCAACCCTTATTGTGGTAAAGGAGTAAGGCCTGGAGGATAGCATCGATCTCAGCCGCAAGGGGCAAGGAGGAGAAAGTGATATGGCAGGTTCCAAGGATGTGAGCGCCCTGTGAGTTAACCACATGGATACCAATGGCAGTGTGAGGTTGTGCTTGTTTAAATGCCACATCAATGAAGATGTACATACTCCTTGCGGGGAGTTGTGAAGTAGTCATTGTACTGGTGTGTGGGCCTTGTTTAATTGCATCTTGGATTATAAGAATGGTGTCAGCATGAGCTTTGATGAAAGCAACCTTTGTGTTGGCTGGTAAGATAGTATGCTGATGAATTTTCTTATTCTGACATGTCTATAGGTGCCAACATGTTATTTCTCGTAGAGTGAGATCTCTATAGCTGCACCTGTCATCACCCATGTACCAGTTAATCCAGTCGATATCAGATAGGGAGAGATGAGCATCACTTGGGATAGTGAGAAACCAGACCGAACAGCTAGTAGCACAATCCCGAAGAGCATGGACCATAGTATCCTGACTGTTCTAGCATAACGGGCATAGGTTACAAACATCCATATGCTGCCGGATTGTTTGTATGTTTGTCATAAGTGCCTCATGATGCAAAAGCCATAAAAAAACTGTGATGTATTCTGTTAACTTCAAGCTCCAGAGTTTACCCCACTTGCCTGGTGTATGTGCCTCTTTGCCCGTTCCAATCCATCTATAGCATGAGTGTGACAAGAATTCCCCACTCTGCTCTAGTGGCTAGATCCAGCCATTGTTTCCTGAGTCAAGTATCAGTGTCAGTATTGAAGAGATTGCAAGCCAGGTTGACTACAACAAGTAATGGTGAATAAAGTCCCAATCCCAACCTCCCTTAGTGAAGGTCATAGAACTAACTTTGAGATCATAGATGTCATCAGAGATGGTCTAGGTTGGACAAAAATCCAACACTGATCGACTGGAGATCCATTCGTCAGACCAGACATTGGTATGCATCTCATTGTTAATAGTCTTATGACAGATATTGGTGACTCCTCCAATGTTCTTCTTGATGAAACTCCAGGCAGACGAGTAGGGGACAGAAGTGAAATGAGCCCCCCTTACGTACTTCTCTTTCATCACCTGAGTCTATATTTTTGATGGATCATTAAGATAAGTCTATACATTCTTCTTCATCAACGTGTCATTCTGGTCTCAAGCATCTTGGATACCCAGCCCCCCGACGTCCTTGGAGGAGGAGACCTTCTTCCACAAGACAAGGGATGGTTTCTTTTCAGCTCCCGCACCTGACCAAACGAACTGATGAACCATTTGGTTGATGTCTTCGCATAGTCGGGGTGATAGCTTGACAATTTGCATGGTGTAGGTGGGGATCACCTGGAGGGTAGATTTAGCCAAGGTGAACCACCCAGCAAGGGAAAGGTGTCAGAGGGTCCAACTGTTCAATCTACTTTGGATGGAAGAGAGGATATCACTGTGTGTCTCCTTATTCACTATATGGTGGAGGAGGGGGACACCCAAATAATGCCCGAGATCATGCGTCCAGCCAAAACCCAATCTTCTACTGATCGACTAGATCAAGGGGCGTGGTGTGTTCTGATTGAAGTAGCATTTAGATTTTGGTTTAGAAACTAGTTGTCCTGAAGCTGCTGAGAATGTCTTCAAAATGGAATTGATGGTTCGTGCTAGACTGATCAAGGCCTCACTCAGGAGGAGAAAATCATTCATAAAGAACACATGAGAGAGCTTTGTTCCACCCCGGGATAGGGTGATGGGCTTCCACTCACCCATAACAACTAATGAAGAGATAGCTTGGCTAAGGTGTTCCATACAAAGAACAAACATATAAGGACTAACAAGATCACCCTGCCTGACGCCCTGTGTGGATTTGAAAGGTGGAAGAGGATCTCCTTCCCAAAGAATGGAGGTTGAACCTTTACTAATGATTTGCATTGTGATGTTCATGAGCTTGTTCGGCATGCCAGTCCTTTGAAGGGTGTCATGGATGTAAAATCTCTATTCATCCTATCAAAAGCCTTAGCAAGATCCAACTTGATGCACATTGTTGGTTTTTTCATGGATCAAGACTTCATGGAATGAATGATCTCTTGAGTGAGCAGAATGTTATCACCAATACATCTCCTTGGTATGAAACTAGATTGTGTGGGTGTGATCCATTCATTCATAAAGGGTTTTAGTCTATCAACGATGACTTTAGAAATGATTTTGAAGAAACTATTGTTGAGTGAGATTGGCCTGAGGTCGCTGCAGCATTGCGGTGATGAAACTTTAGGGATAAGTACCATATAGGAGTTTGTGAAAGACATCATGGATAGTGCTAACAATGGAATTTCCCATCTGGTCCCAGTTTGTTTGGATGAAATTGGTATACACCCGTCCGGTCTAGGTGCTTTCAGCGGCACAATAGAGAAGGTGACTCTTTTAATTTCCACAATAGTAGGCAAAGCATCCAAATTGGATAAGTCTGAGGCGTCGATGTTGGGGAAGGTATTGGGATAGCGGCATATGCATTCAAAGTCTTTCGGGGCTGTCTGCGTCATGAGGCGCTCAAAGAAACTATGCATGAGTGTCTTGATCATATCAAGATATGATTCCCAATCACCATCTTCATTTTTTAGGCAAGTTAGCTTGTCGAAATGCCTTTGTGCCTTCACGTACGATTGGAAGAACTTGGTATTCAAGTCACCAGCCTTTAGCTAGTCAATGTACGTGCATTGTTTCCAGTGCAGCTCCTCCTTGAGAAGGATCTCGTGCAAGCACTCCTAGAGGGGGATAGAAGTGTCCACAGGGGGCACAGAGGGTAGGGTTTAAATCCATACCTGGTATTTATTGATTTGAGTGAGGAGGCATTGTTTCTCCTCTCTTTGTTTATCTACTCACTTTGTCTCCCACTTGATTGCCTTGTTTTTAAACAAACGAAGAGCATCCTGAAAGGACACTCCCTCAGGCCATTGGCAAAGGAGTTCCTCTTTGAACTCCGGTATGGAGTTCCAACTAGCCTTAGTGTGGAAAGTGAACTTACGGAGGGTCTTATCACCGCAGGAAAGCATGAGAGGGTGGTGGTCAAAGTACAAATGAGGTAGGACTGTGACTGTTGCATTCTCAAATTTGTCCATCCAGTCCGAGTTTTCTAGGACCCGATCAAGACGTTCCAGGAGAGATTGACGCTGGAATGTGAAGAAAGGTCCCTGTGATTTAAGCTCCGCAAGCCCAATGTTAATGAGAGTTTCATGGAAGCATTTGCTTGCTCGTGAGTCAAAGAAGTTACTTCCCCATTTTTCATTTATGTTGAGCATGGTGTTGAATTCCCCCATCACTTCCCAGGTTGATGGAGTAGAGAGGGAGATCTCTTCTGGTTTTTCCCACAAAAATCTTCACTTGGTAGGATTGGGACTGGCATAGACGACATATTGGAACCAGCTTGAATTGATTTTACCATGGATAAGTGGCAGTGGTTAAGAAGTATCTCCACAGAATAGATATGATGGTCCCAAGCAAGCTAGGTGCCTCCTGGGAACCCATTCTCTTCTACTATGGGAGAGGAGTTAAGTCCCAAATTTTTTATGATAGCATCAGTAACAGATCCACTACACCGAGGTTCAATGATGGAAACTATTCTAAGTTTATGATTGACTTTCATTTTGTTGATTAGTCGGATCTTCTTATCAAGGCCAACACCTTGGATGTTCCAGAAGAGTGCGATTATTAATAAACTAATTATTGAAGGGCAACACAGTCCAACAGATTGTTCATCTTCATCAGTAGTCACCTGCTCGAGTTGTGTTGGATCAACACCTTCGAGTTGTTTCTGAAACTCCAAGACTTGCTTCGTGTGGGGCGTTGAGGTGGCTGGGCAATCCCCAACTAGTTCCACAACACGACCCTTCTTACAAATTCTGTCTGGACTTTGTGTGGTATGATAGATGATTTTCATATTTCTCAACATAACAAAGCCGTTGTCATTTTAACATAACAAGAAATGTGTTTGTTGGGAGTCATAGTACCTTCTACTTGGATGGATTGAAACTGAAAACTAGAGTTATTAGCGGTGCTATTAACCCGTCCCTACACAATCTCATTCTATGAAAGACGAACTGAGGTATTATCAGGGGGAACTGACTCCTTACCTTTATCCTTGCCTTTTTGTTGAGTCTTCGCTGCGACCTCCTTCTATCTTTATCGTTGCTTCGTCTTCTTACTCAGGACAGTCTACCAATCATCAACATCCTTTCCAGAGTTATTTGCACCAAGAGGGATCCCAGTCTTACCCCCACTGTTGCCTTGGGGGTAGGGGTGAGTAGTGCTCGTGCTCTTAGCATTGGCTTGTTTAAGGCGATCGGGCATCTTGGCATGTGTTGCAGTGGTGTAGCTAACCAGTGGCACCAGAATTAGGATTGATGTGGATGCTAGATCAGTGGGAGGAGCGTCTGTATGTTTACACTCATCGCCAATGTGTCCAAGATGACCACACTTTAGGTAGAGCTGGGGCAAATTCTCGTACTCCAACCTAAAGTTCTCGCTATTGATGAAAATGGAAGGAATAAGCGGCTTCTAAGTATCTACTTCGACAACAATTCGAGAAAATTTCCCTTGATTACCCACTAGGGTGTTCGCATCCACTTTGATTGTATTGTCAACAACATTGCCAATTTGAATAAGAAGTTGGTTCTAGTATAGGAATGTCGGGAGATCTGCTACCCGCATCCATAGGACCAGTTTGCGAGCGATCTGTTCAGATGGCCGGAATGAAGGGGACCATGATTGAATTGATAGATAGTTACCAAATATTGTCCATGGACCTCTTGTCATGGCTTTTTCATAGTCCTCTCAGTTGCCGAATTGCACAATATAATACTCATTCTCAAGATCGATGACCTGATACTGCATTGTTGGCATCCACAATTTAGGTTGATCTTGGTGACAAGGGCTTGAAATCCAATCATGATGATGATGGCCTTTACAATGACAGCAAACTGCCAGGGCATCAAAAGAGGTTGAATGGATGAGTTCTGGACGGAGAAGGATGGTAGGATGCTAGAGATATTGACCTGGATGTATGCCTCCATGAGAATATCCGGTGATGTTGGGTTGATGTAAGATAGGAGTCCAATATCCTTCCCTACGTATGCATCCCTATAGGAGCGACGAGGGTTGGCTTCATCATGTGATGCTTCGTGCATGTTCTTGTCTGGGGGGAGAGCCTCCATGTCTTGCAGTGATGACTCTTTTCTGGCTGGGAAGTTCACCTTTGGTATCTCATCGTAAGGCACAGTAGCAGTAGCATGAAGGTTGGCATAGCCCTAGCCTCGGACACCATGGCATCCACGGCCACCACCACGGCCGCCTCCATGGCTCCCAAACCCTAGGGACATCGCTCCACAAGTTCCTCTATGTGTGCTTCTTTCTTTTCATTATTATTTTTGGTTGTGTTACATCTTTTATTATTAATACCTTGAGTATTTGAGGCATACCACCCAAATTCAACCGACAACTACTATGTCAAAATTGGTTCCATACAAAGTCAATGGAAGAGTCAAAATCCATGACCTCTCCATACCTCTTGGTCAACACAAGAGAAAACACTATAGAAACATGTCAGTCAACTACAATAATGCCATATAGTCAAGCTCATGGATTGGCTCATGCATGGAAATCCCATATAAACACCTTGCCCACCTTGGTATAGGTAATGACACTAGATAAACATGTTTGTTCCAAAAATATAGTTTGGCTCTTGCAAGGTCATCTTTATCACAAAGAAATCGGCTCACGCATGGCCATCACAGACAATATGTAACTGTGGATGCAAGGAGATACTCGACTTGCACCCCCGCATATTAAAAGATATGCACTCTGAGTTATACTCATTTTACCAATCCAACAATTAAAGATGACACTAGAAATGATCTATGGCACATTGCACCTACATGATTAGAGTTCACTTGCTTAAGTAAGCCAATTGAGTGTCTTTTAGAATCAATCAAGTTACAACATATAAATCCATAAGGAACTCTACAAGAATAAGGATGTAGTACAAATACAGAAGATATAAAATGTGTAAGGTGTGAACTTGTCACAAAATCACCATATGGTACTTGTAACAAAGCCATTCTCGAGACGAATCACCAATGGCACATCACTGTGGGATATGAATCCCTCAATCATATCATTGGAGGATATCACCTCACAATAGACATTAAGCCATCATCAAGTCATAGGACCCAATCACATAAACATGCATGTTCATCACCAGACTATGCCTCAGTAATGTCCATAAGAACCGTCGTGTATCATGTATCATCACAACATATACAAGTCATTGCATTCATCTCACATGTAAGGTAGGGGTTTATAAATAGAAAAGAGAAATATCATATCATCATAGCCATTCCAAGAGAGCATAGCAAACACATAAATTATCCCTATATTAGGGTGGGTTAAGGATCCACACTTAGTTGATTAGGGTCTTATAGTTATATGCAATCACTAAACCCTAGGTATGACATCTCCCATATCCTTAAATCACTTCTGGGTTAAGGATCATTGTTAGGTTTGATTAGGCATCCAACCAAACAACACCATACACAATTCATTACTTAGTCTCCATGCTCATGTATCATTCCTATGATTATGTATAAGTGACAACCATTCACTATATAGGACAGTTGTAACCATGAACATATGTGGTGTCATGAATACCATGCTACATGGGGTCTCAACTACCACATCACATGATTGCACCTGCAACCCAAGGTGAGGTGTTTCAGCCATGAACATACATATCTCGACCACACATGATACTAGGGTTTCAACCACCAAGACTAGCATGTTGCGATCTCAAGAAGGAAGGAAGCATCTCGAATAGAACTAAGGGTGTATCTCAACCCACTCAGGACTAGGTGTACGAGGATGTTTTCTTCTCTTTTCCCCCTATTTCTTCTTTGGTTCGGCCTAGGGTTTTCTTTTCCCTTTTTATTGAGCTACCTTTGACCAAGGTGCTATTCCTTTTGGAGTTGAGATTGTGGCCGAAGTGGTGATCGTTCTTTGAGCTTCCTTCTATCTTTTGGATCTTGAGCTTGGAGCTTGTTTCCTCTTCAAAAATGACCAGTGATATAACCCTTTACCATTTCCATTATTGCACTTTCTTTACTTGCATGGGGTTTTTCTCTTTCTTTAAATTCATCCCTAATGTGCTAGTAGAGGATACCATTCTAGATTTTCTTAAATTTTGAAACCCTAATTCAATACACTCGACTTTGGTGATTATTATGTAATGATAGTTTTCTCCTATCTTTTGACCTTGGGTTGGATTACATGCATCGTGTTCATGTACCTTTATGTTATGAGGAGCTTAGGTTTTATTTTGGGGAGCCTTAAATGTAATTTCCTATCTCTTGCATGATGTATTTTCATGATAATGTCATGGCACATGTGTTAGGGTTTTCATAGACAAATTTTGGGTGATGTTGTCTCCCTTGAAGATGATGGTTTTCCTTGTTGTTCTCTTTGGTTTGGCCATGAAATGCTCCTATTTTGATTTTTGGTTAACCTTGATTTCATGATGGTTCCTTGCCTTAGAGTTAGTTTGATTGTTAATGGTTTTTATACCTTGTTTTGTCTTGGGTCGCGACACTTTGATATGTTGGTTTTGGGTCGAGATAGCTGACCATGTAGAGGTCGTGACATCCTACTCTTAGATGGTCATGACCAGTTGCCACAATGGATAATCAATAATCTAAGGTCTTTGTGAAGAGTAGTTTCTATCAAGGTGTCTAATAGGGTAGACCCTAGTCTATGGACAAGGAAATAGGATGAAGAAGGTGGAGGTTTGAAAGGCAAATGCTGTAAAATAAAGGCACATACATACCAAGGTAGAAGATGAGAAGGAATCACCACAAGCACCACATGCATGATTGAACCTATTCCAAAGAACCAAGGACAACACCTTCTTTCTCCACTAAGATCCAAGGATGACTAAGAAAGGAAGGAGAA
Organism: Alisma plantago-aquatica; assembly: GCA_963693085.1. NCBI lineage: Eukaryota > Viridiplantae > Streptophyta > Magnoliopsida > Alismatales > Alismataceae > Alisma > Alisma plantago-aquatica. The sequence goes on from OY856411.1 coordinate 597,862,925, forward strand.
AGAAGAGGGCCGAATAAATATCACTTTCATGGAGAGAAGAGGGTTTATATAAAAGAGGGGAGAGAGAGCAGAGCAAGGATGAGGTGTCAACAAGATAGGGTTCTACTAGGACAAACTACTACAAAAATGGCTTATAACGTCACTTTTAATGGTTTCGGTTGTAATAATACACCGACACCTAAACTATACAGCGTCAGTGTATAAAATAAGCTGACATCAATCTGTGAAGGGTGACCAGACTCGAGTATCGCTTTTATTCAGTGTCGGTTCCTTAATAAGAAACCGACGCCTAAAAGTAACCGCCAAAACCAAAATTTCCAGTGAAAAAAATTACCTCCAAAAATTAACATACATCATTAGTTTTTAAAATAAAAATCGACGACTAAAGGTTTTCTGTGAGATAGAAATTTGCTCACTTTTTATCGTCGGTTTTGTAACAATAACTGACGCCATTGTGTTTTCGCGCGCATAACCACGAAAATGTTCACCTCCCTTTAGTGTCGGTGTTTTGTTGCAAACCGACACTTATAGTTTTTATTGTCGGTTGTTGTTAAAAATTGAAACCTATTGTTAACTTAACAGTGTGAGGCAGACTCTTCCCCTTCTATTTCATTCATTTCCACTGAGGGTTTGCTGCGACGATTCCTCTGCTCTGATGATTCTGTTGCTGCTCTGCCTCCGCCTCCGCCTCCGCCTCCGCCTCTGCCTCCGCCGCCATTTGCTAGCTGTGCTTTGGTCACTGACACCGCCGCCATTCGCCGCCGCTGATCTTCCGCCACACCTCTTCTGCCTCCACCGCCTCTGCTTCCACCAGCCGCAGCCGGCGACCCCATCTCTCCGCCCGACCACAGCTTCCGCCAGCCGCACCTCTTCTGCCTCCACCGCCTCTACTTCCGCAAGCCGACGCCGGCGACCAGCTCTCTGCCCAGAGCCCTTCTGCTCGACGACCAGCCCTCCGCCCACTGCCTAGATGCTTCCCTCTTCTCACAGGCACGCCCATTATCAGGTTTTCCCCTAACCTTCCCCCCTATTCTTGCTTTTCCTGTATCACAGGCATGCCCATTAATCATATGGTTGTGGCTGTGTGCAATTTTTCTTCAATGTTATTGTGGTGCAGAGTTGCTATGTGATTTATTTATTTGAACAACATTATTTGAGGTGCACTGCCTTCTTGTTTATTAGACACCCAATCTTATTGTGGCTCTCCAATTTGCAAACCTATCTATGATTCACATTAATATTACCATGTTGTATATGGTTTTGATCAGAAAAATGTGTAGATTGTGAATAAAATATACTTAAAGCTCTATTATTCTTCTTGTTACAAAGGTATAGTTAGTACACGAATATTAGATGATATTCAAGAAAACCCTAGTTTGATGAGCATGTTGTTAATCATGCTAATTATGATTCTTTTATTTATTCTGATGTCAATATATAATTATGCGATCCCAACATCTTAAATTGAATTAGAATGATTTCAATGAATTATAGGGTTAGTCTGTCTACTAGAGATTGCATGTTTGAAACTATTGATTTCTTGATTTATTATTTAATAAAGCTCTATAGATTAGGATTAACCATGTTGCATGTAGTTTATACACATTTATTATATATAAGAATGACAACACATGAATTTGTTGGCCTAGAACCCCGTCCAAGATTTACTCAAGATTTACTCATTAGGAGTAAATTTTGGATAGTCCCCAGTTTGGGACTGTTCTTGAACACCTAATCTCACTTAGGATGTAAGTGTATAATGTGTATTGGATTTTCAAGAAAATTTCGGTAGCATTTCCCCGTTTGTTCTCTAAGTACATATTTACTTAGAGAACAGTGGGGAAATGTTGCCGAAATTTTCTTGAAAACCCAAAACACATTATACACTTACTAGTGAGATTAGGTGTTCAAGAATTAGATAGGTGGTACACATTTATTATATATAAGAATGACATCACATGGGATGTCCATTCGCAATCGCTGCACCCCTATGAATGTGTACTTTACAATGTGAACTTTAAAATTAGTGTTACTTTACAATGTGAAATTTATAATTTGAATGTGAACTTTCAGATGGCTGATCAGGAGCGTGCTGATGATCGTAGTGAGGGTGAGGACGTGCTTGCACCGCCTGACAATGTAAGTTTTAAGAATATATCCCTAAAGTTTCTATCTATATGTTCATTTATAATTATATTATGTAAGTGTGTTTTTATCAAATTTTAGGTTGGTGATGTACCCGCTGAAGAAATTACAACACTTGATGAGCAGAAAAATAAAATTGAGAAAGTGAGGAGCATTAGAATGATGAACAAGTTAATACAGCAAAGGGGAAATGGACCCAAATTGGCTGTGGATTTCGATCAGGTAGGAAATCCATATGGAGTGAACCGCAACTCATTTGTTTCATATCTTGGGGTTCTTACTCGCAGCAGTCCTATCCTAGAATCATGGCATAGAGTTCCTAAGGGGAAGAAAGACCACATATGGAAGGAACTATGCATGAGTTATTATTATTTGTAATTCTATTTGTGTAGATTACTAATTTTTAGGATACTGAAAGTTGCTCTGGGTAACCCAGAGCATCCTGGACATGTAAGGGGTGAAGGCGCTGGTGTCGCAATCAAAGCGTTCTTTGGGCCATCCCAGCGTAAACCTATCCCAAAAGTGGGACTTTCACAAGCTGAGGTAACTTATTCTTATTTTAGAACGTTATTGCGAAAGGGAATTCAATAATCAGAAACTAGCATTTCTTTTATCCATGTATAGATAGATTCCTTAATTGATAGGAGAGTCGAGGAAGCAGTTGATAAAAGACTCCAGGAAGTATTTCACAAGTGGCAGGTGTCTCATACTGCCACTCAGACAGTACATGTGGCGAACCTCTCTTCTCCTACTCCTCATACTATAGAGTTTGGGAGTAATCCTATAGACCCACCTAGCACGTCCTCTGTAAGTATTTTTATGGCATATATAATAGCTAGTCTGTTCAAGATGATATGTTTGTGTATATATGCATATAACATTCCTTGCGTAAATTTGTAGGGGTTGAAGCCATGTCGACTACAAAGTGAAGGATATATCATTGCACATGCATCGGCTTACCCACCCCTTAAAGGGTGCATGTTTTATGGGAGTCCAGTACCAGATGGCATGGTACGTGTGAGCCCCATACATATACTCGCTGGCTGGACAAATATTTCACTGCCTCATCCACACCCAGATGTTGAAACACTTGGTGAGGCACTAGGCGGACTGATACTGTGGCCCAAATCAGATGTCCTCTATACTGATAGTGTATGAAAAATTTTCATTACTTTACTTTGTTAGTGTGTATATATATGAGTCTATTGATATGAAATTATATATACAGGTCAAAAAGATGAGACCCGCTACATCTCGGCCTCCACCTCCTCGACTACCAAGTTGGCTTCCAAGGGACCTACACGCCTCGATAGGTCCTAATTGTAGGAGTGTGGCAGTATGGATCGGCGAACATAATCCAAATTGCCCTATAAATGTTACTATTCTAGAGAATGTTGCAGGTAAATCATACGATAACAATCTATTTATACAATTTTAGCATATGTATTAATGCATATGTAATAGAAGTTCTGGATACGTATTAATGGAGGTCAAACATTCGGAAACAACATATTTATACAAGATATTTTGGAGTTGTTTAAGTATGAATGGCTGAACACATCTATGATAGTGTTGTGGATATGGTGAGATTAATGCATACGGCAAACTGGTTTATACATCCATATACCTTGTTTTATATACGACAATCTGGTTTCTTATATATTAATGCATACGTAATACCTATTTTGCAGCCACTTATACAAGACATGTACAGATTTTGGTTTTTCCCATGTGGGATTTTTGGTTCCATCTTTGATTAGTCTTGTAGATACATACCCTTCTTCAGTTACTTCATACTGCTGTTATACTTTTGAATATTTTGGTAAAAATAATAAGACGGTGATAATAGCTCCATTCAATGTCGAGTAAGTTTACTTTGCTTGTAATTTGTACTTAAGCAAATTACATTTTTATTGTGGATATTGAGTTATTAATTTTCTACTTTCTTACCTGTAGTTCTAAGCATTGGGAGTTATTAGTTGTTGTCCCCAATATATTCACCGTCTATTATCTAGATCCTGCGGGGAGTGAGTTGGATGTATTATATGGACATGCCATTAAAAGGTCATTATTCTCATGAGAAATATGTTATGTTTTTATATCTGTTAACATCTGTTACTGCATTACTATTTAATTATGCAATTTAATGTGTTACATTAACATATATAGGGCTTTACAAGAGTACAAAAAAGTTGGAGGAAAGGTCCCCAGGAAAAAAAATCTGACACTCATTTAGAAGAATGTGAAAGTAATTTCCTGACTCCAATGTATATATTATTTATGTGAACTGTGCTTATTTTTATTTTTGAATATTTTGTATGTTTCAATTTATAGTGTGCTACACAAGACAATGGTTGGGCATGTGCCTACTATGTGATGCAATTTATGGACCTAATCATCAAACATGTTGTATTGGAAATCGATAACATACAACAGGTATTATACATAGTCTCGTTAGATAATATGAAATATATGATTCTTATTATATATTATTATAATTATGTATGTACGTCATTCTCTTTGTAGGTCTTTAAAACTAAGGACTTCAACACATGTGCAAAGCGTTTTGATGTACATGCTCCCTATACGAGAGATGAATTAGATGTTGTAAGAGAAGATTGGGCAAAAGCCCGACAAAGAGTGGGAATTTTTCAATATGATTTTGATGAAAATGATGATGATGAATAAAGAATAACTTTGTTCTCATAATTAATTTTGTGTGAATGTGAATGAATTTTTATGAACTGTCATATGTGTCGTTTGCTACTGGTTTCTACATGCGTGTGATGAAAAAATACTATGAATTAAATGTTCTTATACATGAGTGTGAATCACATATATATAATTTGTCCATCATGTTAATTTTACAGGTTTGTGGCCTATTGTTGGCTGATATCAATGGATATCGTAAAACCTCTAGTTCATAATTGAACTATAGGTTTCTCTTCTTGCGACCAACCACAGCAGGTCTGCATACTGACAGAAAAAAAAAATCAAATCATAGGCATCGGTTATTTGTATCAAACCGACGACATGCGGTTACAGTGTCGGTTTCCATACTAGTAACCGACGTCGATTTCCCTAATGAGGCCAGACACCACGGCCGTGCTGGCCAGCACGGCCGTGGCAGTGGACCAAACATAAAATAGGTGTCAGATATCTGTATAAAACCGACGATATATGGTTACAGCGTCGGTTGCCATACTAGTAACCGACGTTGATTTCCCTAATGAGGCCAGACACCACGGCTGTGCTGGCCAGCACGGCCGTGTAAGCGAGTGAGATGGCGTCGGTTTCTAAGCTGATAACCGACGCCTATACCCCCTGATGGCGCATTTTCAACGCATTTTCGGTGGCACATGAAGGGTTGTGGCGTCGGTTTGAGAACCGACGTGTAACAGTTGGGCTTTTAGCGGCGCCCACATAGGTGTCGCTTAAAAACCGACACTATAGGCCTTAAATAATCGACACTAAACGTCGGTTATGTACTAGTGACACTTGTCCACTAAATAAACCAACATGCAATCACTTAAATCACACATGCATGAGATGGTGATACACTCTGTGTTGGGTTTCAACCACAAAGGTTACCAACATCGTAGTGGTTGCGACCCACCAAAGATCTCCATCCATGGTCGTGATAACAACACCAAAGCATCACTTGGTCGAGATAAAGGATCACCACACACACCTTAGGTTGATATGCTCTACATAAAAGCAACTTGTCTCAACCCAAGACCATCTTGGTCATGGCCAACACACTTAGAGAAGGTGTCTCAAACACAAAACCCAAATAGCATGCCCTAGGTCGAGACAACCCACAAGGTAGACATGGGTCGAGACACACTGAACCCTAGAAAACCCTAATTACCACTAAGGGTTTCACCACTCATCCAAGATTCAACCAAAGCACCCCAAAGCACCACACTCTCTCTCATAAATCTAAGAGAGAGAAAGAACACTCTAGAGGTGGCAAATTACAAGAATAAATGGGTAAATTGTAATTTTCCCCAAAATAAGTACAAAAGCACAAACATCATCCAAACAAGCTCAAATTGGAAACCTAAGCTTTCCACAAGCTCTACAAACATGTCAAAGGATTAGAGAAACGTTCTAAGCATGTAATCAAGCCAAAGAAAATAGGTTTGACCCAAATCACAGGTCAGGGGTCTTACAATTAAAAAACACATATCACACCCATAGATTTTGAGGCATCAACTTAGGTGTCGCCTCCTACCTAAAATAGAATGTGGGCTCCTAGGCGAGCATCTAGGACTACATGGAAATACTTCTTTCTACTATGATTTTATTGTTCAGTGACATATTTCTTATTGTTAATCTAACTCTTCTAGAATTCTTATTGTTCTAGTTGTGTATGAGAACGATATAGTGCTTATAAGGGATGAGGAGTATGGAATATATTCACTAAAATCAAGGATGAAAATTAGACCCATTTAAAATCTTAGAAACCCTTATACTTACTTGACATTGAAGTATTATGATCTAATAGTGAAGTTCATGAACTGGCACTTATGAATTGATTTCTTTGCATTGATAATATATATATATATATATATATATATATATATATATATATATATGTATGTATATATATATATTATTGTTTTATATGTATAAAGATTTGTAATGGATAGGAACACCTCATGAGCTTCAATATTCTTCACTTGGTATGGAGGGAAACAAATTTAAGAGTTTTGGAATAGTCCTGCATCTAGGGTTCTCTAATACCATATTAAGCATAAGCCAAGGCAGACAAGATTTCCCTAGAGTTATGCAAACAATATATTTCTTGGTTATCCTTTTTCTTAAAAAGGATAAAAATGTCTTGAAGCTAACTCTGGAAGAAACTATATCTCAGTAGATGTCGCCTTTTATGAGGAAGAAATGTGGGTTCTCCATGAATAACATGGTATCAGAGACCCCACGAGACAAGTGTGAGGACCATACCCTACCTAAAATGACAAGTGCAACCACACAAAAGTGGTTGCACTTAAGGGGGGATGTTAGAATAGCCTCACACTTGGGGTAGTCCTATGGCTTATATGGTTTGTGGTTTCTTCACATATTTCCAATTAGTTTTAGGTTGAATACCTCATATCTTAGTAAAGAGGTTACCAAGGTAGAGATATTTTTGCTTTTCTTTTATGGAAGGTTATTAGAAAGGAGTTTTTGGTTCTTATCAATCATTAGTGATGAAGGGGCCTTAGTCCTTAGCTCTATTTCTTTTATGGATGAAACTTTCTAGAAGTGTTTGACTTCTACAATGGCTCTATAGATGAAGACCTTTATATGTTTCATGATCATGTATCTATGCTTGCATATATGTCTGGGTTTTGATTTAACCTGAATATTTTTTCCTATTTTAAAATTTTGTGATGGGTTCTTAGTCTTATTATTTGAGTCGGTATTCTATGCTCTCTCTTTGTTATCTGGTGTTTAAAACAAGCATATTTCTCGAGATGCATCTATTTGTACTACGTTTTAGGTTGGTTTGATGCTCTATTTTCTTTTACATACTACTTATGAAGCTCTGTTCTATAGACATTTTCTCAAAACAAAAGTTCACCCTTTTACTTCTTCACTGACCTCATGACTCAATTACTTTGTTGGTGGAAAGTAGTGTGCTTCTACTTTGAAGCTTTTTCTAAGTGATTGGGTAACTTTTATGTACCTATCAAGTGGTTTGTTTCTACTTGAACATTCTTTAAATGGTTGGCTTGTATGTTACCTAAGTTTGTTGGTTTTATGAAGCTTGCCTCTATTTTTCTTTGTGACAGTTCCTAGTAGATGACATTGCTTGGCCCTTTTGAGTTTTGTTTAAGCATATGTTCATTTTGACATTGTTTGTTTTTCCCTTTTGACTTGTTATTAATTTAGATCTCTACCCATGCATATATATTTCTACTATCATGGTTTTCTTTATTAAGATTTCAAGAATGCTTGCATATATACTATCTATTCACATTCATGTAAATATTAATTGCATGTGTTGCAATTCAGTGGCATTCCAACCAATTGTGTTGTAGTTCTCTGTGAACTTGATGTTCATTCTTTAGATTTACATTGATAAGAGTAGTAAGCCTTGATTGGGCTCCGTCAATTTATCTCTATAACGACCCCCCTCCCGGTAACCCCCAATTAAGGGAGACCAAGAGGCCAGAGTCATTATCCCAATTTCCCAGATCAAAGGTTCGACAAATAATCAGTAGTAATTATTAAATTCTACCATGACTATACTAAAAGCTGGAATAAAATAAAACTTTTCATACCTTTTTCAAAAATTTAGATATCTAACTTCTATTCACATCTGACTCTATTCTAACTAATATTCCTTGCACTTTATTTCTTAATTTCTCAATATGCCACTTTACTATTTGTCCTTTTCAATTTGTACCTAAAGTGCTGACAAACAAAACGTCAGTCAGCATAAATGAATATGTCGGTATGTGGGGAAACAATAATCGTGCAGTTATCTGTAACAACATATTGCAAGCAATTATTGTTTAGCAAGAGAACTTTACATTTTAAACATTACTACTCAATCCATACATACCCTAGTCTCTACGCTTGTCCCTACAGTGGACATGGATACTACCTCTCATATGGTAGATCCCAACTAACCCCCATGATCCTACCTAACAAGTAGATCAATACCTAGGGTTGAAGAGTCGCATGGCACTGCCCATAGGTAGCCCAATCACTAACTCATGATAGGTTGGTGAGTCGCATGGAACTACCCATAGGTATCCCAATCCCTGTCTCACGATAACTTGATAGACCTACCTAACAGGTAGACCATGTACTAGGTCATCTCTTTCATCATTAGCAAATCCACATAGGAGGACTAGGATCTGAGCTATACATATTTCAGGTGATAATCATAGTCACTTTATAGTTGCATGAAATAAAAGAAATTATTTTTAGGCAACCGATAAAACATCTGGGAATCGCTGTGAAACTAAAGCGATTAACCATAAGCGTAACCACATACCTGATCCAGAGCAACTTGATGTCCAAGAAATAATATTCAAGAATCAATCAAACAAGCAATCAACAATATCCTGAAATTAATGCATAACATCCAAGTGTCATTGTTTTATCCAAAATATTCTCAAGATCGACTTGTATTCCAGCTTAGGATTTCTAGGCCAACTTTAGGGTTTTATTAGGGTTTTAGCCTCCATAACACATTTATCACTTTTAATGCTCTTTTAGTACACAAACCCTAATTTCAACATCATAGGCACAATTATCATCTTTGGTTTCTTTCAAATTGATAACTCACATTTCATTATAGTTCAATTCATATATGAACTCTATTTATCACTAATTCCACATTTATCCATTAGAAACCCTAATTACCATATTAAGGGTATTTATCCACAATTAGAAACTTTTATACTCAAAATCATCATATCTTAGCTTTATTCATGGATTTGAACAATTAAAGCCATTAAGAGTCATAATTACAAAAATTAAGGTTTCAAGGCCCATTAAAGAATATTCATGTACATGGAACCCTACATTAATGAAACGACACAGAAAGATCATCCTTTTGGATCTAATGTGTCCTTTTTATAATCAACAAGTTAATATTGATTAAAAACACCCATAATACCTTTCTCAATCTTATTAACATCAATATTAGGGTTTCTTAATTATTAATGCATTAAAGTTGACAACTTTAACTACTTTTCGAATTTCAAGAGGTATTAGGCTCTAAAACTATTTTTAATGGATTCCTCGTGTTCTTTTGATCAATTTTCATATATAATTTGTCTTAATCGGAGATGCCAAGCACTAGCTATGATTTTTGTAAATTTATCACTTAATTGACCAATAAGAAATTGATACGTCAGCATTAAATCCTTAACAGTAACTTACCAGAACTCAGTGCAGAGAAAGGAGGAAAAGACTTGGCCGTCCTTGGGTCATGTATGTGCAAACAAGGGTAGAAGGGTCATTTGACTCTATCTCCTTTCTACTTCCTCGTGATGTGCTCCTTCTTTCTCCGCGTATAGGATGCCACCGGCTGCCTAGTCTCCCGCAACGCCGTCGTCTGCCGCCACCTCCCTCAGGTGCAAACACCACCACGCTTGATCCATCACCGCTTTATGGTTGTTCTCCAACCTACCCCTTTCTCTCTCATACTCGCACAAGGGGTGCTCTGCAGGTGGCGCCTAGCACTGTCGGCATCCTCTCCGGAGCCCACAGCATGGCGGATGATGACGCCGACCACCAGGTTCCTCGCTTCTTGCTCGGGTGGAAAGACAACCTCCCCTTTCCTCACGTTCGACCGCTCTAAGAAACAACGAGTACCTACTCCCGGAAGGCCAGCGCCTCACTCGAGCACCGCCCACTCGGCTCCACCGATGGATGTGACTCCTTGACCCCCAGGAAGAACTCACCATTGCTGCTCCTGTGACCAAGCTTGGTCGACTGCAGTTGGCCCTGACCTCTATCGCGCACTTAAGGGGTGATGCATGTACAGGCCATCCAAAGTCTGTAACCCATGGTTGTTTCCTAGCCCTAAGCCACATCACTTAACTATCACGTTTAAGAGTAGGGAACCAAACTACGAAGAAGGAAAAGAGCCCCGCTGCAGCCAGGGTTCATCTGTAGGACTGTCTTCAGTCAGGAGTAATGTGTGTCGCCTCCCTTGATATCTATACGTTGTCTACCACAACTGCCAAGACCTGCCCTTTATATAGGTATCCCTCCTACAAAGTTTAGGGTTACGAGAGAAAGATAAAAGGAAGATATGGGTAGCAATCATGTCTAGCATCCTTATGTACTCATGTTATTTTCTTTCTTGATTAAAAAGGTACTCCTAGAAAGGTATATATATGTAATTGTTCAGAGGAATTCATTCAATATCCTTCCCTTATGGGTCTTATACGTCCCAATCAGTTCCAATTTTAATTGGTTGGCATTTCTAAAAGCCATTAAAGAAAGTATATCACCACATAAATTCTAGATTATTTCTCCCTCTCTTATCAATTAATCCCACTTTTGGAAGAATGCTCTTAATGATTTTTTTATCAAAACATGGGAAAGGGTTGAGACCAAAATTTGAAAAGAAAATATGTTTTTCTTAATATGCAAGTCTTCCCCTTAAGGCACATTTTAACCATCAATACAAATCTTTTCCTCTTTCTTTCTTTTCTATTGTATTTATTTTGGCTATAATTTATATTAGAAATCATGTGGATTCGAAATCCATCTATTATGAACAAACACTTAGTCTTCTAGAGAATTCCACATTATTCTTAGCATTATATTATATTCTTTTATTATTAGATTTCTTTCCCATATTATTCTCTTTCAAACATATTGGGCTTTGTTACTTAATAGGCCCACTAAACCATTCGTGCAAAAAGGGTTATTATCAAAGAAATACATTCGAAGTACTTAAATCATACAACTTTCATAATAATACATTTTATTGAAGAAATTGTATTTCAAATCATATAAGCCCAAAATTGGGGTAGTGACATCCTTCCCCTCTTATAGGAATTTTGCCCTCAAAATTACACCAATCATACCAACAATCAGGATAAGACTTTCTTATGTCCATCACTGACTCCCATGTGGCTTCATCCTCTCCATGGTTCTTCCAAAGAACCTTTATCATATTATATTTTTTCATCTGAGTTCTCTCTCACCTTGGTATCTCATACCCTTGTAGGTGACTCAAGATATTTCAGCCTCCCTAGAAGCTCAATAGGTTCATGGCTCAACACATGGTTCGGGTACAACACATGGTTCTCTAGATTGGACACAAGGAACACATCACACATCATGTTATCTTGAGGGGTAAGGTTAAACATAAGCATCTCCACCAATCCATCTCAAATGGACCCATGTATCATGGACTCATCTTTCTAAGCTATAGCTCAAAGGGGTCAGGTTTTCATAACACATGTTCTCCCACAGTGAACTGCATGTCAGTCTACTTCGCATCAGCTGACGACTCATGTCGCCCCTGGGCTCTCTTAGCCATTGCATGATCAAAGCGACTTCATCTGCACACACTGTGGTCTCTCTGACCTTCACAAGGTCCCTTCACCAACATCATTTTAATGAAGTGGTGACTGACACAGCCTCCCTTACAGAGCTTCTTATATCCCGATACTAGATAAGGTGGCTATCATCACAACTGTCATAGGATGAGCATTGTCCCCATATATCACCCTGAATGAGCAAACACACTCTCATCAGACCCTCTACTCTGATACCAGGTGATAATCTATACTAACATCGAGTTTTTTATGTACCTACTTCCACCACATGGAAGTGAATCTTTAGGTCATACTCAAGAACCTTTGAACTCACATCATGGTGTAGTTGAACCATCTCTCTTACATGTAGTTCAACCAGATCTGTCTCCTGACAATACTCTCTCTTTCTCTTAAATTATGTCATCTAGGTAAGGTGATCTACCATTACCCATATTGCATCTTGACTTTCCTCAGTCTATGGAGACTTACCACAACATCCATAGTGATGAACTCCCATTCTCCCTCGGGGACTCATTATCCTCTATATCGACTCAATGGGTTACTGGTGTTCGTCCTTCACCTCCTGGCATGAATGGAGACAAGCCACATGCAACTCTATACACTTCTTCATTTTAGACATCCAAAGTACTACTGCAACTTACTATCTTAGTAGTACTACAGTGTATGATGAACTCAAAATCATGATCTCTTGTATGTCATGATTTCTCAAGGTTGATTTCTCAAAAACCCTAAAACACTCTAACCGTGGGTTTCATCACCTTCTTTTCCAGAGAAGTGCATCTGGGATTCTACAACCATCCTTCTATTACAACAAGCCCTTGGTTGGCTAACCAAGTAACCATTAACTCGATCAACGGATCTCGTTGCATTTGAGTGTTAGCCAAACATATCTCACAAACTTAGGGTTCACCTAGTCACCTCTTCTAGACTTTCCACTAGCTAAACTAGGCAACAACGTATCAACAAGAGCATCCATTACCACCTTTCATCTTTATGTGCTACGTAATAGTGGAGACAAACACCTCCATGTATTCCAGTTATCATCTTATCTCAGACTTTAGGTCAATCTTCATCAAGAAAACTCAGAGCTCATTAAACTCAAACTTATATAACTCATAAATTCCATGCAGCTCATGATAAGAACGTTCTTATAAGATGACTACCTCAATCCTCTTGGTGTTTGTAAACCATCCACACATCGTACACTCCATAAGGGTATGCTATTATCTCTATTCCCATACATCGTAGCAACATTTCAACTCACATCATCATTATCCTTAGTGTATGGCATGCATACTGCCCTATCTCTCACCCCCATAATGAGAGGAAATAAGCATTTGGCGGTCGTCCAAACACAAAGTTCTTCCCATTCTAAGAGTAGAGATGGTGCATCCCACATTTCCAGTACACCTTCCAATCTAAGTTGAAACGTGCATCACATATCTCCAAATCATGAACATTTTGATATCAGGTTTTCTCTCATGGAGAACTGGTCTCAAACACACTTGGGTCACCACATGATCCTTAGTCATATCTTGTAGGTCTGTAGGGTGCTGACACTTTTGGGGTCATCCCTCTTCCCTTATACATCCAGAGAGTGCCCTCCTCATCTACCCTTTGGGTCCCATGAGTTCATGAAGGTGATCAATCTCCTAACCCATGGCCCTCAGACAATGATAGATGTTAACTCCCAACCCTATGGTCATGTGCAACTAGGGAATTAGGCAACTCCTACTCCCATCAGTCTTATCCCTACCTGACCCTAGGATAGACTTAGAACAAATCCAACGTGAATCCTTACCCAAGTTTCCATCATCTCTCTTGGCATCATGATCTGACTTACATCCTTTCATAGGGATCATGGCGACCTACCTACCTTGGTCAGGATTCCTCTATATGCACTTAGAGATGGTTATCTATGGGTCTGTATGTTCATTCTCATACTATATACTCTCCACATAGCTTCTCAAGATCCTACGAGACCTCTTTAGGTTACCTCAAACCCAACAAAAGCTGGTACATACCCTACAGAAGGGTCCCTCTCCCAGGATGGGAGGAAACTATATCCAGACAAAAGCAAGGGTCACAAACGTCCCTATGTCCAGGGTTTGCATCCACATGAACATGCTTAGCCCTAGCAAGCTACTAAGGCACGTAGCTAATAAGTAGACCACCTACTAAACCATGCTAGGTCTCCCTGATAGGTCATACTTGTTTCTATTCCTTTACATTGAACCATCATCATACATACGTATGTCACCAACCTATAAGTAGGGGTTCATCAAACATACACCTTAATCTAAGGGGTTCCCTTTTTCCCTTGAACATGTGGAGTGCCATTCTAGAATCTATAGAAACTCAAATCTCATCATGAGCATCAGGTGCACTAGGTACTACTACTTCCCCTCTTATAGGTCTAGGAACCTTAGGTTCACCTCATATGCAACATCTATCCAACTGCATGCTCAACAAACCAAGCATGTTCGAGGTACATCATGAACATCCTATTATCCTTGTACTCAAACAACACCTCATAGTTGAGTCCTCCTCAAGAACAACCAACTAGGTATAAGGCCTCACAACTTATTACTATACCTCCTCAGGGTCTAAGGAACTCTTCTTCCTAGCACCTATATCATATGCATATAGGTACCAGCAACCTCATCCTTGTTCTAGGGTTTGGTTCCTCTAAAGGAAACTAAGATACCATAAACCTCCAAGGATCATGCACAAGGCAACCACAACCATCCACTTAGGTCACAACATACCCAACTTCTTAGGGTTCCTTATATCCCAGAGTCTAAGCTTCCAACCTTCTTTCTCAGGTCTTGCTCTCTCTCTCTCTAGAGTTAACCCTACAAACAACCTTACTACTAGAGGTTCTCTCTCTAAAAAGGTGGATCAAGCTCACATGTATACCCCTACATGGGTGAAACCTACGTTCGCTCAAGGTTATCCATAGCTCTTTATGATTATCATGTAAGCTATCCAACATGCCCTTCTGGCCTGGGTTTTAACCTACTGCCAGCACTACTGATGTACTCGAGGTGCATACTCTTCCATGATCATATAAGCCCATAGGGTTTCTATATGGTCATCACTAACCTCATCAATGAAGGAGTTATCCTTCACCCTAACATGCACGACCCTTCCCAGGTTGGATCGCCTAAAAGGCAATAAGTCACCCAACCTCACATATCTCATGCTTCTCATGGGTACCTAAAACCAAAAGCATGTCAGCCCACATATATGGTCGACCATGATATCTAACTCATCATGCCATCTCTCTCACACAACCACTTAGGGTTAGGGTTAGCATCATCCTTAGAGGATGTGCCAAGTCTCTACCTCTTTCTGGTGGCCTCTGCCTCCAAGGCTCTACTCATCCTCCTATTAAGAAGGTCTAACCTCATGTCTCACCTAAGGGAACGACAACACATGTCATGCAAACTAAGCATGTAACAATCATTAGTTTATGCATAAACTATTATCTTATGTCCATGACATCTTGTTTACATGATTTTCATTAATTTGGTGGAGTATTCCTTAATCTTATCATACATACCCTGAGCACAAGAGGGTGAGGAAGAGAGAGAAAAACCCTAAACCTTAGAATCTTAATTGAATTAGGGTTGAGAAGGGATGAAAATAGATAAGAGAGTCCTAAAGGTGTCCTATTTCAATTCAAAACCTCAGACATTGGCCAAGAAGTCACACTGCATCCGAGAGTCCTCATGACCGACTAGTGGGGCGGAGGAAAATCTTGCCAGCCCGCGGACCGTGATCCTTTTCTAGACACCTCTGTCATCGGTAAATCCTCTAATAACTCCCTCGGGTTCTACAAAGTTTGTAAAATTTAATAAGTACTAAGGATTAAATGAGGAACCAATGCTCTAATACCAAATGTAACGACCCCACCTCTCAGTAACCCCCAATTAAGGGAGACCAAGAGGTCAGAGTCGTTATCTCAATTTCTCGAATCAAAGGTTCGACAAACAATCAGTAGTAATTATTAAATTCTACCATGACTATACTGAAAGTTGGAATAAAATAAAACTTTTCATACCTTTTTCAAAAACTTGGATATCTAACTTTTATTCACATCTGGACTCTTTCTAACCAATCCTCCTTGCACTTTACTATTTGTCCTTTTCAATTTGTACCTAAAATGTCGACAAACAAAACGTCGGTCAACATAAATGAATATGTCGGTATGTGGGAAACAATAATCGTGCAGTTATCTGTAACAACATAATGCAAGCAATTATTGTTTAGCAAGCGAACTTTACATTTTAAAAATAACTACTCAATCCATACATACCCTAGCCTCTACGCCTGTCCCTGCAGTGGACATGGATACTACCTCTCATATGGTAGATCCCAACTAACCCACTTGATCCTACCTAACAGGTATATCAATACCTAGGGTTGAAGAGTCACATGGCACTACCCATAGCAAGCCCAATCACTAACTCATGATATGTTGGTGAGTCGCATGGCACTACCCATAGGTAGCCCAATCCCTGTCTCACAATAACCTGATAGTCCTACCTAACAGGTAGACCATGTACTAGGTCATCTCTTTCATCATTAGTAAAGCCACAAAGGAGGACTAGGTTCTGAGCTAGTTAGGTATACATATTTCAGGTGATAATCATATTCACTTTATAGTTTCATGAAATAAAAGTCATCCAAGCAGTTATTTTCAGGCAACCAACAAAACTTCCAGGAATCACCGTGAAACTAAAGCGATTAACCATAAGCGTAACCACATACCTGATTCAGAGCAACTTGATGTCCAAGCAATAATATTCAAGAATCAATCAAACAAGCAATCAACAATATCCTAAAATTAATGCATAACATCCAAGTGTCATTGTTTTATCCAAAACATTCTCAAGATCAACTTGGATTCCACCTTAGGATTTCTAGGCCAACTTTAGGGTTTTATTAGGGTTTTAGCCTCCATAATGCATTTATCACTTTTAATGCACTTTTAGTTCACAAACCCTAATTTCAACATCATAGGCACAATTATCATCTTTGGTTTCTTTCAAAATGAAAACTCATATTTCAATATAGTTCAATTCATATATGAACTCTATTTATCACTAATTCCACATTTATCCATTAGAAAACCCTAATTACCATATGAAGGGTATTTATCCACAATTAGAAACTTTTATATTCAAAATCATCATATCTCATCTTTATTCATGGATTGGAACAATTAATGCCATTAAGAGTCATAATTACCAAAATTAGGATTTCAAGGCCCATTAAAGCATATTCATGTACATTGAACCCTACATTAATCAAACTACGCATAAAGATCATCCTTTTGGATGTAATGTGTCCTTTTTATAATCAACAAGTTCATATTGATTAAAAACATCCATAATACTTTTCTCAATCTTATTAACATCAATATTAGGGTTTCATAATCATTAATGCATTAAAGTTCAAAACTTTAACTACTTTTCGAATTGAAAGAGGAATCACACACTAAAACTATTTTGAATGGATTCCTCGTGTTCTTATAATCAATTTTCATATACAATTTGTCTTAATCATAGTTACCAAGCACTAGCTATGATTTTTGTAAGTTTATCACTTAATTGACCAATAAGAAACTGACACGTCAGCATTAAATCCTTAACAGTAACTTACGAGAACTCGGTGCAGAAAAAGGAGGAAAAGACTTGGCCGCCCTTGGGTCATGTACGTGCAAATAGGGGTAGAAGGGTCATTTGACTCTATTTCCTTTCTCCTTCCTCGTAACGTGCTCCGGCATTCTCCGCATACAGGATGTCGTCGGCCACCTACTCTCCAGCAACACTGTCATCTTCCGCCACCTCCCTCGGGTGCGAACACCACCACACTTGATCCATCGCTGCTTCATGGATGTTCTCCAACCTTCCCCTTTCTCTCTCATACTCACACAAGGGGCGCTCTGTAGGTGGCGCCCATCGCTGTCGGCGTCCTCTCTGGAGCCCACATCATGGCGGATGATGACGCGGACCACCAGGTTCCTCTCTTCCTGCTCGTGCGGAAAGACAACCTCCCCTTTCCTCGCGTCCGGCCCCTCTAAGCAACAACGAGTACCTACTCCCGAAAGGTCAGCGCCTCACTTGAGTGCCGCCCACCCGGCTCCACCGATGGCTACGACTCCTTGACCCCTAGGAAGAACTCACCATTGTTGCTCCTGCGACCAAGCTTGATCGACTGCAGTTGGCCCTGACCTCTACCGCACACTCAAGGGGTGACGCATGTACAGGACATCCGAGGTCTGCAACCCACGGTTGTTGGCTGGCCTTATGCCACATCACTTAACTGTCGCAGTTAAGAGTAGGGAACCAAACTACGAAGAAGGAAAAGAGCTTCACTATAGACGAGGTTCATCTGTAGGACTGTCTTCAGTCAGGATTAATGGAGTGCCACCTCCCTTGATATCTATACGTTGTCCAGCACAAATGCCAAGACCTGCCCTTTATATAGGTATCCCTCCTGCAAAGTTTAGGGTTACGAGAGAAAGATAAAAGGAAGATATGGGTGGCAAGCCTGTCTAGCATCCTTGTGTACTCACATTATTTCCTTTCTTGATTAAAAAGGTACTCCTAGAAAGGTATATATATATATATATATATATATATATATATAAAATTGTTAAGAGGAAGTCATTCAATATCCTTCCCTTATGGGTCTTATACATCCCAATCAGTTCCGATTTTAATTGGTTGGCACTTCCAAATGCCATTAAAGAAAGTATATCACCACATAAATTCTAGATTATTTCTCCCTCTCTTATCGAATTAATCCCACTTTTGGAAGAACGCTCTAAATGATTTTTTTATCAAAACATGGGCAAGGGTTGAGACCAAAATTTGAAAAGAAAATATGTTTTTCTTAATATGCAAGTCTTCCCCTTAAGGCACATTTTAACCATCAATACAAATCTTTTCCTCTTTCTTTTCTATTATCTTTATTTTGACTATAATTTATATTAGAAACCATGTGGATTCGAAATACACTCTATTATGAACAAACACTTAGTCTTCTGGAGAATTCAACATTATTCTTAGCATTATCTCATATTCTTTTATTATTAGATTTCTTTCCCATATTATTCTCTTTCAAACATATTGGGGTTTGTTACTCAATAGGCCCACTAAACCATTCATGCAAAAAGGTTTATTATCAAAGAAATACATTCATAGTACTTAAATCATACAACTTTCATAATCATACATTTTATTGAAGAAATTGTATTTCAAATCATATAAGCCCAAAATTGGGGTTGTAACAATCTCCTAACCATGTCTAAGCAAACTGAATTCTTGGACTTCCCCACTTTTATTTTTGAATTCCTAGAAATGAAATATCAACTTGA
The DNA here is from genome assembly GCA_963693085.1 of Alisma plantago-aquatica. Lineage (NCBI taxonomy): Eukaryota > Viridiplantae > Streptophyta > Magnoliopsida > Alismatales > Alismataceae > Alisma > Alisma plantago-aquatica. The sequence goes on from OY856411.1 coordinate 597,882,503, forward strand.
TTGGGCTTGATATAAAAGTATAATTATTGTAATATTTGTATTCTTAGTTTCGAATTGTGTAAGCATTTAGACGTATTGATTCCAATGTTCTTTCTTGGATTGAGGGCTTTTACTATTGTCTAGTTTCCCTTGCTTAGAAATATGAAAATTTCTCTTTACATAGTTAGATGGATCTTGCAATTCTTTCTAGTCAGCACCCTCCCTACATGTAGAGTTGTAAATGGATATGGGTGTACCCGCTTACCCTCAAACTCATACCCTCTAAACCCATCATAGGTATAATTTTTTATAACCATGTAACCGCTTACCCTTATACTCGCATACATGCTTCTCATAGGGTAAGGCTATGGTTATGTATATAATCATACCCTATGTACCCATATACCCATTTAATTATAATTTATATGTAAAAATATTATATCAGAATGTAATGGTGCATATTATAGGACTCACATATAGCAAGTATAAGTACCTTAAAAAGTAAATATTTATATTAGAATGTAATGCTCGACATAGTAGCACTCACATCTAGTAAATATAAGTACCTTTTGGTAGTATAATAAACAAATCCACTAACACACCTTCGTCGACACACAATCACATTTCACTAAATTAAGAAGTCCATAAAGTCATTCTCTTATTGCACTCCTGTCACAGAACCGTTCTTACCCCAATCCCAATCCTACTGCTTAGACAGTAGTAAGAGGTTTGAAGCACCCATCTCGGAGTGGCCCGATAGGATCTATCACACTGACATATATGATAAGAAATAATAACTAAAAAACTAGATATTTAAAAGAATAAACTAACACAATATGGAGATTTTTCCAATATATTCTTGTCATTAGAGTGTATGAGTGTGGAAGCGATCTTATTCAATATTCCATTTGCATTGCCTAAAATCAAGAAAATTGAGAAACAATCATGAAATTGCATGGTACACTATCAAAATCAAGTAAAATAGTTTATAAGAAAATAAGTGTATTTGGCAAGACTTATATTTCAAAAGTATAAGAAGCAATTTGCAAGAAGCAAAAGTTATTCAATAAGTTTTTCAAACGATTTGATTTTTATTATGAGTTCCCATTATGTTGTAATTCGAGAAGCATGCTTATATATTTTTGTGGGACTTTATCTCCCCAACACGATGGGGGAAGTCACTGGGCTCCTTCTCTCCATATGAGGTAGGAGGCCAATGTACAACTCCCACCTCTCAATGAGGGGTCGCTTACACTCAATATCAACATTATCAACATTATCAACATCATCATCATTATCAATATACGGGTAGTCATAATGGGCATGCAATTTATGTTTTCATGTTTTTAAAAATATAGTATAGAAAAATGGAAGACTAAACATACAGAACAGTAGCTCATCCAAGTAAGTAACCAAGTATACAGTTAAGAGATACATAAAAGTATCTTCCATACAATCAAGGAGGAGTTATATAATAGCATACCTTTCACCGAAGATTTTGAGTAAGATCTCAAGAGTTAGGGTAGAGTCAAACTCAAGCCTTGACACATTCATGGGTATTCGTGCATTAGTATTCCGGTCTATAATAGGGAGTTAAAAGGACCAACATTACAGTTCATTTAGCCTCATTATTATCCTTGGATGTGGTATCTCATTATGATCAAGATTTCATGATTTTGATATTATCATGAACCATACTTAGTTCATAAATAGGACCTTACCCAAATTCAAGGTCACTAGTTAACTTATAGATCAATATTGATATAGAGATTTCTATGAATAGAATTTCATGATCTTAGAATGACGAGATCACAAGTTTTGATCTTTATTAGATTCAATAATCATAATATCAAGATTGGATTGTAATATTTAGATTTCATGAGCAAAAGTATAACATAGCTATAAGAGTGAGTCTAAATGTAACGACCGATAAACAAATCGTTATTGATTAAGATGAATTAAACATTAGTAGCGGATTAACAAAAATCACTAAAAATTTAAACCTTTTGAAAAGAGGTCCATACACAGGAAAACTCTTTTATCAAGAACCAATGTATGTCATCTACATCCTGGTTCATAAGCATATCACATGTACTATCTCTTCTCGAGAATTATATACAACAATTACTTTGTCAGAGTTATACTTAAGCAACTCAAAATCTCAAGGCCTCAAGACAAAATCTCAGATTGATACATTAAAAGAACTATCTACTAACTCTGAGGACCTGAGAGTACAGAGACGACACATAGGACTTCTATCTACAAGATACGAAAGATAGTACACTCAACCTGAGTTGTCACTGTTATCCTTGCTTCTATTGATGTTCTTCCTCTGCAAGATATTCTCAGTCTCCTCCGTGCTTGTCCACCTAAAAATGTTGGATCCCATGGGGGTGAGACAATTGTAATTGCCCCAGCGAGAGATATAACTCTCCGCCAAAAACATTATTATTGCAGTTTAATGATATAAAACTAGGCAGAGGATAAGCAGTTTAAAGCATTCTCATCTTTTAAAGCATTGCAACTATTTATGATAGAACAATAAATCATCTATCCTCTTAATAAGGAATAGGAAGAACATGTATATCTTTTATCTACCATATCATTTCAACATCTCAAGCTTTTCCTTATTATCCTAATATGTCACCCATGATTCATTCTTGTTTTCATCTGTTGGCCTTAGCCAATCTTCTAAACAAATATTGAATTATTCTAGACATAAGAGTATACATCATCATATTCTATCTAGGCATTGGACTATGCCAATCCCTTGGTTATAGGCTTCATGCCTCTGCCAGGTATTAGACTTTAACCAATCCTAATTACACCGCTAGGCATTGGACTCTACCAATCCTGATTACATAGCCAGGCAGTGGACTCTAACCACTCCTGATTACAGGCTTCATGCTTCTGCCAGGTATTGGACTTTAACCAATCCTGATTACACAGCCAAGCAATGGACTCTAACCAGTCCTAATTACACAGCCAGGCAGTGGACTCTAACCACTCCTGATTACAAGCTTCATGCCTCTGCCAGGTATTGGACTTTAACCAATCCTAATTACACAGCCAGGCAGTGGACTCTAACCACTCCTGATTACAGGCTTCATGCCTCTTCCAGGTATTGGACTTTAACCAATCTTGATTACACAGCCAGGCAGTGGACTCTAACCACTCCTGATTACAGGCTTCATGCCTCTACCAGGTATTGGACTTTAACCAATCATGATTACACAGCCAGGCATTGGACTCTACCAATCTTGATTACACAGATCATGGGATATAAATTCCTTTAAATCATCATTGATCATCAAATCCTTCTCTAGGCTCTGAACCCTAATGTTAGCCTTCATAGCTTTTCACATTCTTTATTGAATACAATTGTTCCTTTTATTGAGTTTATTAAAACGTTATCATTTCTTACAATAAACTTTTATAATCATCGTGGTACCTTTCACTATACCACAATTGTTCTCATGGCTCATAAGGCCCATAAAATATCTTGTCACCTCTCACTAGGCAACATCTAATCATATGGCTCACAAGGCCATTAAACATCTTGTCACCTATCACTAGGCAACATCTAATTATATGGCTCACAAGGCCATTACACATCTTGTCACCTCTCACTAGGCAACAATAACATATCACCTCATGTAATACAATAGTAACACCACTATTCCCTCAATAGGGTTAGGGCTTACTATTCACGTCACATTAGGGTTTCTCATGTCCCATTACCCAATTTAGGGTTAGGGTTTCCCATCCCAAATTAATTAGGATTTCATATTTATCAAATCAACCTTAATATATTGCTCCACACCTCTAGGATCATCCATTAACATCTCGAGTATTCAATCATGTTTATTACTTTTAACATTTATCATTAAATGATTATCAATACAAGGTATGCGTTCATTTCTCATCCTTATCATGGTATGATTACATCATACTCATTAGTTTAGCTTAACCCCATTCTCAAGGTATATTATCCTATACTTATCAAAGTATATCAAACTCATTACAATTCATTGTAACAATTTACATAAAATACTTCATGTGCTTCCTATCCCAGTATATTGGATTTGAAGTACATCAATGCTTATCAACCTTGGGATGCTAAAAGTGATATCAATCATATCTTGATGTATCACTTTCCTCATCACTTACAACTTACTTGAGTTATCAACTTATCTTGGATTAAGGTATTTCCCATCTTAATGCTTTCATCCACTAGCCTATCACTCTTACCATGAAGTGCATAGGTCACACACAAGAATGGTTCAACTATCTTCAATGATATGGACTCATTTCAGGTTAAGGCATTGCTTACTATAAAGTTGCCTATGATCAACCATTTGAGATGTTTCATCTTTATAAGGTAATACCCACTATTTTATCATTAGGGTTCTCTTATTAGGGTTATGGTTTATCATCATATTGCCTAAGATTAGGGCTTCACTTATTATAACTCAAAATTTGAGTTTCACATACCTTCACCCTATATTAGGGCTCCTCATCATACCATTGCATAGGGTTTCACATGGCATCACCCTCAATTAGGTTTTCACATGACATCACCCTCAATTAGGGTTTAAATTCAATTATCTACAATTAGGGTTTGCTATTCATCCTAATTAGGGTTTCCATTCAATTACCCACAATTAGGGTTTGCTATTCATCCTAATTAGGGTTTCCATTCAATTACCCATAATTAGGGTTTACTATTTATCCCAATTAGGGTTTCATCTTCCATTACCCATAATTAGGGTTTCTTATATCATCACCCTAAATTAGGGTTACATCATTACTCTAGACTAGGGTTTCACTCAGGATTGCCCAACTTTTAGGATTATGGCTTATTAACCTACTCGATTAGGGTTTCATGGTCTCTTTACTAAGGATCATACCCTAATCACATATTCTTCATAATTAATACTCATGTATGAATTCCTTTCTATCATCCACTCAACTTGATTAGGTTACATCAACCTTTCAATCAAATATGTACAACTATGGTTGACATAGTGTATTGAGACATTTCTTTCATAAGCTTTTAGGGTTCACCATTCTAAAGGTACTGATCATATAGATACTTTAGCATTTCAACCTTTGTACCTATCATTGATAATCATTATTATCACCCTTTGGATCAATGGATCAATCATCACCTTAAATCTCCAAACGATTTGATCACTTTAGATCTCCATTCGGTTTTTGCATTTCAACACCAAATGGTTTTGAAACTGTTTGGGCATCTAGGGCTTCCTTCAACCAATCAATTAGGACCATTGGATCAACGTCCAACTACATCATCAAGTATCTCCAACTGGTCTTAAGATCAATTACACATTTGATCTTGAGAGCAATTACCCATTCGGTCTTGAAATCAATTATCCATTCGGTTTTGTAACCGAACTAACTCAATCGGTTTTGAAAATCGGTTTCCCATGTTGAGGTGTGTGCTTAAGATGACATCATCATCTTCAAGCTACAAACCCACGAAACTTTCTGTAATTTCCATGTTGATTTCACCAATCATTCAAATAAAATTTCGGGAATAATGAAGGAATCAACAATTGATAAAGATATGGAATCAATAACAAAGTTTAAGGGTTCAAGTTATAAAACCCGCCTCCAATTGAGCTTCAAAGATTCAAGCTCACGTCAACAATGGTGGATGCAACTCCTTTCACTATCCCAAGGCTTGTCCTCAAGCTTTGAGTGAAAAGGAATGGTTAGAATTGGAGATGGGATCGAGATATGAAGAAATCATGCATTGATTTTCAATTTCCACCCTGGAATCAAGGTAAACGAAGGTCAAGAAGCTTACCAACAGGTTGGGGGTCGTCCTCCTGTTGATCCAAGCTCCCTTGGTCGTTTTTGCAAGTAATAAGTGAAAGTGGATTCGAAATTCCCTTTCAACTCATGGATAAAGGAGCATATATATGAATTTTATTGAAAATTCATTTAAGAGAGAGAAAGTAGGGATTATTTCCTCCATTTCCTTGCCACTTTCCCCTTACCTTCCTTGGTTATGAGGATATCTTCTTTGCCTGTTATTCTTCTCAATTATCCACGTTTTAAAGAAAAGCAAATTAAGCACCTTAACCCTTATAATAATAATATCCATAAGTTAGTGGATATTTTTTTTTCTTTTAATAATGTGAGTGGGTTATCTACTTGCTTGAGATATTTTTGTGTCTTTTCAAGGAACATGGTCGTCCATTCTTTTGAAAAATCATCCCTCTCCTTTTGGTTGAAGGGCTCTTCAATTAATATATTTATTTTTGCTTTAAATTGAAGTAAAGTTCCAATTTATGCTTAAATCTTGATTATTTTAATATCAAGATTCTCTCCTCCAAAGTGATCCAAATGAGTTGCCCCCCTCATTTTCTTTCTCTACATGATGCCAAGAAACATTAGGGACTATTTTGAAGTGGTAATTTTCATATTGAACCCTAGGTTTTGGGTAAATTGCATATTACACCAAAACTAGGTTTTAATGCACAATCATTGCTTTATCAGCTCTTTCTTGGTACTCAGGCTTCCACAAGTCCTTCCTATGCATCATATTCATTCTAATGATGCTCCAACACATGAGAAACATCTTATCATGCAACATTTCCAATTTAACCCCTCAACTTGGGTAATTTGCATTTTACTCCAAAACAAGCAAAATAATGTTTCAACATTATTTGAAAAGGACTAAAATTGAAACATAAGTTCCCCTTGAACCTTAATTACTTTTCAATAAATAAGAGCAAGCATATAATTAACTTTATTAAGAAAAACACCTAGGGTTAAGGCATAACCCAGGTCAGGGATGTTACACTAAATATCATTTTGACTAGATCTAGATTGCAAGGGATCAAATGTTACATAACATGATAGGTCCATAAGTTTAGAATCATATCTTGATGTTAGATCAATTAAACATAGTCAAAATTAAAACAAAATAAGATTTATATTGTTCATGTCTACAATCCTAGGGTTAAAACCTGTTATTAAGACTTCATTATTTAGGGTACATAAATCATGAACAAGTCAACAAAGTTAGATCTAGATCTTTCATAAAAATAATATAAGTAAAAGTTGAATGTTGTGATTTGATTGATAGATCAATACCAGTTCCACAAAATTTCATGATATGAAGTTAAGATTTAGAAAAAGATACAAACTTGATTTGCATACCACCATCAAAGATACTACATAAATATAATTCAGAGAAAGATCAGGAATCAGGTGTTTCAAGCATTTTCATTGTGTTTGACTTGTTCTTGCGATCAAAATGGACTATAATTTTACATATTTCTGAGCATAGAATCAAAAGCTATGGTGAAAGTAAGTTTCTAGAGAGAAGGAGAGGGAATCATACCTGAAGCGAGAGATAGCTCGTGAAAATGGAGCTGCTACAGTGATTTTCATGGCTGCACACCTTTGGCCAATATAGGGAACAAGCTAAAGTGCATGAAAGTGAAATCCCAAAGTATGGATGTGTTCGTGGGGAAGAATGGGAGCCAAAGGGGGTCTTATATAGGTGTGAGGGTCTAGGGTTAGGGTGTATTCCACCCACTTTCATCCATGGCGGCGGCCGCCCCAAAGGGATTAGAAAGTTTGAGAAACTTTATGATTTCAGATGAAAATGAGTGGGAAATAGTGGTATTTCAAATTTGGGAGAGAATGGCAAAAGAATCACGTGAAACGACCTTGAAATGGTGGAGAACCGACCAGCTCGGGCTCCTTTACCCGAAGACACTTTAGTAGGCCAACCTAAGGTAGGGGATGACCCCACAGCCGTCAAATCAGGATCTAAGGTAAGAACGGTTCCGTGATAGTTGGTATCAGAGCTTACAGACTGCCATATACTTTAAGTAAATAATTTCTCAAGTCTCTTACACCCAAGAAACCCTAAAGTCCATAATGGTGAAAATTGAGGTGTCTAGGCTTGGGGTTGTGGCATAATTTCTCTTATCTATCTTCACAGTGGCTGAGACCCCCCGCTCTACCTAGCTTCAATTAATCTAGAACTAGACCTAAAGGTTCTCTTGTGAAACCCTAGAGAGTCTTCTAGCATCTCATCTCTTCTTTAAGGACTACCTAAGTGACCTGTGTGGTCCTTCTCTTGCGTCCATTTACCACATGATTTCTCGATTATGGGTAGCTTATATGGGAAAAATGAATATCACTAAATTGTGAAAGCTGATACAATGATCTGCACTTAACTTGAAAACTCGATTTTGATCAAAAATCTGATATAAAATATATGCAACCTCAATTTAGTCAAAACTTGAATACATTTTTCCTATGTTTGAGGTAAATATTAATGATTTTGATATGGTGAAATAAGGAAGACTTATATATTATACCTCATTGTTGATGAGGTCTCTATTTGATTGATGTCCATGTTGCCCTATTGTTGACTAAACCTCACACATTGTTATGAAATTTTTTTCCTTATTTGATACAAATCATGAGTATACCATCACATTATTAATCTTAATGACTCACAAAATCATGATGTAAGGCTATGATGAAAAAATCATTCTCCTATTGACTATTGATGCCTTTTGCAATCATGATTTTAATATGATGATTATGGGACTATATTTTGTACTATTATGCTCCAATTTCTCGAATGCCAAATTAAAATCCTCAATTTCCAAATTATATCACTACCTTGATCATTAAAGGAAAGGAATGCAAATACTAACTTGACTTCATAAAATCTTGACATTATTGCCCTATTATGATCTTGAATTTTGATCTCATGACCTTATGGAATATGATTTAATAATTGATATTCTTTGTATTTGAATAAGATCAATGGATAATGACTAATGTTAGAAATGTGCTAGATTAGGGTGGTAGTTGACTCATGACTCCCCTAACCTAGGTCACATCTCTATTATGACTACCTCTAAATTTTCATCTTGTTGAATATTTAGAGTTTGGAAAGGTAGCCCTTTCACTTGATTTGGATTACCTAAGATTAATAGGCTAAATCTAGGATAATATTGATACTCAACTTTGAATCTTGAAATATGATAAATGTTGACTATTGTTTGCGGTTGACTTCCTAGATAGACCTAGGTTTAGATTATTCATAAACCTTAGATAGCATGATAATGGAATCTTGATATGTTGCTCGAATATTGTTTAAATATTTTTGATCAAAATTGAATATAAATGAGTGATCTCCCTAAGGTATAAATAGGAATCTAAACCCTAGCTTTGGAATACATATACATGTGACCTTTATGTCTAAACTCCAACTATTGATAATGATGTACCAAAACCTTGCAACATGATATGGATCTTGATATCACCCTAGATATATGACTAATGACTTCAAAATTCCAAAATCTTGAAAATTTTGAAATGATGACTATTTTGACTCTCTCAATTTCTGACTTAGAGTTTATCTCTCATTAGGACTAGGGTGAGACCTCACATTGATTTTGAGCTCAAAATCATGATACTCAAAGTATGATGTTGTCTCAAAATGTTAAAATATGAAATCTCAAATCATGGATGTATAACCCCACCTAGGCCAATGTATAATCTAGGACCTTGAGATATTGGGATTGAAAGTCACTTTGTATGCTTCATTCAAGAACTCTATTTGTTTGACCTAAAATATGATATCTCCAAATTTGTGATCAATATGATGTGTTCCATATTTGAGACTCATATGATGACTTTGAATGATATATGCATCGACTTTGATACTCAATTGCTCAATGATGAAATGATATTGGTACCAAGTTGGTTATGATATGGGACATGGAATCCAAATTATGATTAGTGGACTATTTGAACTTTGAGGATATAGTTTTGATTATATAGTTGAGGACATTCAATGTTTGAGGATATGATATGGGTTTTTTTTAGAAGCTCGATTTTGAGATTTTTTTTTGAATTTTGGGGACAAAAATCATTTTTAAGGAGGGAAGGATGTGACAAAGTGGATTTTAGCATAATAATGAGATAAATACTCTTTTGACCTCATTATATTTTCTTATGGTCTCAAATAATTTTTCTTGTCTTCATAAACAATGTTGAGACTCAAATACAAAATACGGTGATCAATGTAGTTTTTATACACATTATCACACCTCAAATTAGATTCAATCATCACTTTGTCCAAAGCATCAAATTGATCTATCAAACTTTATTATTTGGTTCTAAACTTTTTCTATATATTCTCTACATTTTCTGGAATCTATGCTCCAAATTTCATGTCATTTGGACATTCCTACGATTTTCTATGATTTCTTGAAGTTTTATGCTAAAAAAACCCCTTTATTTGCCTTTTTAATTGGTTTTTCCACATCTGCTATCTAGGGCGCTTCAATCCCTTTACCACTGTTTAGGTAGTGAGATCAAGATTGGGGTAAGAATGGTTCTGTGACAATTCCTCTCTCCTCTCTACCTTGAATGATAATTCTCCATAATCTACCCATTTAACTGTGGTAATTTTTTGTACCCTAAAGTTTTTGATGTATTATTATATCAAGTTAAACATAACCATATACCCAATTATCCATCCATATATCCAGAGATTATGTGGATATGGGTATGGTTTGCGTATAGGTTTTGACAAAGTGGGTATATAACCATACACTACCCACTTAACTAATTGGTTATAGTTATTGATATTACCATACCCACACCATATCCCCTACCCATTCACAACCCTACTTGCATGTTTCATGCATACCTCAGTTCCCAAGCTTGCGTCTGGTTAATAGTTACTGAATGGGTTCCGATTTATTTCTAAAGTGTTAAATTTCTCATGGATTTTTTGCTAGTAGCTTACATATTTTAAACATAGTGCTCAAATATATGTCAAAAATGATAAAATTTACATTATATATTGTTATAACTAAGGTATATATCATACCAGGTTTGTAATAATGAAATTCAATGATGACTTGCATTGGAAATAAGATTATAGCTGGAAAAGAACCTTGGGAGCATTGTTCATTTCTTTTCCCTCTATAGTTCTTGTTTGCTCCAATCTGGGTGAAATTGGATAAACCTAGAGCACCCTAGATTATGGATTTTATATCATGAATTGGTAGTACCCTATGAGACCCCTTGATATTTATTATATTGTTCAACACAATGTTTGGATGCAACCAAGATCTACATTGAAGCTATGGTGTTTGTGGCTATCCCCAAAGCCAGTTTGGCTAAGATTAAGGGGGAATCAAAGCTTCTAAAGGTTTGATGTATTGTCAACATGTTTATTTATAAAGTATGCAAACAATCTTGGTACATGTTGGCTTCATTTCCTAAGATTGAGCATAAGTTCCCCTCTATAAATGACCTATAGTTCTGTTTTGGAAAATAGACTATAGATGTTCATCAAAATTTTCCTATGAATATACCTTCCACTAAAGAAGTGGCTAATAATGGGAAGTTTTCCTCCTCACAAAAACGTAAAAATAAATCCAATGTATCACAATCTTCTAAGTAGTACTCAAGAGGTTCACAACAACACTAAAAAATTCGAGTTGATCAACCTCAACCAAAGGAAGTATCTAAAATACTCCATGGTCAAGGTCCTGAAGTTGAGGTTATCTAGTTTTTATGGGAATATCCTATTCTAATAATAGAGCAAGAGTTTCTTGGATGAACCCAATTTAATTTCTTTCTATTTTATCCTAGTTGTTGATTCAAACAATCATAATTGCCTTGGTAATTGGAGATTGCCATAGTTATACAACAGTGGGACGTTTAGTATTTGCAATATGATTTGTTAATTAGACAATGCAAAGTTGTGGCTTCTCATCAAATTATCAGTAGAAAAACTATGAATACTATTTTGAATTAGAGGGTCAAAGAACATCATATTATTTACTCTAAACTGGATCTATAGGAGTAATTAAACATTAGTGGAGAAAAGTTTTGATCAAAATATAAAAAATTCTTCCATCATAGGTTCAAAAAGAAATCATTGTAATGTGTAGAAGAAATTGGTGACTTTGATATGTCATTTAGGGAGCAAATGCAAAAGAGATAGTAGTAGATAACATCCTCCTACTTACCTAGCATGTGGCTCAAAACATAAAACTCATAATATAATGCATATATCATTATGTTAATTATTACTTGTTATCCGGAGGTTGAGTTGTATAGTGCCTCTAGAATCAATGAGTTGATAACTCCATTTGATTATTTACTAGAGTTTAGTTGGTCAGTGCCTCTTGATGTTTTCTATTTCTCATTCAACTATAGGTTAAGTTATTGAATTGATAGAATTGGCTGACATTTTTTCAGAACCATAGTGCATTGCATGTATATGAGGTCACGAGGAACATGCTAATCTATACTTTTTGCTTGTCTTTTTACTAAATTGGTCAGATTGCAAAAGTATGTATCGTGTTAGGGTAGGTGTTTTTGTTAGCTTGTTAAATTTTTCACTTGAGTTTGTAACTCACATTGATTGCTTAATTTCTCCCTTCTTTGAAAACTAAAAATAAACAAATATTAGTCTCTAAATCTCTTAGTAAAAGATTTGCGTTGAAGTCCTACAAGGATGCACATTATAGTTCATTTTGGATCCCTTTTTCTCCAAATTTGGTGTCCAAATTCTGGTTATTCTATCATCATGGAAGTTTCTAGTCAATCGTCGAGGGAGATGGTGGGGGTATCCATGTTTTAAGTCCTAGCTTCAAGGATGCACATTGTGGTCCATTTATCACATTTTATCAAAACACAAATCTCTTTTCTAAACGGTGAGATCATAGATCTAGTTTCTCTTAGTTTGTCTACCTAAAAATATAGAAATGAGGGTCTCTTCAACCTCCAACGTACTCACCCAATTTTTTTGTGTATAAAGCTTCTTCGATGGTCTAAAAGTCATATGCTTTGTGAGATGATATGCATATTGATCAAGCTCAACATGCACAAAGAGGCTAAGTTGTTGTAGGAGGTCTTCGACTGCTGATTACATCAAAATTATGCATGTCGATGCTACTTGTATTGACAAGAATATGGTGATAATAAAATAGATGAAAGTTGATTCTATTTGTATTGAAGTGTATATCTTTTTCCTTGTACATTGTAATAGGGGCTAGGTATATATCCTCCCCATGTACATTCATTATTATGATATAAATAAAAATATAATTTTTGGCATATAAGAGTAACGTCATCTACTTAATCGTGTAGTGACAAATTACTCACTACATGCATAATCTAACTACATATGAATGTGTAATAAATGCCAATACATATGTATCTATAATGTAACTACACATGCATGTGTACTAAATGTTGCTTTTCCCTACATATTAAATGTACATAAAATGTAGTAAATTCATATTTTTGCTACATATTGACTACATATGCAATTGTAATTATACATTTAGTTACAATTACACTATATTTATATATGTAAGGACAACGTCTAGCTACATTTGAACTGCATATGTATTTGTAGCGAATGGATTATTTAACTACATATTTGAAAATTGTAGCTAAAGGAATTCCTTACATGATCATATAATACAATTTTTGTATGTAAAGAAAAATGTAGCTAAAGCATTTAGCTACAAAATATGTGATTTTTGCTACAATTTTTTTGGTAGTTGAAGACCATTTTTTGTAGTTAGAGATTTTTCTAAATGTGAAAGGACAACTATTATAAACCATAACCATACTTTGATTGGTAAAAGGATTGATAATGTAAAAGTGGAGCAATATGTCATCTAGTACAAATTAGAAAATACAAGTCAAGTAATACTATTTAGTACAAATTGGAAAACAAACTCAACAATTATACAATTGAGGTCCATCAAGATCCAATAGCTATAGAATTTGACATCCTTAGATATTTGTGCATTCAAACCCTAGGATCTTCTGTGTTTGTAGTATCACATGTATACAAATAGCCATCAAGGGGATAACTCATAGTGGAAGTAAGATTGTCAGTGTGAGTATATATCTTAGAAGTGGAAAAAACCAAGAGAACAGGGAAAATAAACCATAAGTATTAATATGATGTCATAGAGGTATGTTATTTGTTCTTCTCATATATTTCACATTATGTAGAATAAAGAAATTATTTCACAAAATGAACAAAGTGTGGTACATGACTAACAGAAAAATGATGGTCTATGTCTATGTTGGAATATACATTATAATAAATGATGACTACACATGGAGGGATCCTATTATGTGCTAGCAAAACTTAAGATCTATGAATACTACTTACTCAAAATTTCATGATTTTATATTTAATTTATTGATATATCTAGAGTATAATTACTATTGAGAAAGTTTTAGAACTAAAACTCATGAGGTGAGTTTTAACTACATATGGAAAAAATGAATTATTGTGGGACATTAGTAGCAGTAATGAGGTAAAGTTAGTCTTTATTGAGGAAAGAGAACACTCATTCTTTTGTGCAGTGTGAGCAATATGTCCTAGTTGCTCCTTGTGGTTTATTCATGAGTCATATACTTTCTCTAAAAAGAAGTAGAGCTCTTGAAAAGCAGTTTGTTCCAAATAAATTGGGGACACATTGCTCTAAAATATGTTATTGTAAACAAGACTATTTAGTTAGGAAATATAAAACATGTATGTGTAAAGGTTGATTTTTATGCGAACAAAATATACAACACTCCATTATGAGAGAAAAAGATAGGCCGCAGTAAGACCCCAAGCATTGCATAATCTAGTGGAACTGGAAAATGGTAAAATAAATCATTTTGCCTCCATTCAACAACATTTTTTAAGAGGCTAGGTCTGACACCAAATTGGTAGATGCTAACATTGTGCTTACTATTATTTGCATAATATTTGGCTAATGTAATAAACTAGGTCTGACTATTGTAATGTGTTGAGTTCTAAGGTCTTGCATAATACTTGGCGGATGTAATAAGTGTGAGCTTGGATTGGATACTTAACTAAATTCAAATGATATCGGGTTGAACCACATTTGTTGAACTTCAGCAACCATATCTAACCACAACTTTTATCCTTTTTTTTTCATAGAGATACGAATAGTGTACTGCCTGGTCTGAAATTGAGTTAGTTACATACCTAGAAGAAAGAGAATATATTTATCACTAACCACGAACTGAAATTTGTGGAGAAACGATATAATGGGGAAATTGAAGTATGTTTTGGATGTATAGAAGAGCAGACCCTCTCCTATAAATAGGATAAGAAGATACATGGAAGCGGGCATAACTTTGATGGGCCAAGACAATTGGTCTTTTATGTTACAAATAGACCCAATAACTTGATTAACCAAATGCTTAAACTCTCTAACAAAATTCATTGTCCAAAATTAATGTTTTAGAGAAAAAAAACATTATATCCATGGATATTCCGATTTTTGATGTATCAAAGCATGCAAAGGATATTTCATATCCCATCCCTAATCCTCTTTATATATCATGTTGTCATGTTCTTGATTAATGTAGAGGTAGCTCCGTATCGACTGAAAATTGAGCCGGGAACCAAAAGTAGCAATTTGTCGAATGTGCCTGAATGTTCCCCGTACTTTCTGTGGTGGCCTGACGCCCGCAGATGCAAGGAATCTATCTCATAGTGTCCTGTTGGCCAACTCCAGCTTTGGCGTGTTTCTAGAATGAACATCGTCCAGAGTGGCATCATAGGTTTTTTTGCTTCGTTCCGAAGCATCCCATGTTTTGGGGAGTTGCTTGGAAACAACTTGCCGGACGAAGCATCTGTTGAACTCGCTCTCTCCTTCACTTGTACTAGTCGTCCTAGAGATAAGATAGCGTACGGTCATTGTGAGTGAGTTTCAGTGGTAGGAGTGAAACTCCCTGTCCGCGTCACCCGCGCTGACGCAATCTCCCACGCCTTTTGCTTCCTCCCAAACTCACTGAGAGCGTCATGCAATCTCACCGTCCTTGTTCACACTTGCCTTGCGAGTTGCGACGCAAACACATACGTGGACGGATCCAACCCGTATGCTATATATATATGTGCCAATCGAGCTTTTCCTGGACCAGACGATTAATCACCACTTCCACATTCATTCTTCTTTCGTAAGATACGTCGATACCGGGACATAGCCTGTCGCTCCACAACTTGCTCTCCTCCTCCTAGAGATAGTACATGGCAAAACACTTGAGAGACGTCGCCGACATGGATGCCCCCAAGCTTCTCCTGCTCCTCGCCGGGGGGGGTAAGCGGAATAAGCAGCAGCCGAACGCCCACCGGCGCTACCTGTAGGGACCGCGAGTTTAAGTGCAAGACGTGCAACAAGACCTTCCCTACGTTCCAGGCACTCGGTGGCCACATGACGGGCCACAAGAGGTTGCGCGACGAAGACACCAAGGCTGACTCTTCTCCCGCTGCGAAGAAGGCTGCCGCCCACCAGTGCCCTATCTGCGGCCTCGTCTTCTCGATGGGACAGGCTCTGGGCGGCCACATGAGGCGCCACAAAGACGTTATCGGTGCCAAAAGCAACCACTGCAGCAAGTACGGCAACGAAGACGCTGTCGCAGCCCCTGCCGCTGCCAGCAGCAGCGGCGTATCCGATCTTCTGTCCGGCTGCAGCGACGCGCGTGACGAGGACGCCGTCGACGGCCGCCTCCTGATCAAGGGCTCCGGCGGCGGCAACAACCATAGCAGCTCGCTGGGACCGGCTTCGAGCAGCTCTCGCCTGTATACCTCGCGGCAGGCTACCGCGTGCTACGACATCGATCTGGGGTTGAGGCTCGGCCTCGCGCCTCCATCCGGGACCAGGGTCACCGCCGCCGTCTACAACGATGCTTTGCTGACGACACTCAGACTGGGGATTCAGGCGTGATATGCAAAGGTTGGAGCATCCTCGACCGTGACACCGAGTTTGGGTATTCAGGCTACAGCCTGGGCGGCGGCCGCCCAGCATTCAATATTGACGCGGTCATCCATTTAACATTGACTTTAAAATACAGACAGATACACCAAATTCTGTTTGACTTATTTATTTGACCAGTTGTTCATACATCTCCATACATCATTCATGTAAATATTGTGTACAGAGAATACAATTTTTTTAATTCAATCCATTTCATCTGTCTATATAATTATATAGTATGTACTTGCTTGTATCACCCCGATGGACGCAATGAAATGTGTCTTAGTTTCTAGGGGTTAGAAAGGAAAAACTCATTAGCTTCTACTCCGGCTACACTGCTCGAAGCAATGATAAACATCCTAAAATAAGACATCCCATGAACAAATTTACAATAGTCGACGACTAAAATATGGAACTCCACCCTAGATCATCACCATTCATGAGTGTATTACAAAGTAGGAAAATAAACCGTATGGCTATAAGGGAAGAACACTGAAATTCTTTTCCACGAATCGTTTGTACTGTGTGCATTTAAGGATATAGTCCAATACTAAATGAATCACAAGAGAAGCTTCACCATCATAAACTCTTGTATTTTTTAAAACCTTAAAAACCATCTCTATCTTCAAGAACACCATCTACTACTGAATGAATCATGAGGCCTACTTCATGATCTTAACCTCCTATAATTTTCAAATTTTAAAAACGATGTGATGTCCATTTTTAAGAACACGATCTAATGTTGGATGAATCATGAGAGATGATTCACCATCTTGCATCCTATTTTTGAAATCTTCTACCCACTTTCACATGGTATTTGAGCTTCTCCGAGGTGATCCCGAGCTCAAGAATCCATATTATTAGGTCACTATCTACTACTCTTATTCCTCATCATCGATCATTGAGACACTTGCTTGTCTTCAAACTAACCTAATCCTTAAATGTTTAAAGTTCTCTACCTATCATGGGAAAATGGTATGATTCATGCCTTGAATCCTTAAAATCCATACCTCCTCACTCACCCTAGACATCATCATATGACGAAAATCCAATTTGTCCAATTGGGGTGAATGTTTACAATTTTGTGTGTGTTCATTTACCTATATACAACTTTCTCAATTGGGGAGCTCAAAGAAGGACATTCTTCAAAAGAAACCACTAGATATGCTTAATTAAATTGAAGTGAATTCCCTATATCTGCCTACATAACTGACGTAGATGGATGTGTGAACATGAATCCATAAGGTGGATGAGTGAAGGGGAAGGCATACTATAGGTCGTAGCAACAAATTTACAAGTTTGTGAAACCCTAGTTGATGGAAACTCTTAACAAGGGAAATGTTGGAATTAATAGTCAAATTACCAATGATGAGGATGTGATGTATGATCTAAGTGGATTCTTTACAAATTCTACTCAATTTTATGAATTTGGGATTTTTTTCGTAACTTCAATTCACACTCAAAGTAAGTAACACCCTAGCTACATATGTAAGAAATTTCAAACTGGTATGCAATCATCATCAAACACTAGGGAAGAAATTGAGTTATTTTGATTAAGTCTACAATTTATTGTATGGTCTTGATGCTTCTGATATGATTCATTCTCTAAATCTATCTTAAAAACTCTTATTCTATGTTGTCATGGAGTACTAACTCTTATAGAAAAAAATTGAATGGAGAGTTCCAGAAGGTCTTCTATTAATACTGTCTATGGTTTTGTGGGACAATGGATAGATAAAAACGTTAACAATCAATGTAGCACAAGGAACGATCAAAGTAGAAGTGGGAATGCTACTAGGAGAGGAGGGCACATCAATAAGTACTTGGAATACCTCCTAGTAACTGGCTAATTTTTTTTCTCATGCTACTTCTATTAGAAACACAAAAGGAAATTATGATGTGCAATTTTAGATTTGTAACAAAAAAGGTCATAAGACTCTGAGTTGTTGGCACATGCATGACAATAATTGCTAGTGTACTATGTACCAAAAGCTTTTATTTATAATAGAAACTCACTTGATGCAATCAACCTTACTGATCATGAGAAGAGTTATTAGCACATTGATGGTGGTTCTATTGGTCATATAGCTTCACCTCAAGTATGCTAGGTAATGAGTTTATTATGGCAAGAAAAGGAAACAACATTCCTATTAAAAAGATTGGTCAAGCATACATATGAAATAATGCAAAAGGCCCTCTATTGAATGTCCTTGTCTTAGTAGATATAAATATGGATCTCTAATTTATATCTAAGTTATCCTAACAAGTTACATGTTATATTGCCTCACCACATGGTGAATCATTTTTATCAAGGATCTAAGAATCCACCAAACACTAGCTTAGGGTTATTGTAGAGGTGGACTAATTTTGTTTTCCTTGCAACTAGGGTGTCAAGATGCCATCAAAAAATGTGGGAAACATACAGGTAGATTAAAAAAAACTACTTTATGTCCCTTGACAATTTGAAATCCATGTAAATAGATGAGGCAACAACTCAGCCACATGATAGAATAGTAATTGACAACCAATGGCATATTAGATTTTAAAAAAATGGCATATTAGATTTAAACTTTACTTGATTTATTTAATCAATCGATGTGGCACATTGGAAACCATACACCCAAGTCTTGCCTAGGGCACATCCATTAACGAATGCATATACTCATGATGGATTAAGTTGCATGGTTAGTGTAGTTTAACATTTAGCTTTTAATTTTACTTCAAAATTGTTTTTACAAATTATGTTATTTTGTAGTTTTTTTATATATCTATCATTCTTCATTGCAAATTGAAAGTAGAGGAAGATATGGACATCTCTTTCACCCACATAAATCCATTTCAAGGCCATCTAAAAATAAATAGGCATCATTCCTCAACTCCAAGCTTTAGAGAAATGGCGATAGACCCATGAGCATTTTCTTAGATCTCCCAAAGCTCTGGTCGATCAGTTGGTACCTCTTGTCGAAAAAGTGGAGGACTCCCTTTGTAGGAAGACAACCAGGGGTGAGCCAATCAACATTTTTGATAAGCCTAGTGGACAAAGTTGGAAACCATCTAGGTTGTCAGTTGACTAATTGAGATAGTCAACTAACAGATTGTCACCCTCAACCTAGAGCATCATAGTTGTAACACCCCTCCCTAGGGTTTCATACGTAACCAGCAGAAGTACAACCTAATCCCCAACATTATCCATAATGTGGGTACTTGGCATTTCAGGGAGGGTTATCATATACATGATCTCATATCAAGAAATAAATAACACTTGGAATTATTGAAACATAGATTCATACATAAGTTCTTGGAAAGAAAACTACATCATGATTCTAAAGGTATGCTAAATATAAACTAGATAACATGAAAGATAGGATCTCCATAGATGGATGTCCCACCAGGCAAAAAGTTCTTAGATCCTTGGATTCTTAGAACTCCTTAAGATGATTCCTTCCCTTTAGCTCCAACTTCTACAGATATCTCATCCCCAACCATGTATAGAAAAAGCATTCATGGTAAGTAAGTGACATTGGCATGTTATAAGACATGAAAATAACATATAAGATGATTTGACATAAACATGAACATGCATTAACATTAATCATTTCGTGGCATCTGTTACATGAAGAATTTGACAAGAAGTATATGCTCCTCTCTTAATGCCCCATAAGGAGCCCATAATGCTTGGAAAGCCCATAATTGCTAGGAAAGCCCATAATGCTCAAAAAGCCCATAACAAGGTGCATATAAATCTAAATCAAATTCCCTTAACCAGGATCTTTCTTAGACTTAATTATCTTCTTAATAACTTATACTTGATCTTAATGGGATTTCTCCCTCTTGAACATGGTTGGGATTTCTCCCCATGAACCATAATGGGAATTTCTTCCCTCTTAAGCATGAATGGGAATTTCTTCCCTCTTAATCTTGGTTTCATGTACCTTAATAATAATTCATACCATTAATGTGATTTCTACATTTAGACTTAAATTATAACAATCAACATCCAATAACCATATACTTTAAGAAAATATGCATTAATCATGACTTTAACATTAAGTGCTTAACATAAATCATAAACATTCAATAAACCAATTATTATCTATGCTAAGGGCATGACCCACTTACCTTGAGCTAAATATTCTAAGTCAAACCTGGTTTGACTGATTGGATTCTCTTAAACACCTGAAAATAGCATAATTATCCTTCATCATACAAATTAAACCCTAATCTGTGTCATATAGTTATTGAGATGTGAAAATAGCAAAATAAGTCACTAAAAATCATAAAATCGAGTCCCTCATCGAAAATACTTTCAAAAATATATTTTTGCAAATCTTTCCAATAACCAGGTGATTTACTATGAATTTACAAAGAATGGACCAATGACAAAACAAGAAAAAGTCACATATATATATATATGTGTGTGTATATATATATATATATATATATATATATATATATATATATATATATACCCAAAACTAGTGGGTCGGGTATGAGTTGGACCAATAGGGTTCGGCCAAATAGCAAGAAAGCTCACCAATGAGGACCCGCGGTCAAAGAAGGGAGGGAAGATGAAAACTCTATAATACCCTTTGCGGTTGAAAAAATCGAATTACACTGACAGGGGTACCAAGGTCATCTCGCGACATGGATTGTTCTTCCCCTTTTACGAGCAAAGGCTCGAGCAGGTGCTTGCTGGTGGAAATCTGATGGGAATCCAGGGAAAACAAAATGATTTTTGCTAAACTGGGATCGCGAGAGAGTTGCCTGCCTCCTGACAAATCTAGCGAGCCATTTTGGGGCCTTGGACATCAACTGTGGGCCTGACTCCATGGTTGTCGCCATGGCAGACCGTAGAGGAGGAGGCCAAACCAGCAAGCGAGAAGAATATAGGTGAAAGTAACCTAAAACTGACCGTGGCAACCATGTGGAGTCAAAACAGAGGTGCGGGTAGAGCCGCCTGAAGCAAGGACACCCGGAAAATCCATCATGGGTGAGAATAGAGTTTGGCGGCATGAAATAGGGGCAAACTTCATAGGAGGAGCAACTATCAAAACCGTGATCAATCATGTAAGCGGTTATAGAAGCACGATCCTTGAAGTTGTGCGAAGCCAACGAGCCCGTACATGCCGTTGTGAGCTCACTGTAACATTGTGGCGACGAGCGCCAGCGGAAGCCCAGTGGAGGCCCTATAGGGTGTGGTGACTGAGCGCTTCACGGGCTAAGAGGATGATAGGGAAATGATGAGGGAGGTTCTGCGATGCTTACCTAGGCTCTAATTGCACAGAGATGGCGTAGGGTGATGCTGCGGAGCTTGGGTAGCCCGAGGAGGAAGAACGAGTAGATTGGGGCTCGCGAGGGTGTAGGAGGGGAAATTGGGTGCATATGAGTGCAGCTCGAGGGCTGGTGGTGCTTTCAAAGTAGCTAGATGGAGGCGAGAGGGATCGGAGAGGTGTTTGTGAAAAATGGTAGCGAGCCCTAATATTGGGTGTTTGCCCTATAGAGCGCAAGAGGGCATGAGCTGGGCTCACTCAGATCGGGGAGAAGAGCCAGATGTGTGGGCAAAGAAATGATGCAAAATGCTCGAGAATCGAAGGAGATTGAAGTCGAGCATTCAAGGCACTGGAAAACAACTGTTGTTTGTGTGAAGAGCGAAGGTAGAAGAAAACAGGCGCGCTATTGGATCTTGATCCAACGGTCACTGTGTACACATGCAAGAAATAAAACAAAAAGTAACACGTGACAAATACATCAACAGCGAACTATAGATCGCATTAATAACATTTCATTCAAATAAAAGGTCACACAATATTAAAACCTTCTTTAATTTCTTAGAGGGTCCAAACAAGGGTCAAATGAGCCCACATTTTGACAATAGATGCATTAGAGTGTCTAGAACATTCCCATGATGTTAGATTTTATGCTTGTACACATTTTAGGCCTAATATAGCAAAAATCATCATGTACATTTAAATGGCTATGATTAGTGTATATAAAGCTATTAATCTCTCAAATAAGAATTACAAGGTATGAAAACATGCACTAAATATTATTTCTCCTCAATTAAAGTGATGGAGGTCATGAAGCAAGCCATTAAACATATAAACCACTAATCACCACAAGGGAGAGAAAAATAAAAACATTCATTTCCATTTTCTAAACAAAAGTACATAATTATACAAAGAAACCTTTTCTTTAAATAATTCATGGGCAAGAGAGCAATTGAGCATAATAAAATGAAATTGCAAAACTAACATGGGAAATTTTCATCTAGGTCATCAACAATTATATTATTAGAAAAAGAGCATGCAAAGATTAAAATATTTTGAAAATTTGTATAATAAGATTGGGGTGTTACAATACTACCCACCTTAAAAAAAATCATCCTCAAAATTTCCTAGGGTTTCTACCCACCTTTTAGATTTCACATAAACTAGCAAATTTTCCATACAAATTTATATTATAAAAGAAGCATACATAAACAAAGCATTATGATTGAATATAAATTACTTAACTACCCTCACCTTGATCATTTTCCTCTTCTCCATCCGACATTTGCATGGTGCAGAGCCTTGGTTTAACCTTGGGTGGAGGATTAGGGTTCTTAGCTTGGTTATGGTTGGGATCCTTCTTTGCAAGCTTGGGGAAATTAGGCTTGATATGCCCTTCCTCACCACAATAGTAGCAAAATTAAGCTCCAAACCTACAAGGACCACCATGATTTCTCTTACATGTAGGGCATGGGGTTCTCTCATTCTCAAAAGAAGGTTTAGGGGATTTTCTCTTGTGGTTGGAGGATGGAGGGGGTTGATGGTGGCAATTGTTTTGGGGTACCTCCTTCTTAGGATTCCTCCCAGGGTGATCCTCCAATTATAAGGTTGCATCTAGGGCTGATTGCATGGTCCTATGACCTCTACTAGACAAGGCATAACTTAGGTTGGGTTTAAGCCCTCTAATAAACTTCTTAGCTCTCTTTTGCTCAGTGTACTCAAGACCATACTTTTGGATCTTATGAAACTTCATGGCATACTCAGTGATAGTCATGTCACCCACTTGTTTAAGGTTAACAAAGTCATCTTCCTTCCTTTCTAACATGGCTTTGGATACATAATGGTCCTTAAAGACTTCTACAAACTCACCCCAAGTGAAAGGAGGGTCATCTTCTTCCCTAGAGGTAAGAGGTTTTCCCACCAAGTACGGGATGCACCCTTGAGCATATGGGTTGCAAATCTAACCCTACTACATGGGGGGCACTCTAAGTCTCTAAAGCAATGTTCCATGTTGCTAAGCCACTCCTCATCCTTGGTTACCACATCAACCTCATCTTCACCATGGAAGGCATCGGGTCTAATCTTTGAGAAATTTATGAGGGAGATCTCATGTACTCTAGGTGGAGCTCTAGGTTGGAGAGCATTGGTCAAGGCTGCAACTAGGGCATCTAGGGTGACTTGTGGAGGGACTTGGTTCTTGTCTTCAGTCTTATCGCCACTAGAGGATCCTTGTGAGGGCCTTAATACACCAACCTTCTCCTTCTTCTTAGGGGCCATCTGAAAGGGTAAGCATAACATGATATTAGAACATAATATGAATCTCTATTTTTTCCTTAGTGGCCATCTATTCCTTGATCTGATACCATTAATGTAACACCCCTCCCTAGGGTTTCATACGTAACCAGTGGAAGCACAGCCTAATCCCCAACATGTTCCATAATGTGGGGTACTTGGCATTTCAGGGAGGGTTGTTACATACATGATCTCATATCAAGAAATAAATAACACTTGGCATTATTGAAACATAGATTCATACATAAGTTCTTGGAAAGAAAACTACATCATGATTCTAAACGTATGCTAAACATAAACTAGATAACATGAAAGATAGGATCTCCATATATGGACGTCCCACCAGGAAACAACTACTTAGATCCTTGGATTCTTAGAACTCCTTAAGATGATTCCTTCCCTTTAGCTCCAACTACTCCAGACATCTCGTCCCCAGCCATGCAAAGGAAAAACATTCATGGTAAGTAAGTTGCATTTGCATGTTATAAGACATGAATATAACATATAAGATGATTTGACATAAACATGAACATGCATTAACATTAATCATTTCTTGGCATCTTTTACATGAAGAATTTGACAAGAAGTGTATGCTCGTCTCTTAATGCCCCATAAGGATCCCATAATGCTTGGAAAGCCCATAATTGCTCGGAAAGCCCATAACAAGGTGCATATAAATCTAAATCAAATTCCCTTAACCATGATCTTTCTTAGCCTTAATTATCTTCTTAATAACTTAGACTTGATCTTAATGGGATTTCTCCCTCTTGAACATAGTTGGGATTTCTCCCCATGAACCATAATGGGAATTTATTCCCTCTTAAGCATGAATGGGAATTTCTTCCCTCTTAATCTTGGTTTCATGTACCTTAATCATAATTCATACCATTAATGTGATTTCTACATTTAGACTTAAATTATAGCAATCAACATCCAATAACCATATACTTTAAGAAAACATGCATTAATCATGACTTTAACATTAAGTGCTTAACATAAATCATAAACATTCAATAAACCAATTATTATCTATGCCAAGGGCATGTCCCACTTACCTTGAGCTAAATCTCCTAAGTCAAACCTGGTTTGACTGATTGGATTCTCTTAAACACCTGAAAATAGCATAATTATCCTTCATCAAACAAATTAAACCCTAATTTGTGTAATATAGTTATTGAGATGTGAAAACAGCAAAATCAGTCGACAAAAATCATAAAATTGAGTTCCTCATCGAAAATCCTTTCCAAAACATGTTTTTGCGTATTTTTCTGATAACCAGGCGATTTACTATGAATTTACAAAGAATGGACCAATGACAAAACTAGAAAAAGCCATGTATATATATACCCAAAACTAGTTGGCCGGGTCTGAGCTGGACCAATAGGGTTCAGAAAAATAGTGAGAAAGCTCGCCACCGAGGACCCACAGTCAAAGAAGGGAGGGCAGATGAAAACCCTAAAATAGTCTTCACGGTTGAAAACATCGAATTACACTGATAGGGGTACCAAGGTCATCTCGCGACCTGGATTGTTCTTCCCCTTTTGTGAGTAAAGGCTCGAGCAGGTGCTTGCTGATGGGAATCCAGGGAAAACAAAATTGTTTTCACTAAATTGGGATCACGAGGGAGTTGCCTGCCTCCTGACAAATCCAGCGAGCCATTTTGGGGCTTTGGACATCAACTGCAGGCTTGACTCCATGGTTGTCGCCATGGCAGACTACAAAGGAGGCTAAACCAGCAAGCGAGAAGAAGATAGGTGAAAGCAACCTAAAATTGACCATGGCAGCCATGTAGAGTCAAAACGGAGGTGTGAGTAGCCTCCTGAAGCAAAGAGACCTGGAAAAGCCATTGTGGGTGAGAACAGAGTTTGGTGGCGTGAAATAGGGGTGAACTTCAGAGGAGGAGCAACTATCGAAATCGTGATCAATCTTGCGAGCGGTTATTGAAGCACGATCCTTGAAGCCTTACGAAGCTAACGGACCCGTACTTGCCGCTGTGAGATCACTAAAACATCGTGGCTGTCACACCCCGATCTCGCATTACCCACAAATCACGAGATTAGGGCGCGACGGAGGGATTACACACAAGACAAGCCACTCAAAGCTTTTTAAAACATTTTAAAGACATTAAAAAGATAATCTGATTTATGCTGTAAACTAAATCTAAACAAACTGCGGAAGCATTTTTTTTTAAACTGACTAGCAATATAAACAGAGACTTCAGCATATTACATTGCTCGACATAAAATAAAGCATAACAGCTAATTACATCTTTATACACATTCTCTCTCACCCACACCTTGTCCCAAAGATCGAGGGGAAAGGACTAAGAGACCTCTAACTACTAACTACATAAACCTTCTACAGACTAAGCGTTAGGATGAAAAGATCCTTCTGATTCCTGTTGCTGATGTTGACCTAAAAATGTTTGAGTAGAGGGATGAGCCTACTCGCTCAGTGAATAACATTTCATTTAGCTATCACTAAACAACTCATCAGGTTTATAAAATTGAAATAAACATAAATACAGTACAAGCAGGGCAGTTCTAATGACATAGCAGATTACAGAATATAATCGCATTTCTATGCAACAACAAATAATTTAAACAAATAAACATATATAATGAATTGGAACAAAAGTTCGGATATATTAATTTACTGTGACCCTATATGATTACATATTTATATTATTATGCCCCAAACATATGCATCGCACTCTGCATATGAAGATCTGTAGCGAACTATGATCCCACCGTACAAGACTTAGCGACACACCCGGGAAATGCTAAGTCTGACTTCCCGTCCTGGTCTGCACATGACTCTCAGGCTCTCAAGGGCCTCAGGCACTCAAGGGCCTCACAGCACTCTCAGGCTCTCAAGGGCCTCACTGCAGTTCCTAGGCACTCAAGGGCCTCACTGCACTAACTCTGAGTGCTCTAGACTCCTTCCGCAACCTGTAGTGCACAATCGGAGGGTCTGGGTTACCACAGTAACACACACACGGATTATTGTTGAATAACCCCCATATTACTCCAGTGCCACCATGACACATGCACGAATTATTGTTGAACACTGGTCACCGACCATCTAGGCTCAGGGCTAGATCGGTTGTTTCACCCCAAAGGTACAGACCGCGCAATGGGGTTCTACGGTGTTGGGGCACCTAAGTCTATTAACTGATTAACATATAACCATTTTAAACAAGAATATCACATTCCATACTTACTGCACATTCTGAACATTACTTGAAACACATATATAACATTTGTCATCCTTAAACATGATTCAGTATCATTTATCCAGTTTCCATGCTAAATATCCATTTTTAAATCAACAAATACATTGCAACCATAATACAGAAAATTTCATCATTTTTATTAAGCATATTACGTATTTCAAGTTCCAATGAATCTAACATACTCTATTGTATGTATTACACTGTTTAGAAGTTATACCAACTGATACAGAAGCAATTAAGCATTTAATTTGAGTTAAATAATGATTTCTGAATGAACTACTACTCACCCACTTTGGTGTGTTCGTAACGACCGAAAACATCCACAAACACACCTAATTCTGCTTTTCTGCAACTTTGCACCCCGTGCAACTGATTTGCACCCCGTGCAATCTGGGCAGAAACACTTCTGTTTTATTTTCTGCAACTTTGCACCCCGTGCAACTGATCTGCACCCCGTGCAACTGATCTACACGCCGTGCAAACTGGCCGACCAAAACCCTATTTGATTTCCTTATAAAGGAAACTCGGCCGAATCATATCTAATTCGGCCGACCAAGACACTGACCTGCAATAAAATAGTAACTAGCATCTTAACCCAAAAGAAAATATAAGGATAGCTCGATCAAAAGCTAAGTCTTAAGCTAAGACTACGAATTCCTAATCAAGACTATAAGCCAAAGTCAGAACTACCTTGGAATATTTTTTTTACAGTTCTGTTGCACACAGCATCCACACGTACAAGTGTAGGTTGACGGAAGGAGTTCAATTGGTGGCTGATACTTGACTAGGAACAGCGAATCTTTGCTTGGACCGCATGGCCAGCCTCAAGGGCACCTCCCCTGGTGTTTGGCACGCCCAAAACGGGCCCCTGCATGCTGCCGCAGCAGCTCGCTAGCTGCAGGATGGCCGCCCAAGCCAAGCAGCAACGCTGCAAGTGGCTAGGCGGGTAGGGGAGGAAGAGAAGAAGGAGAAGGGAAGGTAGAGGAGGAAGAGGCATAGGTCGATTTGCCGATTGAATCGCCTAGGTCATTGTTGTGGCTGCCATGTTGCTGCTTCTTGATGGGGCGCCACCCACCGGGTTGGTGGCTGTGGCTTTGGGCGAAGAAGGAGGAAAGGATGGAGGGAAAGAAGGTGGAGAAGGTAGAAGGGCGCCATGGATCGGGCTCAAGGCGCCTGAATCGCCCCCAAGAGTTTCCCCCTAAGCTGCTCGGTCGAGCAGCAGCTATGGGCGTCACTCTGTGGCTAAATCCTGTTCTATTGATCGGGAAAACGATGATAAAGGAAAGAAAAGCAACCGAACCACTTAATCAAAAACAAATTCTGGAAAAATTGCATCCAAGTCCAAAGGAACATAAAAATGTCACAACTCTTGCCTCGAAGGTCCAAATTAGGTGATTTCTTTTGCATACTTTCAAGAAAAATGTCCACTACAAACTCAAGACATAAAAACATGCTAATCACATTGTTTTACTGATTCAAAATTCCACTTACATCTAATTATTACTTTACTCAAATTAATCATCTTAATTATGCACTAATCATCACATGAGCACTAGGTTAGCTCAACTATTGATTCATGACGTGGCTTAATTAACCTTGATGTTTAATTTGATATTCAACACTAATTGAGGTGTTTCACGTAATTCGAGGTATTTATTGACTAACCCTGATATGGGTCGTAACAATCTCCCTCCCTTATAAGAATTTCGTCCCGAAATTCCTAAAAGAGAAAAGAAAACTTGTTATGCATATCTATCCCAAAACTCCCATGTGGCTCCTTCTAGGTTGTAGTTTCTCCACAAAACCTTCTCTAAGGTATCTCACGATTCTTAAGTTTCTTGATCCTCAGATCAGCTATTTGTATTGGTCCCTCAACATAGGACACATCTGATCTAATTCTAGATCAAACCACAAAACATTGTCTTTGTAGAACTGTTATAACAGTATCTCAATTTATGGTAATTACTAAGAAATTATCATACTATACATGCGGACAAACTAAAATTCTTAAATAAACAAAATGCATGTCAATTTGGTACTAAAATAAAATCATGCAATTTAACTGTTAAACATCATCACATCTCATAATGAAAATTGATATCAAAATACTTGATTCATCGTACACCCTATCCTTAGGGTTTCATTTGCCTTATTCATTCATCACATGCCAACACCCTACTCTTAGGGTTATCTCATTCACTAGTCACATGGCAACACCCTATTCTTAGGGTTTCCGTTATCTCATCTGTTTGATTGCAATTCAAATCACAATACGGTATCATTCTAGAACTGGAAGAGCAATATATTCAAAATCATTGTAATTACTGAGTAATCTTTATATCATGCATGCAGGCAGATTAAAAATTCATAAATATTCCAAACTCAAATAAATTTTGGCACATACATACTGAATTCATGTAATTGAACATCTTATTACATTAATAAGAGTAATTTACTTCACCTATAAGAAACCATCTGTAATATTTTTCAATTATCTGAAATTTCTCAAAGAACGTGCATATTAACCAAATTCTTGGTTTGTGCATCACATAACTCAATTAAGAGTTGCTTACAAAACATAACACAAATAATTAATAGTACTTGAGAATTTCTAATAATATCTCAGAGAAACGTGCCAATTCATGAAAATGTTAAGTCATACCCATTAACATAACAGGAAGCATGCAACTAGGTTTATTTGCATATTTTAATGCTATCTTACTATCTTGAAATCATGCACCTAATGGTTTACCAAATTTGTATTGCCTGGATTTATATTCAAACCGAACCATTATCAGTTGTGTATTTCTAACTCAACATTCACACTAAGCAAACTCTATAAGACTTAAATGTTCTTCCCAACTTCCACTGAGATGCATAACACATGCTCTCAGCATGCCCTCAAGAGTCTGAATGGTCCTCTCAGACTGACCATCCATCTGCGGATGAAAAGGTTGTACTGAATCTTAACTTTGTGCCCGAAGCACGATGCAACTGTTTCCACAACCTAGATGTGAACTTAGGATCTCAATATGATATGATTGAAACTGGATTACCAGGCAACCTAACTATTTCATCCATGTATATCATAGTCAAGTTTCGAGACATCAAAGATTGACTTAATATGAAGGAAGCGAGCAGACTAAATTAGTCTATCCACAATCATGCATATCAAATCACAACCTCTAGGTGTCCTGGGTAACCTTACCACAAAATCCATTGTGATATATTCCCATTTCTATTCAGGCATAGAAAAAGATTACAAGATAGCTGTAGATTTCTAGGGTTCAGCCTTAACCTACTGGTACACACTACTTTTAACCACATACTCAGCTACATCCTTTTCACACCAGGTCACCAATACAACTCCTGAGATTCATATATATATATATATTAGTGTTTCCTGAAAGCATAGCATACATCAATACACGCACTTCCATAAGAATCTTTTCTTTCAATTCACTATCTCAAGGTACACACAACATGTCATGCTAATACAACACCTTATCATCTAAAAATTTAAACTCTGGTCTCTTTTCCTCCTATCATGTCATGCATGGTCTGGTTTAACTCACTATCACCCTATTGTAGTTCCTTAATCTGATCATAAGAAGTAGGCTTGACCTGCATCTGTACAATCAAACCACTTTGTGTTGTCACCCCTAAGTCTAAGTTCAACTTCCACATTTCTACTAACAGGTCTCTATTGAAACCTGCCATAGAGAATGCATTAGCTGTTGAACTTGACTTTCTGCTGAAAGCATCAGTCACCACATTCTCTTTACCAGGGTGATAATCTATTGTCACATCATAAAGATAGTGACGCCATGTCTTAAAAACATGAACTACATCAGCTATCTTTAGATCATATATCGGATAATACTCTGCATTCTATGCTACTTTCTTATTGTTACATTTCAATTTTATGTTTTACTCTTTTCTCTAAGTCATTTCATGTTGTTCATGTACCGTTCAGATTAGCTACCTATAAACCCTAGATCACTATCACTGCCAGATTACTTTACATAGAACAAATCTCAAGGTCTTATTTTACATAGATACTAGTATTCAAGGTTAAATCACTAGCGACATCCCTTGAACTATTTCAATTCTAATCATTCTAGGGTTTGGTCCTTATCAATAACATAGCATTATTGTGTGTGTGTGTGTGGTCGATCATGTAGATCAATTTGAGCTGCTTGGGTCAATAGCATATTAACCCAACACTCAACTTTAATTATATTGGCTGAAAATTCAGTTTTCACAATAGTTTCTGTAATTCGTTTATTAAATAGCTAACCGAAGCTCCACAAATTCTGGAAATTTTATATGTTATACCTAATGAAGTTTCAGACTTCCAGTACAAATTTGAGATCATTTCTAATTACCAATAAATAATTAAAAATCAAACAGTGCACTGCTATATTGCAGTCTGCAGCAGATTCGGCCGAGTTACAAACTCGACCGACACCCTCACTGTAGAGGTCAAACGTCATCCAAAAATTATGCCACTTTAACAGAGTGTCTAAAATTGTGTTTTTTCAAGTACATTTAAAAATTTGAGATCAATTGGATATACCAATAAAAAGATAAAATTCAATTACCACACTGCTATATCATTCTGAGAATGTGATCGGTCGAGTTTGAAACTTGGCCGATAAATAGGTCAGAACATACTTCAAAAATTCTGATATTTTTCAATTTTGTTTACATTTTATATATACAAATCATATCCAAATTTGAGCTAAATAAGAGTTACACATAAAATACCAAAAATCATTTACTGAGACACTCTACTTATCAAATTTTGTGTTTATGTATCATCAAAACCCTATTTTGGGCCGATTAGGGTCTATGCTTCTCAAACCCTAAATCTCAAGACAAAAGAACGTTTAGACTTCTTATCATAGTTAAAACCTCCTAGTATATATACATTCTCACTATGTTACGGGTCTAAATCATCCAGAGTCTATTCTTATTTTACTGTTAATAGGAGTCATTAGATCCCAGTAACGCATCCTGCCAGCCGGACTAGGCCGAACCTGTAGTCCTGAAGCCAAGAGCTACTCGAGATTAATCAACCCCTATTAATCTTAAACATGTGGAAAGAATATCCACTTAGGGCAAACTCATTTAAACATAATTTCGGGTCTACATTAATACAAAGAAAACAAACACTAAACAATTCACTTCATGACACAACAATATAAAAGAATCTTATTTGCTTTACAAACTGATAATTCTAATTTTATGCATATAAAAGCATTTCTAGTGATCTTTAAATCAAATAAGCAATAATAGACAAGAGTTGAATCGCATCTTATATGTAATCTCTTATTTCTACATTAATTTCTTATCTCATAACCCTAAGATTTCTAGGGTTTCTCTCTAGCCCATCCTTCCTCTGCATACCTGGCCAGGGCATCCAGAGAAGAACAGACAGAGTAGCTTGATACTGGTCAATCTAAGTATCCAGACACCTGGCCAGGGTATCTAAACACTCAGACCTTCCAGAGCTAAAGCTCATCATTTATTATTCGTCTCACTTATAACTTTATCTTTTGACCTTAATGATTCTTAATGACTCAACTTAAACTCTTTACTTGGTTCTCATGACCACATCCTTTTCCTGCCATCTATAATAGTATAACAGAACACTTCCTGTTAGAAAATTACAGATAGAAGAAAAACTCTTAAACCTTAATCCTATTGGTCTCTTATCGTTCCCTGACCTTGACTTAGAGTATTTATATACTCAACCTATGCTCTGATACCAAGATGTCACACCCCGATCTTGCATTACCCACAAATCACGAGATTAGGGCGCGACGGAGGGATTGCACACAAGCCAAACCACTCAAAGCTTTTTAAAACATTTTAAAGACATTAAAAAGATAATCTGATTTATGCTGTAAACTAAATCTAAACAAACTGCGGAAGCATTTTTTTTAAAACTGACTAGCAATATAAACAAAGACTTCAGCATATTACATTGCTCGACATAAAATAAATCATAACAACTAATTACATCTTTATACACATTCTCTCTCACCCACACCTTGTCCCAAAGATCGAGGGGAAAGGACTAAGAGACCTCTAACTACTAACTACATAAACCTTCTACAGACTAAGCGTTAGGATGAAAAGATCCTTCCGATTCCTGTTGCTGATGTTGACCTGAAAATGTTTGAGTAGAGGGATGAGCCTACTCGCTCAGTGAATAGCATTTCATTTAGCTATCACTAAACAACTCATCAGGTTTATAAAATTGAAGTAAACATAAATATAGTACAAGCAGGGCAGTTCTAATGACATAGCAGATTATAGAATATAATCGCATTTCTATGCAACAACAGATAATTTAAACAAATAAACAGATATAATGAATTGGCACAAAAGTTCAGATATATTAATTTACTGTGACCCTATATGATTACATATTTATATTATTATGCCCCAAACATATGCAGCGCACTCTGCATATGAAGATCTGTAGCGAACTACGATCCCACCGTACAAGACTTAGCGACACACCCGGGAAATGTTAAGTCTGACTTCCCGTTCTGGTCTGCACAGGACTCTCAGGCTCTCAAGGGCCTCAGGCACTCAAGGGCCTCACAGCACTCTCAGGATCTCAAGGGCCTCACTACAGTTCCTAGGCACTCAAGGGCCTCACTGCACTAACTCTGAGTGCTCTAGACTCCTTCCGCAACCTGTAGTGCACAGTCGGAGGGTCTGGGGTACCACCGTGACACACACACGGATTATTGTTGAATAACCCCTATATTACTCCAGTGCCACCGTGACACATGCACGGATTATTGTTGAACACTGGTCACCGACCATCTAGGCTCAGGGCTAGATCTGTCGTTTCACCCCAAAGGTACAGACCGCGCAATGGGGTTCTACGGTGTTGGGGCACCTAAGTCTATTAACTGATTAACATATAACCATTTTAAACAAGAATATCACATTCCATACTTATTGCACATTCTGAACATTACTTGAAACACATATATAATATTTGTCATCCTTAAACATGATTCAGTATCATTTATCCAGTTTCCATGCTAAATATCCATTTTTAAAT
Organism: Alisma plantago-aquatica; assembly: GCA_963693085.1. Taxonomy (NCBI): domain Eukaryota; kingdom Viridiplantae; phylum Streptophyta; class Magnoliopsida; order Alismatales; family Alismataceae; genus Alisma; species Alisma plantago-aquatica. The sequence goes on from OY856411.1 coordinate 597,917,198, forward strand.
CAACAAATACATTGCAACCATAATACAGAAAATTTCATCATTTTCATTAAGCATATTACGTATTTCAAGTTCCAATGAATCTAACATACTCTATTATATGTATTACACTGTTTAGAAGTTATACCAACTGATACAGAAGAAATTAAGCATTTAATTTGAGTTAAATAATGATTTCTGAATGAACTACTACTCACCCACTTCGGTGTGTTCGTAACCACCGAAAACATCGACAAGCACGCTTAATTCTACTTTTCTGCAACTTTACACCCCGTGCAATCTGGGCAGAAACACTTCTGTTTTATTTTCTACAACTTTGCACCCCGTGCAACTGATCTGCACCCCGTGCAACTGATCTACACGCTGTGCAAACTGGCTGACCAAAACCCTGTTTGATTTCCTTATAAAGGAAACTCGGCCGAATCATATCTAATTCGGCCAACCAAGACACTGACCTGCAATAAAATAGTAACTAGCATCTTAACCCAAAAGAAAATCTAAGGATAGCTCGATCAAAAGCTAAGTCTTAAGCTAAGACTACGAATTCCTAATCAAGACTATAAGCCGAAGTCAGAACTACCTTGGAATATTTTTTTTACAGTTCTGTTGCACACAGCATCCACATGTACAAGTGTAGGTTGACGGAAGGAGTTCAATTGGTGGTTGATACTTGACTAGGAACGGTGAATCTTTGCTTGGACCTCACGGCCAGCCTCAAGGGCACCTCCCCTGGTGTTTGGCACGCCCAAAACGGGCCCCTGCATGCTGCCGCAGCAGCTCGCTAGCTGCAGGATGGCTGCCCAAGCGAAGCAGCAACGCTGCAAGTGGCTAGGCGGGTAGGGGAGGAAGAGAAGAAGGAGAAGGGAAGGTAGAGGAGGAAGAGGCGGAGGTCGATTTGCCGATTGAATCGCCTAGGTCATTGTTGTGGCTGCCATGTTGCTGCTTCTTGATGGGGCGCCACCCACCAGGTTTGTGGCTATGGCTTTGGGCGAAGAAGGAGGAAAGGATGGAGGGAAAGAAGGTGGAGAAGGTAGAAGGGCGCCATGGATCGGGCTCAAGGTGCCTGAATCGCCCCCAAGAGTTTCCCCCTAAGCTGCTCGGTCGAGCAGCAGCTATGGGCGCCGCTGTGTGGCTAAATCCTGTTCTATTGATCGGGAAAATGATGATAAATGAAAGAAAAGCAACCGACCCACTTAATCAAAAACAAATTCTGGAAAAATTGCATCCAAGTCCAAAGGAACATGAAAATGTCACAACTCTTGCCTCGAAGGTCCAAATTAGGTGATTTCTTTTGCATACTTTTAAGAAAAATGTCCACTACAAACTCAAGACATAAAAACATGCTAATCACACTGTTTTACTGATTCAAAATTCCACTTACATCTAATTATTACTTTACTCAAATTAATCATCTTAATTATGCACTAATCATCACATGAGCACTAGGTTAGCTCAACTATTGATTCATGATGTGGCTTAATTAACCTTGATGTTTAATTTGATATTCAACACTAATTGAGGTGTTTCACGTAATTCGAGGTATTTATTGACTAACCCTGATATGGGTCGTAACAGTGGCGATGAGCGCCAGTGGAAGCCCATCGGCAACCCTATAGGGTGTGGCGACTGAGCGCTTCATGGGCCAAGAGGATGATAGGGAAAGGATGAGGGAGGTTCTACAATGCTTACCTAGGCTCTAATTACTCGAATATGGCGTAGGGTGATGTGGCGGAACTTGGGTAGTCCGAGGAGGAAGAAAGAGTAGACCTGGGATCATGAGGGCATAGGAGGGGAAATTGGGTGCAGAGGAGTGCAACTCGGGGGCCGACGGTGCTTTTGAAGTAGCTAGATGGAGGCTAGAGGGATCGAAGAGGTGTATGTGAAAAATGGTAGCGAGCCCTAATATTGGGTGTTTGCCCTACAGAGAGCGAGAGGGCACGAGCTGGGGCTTGCTCGGATCGGGGAGACGAGCCAGATGCGTTGGTGAAGAAATGATGCAAAATGGTCGAGAATCGAAGGAGATTGAAGTTGAGCATTCAAGGTGCTGGAAAACGACTGTTGTTCGCGTGAAGAGCGGAGGTAGAAGAAAATAGGCGCACTATTAGATCTTGATCCAATGGTGTCTATGTACATGTGTGAGAAATAAAACAAAAAGTAACGCGTGACAAATACATCAACAATGAACTATAAATCATATTAATAATATTTCATTCAAATAAAAGGTCACACAATATTAAAACCTCCTTTAATTGCTTAGAGGGTCCAAACATGGGCCAAATGAGCCCAAACTTTGACCATAGGTGCATTAGAGTGTCTAGAACGTTCGCATGATGTTATATTTTATGCTTGTATACATTTTAGGCCTAATATAGCAAAAATCATCATGTACATTTAAATGGCTATGATTAGTGTATATAAAACTATTAATTTCTCAAATAAGAATTACAAGGTATGAAAACGTGCACTAAATATTATTTCTCCTCAACTAAAGTGATGGAGGTCATAAAGCAAGTGATTAAACATATAAACCACTAATCACGATAAGGGAGAGAAAAATAAAAGCATTCATTTCCATTTTCTAAACAAAAGTGCATAATTATACAAAGAAACATTTTCTTTAAATAAGTCATGGGCAAGAGAGTAATTGAGCATAATAAAACAAAATTGCAAAACTAACATGGGAAATTTGCATCTAGGTCCTCAACAATTATACTATTAGAAAAAGAGCATGCAAAGAATAAAATATTTTGAAAATTTGCATAATAAGATTGGGGTGTTACAAAAGTTGACCTCATTTGACTAATTAACGGATCCATCCATTCAACTAAAAACCTAAAAAAACCTAGAAACATATTGGTTTTATATTGTAGGAGACTGGTTACGTACATTTCAATGAATCGATGAAATAGATCTGTATATATTTCTGTACTTTTAGTAAAAGGTAACTCCTTTGATTTGCTCAATTGAAAACTATAACATATAAAGGTATCATATCCTTTTTTTGTTATAGATATATTTACCAATAACTTGAAGAAGATTTATGACTTTATCATTTAGATGATTAATATGCTTATGCCACAAATATTTAGTATATTTTGTAATCCAATTTGCAATGAAGAATTCTTAACACATCATTGTTGGATCCCCAATCTAAGTCAGGTTTTACTAGCACTCTACAAACACATATTTTAGTCATGTGAGGAGTGGGACGGGGGCTGCATAAATGTGTAGGATCTTAGATAGGTGTTGTAGGAGTGGCAGACAAAGAGGGGGGAGAAAAAAGGGAAGAGGAGATGAAGATAGAGAGAGAGACAAGAGGGTTTGTTGGGTGTATGAAGGTGGTAGAGAGATAGAAAGGAGAGGGAGAAAGTGGTCTCTCTACATTATTCTTTGAGAGAGAAAAATACTAGAGGGAAGTAAAGAAGAGAGAGGTGAGAAGTAATGAAAATGAAAAATTAAAATATTGAACATGAGATAACAAATCATATTCAAACCAAAATATAATAATAAAAAAACATAAACAACAATGTATATTTGTGCTAACATTGTAGAACATTTCCTAACACAACAATGTGTACTTGCAATTATTTTTTCCACATTTTTCTAATGTGTAATGTATTAATGATGTTTTTTTTACTTAACATATATTATTAATTTTGTGTTCACGTGTTTTTTAATGTCTTGTATGTATGATACTAATAAGTTTTCAAAACTTCTTCTCTCCATGGTTCTCTATATCATCCCTTTTGTCCTTCCTTTCTTTCTCATCCATGCCTCCCTCCTCAACTTTCTCTCTGTTCCCTATCTTTGTATCTTGTTATTCTAGTTCTTCATATTCTCGCCACTTCACTCCTCCCATCTACTTTGTACATCTTTCTATGTTGTTTTATATTAAAATATGCACATTCAACAAAATATCTTGTGTTTCAAATGAATACATAGTGTATTAAATAGCTCACTATAACAGAATCATGTGCTATGCATGGACGTGAGAATAGATTATCTTATAAACTATTTTGACTGATAAATTAGTAGCAAAACCTCCATTACATTCCTTATATTCGTACAAATTTGACAATCACAGTCGTAATAAATAAAATAATGTGGTCAATATATACATTAGTACTTGAGGACAGAATTCAGTTATAAAAGTTCAAGTCTTGTACATACAACGATCTTTCCAATCATATTAGGTAACTCGATAAATATGAACAACTATAAATATAAACATACTACCAAATATTTGTAAAAATAAATGTAACGGCTGAAATAGAACAATGCCCAATTTGAGGTGACTAGGTTAGTCATTTGGATGGTTATAAAAAAATGAATAACTTGGATTCAATATCAAACTATAGATTCTAAAACCTCATTTTCTGTATGTGCAAGTTTCCTTGTAGTGTACAATCACATGAATCAATTCGTAATTTTAAAAAATAATGCAGAAAATAGTAATCAGTCCCCTCCGCATGCTTTTTTATATAGTATAGATGAGTCTCCGTAAATAATATATCATTTAAAAAATAAAACAGAAAAGTGCAATGTACACTCAGATGGACCAATTCGTAATAATAAAAAATGGAGAAAATTGTAATCAGCCCCCTCTATGAGCTTTCCTATATAGTATAGATGAGTCTTCCTGCATAATATATCATTTAAAAAATAAAGATAAAAGTGTAGTGTACACTCATATGAACCACTTTGTAATTATAAAAAAAATAATGACAAAAATTGAAATCCCCTATGTGGGTTTTCTTATATAGTTTAAATGAGTCTCCTCACATAATTTATCATTTTAAAAAGAAAAGACAAAAATGCAGTATACACACATAGGGAACAATTAGTAATTATAAAAAATAGTGGATAAAATTGCAATCAAACCCCTCTACGAGCTTTCTTAAATAAAATACATGAGTCTCCTCACATATTACATCATTAAAAAAAATAAAAGATAAAAGTCCAGTACACTCACAGGAAGCAGTTATTATAAAAATAATGGAGAATATCGCAACAAGTCCCCTCTTGGAGCTTTCTTATATAGTATATATGAGTCTCCTCAAATAATATTTCATTTAAAAAATAAAGGACAAAAGTGCAATCTACACTCACAGGGACCAGTTCATCATTACAATAATAATGAAGAAAACTGCAATCAGCCCCCTCTACGGGCTTTCTTATATAGTATAGATGAGTCTCCTCACATAATGTATCATTTAAACAATAAAAAAATGTAGTATATAATCATAGGGACCAACTCCTAATTATAAGAAATAATGGTGAAAATTGCATTCACCCCCTTAAAGGATTTCTCATATAGTATAGATCAGTCTCCTCACATAATATATCATTTAAAAAATCAAAGACAAAAGTGCAGTGTACACTAATAGAGACCAGTTCGTAGTAATAAAAAATAAGGGAGAAAATTGTAATCAACCCCCTCAATTTTTTTCTTATATAGTATACATGAGTCTTTTCACATAGTATATCATTGAAAAAATAAAAGACAAAAAAGTTCAATATACAATCATAGGGACCATTTTGTAATTCTAAAAGTAATGGTGAAAATTGCAATCAACACCTAGTCTAGATGAGTCATCTCAGATAATATATCATTTAAAAAATAAAAGACAAAAGTGTAGTGTACACTAATAGGAACTAATTTGTAATTATAGAAAATAATGGATAAAATTGCAATCAGCCCCTCTACAAGATTTCATATATGGTTTAGATGAGTCTCCTCACACTATATATCATGTAAAAAATAAAAGGCAAGAGTGTAGTGTACACTCACACGAACTATTTCATATATAAAAAATAATGCAGAAAATTACAATAAGACTCCTCTACATGCTTTCTTGTATAGTATACATGAGTCTCCCCACATAATATATCATTTAAAAATTAAAAGACAAAAGTGCAGTGTACACTCACATAGACCAGTTCATAATCAAAGAAAATAATAGAAAAAAATGCAATCAGACCCTCTACGGGCTTTCTTATACAGTTTAGATGAGTCTCCTCACATAATATATCATTGAAAAATGAAAGATAAAAGTGCAATGCACAATCATAGGGACCAATTTGTAATTATAAAATTATGGCAAATATTGCAATCTGCCCCCTAGCTTTCATATATAGTATAGAAGAGTTTTCTCACATGATATATCATTGAACAAATAAAAGACAAAAGTGCACTACACACTCACCTGGACCAGTTCGTTATATAAAATAATGGAGAAAATTGCAATCATCCCCCTCTGTTGGATTTCTTATATAGTATAAAATAGTTTCCTCAAATAATATATCATTTAAAAAATAAAAGGCAAAAGTATAGTAAACACTCATAGGAACCCATTCATAATTATAAAAAATAATGAAGAAAATTGCAATTGACCCCCTCTATAGGCTTTCTTATACAGTATAAATGAGTCTTCTCACACATTATATCATTTAAAAAGTAAAAGATAAAAGTACAGTGCAGACTCACAGGGATCAGTTCATAATTATAAAAATAATGGAGAAAGTTGAAATCAACCCCCTTGTGGCCTTTCTTATATAATATATGATGAATCTCCCCACATAATATATCATTTAAAAAAATAAAAGATGAAAATACAATGTACACTCATAGGGATGGGTTCATAATTATACAAAAATGGAAAATATTGCAACCACCCCCGTCTGCGGGCTTTCTTATATAGTATAGATGAGTCTCCTCACATAATATATCATTGACAAAATAAAAGATAAAAGTGCATTGTACACTCACAAGGACCAGTTTGTAATTATAAAAAATAGAGAAAATTACAATTAGGCCCCTCCGTGGGCTCTCTTATATAGTATACTTGAGTCTCCCCACATAATATATAATTGAAAAATTAAAAGACAAAACTAAATTGTACACTCGCGGGGACCAGTTCGTCATTATAAAAAAGCATGAAGAAGATTGCAATCACCCCCTCTGCGGGCTTTCTTATATAATATAGATGAGTCTCCTCATATAATATATAATTCAAAAAATCAAAGACAAAAGTACAATGTACACTCATAGGGACCAATTTATAATTATAAAAATAATATAGAAAATTACAATCAGTCCCCTCTGCAGGCTTTCTTATATTGTATAGTTGTTATTAACTTTGCATGTTATATGCATTTTCAATTATATAATAATATTATATTTTAAAATACACTCTATTAGGCTTACATTCTGTCACATCACCATCTTCCCCTATTCTTTATCTCTCAACTCGGCCACCATCCTCCTCCTCTTTGTGTCCCTCTTACTTTCTTACTATGATTGTGGTGAATATATGTGTAGTTTGTTTGTTTTTACAATACATTGTTACTTTTGTATTCATGTGTGTCGTAATGTGATTTCTCACATATATTGATGTCTTATTTTCTAGTACTTTCTATTTTCTCTCTCTTTCTCTATTCCCACTATTATCATGTACTTCACACCCTTCCTCCCTCCTATTTCTCTTTTCTCACAAAATCATCACCCTCCATGTTATTTTTCGCTTTCCTCCCTTCCAACTATATCCCTCTTCGCTCCATATTTTTCTCTCCCCTCCCTCTTATTTTTTCTCTCTCTCTTCCCTCCTATTTGCTTCTCTCTCTCTTCCCTCTTATTTTCTCTCTCTCACACTCTCTACTTTCTTCCCACTACTTTCCTCCAACATCCCTCCCTTCTTCCAACTTTTCTCTTTTTCCACTACCTCCCTCTTCTCTTAGCATATTCTTTTATTTCTCACACCCACTAACTCCATCCCACTTCCCTGTCCTCTAATCCTGGTGTAGATTTGCTATTACAAATTGATGTTGGGACCTTGTTATATTTGATCGTTGTCGTCAAAGCACCTACTATACATTTTAAGAGGTGGGCCTTTAGGTTAGATGGAAGATTAGGATTCAATGCAACATGGATTGCAACAACAAACCGCAACAACAGATTTGGGGGCCTCTATTCTTATCTCTTGGCACAATGGTCCCATTGCCATTTTTTTTTCCACACTTAGCGCTTATCCTTTTGGATAAATGTCAAACTAACTACATGGTGTATTTCAAAACTGGCCTCAAATATCACTTTCCATCTAAATACCTCCTATTCCTAAAGTTCATTAATAAGTGATTGTCTATAGTGGCACTCAAAAGCTTTTTCCTTCCTTCCGAAGCATCCCATGTCTTGGGCTTTTATCCACAAATCAGCTTGGCTAGAAGCTACCTGGAAATTACCATTCACTACCCTTCGAACACGAACCATCTCTGATCTTTCTCTCTCTATCTCTGTCCCCTTTCTACTAGTCATCGAGAGAGAGCGTACGGTCATTCGCGAGCGAGTTTCAGTGGTGGAGAAGCTATCTATGTGCCGCGTCGACCCGCGCTGACGCAATCCCTCCATACCTTCCTTCCACCAGAAACGCTCCCTCCTAAACTCACTCACCGTGTTATCCGACCCCACCACCACCCATGTCCACACTTTTCCTGCGACGCAACCACATACGTAGACAGATTCAGCTCGTACTATATATATGTGTCCCAACCCAGGCTAGCTTGCTGGAACACACGATATTACTACTCAGCAAACCACCCACTCAACCAAATCTAAAAGTCTTCGCTTCTTCTTCACATCGATACTTCTCTCGTACTCTAACGCTACCTCCAACTTGCCCGCCGCTCCATAACTTCCTCTCCTCCTCCGACAGATACATGGCAAAGCTCTTGAGAGAGGTCGCGGACGACGAAGGTCCTAAGCTCCTGCTTCTCCTTTCCGGCGCAGGAAACGGAGTAAGCAGAAGCTTCAGAACAGCCGCCACCACCTGCAGGGACCGCGAGTTTAGGTGCAAGACGTGCAACAAGACATTTCCTACGTTCCAGGCCCTCGGCGGTCACATGACAGGACACAAGCGGCCGCGTGACGAGGACGCCGATAGTTCTCCCGCTGCAAAGAAGGCCGCCGCACACCAGTGCCCAATCTGCGGCCTCGTCTTCCCGCTAGGACAGGCGCTGGGCGGGCACATGAGGCGCCACAAGGACGTCATCGGCGCCAACAACAACGCCGCCATCAAGCACAACAAGGAGGACTTTGTCGCATCTCCTGCCGCCGCCGACAGCAGTGACGTGTCCGAGCTTCTGTCAGGCAGCACCGACGCGCGCGACGCCGTCGATGGCTGTCTCCTGATCAGCAAGGGCGCCAGCAACAGCCATAGCAGCTCGCTGGGACCTGCTTCGGGGAGCCATCTTCAGTACAACTCACGAGAGGGAACCGCGTCTTTGGACGTCGATTTGGAGTTGAGGCTTGGCCGGCAAGCACCTCCTCTCAGGCCCAGGATCGCTGCTTTCGACAAGGACTCGTTGTTCACTGCGCTCAGGCTGGGGATCCGAGCGTGATGTTGCAAACGTTTGAGCATCTTCGTTCACTAGTAGTCTGCTTCTGGATTATTTTCGCTACTCTGCTTTTAGACGGCGGCCCCGCAGCATTAACTCAATCTTGACGTGGCCATCCATCTAACGTAGACTGCCTGTATACAGAGACACTAAATATTTTTGGAGTCTTCTCTTTGAATCCCCTTCCTTCAATTTTTTCCAGTTGTACATACATCTCCATACGTCATTTACGTAGATATCTTGTACAGAAAATAAAATTGTTTTATTGGGCATTCAATTCACTCCATCTGCATATACATGCTTGTACAACTCTATGAAGGCTATTCGTTTTTTTTTTTTTTTTGGGCTTGGGTTGAGAAGGGAAAGACTCATTAGCTTCTATTAGGGACAGCTCAAAGTATCAGTAATCATCCTAATAGGCCATTTCTTGATAAACATGGGAATAGTGAATTGAGGAAACTAAGATACGGAAAGTCCACCCCTAGATCATCGTAATACATGGGCGTATGGAAAACAAACTGAATGACTACAAGGGAAGAACACTGAATTCTCTTCCATGGAACATTTATGTTGTGTGCAGACCTATTTCTTTGGGTATTCTATAACCTCTTTGGTTTATTGCTCATTGAGAGAGTACTTATTTTAAGTCTATGGGAGACTTGTTGGGATCTGGGAATGTTGAGAGATGTAGTCCAATAAACTATGGCAAACGATGTGTGGTATGCTCTTACTGGATTATTTAAAAGTTTGATTAGTCTCATGAATTTGGGATTTTTTCACAACTTTGATCCACGCTCAAATGAAGTGACACTCTAGCTACATATCTATGTAATTTCAATATGATATGTGATCATCTTCACACACTAGGGAAGAAAGTGATTCGGGTTATATTACTCTATTGAATAGTTTTGATGCTTTTGACACAATCCACTCTCCATCTTCATCCTAAAACTTCGTAATCCTCCTTGTGATGAATTACTAACTCTTGCGATGTTTTTAAACAAAGAATGACCCAAAGGTATTCTATCAATACTTCTGGTGCTTTTGTTGGACAAGGAATAGATCAAAACCATAACAATTTATGCAACACTATGCTTTCTACTAGGGGATTTAGGAGTCCTCATGAGTATGTCCTGTTGATCGTCTGGATTTTTCCTCTCAAGGTCACAATTTGGTTAATTTTGTAAGAAACACTGAAGGATGATGATATAGTATGTAGTGTCAACTTGAAACAAAAAAAGTCTTGAAGTACTATTTTGCCAACAGATGTATGCTAATAACTACAAGTGAATGATATTGAAAAAGCTTCTGTCGAGAATGGAAAGGCACTACATGCAATCAACTTACTAATCATGAGGAGACACATTGGCATATTGACAATGAAGTTACGATCATATAGTTTCAACCTCAGTTATCTACATTGTGTAATACCTTGAGGTGTTACAAAGACGATGACTATGTTATAAAGGCAGACTTGGTTTCCTTACAAAGGAAATGACTATGTTATGGTGGTAATGGAAACAACATTCTTGTTAATAAGATAGGTCAAGGACATATAGGAAACAATGAATAAATTCAACTACTGAATGTTCTTATAGTACCAAAAATGAAATCCAGTCCTTATTTGTTTCTAGGTTAACCTTACAAGTTCATTGCTATTTTTTCTTACATTATGAGTTTTTAAAAAGGATCTGAAGAACCACCAAACACTAGCTAAGGGGTGCTTTAGAGGTGAACTATTTCTATAGAAACCATCCAAATCTATCTTGCTTCTTTGTTTAAAATATTTTTACCAAAATAAACACATAAACATATACTTCAACTTGGGTTTAGTTAAGTTGTGTGATGCTAATATCATTGTCATCATCATCATCATCATCATCATCATCATCATCATCTAAGCCTGAGTCCCAACTATTTGAGGTTGGCTACATGGATCCTTCATTTCCATTCATCTCTATAATGGGCCATATTCTTGTTGAGACGTAGAGATTCAAAACCTCTCTTTATAAGCTCATCCCATGTTAATTTAGGTCTTCCTTTTTTTCTATTTATTATGCTTGACTCAATGGCATTGTTTTGTATAGGTGCCTTTGTCAGTTTGAATTGCACATGTCCATACCATTTGAGTCGGTCCTCGCACAACTTGTTCTCAATACTTACCACTCCCACTTTATTCCTCATATAGTCATTTCTCAAGCGATCTTTTCTTATCTTCCCACACATACATATCATCATACACATTGTGGTCACGTTCATCTTGTTGAGACCTTGTTTCTTCATCACCCAACATTCTCTCCTATAGAGCATGGTTGGTCGTATAGCTGTTCTATAAAAATTACTTTTTAACCTTAGAGGGATATTCTGATCACATAAAACTCTACTTGCACTCCTCCATTTCAACCATCCTATAGTTATCCTATGATAAACGTCATTTTGGACATCCCCATCTATTTGAATAATAGAACCCAAGTAACAAAATTCGTCACATTTTGGTATATCTACTCCGTCCAACCTGGCTCCATCATTCACGCTATGAGATTGGATGAACTGCAATGCATATACTCAGTTTTTCTCCTACTAATAATCAATCCATTTGATTCCAGTGCCTTTTTCCAATGTTCAACTTTATCATTCAAACCATCTTTAGTTTCTTCAATCAATACAATATCATCAAGAAATAACATACACATGGAATATCATCCTGAACATTCTTTGTCAACTCATCCATAACAACAACTAATAGATATGGGTTGAGTATGGATCCTTGGTGTACCCCAACTATGATAGGAAAAGTTGGTGTTTGTTGTCCAAGAGTCTCAAACTTGCAATAGAGCTATCGTACATGTCTTTGATTAAGTCAATGTATTGGTTTGACACACACTTTTTCTTCAAAACCATCCACAACACTTCTCTGGGTACTCGATCATAAGCCTTTTCCAAACCAATAAACACCATATGAAGATCTCTTTTGCTTTCTCTATACTTCTCCATAAGTCTCCTTATCTAAAATATAGCATTTGTTGATGATCTTCCATGCATGAAACCAAATTGGTTGTTTGATATCTGCATTATAGATCTTAGTCTCTGCTCAATAATCCTCTCCTAAAGCTTCATTGTGTGACTCATCAACTTAATACCTCTGTAGTTTGTGCAGCTCTGAACATCACCTTTTTTTCTTATAGATGGGGACTATACACTACTACAGAAACAACATTCAGTGTCGCTTTTCTGGGCGTCGGTTCTTTAGGAAAACTGACGCCTACACTATTAGACATCGGTTATTTAGGCAAACCGACGTCTATATTAGAAGACTAGCCAGACACGGGTACCGCTTTGAATACAGCGTCGGTTGTTAATAACAAACCGACGCCTAAAGTCGCCCGCGAAATCTAATTTTTGAGCAAAAAAATAGTGTCACTTTCGGCGTCGGTTATGTAGATAGAAACCGACGCCTATGCGCGATAAAAATTTGCGCGAAAAGTGTCACTTTCAGCGTCGGTTAACCTGTTATAACCGACGCTGAAAGTGGTTCCCGCCAAACAATTTCGTGAAAATATCGTCCAATTGGACGTCGGTTGGTTCAAACAACCGACGCTAAAGAGGTTTAGGCGTCGGTTGTTTGAAACAACCGACGCCATTTGGGAACTTAATATCCCGCGATCGCCCGACTCTTCCCCTTTCTTCTGTTTCATTGCGAGCCGATTTTCCTTTTCTTCTCTGTTGTCGCCCGACCACGCCGCCGATTTCTCCTCCACGAAAGCTCCTTCTTCGTCCACGACAGCGCCGCCGCACCCCCTTCTCCATCGCCACTGCTGCTGCCTTCTTCCCCTTCTCCGCGCCCCCTTCTCTGCATCCACTATTGCTCCTTGGTCTGCCTTCCCTGCCGCCTGGAGCTCGCCGCCGCGCCGCCTTCCTCCTTTTCGCCACCCGCCGTCCTTCCTTTCCGTCGCCGTTGTCCTCGTTGGCGTCGCCGCTACCTGCTCCGTGCTCGCCGCCGTCCTCCCTGCCGTGTCGCCTTCCTGCCTGCTGCCCACCGTAGCCTCCAGGTAGTAGCCGTAGCCTCTGTTCTTCCTTCTCCCTAGCTCTTTACCAACGGTAAACACGGCCGTGGGTGTTGGCCTACCACGGCCGTGCTGGGCAGCACGACCGTGGTAGGCCAACACCTACGGCCATGTTTGTTGTTGGTAAGGGTATGAACAAATCTATATGTAATGCTTTATGTAAATTCTAGGATACGAACAAATCTTTTTGTTTGCATATATTTGTGCTTCTAATCCTAATGCTTGACCTAATTCAGTAAATTTTGATGCATGAATAAGATTTAAACTTGTCTATTCTAGCATCCTAATTTGATTTGATTAAACCCTAACATTGATGAAACCCTAACATTAATTGTGATGAAACCCTAACATGTACATATCTATTATTGTGTTTGTTGGCCTAGAAAACCCGTCCAAGATTTACTCATTAGGAGTAAATCTTGGATAGTCCCCAATTTGAGACTGTTCTTGAACACCTAATCTCACTTAGGATGTAAGTGTATAATGTGTATTGGGTTTTCGAGAAAATTTCGATAGCATTTTCCTGTTTGTTCTCTAAGTGCATATGTACTTAGAGAACAGCGGGGAAATGCTGCCGAAATTTTCTCGAAAACCCAATACACATTATACACTTACTAGTGAGATTAGGTGTTCAAGGATGGGATAGGTGGTACACATTTATTATATATAAGAATGACATCACATGTGTTTGTTGGCCTAGAAAGTGAACAATCATTGTTCTTTATATTACTTGTACATTGGTATAAATTAGAATGAACAATCACTAAATTATATACTGTTTGTATGGAGTCCGGCTTCATTGTAGATATATATTATTGTGTTTGTTGGCCTAGAAACCCGTCCAAGATTGACTCATTAGGAGTAAATCTTAGATAGTCCCCGGTTTGGGACTGTTCTTGAACACCTAATCTCACTTAGGATGTAAGTGTATAATGTGCAAGTGCAAAGAATAAGAGTCCACGTGAAGCTATAATGTCATATTACAGTGTCATTGAAGACATTTGGGAGTTTGACTACATAGATTTCAAAATTCTGCTCTTTAAATGTAATTGGGTTGATAACACGAAAGGAGTTATAGTTGATGAATTGGGTTTCACTTTGGTGAACTTTGAAAAGATTGGCGAGAAGGGTGAACCATTCATATTGGCATCACAGGAGAAACAAATATTCTATATCGATGATCCTGCGAATGATAAATGGTCAGTTGTTCTTCATGGTAAAAGACAGTTCATTGAAGATCCTATAGATGAAGAAGAGTACTATGATAAGTATGATGACTCCAGTCCATTCTCAGTTGGGTTGCCAACTCCACAAAATATTGAAGCTAATGATGACTTATATGTGCGCAGAGATCACAATGAAGGATTGTTAATTGATAAAAGATTACAATTTTAGAGACATGTATGTTTATACAAATGTTAAATGTTTGCCTTTTTCTAGTTAATACAAATGCTAAATGTTTGCCTTTTTCTAGTTAATACAAATGCTAAATGTTTGCCTTTTTCTAGTTAATACAAATGCTAAATGTTTGCCTTTTTAATGACATTTTCAGATGGCTGACCATGATGAGCATGATGTCCATGATGAGCATGAAGTCCATGATGAGCATGTTGTCCATGATGAGCATGGCGAGCATGGCGAGGATACCAATGTAAATTCTAAAAACATATCCTGTATTTCTATAAAATTCATTATCTTCTAGTTATGTCATATATCCTATATTTCTATATTGGGATAATTCAGTGTGTTTATTTTTGTCAAATTTTAGGTTGATGATGCACATGTACCCACTGAAGCACTGGAGCAACTTGATGCGCAACACCAAACACTTAACAAGAAAAGGGGCATCACTCTGTTGAAGAAGTTAATAGCGCTAAGTGGCAGTGGATCCAAATTGGTTGTGGAGTTTGATAATGGAGGAAATGCAATTGGAGTGAACCGCAATAATTTTGTAAACTATCTTGGGTGTACCACTCGGAGCCATTGTGGTGTTAAGTATGATAATTGGCATAAAGTTCCTCAGGGGAAAAAAGACTTGATATGGAAGGATTTATGCGTGAGTTATTATTATTTGCAATTCTATTTTGTAGATTACAAATTCTATTATTTGCAATTCTATTTTGGATACTAGTTAATAACATTTCTATTTTACAGAATCTGTTTGCATTGGATGAGACATTGTATCGTAAAAGTGTGATGCAACGTGCTGGAAAGATGCTTAGGAATTATAGGACAAATCTGAACAGAGAATACATAAAAGAGGGTGATAAGAAGAAGAAGTCAGCCATTGAACAATGGAACTTCTTGGACAAAGAAGATTGGGACAATTTTGTTGCTTCAAGAAAATTTGAAGAATTCAAGGTATTAGGCGTCACTCCCAATTTAATTAATATACATTGTATTCACCTATTCAAGATTAACATTTAGTGCTACTAACCAAATCATTAATGTGCATACTAACTAGGCCCTCAGTGACGCACAAAAAGCAAGGCATGCACTGAATGTGCATGACCACACTATGGGTCCAAAAGGCTATGCAAGCATTCGCCAAAGACTATAGGCGGAGTCTGCGGCTACTCAGGAGTCTGCCACACCCATGCCTCGCCATGATATCTAGATAGCTGGGAGGAAAAATAAGAAGGGTGAAATAAAGAAGCCCGTAACTACTGAGGCGGCTGTGAAAATGGTAAAATACAACTCTTAGAGAAATCGTTTGAATATTGATTATTTGTGGTGTTAACTTACCAATTTATGTTGATGGTGATTAGCGGGAGCTGCACTAGAAGAGGAAACAAGGCATGTTCATCCCTCAGGGCACAAGGGATGAATTGACAGTTGCTATGGGTAACCCAGAGCATCCTGGACGTGTTAGGGGTGCAGGCGCTGGTGTGGGCATCAAAGCATTCTTTGGGCCATCCCAATGCAAACCCAGAGCGGGACTTTCTTAAGAAGAGGTACCCTATTCTTTTTTTAGAATGTTACTGCAAAAGGAAATTCAATAATAAGAAGCTAATGTTTCTTTTATCCATGTATAGGAGAATAAGAGAGTCGAGGATATAGTTGCTAAAAAGGTCAACGATGTAGTTGCTGAGAAGGTCAAGTAAGAATTGCTGCGGTGGCAGGCATCTTAGGCTTCCAATCAGCCTATGGCAACCCACTCTTCTCCTGATACACAGACTGTGAGTAATCCTGGAGACCCATCGCCTAACACATCTGCTGTAAGTATTGTTTATGACATTGTAGCTAGTCTTTTCAAGATGATATGTTTTCAAGATGATATGTATATATGTATAACATTCTTTACGTAAATTTGTAGGCATTGAAGCCATGCCGCTTAAGAATGCAAGACTGTGTTGTTGCAGAGGCGCAGGCTTACCCGTCCCTTCCTGGGGAAAGGTTTCACGGGACTCCAATGCCACAGGGCTACGTTCGTGTGGGCCCATTACGTGTGTTACCTGATTGGAGGGAAGCTACATTGCCATATCCCCACCCAGATATTGATACACTTGCTGAGGCAGAACGCCGGGTCATATTGTGGCCCAAAGTAGATGTCGTCTACACTACTGAAATTGTAAGATAAATTTACATTGATTTAGACTTTTAATGTGTATATATGAGGTCAACTGATCTGAAATTATATATACAGGTTAAAAAGAAGACACCAGGAGCACCTAGGCCTCCACCTCCACTTCCCGCATTACCAAGTTGGGTTCCAACTGACCTAACATACCCGTTAGGTCCTGCTTGTAGGGGAATGGCATGTTGGCTACAGGCACATAATATACATTGCCCTATAATTGTTTCTTTAGATGCAGATTATGCAGGTCAATCATACGATAGCTCTTTATTTATACAAGATATTATTGAGCTGCTTATGTATGCTTGGCTGAATACATCAATGATAGAGACATGGATAAGGTGAGATCTTGTTTATACATCCATATACCTTGTGTAAGATCCGGTGATCTGGTTTCTTATATATTAATGCATACATAATACATGTTTTGCAGCTACTTAGTCGAAGATCAATGCAAACAATTTGCATTTGATCATGTGGGATTTTTGATTCCATCATTGATTAGTATGGTAGCTAAAGACCCCGATAGTGTTCAACAACACTGTATAGATGCTTTACAATTTTTGGTCAGCAAAAGAAGACGATAATAATAGCTCCATTCAATGTCAAGTAAGTTTACTTTATTTATAATTTGGACTTAAGAAAATTCCATTTTTATTGTGCATTTTGAGTTATTAATTGTTAACTTTTTACCTCTAGCGGTAAACATTGGGAGTTACTAGTTATTGTCCCCGGGACGTTCACTAGTTATTATCTAGATCCCGCGGGAAGTACATTAAACACTAAAATTGGACACGTAATGAGAATGCCATTATTCTGGTGAGAAATATTTCATTTTTGTATCCGTTAATATATGTTATTACATTACTATTTACTTATGCAATTTACTGTGTTATATTAACATGTAGGGGTTTAGATGCATTCAAAAAGGCTGGAGGAATGGTCCCAAGGAAAAAGAACCAGCCAATAAATTGGCAGAACGTACAAGTAAGTTCCCGACTCCAATGTATATATTATTGATGTGAATTGTGCTTAGTTGTATTATTGTGTATGTTTCAATTTATAGTGCGCTACACAAGACAACGGTTGGGCATGCGCATACTATGTGATGTGATTTATGCAGATGATTATCCGACATGCCACATTGGACATCGATAACATACATGAGGTATTATGTATAGTCTCATTAGTTAATATGAAATATATCAATCTTATTTTTATATTATTACTTATATATATACATCATTCTCTTTGCAGGTGTTTAAAACTGACCACACTATAGGTAAACGCTTAAAAAATATACATGCTCCATATATGATGGAAGCATTAGATGAAATAAGAGAAGAATGGGCAAAAGCCATACAAGCAGTGGCAACTGTAAGATATAATTGGGATGTTTATAGCGATAATGAATGATACTTTATAAATGAATATTTCTGAATATTAATACATGTATTTGAATGTTTCTATATGTGTGAATGTGAGAATTGAATTGATGTCTGAATGTATCTACTTGTGTGAAATTTTCCTTGGGACTTTTGCAGGTTTGTGGCCTGTTTGTAGGCTGATATCAATGGATGTCGTAAACCTGCAGTTCAAAAAATTGAACTGCAGGTTCTCATCCTGCTGACCAGCCACAACAGGCCTGCAAACTGATATGAAAAAAAAAGATATAGGCGTCGGTTATTTACAGAAAACCATCAGCAAAGACCTACAACGTCGGTTATTGGATAAAAACCAACGCCTAATATTACAAACAACCCGACCGTGCAGGAAAGCACGGCCGTGGTGGAAAAGGCGTCGCTTATTCATATAAAACCGACGCCTATAGTACTAAACACGGCCGTGCAGGGAAGCACGACCGTGTCATCTTGAAGTATGGCATTGGTTGTTTAGTTGATCACCGACGCCAAACGGGTTCGCGCCACAGAAAACAGCGTCATCTAGGACACTTTCTGCGTCGGTTACCAATTAAACACCGACACAGAATGTGTCCTAGATGACGCCGTTTTCTGTGGCGTGAACCCTTTTGGCGTCGATTTTCTATAAACAACCGACGCCATACTTCAAGACGACATGACCGTGCTTCCCTGCACGACCATGTTTAGTACTATAGGCGTCGGTTAAAAAACCGACGCCAAAGTGTTAGACCTTTAGCGGCGCCCACATAGGCGTCGCTCGGAAACCGACGCCAAAGCGGGTTAAACAACCGACGCTAAAAGGCATTTCTGTAGTAGTGATAGTACTATTTCTCCACTAATCCAACATCTTATTGGTTTTCATGATCTTGTTAAAGAACATTGTTAACAACATATATAAATCCTTCATTCCCCATACTCTTCCATACATCAATGGGAATATCATCTGGTATGCATGTCTTTCTTATTTTCATCTTTTGCAAATCATTCTTGATCTCAAATGGTGAAACTCATTGTGTGTAAATGATATTTGTTGTATTCATGTCACATGAGTCTCTAACATTATTTGTAGTATCTCCATTGAAAAGCTTATGGAAGTAATTTCTCCACTAGTTCTTGATATCATCGTCCTTCACCAACACTATGCCATCTTCATTCTTGATGCATTTTACTTGACTCAAGTCTCTCTTCCTTTCCTTTCTCTTACACGAGCCATTTTATATATATCTTTTCCCCTTCTCTAGTGTCCAACTTCTTATAAATATCATCAAAGTAACTAGACCTTGCCTCCTAAACAACCTTTTTAGCTTCTCTCTTTGCTTGTTTGTATCTTTGTAATGTTGCATTATTTTGAGATTTGGGCAAGCTCCTATAGATCTCCCTTTCAGTTTAATACCCTTCTGTACTTCATCATTCCACCACCAAGTCTATTTCTATGGAGGCCCACAACCTTTGAACTCCCCCCCTAAACCTCTTTGTAAATATTTTTTATGCAGGAGCTCATGTTATACCACATAGTGTTAACATCAGACTCCAAGTTCCAAGTTCCCTCCTCGGTGAATTTATCATGAAAAGTCAATTTCTTTTCTTCTTTAAGATCCCTCCACTTGATCCTGCTATCTTGGTTTCTATTATGCTTTCCTTTATTGATCTTCATGTTAATATCCAAAACCACCAACCTATGCGGGGTTGTGAGTTCTTCACTAGGAATCACTTTACAATCCTTGCATATATTATGATCCACTCACCTCGTAAGGAGGTAATCCATTTGGCTACAATTGTGTCCACTCTTGAAAGTAATCTTATGAGATTCTCTTTCTTGAAATGGATGTGTGCTAAAATCATATCATATGCAACTTCAAAATCAAATATCATCTCTCCTTCTTTGTGCCTGCTGTCATATCCAAAACCACCATGAACTCTCTCATATGCAGCATTGCTACTCCCTACATAGCCATTTAAATCACTCACAATAATAATATTCTCCTTTGTCAGTATTCCCTACATCAATTCATCCATGTCATCCCAAAAATCCTTCTTTGCATCCTCGCTAAGGTCAACTTGGGGGCATAAGTGCTAATAATGTTAAAAATATTTCTCCCAAGAACAACCTTGATATCTATGATTATATCACCCATCCTTGTGATGTTGACAACATCATCCTTCAACATCTTATCAACAATAATACCTATGTCATTTCTATGTTTATCAATACATGTATACCCAATTTTGTAACTTGTGTCTCCAATCTCTCTACATGCAAGCTATATTGACTTTTCTCCTGATCATGGTATCCACTATCTCCAACGATTTCCTTGTCAAAGAGCCAATATTCCAAGATCCAACTCTAATCCTTTTTTGTTGAACTTTCTTCTTTACCTGACTTTGTTAAAAATGTTGTCCTTGCACATTTTTCACTATATCCAGGCAATGATGCGGTGGGACTAGCTTCTTTACCCACACCCGTCCTAGATGTGGAAACCCTTGTGCATTGTTTGATGCTAATATATTAAAGGAATACTAGGTAGATACATTTTCTAAATATGAGGTTTTGTAATCTATAGATTACTCCATATTTTTTATATTACAAATCTCCATTTGAAATGGTGTATGGCAAGAGGCTTGCTTGGACAACCTTCAGGGTGTTTGGCTGACTTTAATCCTTACCTCAAGTATTGGGTTAAAAGAATCTGACTCGAGTGTGTTAGGACCATCCTTATGAACATAAACCTACCACAACGAACCTGATAAATCCTCAAACAAATACCAACTTAAACTAGCACACATTAAAAAAAATTAAAGAAAAAGGAACCAGGAAACCCAAGAAAGTTTCTTTTCTAAATAACACATACATATCAAAACTTTGAGTAAAAGAAATGCTAAAAATATCATAGACACACATGGAGGTCTTACTAGTTTGTCATCAAAAAGATCATATAGTCCTAAAGATAAGACCCACAAACCATACAACAATGAGCCAAACCGTCATTGATATACAAATAGTGTCTTGAATAAACCCATGAGTTCCATAACATCCTTCTTAGCATAAGGTATGACTGTGAACCAAATGATATCATATTTATTAATCTCAATGTGTGAAATACAAGCAACTCTGATTATGAGATTGTACAATCTTAACCAAAAGTATGAACCAGTTCACATGATATATACAAATGGAATAGTAAAGAAAGCATTATAAATTGATCACCATCCCACCAAACACTTAGGAAAATAATAGTACATGGATACTCTATACTTATCCTTATTAATGTCTATTATACATTTAAGATTTAGCCTTTGCACTCCTTGCATTATGCTTAAAAACATGTTGAACAACTACATGAGAGTCAAAAAGAGTTCCAATACAAGGATAACTTTCATTGATATATATGAACATTTACTGAAAACATATTATATGAGTTGAGATAAACAAGATAGGTATCAATGCTCAATTGAATTCTAATTAACAACTTGATAACTTAGTACAAAACAAGGTATCATTTCACTAGATATAGTGACATCTCATTATACCATGATCATTAATCACACGTGACATATTAGAGTTACTGCTTTTATTTTATCATGTTATATGGGCCTAATTATCTTGGCATATTAGGGTTGCATTTTTCTTCCTTGTAGTTGCCTCCTTTTCTTTTTGGAGTATGTTGTCTTTCAATAAGAAATATATCATCAGCCTTCCATCTTATTTTCCTTTGAGCATTATTCCTAACCCTAGAGAGAAACATAGAGTACATGCACATGTAGGTGGCTTCCCTCCCTTCTTAGATTGACCTCCCACTAGGCATCATCCTAGTCTCCATTGTCATCTTGTATCTTCTTATTTCATAAAAATCTAATCTTTTTGTACTTATCAACCAACGCTTTCCATCCTATCAATCATCAATGTTTGTTTGCCCCCCTCGAGTCCATCTATCTAGTCTCGCTTTTCTACATCTTCCCTACCTCCAGACTCTACATTCGACACCCACACATCTATATCCATAGTGGCCTAGCAACTACCATTGTTGCTATCAAAGTCACTGTAGTATAGTGACCACCAACCACAATAGTAGGTTGCTACAACCACCAGCAGGGTAGTGATTGTCAATCAGAGTAACATGTTGCCACCTCACCACCAGTAGTGCCATGACTGTCAATAGTAGGGTAGGGTCACCGCCACTGGAAGCAGCAATAGCAACAATGGTAGCATCAAGAGGCACAACCCACTTCTTCTTCTTCTAGCTACCCCATTGCCTCCCTATCTACCACCCATCATTTCCTGTTGCCAATAAGTCCAGATTGGCTGAAAGCAATCACATGGAACATGTATCAACAACCTTGTCTTCACTATTTTCTAAGGTTCCAAAAACATGCCATGATATTTCAAAAATTCTTGCCTATTTTTACAAATTTATACTTTATCTCACACAAATTGTTTTTGTAGATCTCCTAATTGGGGGCCACATCCCCTCCAAAACCGAATAGTTTGGTGGCCATTTATTAAGGAACCCCTTTGTCTCAATCTTCAAAGCTACAATGGCTCTCCTTTTCCAATTTATTCCCCTACCACCCCTCATGTGTGCTTTCCCTTCCATGTGCAGGGAGTATTGTCTTTTTTATGCACCAACTACTCACTCACGTCGTGATTGGTATGTGGGGGATATAGAGGGCAGAGAGAGTATGAGGAGGGAGAGAATATAAGAAGAGAAGTATGAGGAGAAAGAGTATGAGAGATGACATGTATCTATCCAAGATTTTTTTTTATCTCCATGGGCTTTCGTGTTCTTCAACACATCTATCTTATCAATGTCTTTATGGTGCTCGGTTCCCACAAAGCATCATGCTTTTGGTGCATCATCGGTTTATATCTTTCCAAATGACATTGTGATTCTTCATGCTTCCAATGCATCACCGATGTATCCCTTTCCCAATGACTATAATTAATTTGTGTTCATCTCACGATATGCATGTAGGTTCCTATCTGTGCCATTCCATTTACCACTACTTTTTAGAAATATTGAAGGATATCATCTACCACATCAAAAACATGTTGGGACTTATATTATTTCTCTTATTCCAACATCTTGTTCCCTCTGGAGCTAGTATGGAATCTCATAAAATGCATGATTAATTTTCATAATCTTGTTAATAATAAGCTTAAAAATACTACTCTTGTAAGGTTTGAAGATTCATAATAATTTTATTTTCATTGAGATATTTTATTCATGTCTTCTCAATGTGGTATTTGGCATTTCTTAAGTGTAGGTCGTTCTTCTAGTGATCTACCAATGCTTTTTTGATGATGTCTTTCATTCCCATGAAGCCCCTAACAGCCACACTCGAGATGGATTCAGTCTTACAGTCATAATCACCTTATCATATATGTGATACCTCTATTGCTATAAGGTTGATGTGTTGATTGTGTTAATTCTGATCGTAGATACTTTTCAGTGAGGATGGAACAGTTATGGTGTTTTCATTATCTTATCTAGATTGATGTTTGTGTTTTTAATTTCATATGCAATTTAGAATATCTTCTCCAAATCTAAAGTATTTCCATCCTATAGTATATAACTTCAAAGGAGGTGTCCTCAAATCATTTTTGGAGAGTCATGAATAAGGAGTGGAAATCTTGTATGAAGAGTGACATTTTTATTTTCTATTTTTTCTATAGTCTAATTGAGTCTATAATTCCAAGTTGGATATGTGTTTAATCCATAATCCATCTTGAGGAGGTGTGATAGAGTTATATCTTTTAGTTTTATGTTATATGGTCCTATTTTTCTTTGCCCATTAGTGTTAAGTTCTTCTTGTGCATTTCTCCTTTCCTTATTGGAGTGTGTCATTTGCAATAAGAAATATCTCTCCAAACTTCCATCTTATTTTCCACATCAAACATCTCAAGTAAATGAAAATGACATCACTTATGCTAGCTTGAAGGCTATATATGAGTATCTTGCAAGATACTATGGTTTAGGGTAGCATTTATATCCTACCTAGCTATATTTTACATATGACTCTTCTTTAGTTAATTTGGAGAGTATCGTCCAAATTTCAAGGTTAGGACTATAAAGTCCCCAATCCCACCATATAGGATCTAAGGAGTAGCTGGTATCACAAAGATCCCACCACGCCTCGAACAATGTGGGTATATAAGTCAGGGTTCATCTACATGTAACATATAAAAACATAAGGTGTATTATAGGTACACAGGTCATAACATCCATCATATCATTTTGGCAATGCTTCTTGTACAACATCGTGTAACATATTTTGCGATCACATTGGAAGGTATTCTATATAATAAGAGATATGACCTCGACCACACCCATAAATGGGTGTCTTAGGGTGCTGAGTGGACTATACCTCATTTGGATTCTCAATAATCCATGTGTACTCAACAATATATGACTACTATTACCATCTCATTATCCTCATCTCGCTACAAGAATCCCTTCCCTGACTACTAAACACTATTATGCAAGGACATACACTAAATAATTAGTGACTTTCTTATTATTTAGTTCAATCACTCATCTTTTAGAGCCATTTCATAAAATGGAATATTACTTTTCTTGGTATAACTCAAATATAGAAGTTTCATTTTATCATTAATACACATGGAAAATATAAGGAATAAAGAAAGATTAGGCAATAAATAGTATGTAAATGAAAGAGCTACATGCAATAGACATGAAATCGCATGTATTTATTAATATTCAATCAATTCATTATGCATAGGCCATCTGTAAGATGTCATCACCATGATCACCTTGAGATACCCATAGTCTCACCATATGGGCCAATTATCCTTTAATTTTAACACCATACACACTCAAAATTAGCCTTGAAGAAGGAACCAATAATTTCAAACCATATATCATATTCACAACTCATTCAGGGATTACACATGATACTATAAATTCCTTATATTTAGGAAATCTCATCAATTAAAAAAAAGGAAATCTCATCAATTTTAACCTAGAGAAAGGTATACCATGTTGGTCGGATAACCTCTTCCATTAAGATAGTAACATGTTATTTAAGGATATTATTACATAGTAAACCTCTCAAGATTCATCAAGCTTCAAAGCAATGAAAATACATATATTTCATTATTAAGAATAATATAAATCAACATCTTTTTAAGATAAGTGTACCAGAAGTGCATAAGAACATTCATATTATTAACCTTGAAACAATTTCTTGGATTGTTAAAATATCCATATGTTTTATTTATATCCACAAGATTCAATGAGCCCTAGACATCGAGCCCCGATACAAACCTCATAGCATATACCACAAGCCATGTACCTTAAGGAACCGAACTATTAATTTACATACCTTAGACAAAAAATGTATCCCATAGTGGTATTTATTCCATTATCACTAACCAAGTTCACTTAGAATCATATGAAATGATAAGAAGAGAAACTAAAGCATAGAGTTCTCTTTTAGGAGGAAACTTTTTCTAAATCTAACTAGTTTCAAATATCATTGTCCATTTCAATACAACCACTGACATTAAACTAAAGATTTCATGCTAATGAACCCAAATTTTGTGACTGTATCATTTTTCATTGACATGAAACCCTACATCCATCATTA
Source organism: Alisma plantago-aquatica (assembly GCA_963693085.1). NCBI lineage: Eukaryota > Viridiplantae > Streptophyta > Magnoliopsida > Alismatales > Alismataceae > Alisma > Alisma plantago-aquatica. The sequence continues at coordinate 597,943,252 of OY856411.1, forward strand.
AATTGTAATAAGTATAATCTTCTAGTTTTCGTGCAATTTTGTCTTATATCAATGATATTTCATTAATTTAAGCATGCATATTCATTTTCATCTCATCAAGGGTATCATTAACATGAATTTTAGTAAGAAAAGGGATAAAAGATCATTCATTAGAAATCCACTAGTTTGTGAGAAAGAAAGGTAAAATTAGGGTACCATTAGGCTAAAAATATATGTATGAAGGAAAATTGTCAAAAATGTATTTGAGGGGTCTAAGAATCTTAAAACATGCATATGAAAAGTAAATGTGCATATATAATAGTAAGATTTCATTTTTGTAAGGAATAGATATCTTTTAGCCCAAATACATTGGTTTATTAGAAAGAAACATGATTATGTCTTGAGTTCCAGTTAGTTTAAGCATTAGCATGTGTAAATGCCTTGAAGGGAGTAGTGTACTTGCATGAAGGATAGATTTTAGTAAGAAGAATCCTGAAATATAACTCCCAAGTTCTAGAAATAAACCAAAGATGTCCATTTATGCAAGCATGCACTAGCTCCAACTTGGTAAAAGTAAGGGGAAAACAGAGACTTTAGGCCCAAAAAAGATATTGTTCACAATGAATTATGGAGAACTTCATCCACAAGGGAGTAAGATGAAAAATATAAGGAAAAATGAGAGTAAAAAGGAAAACTTACATAGACATGATAAAAACAAGGCTAAGGTAATTATCCTAAGATTTGATCTTCCAAAATCAAGATAAAACACCAATATGAACCAGCATACACAAGCTACTCCCCTAGATTCACCCTCTACTAGATCCAAAAACGTTTTAATAGAACCAATATGCTTTTCCATATAATAGGATCAAAGGGATCACATATTTATAGGCTATGTGGATACAAAATTGCAACACAAACCACAAATAGCTCCCTCATTATCTGAAGTGGTCCAAGACATGACCTAAATGCCCTCTTCAAACACTAAAAACATGCATAATGCATAATGAAAACACAAACAATCAATAAAGTCATATAAAGAACACATATATGAAATAGACAATATCAAAAGTGCTAAGCTTACCTCTACAAGTAACACTCTTTTTGGATCCTCTCTCCACTACTTGTAAGAAGATCTTCTATTGTTCACAGACCAATAGTGACAAGTGGGCAGATGTTAATACTAATGACCATATGGACCACTTTGAGTATGGGGTCTTTTGATCCAAAAATTCTCATATAACCATCAAAAGATACAAAGTCAAGGTCAGAAAAATCTATCACATAACCTCATGGATGAGAAAAAAATAAATAACATAAAGAAAGAAAATATACCTCTAGTAGGCTACCAAAACCTTTGTATCTCTTCAACGCTTAGAGATGTCCCTTTGATGAGAAGTTACCGACAAGGCATATCCGCATCTAAGTCAATATGTGGCCATGCACACCTCTACCACAGTCAAAATAAGGAACAATGACCAAATCCATTAGAAAGGAGAATCGATCAATCTCTCTTACGTTTCAATGTTACACAAATGACAACTAGTAACCAAGAACAATAGAAACATTATGATGCACATAGTGGAAAACTGAGGATGACACATGCCCCTCACTTCACCCTTTATTTAGAAAAACTAGCCCACCCTAGTATATTTGACCTCATACTTTTAGGTAATGCCCTTCAAAGATGGCTTCAATCCCAACAATTAAACAAGGCATGTCCATCCTCAAGATTCCTATTTGAAATATTACTAATTGAGACACCAGTAAAAGATAACACAATAATCCCAATAAATTTTTTAGGAGTGATGGATACTTCACTTAATGTCAAATGGAAAGTAGCAATCACTATGAGAAAATGATCAACAAAGGTTAACCATAGCTCTTGTCTATGATCCAACATCTACTAACATCACCAAAGAAAGTCTTACCTCACAATTCCAGCTCCCACCTTACCGCTGCTATGTACAAATATCTATGAATATAAATGTGAAATCTAAAAGGAACATTTCAAACCCTATGTTTCTAAAATAAAATTCAAAAATCAAGCAAAAAACATCATAGCTCATTACAAAGAGTAGTAAAAATCCAATCTAGAGTTGACAATAAAAATTAATAACAAGGTTTATAAGCCTCAATGATGTACTATATCACCTACTCCAACTGCTTAGTGATGTGAGTTCTTCCGTAATGGACTCAAACTCACTACAATCTCCTCAGGAGGAAGAACTTCTCTGTGAATATAATATGCACCTACATGAAAATCTCCCTTAAAAACTAAGACAAATGTTTTCCTAGTTTGTTGTAAATGTAATCCATCAAAAGTGAAAGTTCACTTGGGATAGACCTTGACTCCTACACCAACATCATAAACTTTTTGATCCTCTATGACAAGATCCTCCTATGGGACATATGCCTTCCCCCATATATACCAATCATGGACAGTCATACATGGACAAAACTCAGAGCCACAGTCACACTAGCTTCACATTGCTAGTTGAATCTACACAATAGGCATCGAAATCTCACAAAAACACAAGAATAGAAAAATAGTGGGAATCACAAATCAAAACACAAGCTGACTCATCTTCAACACCCAAACAACAAAGACAAATGGGAAGCCAAAACTGGATGCCACACCAAAAAATGATGAATCAAAGGTTTAAACTTGAAGCATATACCTTCTCATAACATATTAGGGGCTTCAAATTGTCAAATTTTCCCTATAAAATGTGGGAGTTGCCACTTCCCCATGATTAGAAATTTTTCTGCCACACTCACTAAGATTGTCCATTGAATGTTTCCTTCTAGTGAGCTCCTCCACTGAATAATATTGCTTTCCATGAGCTTTGGTCCCCTCTTCATGAATGTCGCTTTTGGTCCATCAGGCTCAAGCTCCTTTGTGCTATTGCTACTTAAAAAATTAGGAAATGAGGGTGATCTCCATCATCCCATTTGAAACAATATTTTTGAGAAATTACAAGTTGGTCCTTGTATTTTAAGGTTATTTTCCAAAATCTTTTTACAAATCATACAAGAATCACATAAATCTAAAAATGTAAATAAAATGCATACAAATTTAGAGAAATTTGTTGATCTTAAATCTTTTCTTGAAAGTTGAAAAAAATTATGATTTTATAGAAGATAAAAATCAGGTTGTCAGTAGGGCCAAATTATCTTTTCGATTCCTCGACCTGGAAATGTGGTCCACTTTGCTTAAGATCAAACCTTTTGATTTCAAACAAACTCTAAGTTTGAAAATTTTTTATGATAAGATCCAACTCTATTTTTTCTACATTACAAATTTTGATTACATTAGTCATCATCTCCTCATTTTGCAATTGCATCATGACCTAAAATTGTACCCTATAGTCTTGGACCGAAACCTTATACTATACCACCTTTGGATGCTATGTCAGTCTAGGAATATGATGTCAAACTAAACCATCATAGTGAAAAAAAATTTTTGAGTCCTAAACTAGGACCTTAAATAGACCACATGCACTTTATCTTTAAGACCTATCTTGCATAGGCACCCTAATTTCTCAAAGAAACCATGAATCGGGTAGGTTACTTCAGTTGGATCCTAAATCATGACCTTAAATTATACCACCTCCATGCATCAATCCCTACCCTTAGTAGGAACTATTTTTACTTTAGCACCTAAGCCATACGCTAAGTAGCAAAACCCTACATTTTCACACATAATTCAAGTCCTATGCTAAATATGCAAACCTCACATTTCCTTTTTGCATCCAATTCCTAACCCAAGTACGTAGTATTTTTACTCTAGTTTTCAAGCCCTATGCTAAATAGGAAAACCATCTTGCATTCATGTCATCTTTCAATTGAAGCCCTATCCTAAGTAAGCACCTTAGAATTTTCTCTTTGATTTCAAATTTTATGTTTGCTAGGTACACCATTTTAATTTAAAGTCTTCAATCTGGTAGGTGTCATGCACTTCATTTCAAGATCTATCTTTGATTGGAATATTTGCATTTTAGAGAGCCCTATCTTGTATAGGTTGCAATAAAAATTCACCATTTATGGGTTAAGACTCTAGATCTAAAACTGGTCAATCTTCTAGGTCTTTTTGATTGACCTAACTAACTCATTCACCTAATATAGTGAGTGTTATCTTATAAAATCAAGAACTTTCAAAGATCTTTCATGATTAAAAACTCATGATTCAAAAAAATATCTGCTGAATTAGTCTCAAGCTTTGTGAATTGTTTAAGGCAACCTCCATGTTTTATTTTTTGACCCTCCTTTTCTTGAATAGGACATGAACTAATGATATAACTCTCACTAAAAGCTTGAAATAACCCTAGGGACAATCAATTGATTCTCGATGTCCAACCTTTCCCTTTCCCTTTCCCTTTCCCTGAACGATTTCCCCACTAACCCATTCATAGAATGAAAAGACATAACTTATTCATGAATTCATTATTCTCATAAAAATAACCTTAATGAGTCATGCCTTATGTGACCAAAAATATGGGTCAGGCTTGGATCTAACCTTTTTCTCACTCTTATCTCTTACCTTGTCGTGAGAGGGGCACACTGTTTTCACTCCATTATGATCGTTATGGTATTTTTCCTCTGTCTTATGATATAAGTTATCTAAATTACTCCACATTTTTGCACATTCTTTAACCCATCTAGTCTGTCCATTTGATTCATTCACCCGATCTAGGGGTTCAACAAATAGAAAATCCTTTCTATAAACTTAAGTGTAGTTTTCCCTTTAAATGAGATTTTCACAAGTCTTTTCAAATCAACTTCCTTATGGAATTATCTTGAATAAAATATTCAATTGCAATTCATGGGAAATTTAATGCCACTCCTTTTTCCATTATGTCAAAAGCAAATGCTTCCAAATCCATGTCTTTTTAACCAAGAAAGAGAAAAACGGAAGTCTTGGCCCCCAAGTTTTATCACTTATTTTATTTATCAAGTTTTGTTCATCATACAACTCAATCACATGACCAGATAAATTTCATAATAGTGATATATCCAAAATCTTCCTGAAAATTTAGAAACTAAGATTCAAGATTTTTTTTGTTTCATACCCCAGTTACTTGGCAGAATTCAACATTCCACCAATGTTCCACATGGAGGAATGAAGTGTTTCTCTGGTGGTATGCCCCATATAAATAAACATTTTTTAAGGCTTTCAACCCAAGGCACAAAATATGATTTTCCCCCTCTTTTTCCTTGACACGATGAAACTTATTAAAAAAATTCTTTGAAGTGCTAATACCTTGAACCCTAATCTAAAACTATAAGAAGCCTTCAATATACCCAAATTACATTCTCCCTTTTGAATCTCCATAAGACAGAGAGAAACTACTCCTCCCTTCTACATAACTCTTTCATATAGTGTCTAGAGTTTCTACTTCTAGCACATCGACTCTAGTACTCTGAAAGGTTGGAAGATGGTAAGATAGAGACATGTTCAACATTTATTTATTTGTTTTAGAACCACTTCAACTTCTAGTTTTTAATTGTTAAAAGTTTTCATCTACAACTACTTAACAACTCATCTAATAATTGTTATGATTAATTCAACTATTTGTTCTCCATAATAGTCCAATTTTATCTCCAATTACAACTATACATCTAGACTATCCTCCATCTAAATCTAGTTCTTTTCCTCAATTTCTTGCTTGCTTCAGTGGAAATGTGCATCTTATTCATGTATGCCTTCTCTCTCTCTCTCTCTCTCTCTCTCTCTCTATTTCCCACCTTTCATCCTAATTTCTTGGCAGGAACCACTATGGGAGATCATGAGGCTATTGAGATCCTATAACTAAAATATGAGTCTCTGAGCATGATGATATAAAATTCATGATCATCTTGAGTCCTTAAAGACTCACAAATCTAAGTTGTGCTTTATATATTCTTGTTTTATTACCCCTAAGCAAACTCAAATTGAATTAATTCATGAACTTGAGATTTTGAATGCAATATTCATTTTTCAGACAGTATAGGGGTTCCTAACACATTCATCATCCATATTATGATCACAAATCCGGGTCTCTGTGACACATTTTCCATGCTTTATCCACCTTTAGGCAGAGTCAATTTTGGTTCCTTTTGCATTTTTCAACAATTTAAGACGTGCATACTCAATATTGTGTTCATAAAATATTGTGGAGACTATGAATCCTTATCTTTTATTTTTTTGTTGAGTTATATATAAACATATGAGATCATATTTTCCTATGCGTAAAACATGTTTCCTAATACCCTTCAGACTAAGGAAATATGTCTTAACCAACTCTATATTGAATCTCCTACTTTAGTAGATATAATGTTGATGTTTTCCTCGTCTTTATTATAAACAATACATGGTGCTCCAATTCTATATATCATGTTGAATGCTCCATGAAGCAGTTTCATAAGGTCTTTCATATCATGATACAAGAATTATACAGGGCATTTATTTTTCTTATCAATACATCCATCCTACCAACCATGATATGATTATTGTTTCTTCCTTTGATAATTTAGTAGAAAGAATTATATAGGATGTTTATCAAATCATGTCTCTTATTTACAATGTCAATGGCATAAGGACCTAACATTAAGATGCATGCCTACTTCTCTTAGGTGCCTAATTTGATTATTTTTAGGGTCATATGAGTCAATTAATGATTTGCAAAATGATGCTTATTATTTCTTTCATAACACAAAATGAAGAGTTTGGAGATGACTAAGGGTTCCTCTCTTATTTTGGATATACTACTTTTCATAAATATCTCTAAAATGCATTATTGCTCGCCTTTCTTGCTATGATATCGGGAAAAAAGGATGAAGAATAAAAAGAGAGGGAGGTCTAGTGAAACTCTTCTAGCACCATTTATTTCCAAAGAATGAGTTATTTAGGTTGATAATATTTCTTGCTTGCATTCACTCTAGAATCTTTGGGTTTAAGATTGACTTGTGTCATCTTAGGTTTAGGCATGATGGGAAAAAGTATCTATCCACACAAGTGGGGTGATGGGTCTTATTTGGACCTCATTAAGTTGTGTGTCAACTTTCAAGTGAATATGGCTATGTGGGGGGATGGGTGATGTCATTTTATAGAACAATTACAAAATTTAATATCTATGAGATTCATCTCTTGTAAAAGATATAGATGGTTACTATGTGTAACATATATGGAAATGTGATATCTTTGGGAAATGGGGATTGGATGTGAGCAACGGTATCCCTAGACAATTGACGTGGCTAGATGTGACTTAGGCACATAATTGGGATAATATATTTATAACCCTAGTTGACACATTCAAATGCACTAAAACACTTTCCCGCGAGCGCATGTGTTCATATTATATCATAGAATGTGATAAGTAATGGTCGAACCCGAGGAAGATCTGGGGGACTAGAGCTTAGCATTCTAGTTCTAGGTTCCTAATGTAGAGACTAGGGTTAAAGGGTTTTCTCTTGTATTTTGAGTTAAACTAATGTGGTCAAGCAATTAAGAAAGTCATTAACAAAACCTAATTTTACCATAGAAAGTTAATTTTATAAGACTAAGTAAGAAGAAAAAAGAGCAGTTATACGAAATTAAGCAAGAAAGAGTTGATATTAATCACTACACTAGTAAAGAATTCCTAATTAGCAAAGTAAGAGAGAACTATCTACAGTAGGAAAAAGAAAGTACTAAACTAATGATTAGACAAGAAGAGAAAGTCAAGGGATTACACTAGAAAATTACTAAATAGAGAAAGAACAAGAGACTGAGGACTAACACTAACACTCTTGGAAATATATTGTAGGGAAATATAGAGACATAGTAGGCAGCATAAACAGAAAGAATTTGTCTATATTCCCCATAACAGCAAGATCGCATCAACAACTATGTAATGGGAATGATGGTTTAATGGTCATACCTAGTCTTGGAGCAAGTCCATTGACTATTACTCATTGTAGTTGTCTTCTAGTTCACTCAGACATTGTTTGAAGTATCTCTTGGTCTCCACCATGGATAGTAGGCTGACATTACCCTCCTAGAAGGAAAAGTATCCATGCCTCTAGAGAAGTCCACATGGACCACCTAGAACTCCTATCGTTCTACTAGAACAGATAGGAATGAGTTATCACTCCAATTGGTGTACTTGTCACCAACTTTTTCTCCCACAATTTTTCTCCCTTACTATCCTTCCTTTATTGGGTAGGACTTTCTTAGCCTCTCTATTGGTTACCACAACCAGAGAGAACAACAATTGTTAGAGGCAATTGAGTTGTATCTGAGATGCCCCCTGTACCCCTCTATTTATAGGAGGGTTAGGTTCAGGGTTCCCAGTCTGAGTGGGAGTAGAAGGAATTGGTATTTTACAAAAATTCCCAACCTACAATAGGAGAAATGGTCGGTTTGTGGGGAGACTATTACCACCTTCATTATAAGAGATGACTATAACCACCATTTATGGTTTCCATGTGTCACTTTCAAGGTGGGTCTATCTGATGTACCATTCTCTAACAAGTATCTATGTGCTTGGTTTGGTATCACATATCATGACTGATGAGATTCTATCATCAACCAACACACACCCTAGTCTTAAGTATTATTGTTGTCTATCATCCTTCCACAGTAACATCCAAATAGTGACATAAAAAAGATATACATACTCTTAACATATGTATGATCTCATTGTTCACGTCATGTACTTGAAGACATGTTTCATTGAGTAATATCATTCTTTAAACATTCATTATGTTTTCTCATTATCTCATAACTAAGTGAAATAGATTAAATCGAAATATTTCCTTTATTATTAATTAAATCCTTTATGTAATATTCCATCACAATCATCATATGATAGGTTCTCTGGGCCTACATATCAACAAACTCCCACTTGTACTTAGATCCAATCACCTACAAATCTCATTCTTAGTGATCTAAACATGTGCATCATGTTTTTACTGCGCAAGTGCTAATCCAATAGGTTAGCGACACATTTGCCTTTAGTCGGTAGATTCCATGTTTCTCATATCTTTGTTGTATGAAATTTCATATGGGATGGAACTGTTGCAATATAATATTTGATATTCCTTGCCTAACTAGTAGCTCCATTATTGTCATAGTATCTCTACTATGTCATCAATGGTTGGAACATCTTTAATTTCATCCATATGAACTTTTAAATCCATATAGTACTCACTCCTATGTTCATAACACCAAATTACTCAGCTTCTATTGTAGAATTGAATTAATTGTCCGTAGTATGAAACTCTTCCAACTTACAACTCTTTTTTTAACTAAACACATTTTATATTCTGATCACTTTCTGTCATTTTGGAAGCTTGCATCGATGTAATCCCTTACAACCAACTCTTCCTTGTTTCCATAATCTAGCAACTAATCCTTAGTGCTTCTCAAGTATTGATGGATGACTTTAAATGACATTCTAATGACCTTCATTAGAATCTAACTAATATCATTTTTTCATGTCCAATTCATACAAGATTATGTGATGAGTACACTTATATAGCATGAATGATAGATCCAATTGCTGGTGCATATGACATCATACTCATGTTTTCCATTCTTAATAAGAATCAATTTATAGGGTTCTTGAGAGACTAATCCCATGTAAAATTGATAGATTCTCTCTCATTGAATCCTTCATGCCAAAATATTTCAGCATCTTGATAATATATGTGTTCATACTTAGGTTATGAAACTTTCCAGAACTATCCCTATAGATCTCCATTCCTATCTCATAGGATGTTTCACCTAATCCTTCATTGTTGATGGTGTTTTCCATGCTAGGTATTAATAATTATAGTGTTGAGATGTTATTCCCCATCAATATGTGGAATATTTATATGTTCCCACTATATCTTTTGTAATAATAGATTTCATATTTTATCTTGATTCAAGTCAAACTCTTTGACTATCTTGTCAATTCAAAGTATTTTAGCTCGAAGATGCTTGTTCATCCTCTAGATTGAACTTTGTAGTTTATTGACTTTATTTGCATTAATGAAGTTATAAGACCTTTAGGATGTGTCACATACACATCCTTTCAACTATTCCTATTAAAAAATGCAGCTTTATTCTTCATATGCCAAATCTTGTAGTCTAGGTAAATTGCAATAACAATCATGACAATTGGAAAAAAGGATTTCACTCTATTCAACACTTTAAACTTATTTGAAAACCTTTACAACTAATCTGTCCTTTTAGGTTATCCCTATTGGTCTTCATCTTGAAAACCCAAATGCACCCTATGGGTTTTACCCCTTTAGGTGGTACTAGAAAAGTCATACCTTTTAGTTTACATGGACTCCATAATGGCCATAAGGCACTTCTAAGATTCTGGTTCGCAATAGCTTCTACTTGATTTGTTGGCTTGTCATCTTATGTCCAACCTATCTGAGTTATTGGATTCACAGTCTTTCGATCTCATATGTGTTCTGCTAGAACTATATGGTTCTGTGTTACATAAGGAACTTGGGATTCCACAACAATTTTTTATTCCCAATTATTCCCAATGTACCTCCTTGTCAACCTCAAACCTTTCTAGCTCTACTTTTACTCCCACTGATTCTATTGGAACTTAGTTATCCTAGCACAGTTTGTTGTCAGTTTAGGATTAAAGGTAGTATTCAACAATTATGGATTGTGGATAAATTTTCAAGAAACTACTTTCTTTATATAAGTTTTAATCCTTAAGACATATCATGACATTCCCATATCATATCGCATATGATGTCTATTAAATCATTTTAGACGAGACATTGTTTTAGTGTAAAGAATGTATCTATGATGTCTATTAAATCATTTTAGACGGGATATTGTTTTAGTGTAAAGAATGTATCTATGAGGAGATTAGAAGATTAGATTAAATGATAATCACATCATGGTCCATCAGGATGTAATTCCATCTTTCTGACACATCATCATGTTTTGTGTAGATTTTACTTGTGAGACACTATCACGGTCCTTCCAAAAGGTCCTCAAACTATTGATGTAAAGTATTTCAACATTTGATCATATCAAAGTTTCTTAATAATTTTATCAAAGTTATATTTAATTTATAATCTCCCTGAACACTTCAAGATATTCACATTTGTATTTCACCAAATACAAACCCAATATCAACTTCGATCATCAATAAATATAATGAAGTAGAAACAACAACCTCTGGAATTTATTCTAAAAGATCTTTATACACCAGTATGTATAAGCATTAATAGAATGCATGTTCTCCCACTACACCTAGTGAGAGGTGGTTTGTCAAGTTAATTATAAATAAGACTTGTATGTCTCTCATTTTTTCAATAACCAAAATAGTTTAGATAAACATCAATATCGATTCTAGTGATGCACTTCTCATATATGTGCTTTAGATGACAATTCTATAGATACTTATTGTTTGAGATACTGAATTATAATCCTTTTGATATCTATGTTATAAAAAATATTTAGATCCTTTCAAATAAAGATCACTAGATGTTTGGGACATTTCCATACAAGATCACATCTTTGAAATAGAACTATTAACAACTCTTTATTGATTTATCATCCTTGTCCATACAAGATGCATAAAGTAAAATGTTTCTATTATTGGAATAATGAAATAGCAATTCAACTGACTCTATTACATGCCCAATAGGCTAAGATAAATTATAAATGTTGACTGAAGTTGAAGCAACTCTTGTTCTACATAGTCCATCTTTTCCCTTTCATAAAGGCTTTACTTCATATCAGATCTTGCACATCAACATATGTCAGATCTACATCTGGTATCACATATCAATATGAAGAAGTAATCAAATTTATCTTTTAACATTTATACATGAAGTAGAGATCTCTACCCCTTCTTTCTTCTTCTTTAATTCCTCTAGGAAGAGAGGGAAATTTCTTTTCCAATGTCGAGGCTGGTGATAGTGGTGACAATTGCCTCCCTTCTTTACTCCTCCCTTTTCATTGAATGTAAAAGAGTTGGGCTTGTGTCTAACTTTATAAATATTCTTAGCTTTGCCTTTTCCTTTGTCTTGCTAATCTTCATCATAGACTTGGGCTTGCTCAATATTCCACATACCTCTATCCATGACTTGTCAAAGTCTAACATGTTGTAGTTCATGACAAACTGACTGTATGATTTTGGAAGAGACTACAAAATTACATCAGTGGTCAATTCTTGACCCAAGGGGAATCCCAGTCTGGAAAGGTTCTCCACATACCCAATTATCTTGAGCACATTAGGACCTACTGGATCTCCTTTTGCCTTGTTACATTGAAACAGTGCCTTGGAGACGTCATATCTCTCCTGTCTTTCATGATCTTGGAACATGCTCTTAAGATGTGTGATCATCTCAATAACATCCATGTTCTCATACTATCTCTATAACTCATAGCTCATTGAGCATAACATTAGGCATTTGACATCAATGATATCTTCAGTGTGCTTCTTGTAAGCATCCATGTCAGCCTTAAGTACAATGGGAAGAGGTTCATCTAGCTCTGGTGTCTCCAAGACATAGATCTTGCGCTCCTATGTGAGAATCATTCTCAACATCCTGAACTAGTCATGGAAATTTTTCCCATTTAATTTGTCCTTCTCAAGGACTGATTATAGAGAAAAGTTGTTGTGTGTTGCCATTTGATTCTACAAAGACATTTGCAATTTTTTCAAAAACTCATTTTTGATTTGATTTGATTTGATTTGTATAAAATTGACGATGTTAATTTTGTCTTTCATTAACTACCCCTCTCATTATTTTTATCAAATTGATAACCCTTAATTATCAATTCGGGAGATTGTAGGGAATCAACTTCTAATGAGCCAAGATCCAAAATAATTCAATTATTACTCGGCCAACTCTAGCATCCATAATCAATAATTAAGGTAGGGAACGTTTGCCAATTTCATCTTATTCAATTCATGGATAGATGGTATGCACAACTCCTTTCCATAATCATATGTACGCTTCTAGGTGCTTAATCTTATTAAGGTCACCCAGTTAAGCCTGACCTAAAATCTAAAAAAATAATAATGCACCCCGCTTGAGTGCATTTGCATTACTACCATCACACTTCCACAATATGGATGGTGCACCATGCTAAGGAATAACCTATGCTTATTCGATCAAGCTTTTAATGTGTGTTGCTAATGGAAAGATCTTAGACTTAACATTTTTTATTGAGTGATTTTATGTATATATATATCATATACATAGCCAATCACCACATGCTAGTAAGCATGCAATATAAAACATTAGTGATAGTTATGGCATACTACCGTAATTCCTTGGAGCAACAAGGAATTACAACTACCTCACTCTACATCTCATGAATAAACATGTTGTTGGTGTAGATCTCTGCTTGCCAATCTAGGTTGATCGGTTCAACCCTTGAACCGGTCGGCTTGCCTCTTGTCCGATCAGTTGGTCGTCTGAAATGATCGTATTTCCTCCTTTCCAAACAATTTTTTGGGTTCACCAGATGGGTCAGTTTACTCCTCCTATGGTCTTTCCTCTTCAGTCCTCTAGCTGGTTGGATCGTCACATGAAACGATCGGCTTGTTTGATATTGATAGTCATCTTCGTCATTGCAAGAAAAAAAATCCTATTGCTATTAAACTTATTACACAATAATGATAAACCTCAAGTTACATTCAAGGGGAGAAAAGGTAGCATAGAATAATACTTTCACATTAGGAAGAAGAAGGCAGAGGCTCAGTATGCAAACTGAGATAGAATAGGAAAATATAAACCATCCAACCACACACAAATATTTATGTTATTGGCCATAACCATGCTACACATCCACCATCAAAATCAATTTTAGGATGAAGCGTGTAAATTACACACACACATGTGTGTATGCATTAGTTTAGGATTGTATGTGGTCTCTTATAAGATATGAACATTAATCAGTTTAAGTATTCACATCAAATGCAATAAATAACTAATGAAAACAAAATTTCCAATCATATTGATTATCCCAAAACATAGTAAATTGACATGACTTTGATACCACTGTAGGGAAATATGGCGACAGAGTAGGCATTGAAAACAAAAAAATTCTATCCTTGTTCCCCATAACAGCAAGATCAGGTCAACAACTATGTAATTGGAAGGATGGTTTAATGAGGTCATACCTGGTCCTAGAGCAAGTCCAGTGACTATTCATTATTGCAATTGTGCAACTGTCTTCAAGTTGCACTCAAATGATGCTTGCAACAGCTCCTAGTCTCCACCATAGATATCAGGCTGACATTATCCTTCTAGAGGGAAAAGTATCCATGCATCTAGAAAAGTCCACACAAACCACCTATAACTCCTTTCATTCTACAAGAATGGACCGAAGGGAATTGTCCCTCCCATTGGTGTATTAGTCACCAACGTGCTCTCCCACAATTGTTTTCCTTTGAAATCCCTCCATCTATCGGGTAGGACTTTCTTGGGCTCTCTATTGGTTACCACTACCATAGAGGATATCAATTTTCAGAAGCAATTGAGTTGTGTCTGAGAAGCCCCCAGTACCCCTCTATTTATAAGTGGGTTAGGGTCAGGGTTCCCAATCTGAGTGGGAGTGGAAGGAATCAAAATTTTATGAAAATTCACAACCTGCAACAAGCAAAATGGTTAGTTCACGGGGTGAACCGATTGGTTGGCATGCGAGCCGATTGGTTCACCCAGTGAACCAGTCATTGCATCATGTTTGCCAATCACAATTGTATTGGTAATTCTAATACAATTAATGCAAGGGATGACGTCAACACTAATGCTTGATTCAATTGAATTGAAACACTAATCGGAAGTTTCATTTCACAAAATGGTCATCTCGCGAACCCAAACCGGTCGTTTTTCTTCCCTGGTTCATTTTGAATTCAACTAATTTGCAATCAACTTGACACTCCAACTGGATCATTTCAACACTTGAATTGATTGATTGGGAGTCTAGTCAGTTGATTTTTTGCTTGAATTGAGTACCTGAACACTTTAGCAATGAATTCAATTATCATTCATGATTAAATCTACTCTTCTGGGTGCATCCTATGTGTATGAACCTATAGGTTTTAATTTACATTGGTAGTGAATTTCCATAACCAATTATGGCATCACAAGAAAAGAGCGGTGTCTAGTCACACATCATTACTGCCCAAGTGAATGGAAAGTTGGAGAATAACTTCAACCTACAATCTATGTCAGGTGTTATAGTGATTGTATAATATAATTCCTTTGTCTTTGATATTTATAGTGAACTAGAGTAGACTGTCTGAGATATATGTGACATCAATATCGTATATTGATTCACATGTGCATGCACACGCTTTTTTTAGTCTTGCTTATCAAGTGGCTTGGATATCAAACTTCAGTAGGAGGGACAAATGCCATCTACATCAGTCATAGCCATCCCCATGTGTCATAGTCCACCCAATCATCACCTTTATGCCAACCCTTATTCAAGGTCATGGTGGATGATGTCAAAGCATATCGAATGACATGTGATGAGTGTAGTGATTTTAGGTCTAAGAACCACAATCACCACCTTCACTATGAGAGATAACTATGACCAAAATTTATGGTTTCCATGTGTCACTTTCAAGGTGGGTGTGTATGATACATTGTTCTTTGATAAGTATCTATGTGCTTGGTTTGATATCAGATATCATGACTGATAAGGTTTTGTCATCAACCAACACACACTCTAGTATTAAGTGTTACTGCTATCTATCAGTCTTCCACAGTAACATCTGACTAGGTACATAACAAGAATGTACATACTCTTAACATATGTATGATCTCATCATTCAAGTCATGTACTCGATGACATACATGAGTAATATCATTCCATAGACATTCATTATGTTTCCTCATTATCTCATAATTGAGTGAACAGAATAAATTTGAAGATTTCCTTTATTATTAATCATCCCTTATGTAATATGCCATCACAATCATCATATGATTGACTCTATAGGCATACATACCAACATATAGAACTAGCATGGATAAGGCAACTAACTAAAAAGACAAGTAAACAAGCTAATCAGACTAGCACTAGATAAGAAAGGCAAGCAACTAAGGTTTTACAATCACGGGATATGTTGGTCATTTAGGGTAAGTGTGACTATCAACTAGGTTGGGAGTCATAATATGCAAGAATTAATCATTTGTTTAAATTATCAAAGAAAACAAGCAAGTAAAGTAATAAAAAATTGCCAAACTACTAGTTGAGCATGTATAGAATAGGATGTGTATAGGGGAATTAGTCTATATCACCCCATGTCCAACCATGCAAGATTCATTTGACTAGGGTTTAGGTGGAACTAAAAAGTCTAGGTTTCTAGGATGGAACTTCTAATACATGCGTAGGACATGTTGAAAACCTAGAGCCTAAAGCAGGATTGGACTTTAGCTTTATATTCGGAAACCTTTAGGCCGCCCGCAACTCATTACATGTTTAAATAGATATAAGGAGTCAAACACATGGATGGTGGGATTTTTAGTCACCTAAGATTTTATTCTTAGTTAGTTAAGAAAAATTGAAGGTGGATAGATTTTTAGAGCCATTATGGGACTATAGAAACAAAACATGGCAAAATAAAGTAAAATAAAGAAAACATATTCATTTGAATCCTACTAATAATGAGAAGGAGTTCCACAATTTGTACCATAGATTAAGCAGTCTATGTGCCTCTTTCTTAGGAGAAGACAACCCTCAAACATTGTTGCAAACAACTAAAATCCAAACTTAGCATGAATTGTGGTAGTCACTCCTGTGGGGATCAACCCACTTACTCATATGAAGTGTGACTAAAATACCATCAATGGTCCAAAACCTCTCTTGAGAATAACTAACTAGTAGCACCAACTATTTTGGTTTCCCTCTCCAGTCCAAAACATCCTAAATCATTAAGAGAATTAGCAGATCTACCAAAAATATAGAGACAGTGAAACATACTCAATTGGTGAAATCATGTCAGTTTTGTTTTACCAGGCTAGATCTCTCTAACCTCAGATTCCTAAAAGACCCTCCCTTAAACTTCATCCTCTTGGATATAAATGCAAACTACCTCCTCTACCATTATTTACCATTGATCTCTCAATGTAAGTAAAAATGGGAATTCATGCAAGAATGAGATTAACCAAACCAACAATCACAACCAAAAGGAGAAGATGGACTATAAACATGCCAAAATTGAATATAAACTACTAGCTTAGAGTCAATGTACATAAACATGTACAAAATAGGATACATAGACAATAAGGAGCTCAACTAGATACAGACAAGCATAGTTGGCACCAAATAAAGATGGAAATACAATGTTGTATAGAATAAAGGAGAACATTAGACGAAAAGAGGAAGAAGAAGAGATTTGGCCCATAGAGGAGAGGTGTCTACCACTCGTTGCCTCTAGATGGGCTAGATTTTGGGGCTGTTCTCCTTGATCACAAGCACTCCTTTTCCCCCTTTCTACTTGATTCCGCCCTAAACAACAAAATGGATAGATGGATGGAGGTGGAACGATGATGGTAATTAGCGGAAGATGGAGGTGGTCGATGGAAAGTGGTGGAGGTCGATGGAAGACAAAGGCCAACAAACAGGATGAATGTAGGGTGAAATATTTTCACAAAACTATTTGTTACCCTAGGTCCACACTACTAATGGCTATATAGACAAAGGCAAGTGGACTTGGGCACCCGTCTGTAGAATGGCACAATATATCACACAGGCAATATGTATGAAAAAGGAAATAACAAAACTAAAGAAATAAAAAGATACTAAACATGGAGATAAGAGATATGTACCCCTTTATAGATTCAAGTATACCCATTTATATTGCATTTCAGAGCTTAGAGTCTTGAGTGCAGTGGATCTTCATTTTTCAACTAAAAATTTGCTAAACACAATATATTAATGCTAAAGCATTAAGTACGCTATGTAAAGGCATGTAAACAGTTTAAGAAGAATACAAAACTTTCTTTTCTAGAAACATGATCATAGTCAATAAGAATAAAAAAAGCAATAATACTTAATGATATCATTTTATACAAAGCATGTTTTAAGTTCCTTCATCCATTGTGTCAACATTAGGTTGCATAATGGATTTTTGTACATTATATTCAAGGTTTGTCAATGAAGAATACTCAAACATGAAAGTAATAATCATAGGAACAATATATAAACCAAGTAAGTAACTAAGTACTCATATGAGCATATATACAAGGAAGCCAATATCATAGTAGGGTCAAGATGAAAATGTACCTTGCGAGTAGAGTGTGAGATTAACAATTGATTTGAAAACCATAAGTGGCAATTTGGACTAGATCTTAGAACTTAGGTCATCGCAAGAACCTGACATTACAAATAGGTACAATTGGATAAATAAAAATAAGATTAGGTCTCGATAATCATAATCGTGGTGATTGGATGTGTCGCCTAGATCTAGGTACCATTCATTGTTGATTTCTATATATCAACTAGGTAATTCATAGGAATTATCAAGCAACATAGTATGTCATGGTTTCATTAGAACTTAGAGGGACACATCACAATTGAGACTAGGGATCATAACATCAGGGTTTCATGATCTTAGTAAAGTAAACATGAGGTTCGAGTAAGATTAAGAAACATAAGTTCCAATATTGCCAAACTAGTAGCTATCATGTAAGATTGTCATCATTAGAGTATAGATGGAGTCTACTTGAGTTAGGTGCCATTAACATCACTAACATACTAATTTGATATCATTATATAAAATGGATGATCATTAAAGCAATATGTGCATAAGATTAGGGACATAGATATCAACATGCACACTGGATCACATATTAAGTCACGATTATGGAATTTAACCACATAAGTGCACTAGAATGATCCACATAGAAATTAGGCATACAAAGCATGACAAGTTAGTGACTTATATGTTCACATGATAATTTTAGACATAAAAAACCCATGTGTGACCTGGGGTTGAGATTCAACATCAATTTATCCACCTAAAGCCCATTCAAGGTTTAAAGTACATCACTTGGTCAAAAAGGAGTACAAGTATGAAAAAAATTCGAATCTTGGTATAACATGCATCAAAAACTATTAATTTGGATCAAGCATAAGGTTTTAGGGTACATCATTCAAGGTTAGGCATGAAAGAAATAACATTTAGCATAAAAGCCCTTTTTAGGTCATTTTACCAACCTAAAATCACTTGGAGTACCAGGATGGACAAAATTCTAATATTGATGCATAAAGGGGTTCAACATACTGAGATTAGGATAACATCAAGCTTTGGGACATAAAAGATCAAGGCCATGCATTCAAATAGAATAAACATCTTGAAAAGACTTCAAAAGCATACATTTTAGGGTATCAGAAGAAAAGGAGGTAGAATTAGACCGCGGAACTATTTTTATTGACAATTTCTCATTTTCTTAATCAAAATGGTATATTAGAAGTCCATATTTGGACCTATCATGATAAAGTTATGATTTTTTTTATTTGTATACCTTGAGACATGGACAACTGGATCTTAATCCAGTGGTTAAGGAACTACTTTGATGGGTGATTCTCCCCATGGGTCCATGGATGGAATTCACTAGTTGCTTCTTGCCATTTTGGGCATTCCCCCAATTCATTTTGAAGTTTCCATTCACCAGTTTTATCCACCGGTCACAGCTCATAGAAGCTCCCCACAGTTGTGAACCGCTCCCTTGCTCGTGGGTCTTTGACATAGAGTGTCCCTTGCGCCACGCTAACCAAAAGCTCCTATCAGAGCACGGTCACCGAGGCAAGCTCGACCAGGGGGAAGGGAGTCTTCAAGGTAGGGAAGGAGGCCGCCTAACACCGACCACTCTCCACAAAGCTCCTAGCAGCGTCAAAGTGAGCTTTGGAAGCTCGCAATAGAAACACCCAAAAACGGCTATGGTAGAGGCCACCATGGTTTGAGGTGGAAGAAGAAGGAAGAAAGGGGAAGGAGGGCACGAAAACAAGAAAATGAGAGGGTAAATGAATAGGGAAGCAAGGACAAGTGAATGGGAGTGTTGATTTCATCTAAAGAGGTGGAAACAAAGGTGACTGGGTGGTGCAAAGGGGAGTAGTTGGGTTGTTGCACCTTGTCTGATACAAAGTAGAAGACAGTTGAGGACCGTCGGATTTGGGTCCATCATGGACCATAAGTCTATCCAAAGGCTGGGAGTGTGGATCTATTTCTCCAAAATGGAGCACTCTCATTGATCGAGAGAAGAAGCCACATATTGTTGAGGTGTTTAAGTTGTCTCAAAATTGTGTTTCTTTGACGACCTTGCAAAGCTCATATCTCTCAAACCTTAACTCCGATTGACATGAAATTTTCACCTTTGATTCACAAATTTATTCTAATTCCTATGTACAAAGTTTAGATCCAAAAATATAATTGTGAGGGTATTCAATTTTGAAAATACACTTTCAATAGTGAAATTATGCATTCAATTATAGTCAATTAAGCATGGTGTGACATAAGTTTGATTCCATTCCATCCATTGAGTACAAGGTGATTCCAAACCATATAATTGGGTGTGAGGGAGTTTTTTTAACCATAGTAGAGTATTGAAGGAGTCAAGATAGTGAAAATTTAGGTTATCACAAATATAGAACCCTCTTAGGCTTTTGAGATCCAAAATGGAGGTCTAGGAACCAAATAAATGTGGAACCCTTGGCTTGGTGGCCAAGGAGGATTATAATAGAAGTTGGCAGAGTTTCTGCAACTGACCAACACAATTTGGGTGAAGCACAATCGATTTTGCATTTTGGTCTGGCATAGTTGAACTGTCATTAGGTGCGATAGTGGAGGCGGTCATCAAAATGGACCACCAAAAGGCTTTTTCGGGGTTGACCATCGGTCTTGACCATTTGTGGTGAATCTGCAACTGTCTTCTAAAAAAAGGGTCAAAGGATGACGAGCACCAAATTGAGTTGATTGAACTAAAATTGTGCCATCAGATTGTAGTTCATCGGTGTACTCCATCAATCCTGATCATCTGTTGTGATAGTCGAGGCATGTCTCCTCATAGAAAAAGTGTCTATGGAGTGTGTTGATGTTTGCTGTGTAGGGGGTGAAACCGACTAAGTTTTAGGGACACTAGGTCATTTTTATCGGTTGAATCAAGAGGTTCAATGCTTTCTTCATTTTGATTCATGCATGTCCTCAAATTGCCTAGTTAAAAATAGATAAAATACAAAATCTAAGTCTCTAGAGTTACTTTTGGCATATCAAGTCTAATAAAAGATTGAACTATAGTAATTTCTTATCATTAATTCCTAAATTTGGGTTTTATCAACCACCCCAAACTTAAAACCTTGCTTGTCTCAAGCAATAATGTAACTCAAAGAACAAAATATAACATCCAAATTAAGTTTATTGATAAATTCTAAGGTTAGGAAAACGGGTAGTTCTGATCTTAATCTACACTTTTTCATCACAAGCTCCCCACCACTCAAGCGAACCCAAATATAATTACATGGCAAAGTTTCCATGCATATTTAAGTAGGTTCACTGTAACTCAAAATCACTCATGGGAACTTGAACCATAACATTGAGGTGATGTCACCAAAGGAATCAAATGGGAGATGAAGGAAACTAATGAGTTGTCTTGGCATATTAATGTAAACCAGACCAGGTACTATGAACCTTTTTCTAATTTGTGTCCTAAAAGAAGAATCATAAAGAACAAAATCTAATGACTTCAAAGGATCCTGATCTGTGTCAGGTTAGCCCATCTAATGAGCAACAATCCTTGTAGTCTGAACCAGTTGGTCCAATGTAGTGAATAAAATTCTTCATACCTTTTCATACCAACCTTGCTTCTAGGATGATCTCATAGACCTCCTAGGGATTATGAAAGACTTGATAATGAGATTTTATAGTGGCACTACCAGGAACAACATACCTATGTTCATGAGATGATTTTTACACTTGTTGGGCACCAACCTCCACCCTCCTAAAAGAGAAAACAATGCTCATGTTTATGTTGACACTCAAGATTGTATACTTCGCATTCTAATTTTTCAGCCTATGTGTTGAGATGTTATGATATTTTTGGGATTTGGACAGACAAGACACTTTTACATACTTATAATTTTCATATTTTTGACTCATTCTAATGTGAGTAGGTGTGCATACCATTAAAGGACAACAATCCAACTTGATTATAGCTTAGTAACTCATGGTTTCCTAGTTGATACCTATGTGAAAACTTTTAACATGATTTAGGGATCCTTAAAGTAAAGTTGGGTATATGAAAAACATGGCTCAATGTTTGATCAAACCCTATATCCATCCAAATGGTCATGAATCCTAGGTTCGTCATTTCACAACATACATCAACAAAATAGGTGTTTTATATTGTGAACTGGTGCATACCTTTAGATTGATCATCGAACTACAACAAAGAGTCTATTAGCTATGCATCGAAATAGGGTAAGCAATTATGAAAAGGATTGGGAAATTAAGCACATAGATAAGACCTTTAAATATTTTATTCACATTCCACATACTTTACCACAACGATTACAAATTATACAACAAAATATTTCTACGTAGTGTATTTAGACAAATTTTAAAATACTTAAAAATTTATGCTAAATGAGGGAACATGAAATAAAATTTTATGCTAAATACACAAACATGAAATATAAACATAAATCCAAAAAGAGGAAAATAAAGGGAAGAAAATGATGGAGAGATAGAAGGGTGAACCACCCTTCCACCTTAGGCTTAAAAAAAATTTCATCCTTGAGAAAATCCTAAACTTAGTATAGAAGGGGTGGTATTTATACAACTATTAGAATAACCCATCCCCAAATAGTGGAGGTTAGTGGTGGCATCCTTGCCTCTGCCATGGGGAAGTTCGCTGAAAGTATCATCCATCTGTTGTTACCCTATTGAAGAAGATAGTAACTCATAGGTGGGGTTTCGATTGTGATGAATAATGCCAATTCTTCTCTAAAGGAATGTCATCAAAAAGATACAAGATAGAGTGAATGGCACCAAAAATAGGGACAATGGAGGGCTTTTGGGGTGCTGTAGTTTCATGTGTAAAGGGATTGTTAAAGAAGATCAGAGACAGATACTACTTCTTGGTAGTTGGTGGTGGTAGTTGTAGATCGTGTCAAACCTCCCTCTAAGGTACTTCATGTCCTACTATATCTAGTTGACATCGGACCATATACTATCAAGGTCTTGCTAAAACTATCAGACCTCCTATTGGATGCCATCGAGACAATGTACAATATTAGTCAGGAAGGTGCGGAGGTCCTATCTCATACCCAAGAACAACTCATAGAAGTTGCCCATGTTGAAGATTGACTACTACTGTTGGGTTTGAGGAGGTAGTTGTTGATAGAAAGGTGGAGGCACATCTATAATGGGTACTTCCTAGTGATGAATGTTGTGGAAACCTATCTTGTTATAACATGGATTTTCACATGTATTCATATAATTGAAATGCAATTATTTCAATAAAAAGGACATATTGGAAATATGTTATGCTTTGTTTTGAAAGTGTGGCTTTCTTTTGTAACATTTCTCTATGTTTTGAATTTCATGGTTCCTACTATTTTTTGTTAATTCAATGATGAATATAAGGAAAAGGAAGAGAAAAAACAAATACTAAGAGAACTTCCAAAAGTAATAGATTATTAGCTTTCTATACATAGAGTTGTGTGATTTTTTTTTCTAGAAAAGTGGTATTAACAAAAACTAATGGGTTAGTTTTGATTCCTATTTTTTTTTATGGGAAAGGTAATCAAAATAAGAAATATGACAAAGTAAGAAAGAGAAAAGAATTAATTTTATGCCTTAAATAAAGAATATAAAGGGAGACACGGAGACAAAGAAAAGTGCCTTTAAGTTTTGTAGTTAGGTCTCAAATTCTACTCACGCCCAAATATGAGTAATTATGACTTACCTTCAAAATTTGGTATTCAAAGGTGAAAGACTTGTAAATTAAAGAAGTTTTCCTAAATTTAGGAGGATAATTGGGTAAGAAAATAAATGTCACGAGATTTTTTAACAAGGGCCTGACCCCCTTCATGATTTCGCATGACATATGAACTGTTTGATCAGGGATCAATGGGTTAGAGGTCATCATCTACCTAGAACAACTTAGGAAAGGGGAATGTTCACTTGAATAATCCAACATATCATTCAATGTCTCCTCTCTGACTTTTGCTCTAATTTTTTGTTCACCAAAACTAATAAAGAGATGATTTTGGCAAGCCATTACTTGATGCTTACCTTACTGGTTCTAGAAAATGCCTAATTTGGGTTGATCGAGTTCTATATATAGGGAGCTTCCTTCACTGCTCTTGGCATTCCAGGATATAAAAGGGTTAAGATCCCTTTAACGAACCCTAGGGATATTTCCCATAATCCAAGAACACAAGGAACCACCTCAGTAATCCACGCTTGGGCCGTCATAGCCCCCTATTGTTTCACCAACTGATTGGATTCTTCTCCTTGTTCTTGGCCTCTCCAGCCACTTTTAGATCCCCTCCGAGTTCATGTGAAACCAACAGAGGCACCAGGACCTTCACTCGGCTCCCTAGGACCCTACAATATGGAGCCAACAAGGAGTTTGACCCGCCCAGGCGATAGGTTGGACCTCATCGCAAGGTGGATGAAGGACATTGATCGCTAGACAGTTTTTCCCAAGCATGAGAACTCTCAAGGACCACTGCACCATAGGCAAAGTGGTCTTTTCAACCCTACCTCCATCTTAGTCGCACTGGAGTCCTGATCCCATGCTACGACGACCCATTATCCAGATCTAGATGCATGGATATGAGGTAAAGCCTCTCTTTTATCGATGTGTCACTTCTTGATTGGCCCAAATACTATTTATTTTGCAAAATATGTAGACTAGGGCTAGCAGATTGATACAATGAATACATGAAAATTGGTCAAAAAATGAAAGGAAGATGATTAAAATGTGATTATGACTTTATATTGCTTTAATTTTAAAAAATGCACAAAGGTGTTATCTTTAATCCAAAATATGCATAAAAATCCTAATTTCTTTAGTTTAATGATCATAGCATGCTTAAATGACTTAAAAGGATAAAGTTGAGTCTTTTTTTATAAAAAGGACAACTTGGATCTATTTTTAGTTCAACAACCCATTAAATGATGAATTTGGGTTTCCTTGAGATAAAAAGTGCAACTAATGATAAGATTAGGGTTTGCCAACCCAAAAGTCTTGAAAAGTGATAATTAGGGTTTAGGAAGTCAAAACCCTAATGAAACCCTAACTTGAAACCCAAGTAAGTCTTAGTGATGAATTTGGATAGAATAATGATACATGCGTGTATTGTTTTTACTTTCAAGATAATTTCTTGGTTGCTTGTTTGGTTATTCCTGATTGCTCTTGCTTGGACATCAAGTACACCAGATCAAGGTATGTGGTTACGAATAGGAATACTTGCATTAGATTGTCAGTGTTTTATGAGGTTTTCCAAATTGCTTGAAAATAAATGCTTGCTTGTTTATTTATTTCATGCAATATATAAAGTCAATATGGCGATCACATTATATGCTTGTAACTTTCTTGAATCCTGCATACCAACTCTAGAAATTGAGAATGGTAAGAAGTGAAAAGTCATGGTGATGACTAAAGGACATGACCCAGATTAGGAAGGTCACCAAACCCTAGATTGGGAAGGTCAGATGAGGTCATTCCCTAGAGTGGGAAGACCAACTTGGCACCTAACTTTAGATTGAGAGGTGGCCAACATGGCACCTAGCTTTAGATTGAGAGTGGTCTAAAGTCTGTTGTAGGGACAATACCCTAAGTGAGGGTATTCTAGAGGTTGAGTAAAAATGGGGTGAGAAGTTATGAAGAAAATGATAATTTTGATATTGTAAGAATAATTGTTCTGATTTTGTTGTTACACCTAGATGCAATCCTTTGTTCCCCCGCATACCAGTATAACTTGTTTACTGATCGACTATTTTGTTTGTTGATATTTTAAGATAATATATTTTTATTTCTACAAGTTTAATGGAAAGTGGGCATTCACGAAGAAGGCACTAAACAAATAAGAAGTAATGTAATCTCTAGAGGATTTGGTTAGTTTTTTCTATTTCATGTTGCAAAACTTTAGAAAACCATATTACATATAGTTAATCTTATACAAACTCATTCCTAATTAGTGAAAATTTATTAATTATTTTTGGTTATCTGCCAAACCTTCGATCTTATATTATTGGTAATGGTCGTTGCCCTTTGGGTCTATCTAAATAGGGGATCACATGGGGAGGGGTTCGTTACATGCCCCCTCAAACTACTCAATTTTGTGGAACTTTAGGATAGGTGGTGCTAAAGAAGAGGTTCCTATAATATTTTGTGCTTATGTTGCGTTATCGTCAGTGCCTAAGATAGAGATTTCGAAAAGCAACCATTTTCATGTAAAATTGACATTCAGTGGTAGAAGAATCATGTGGCGAACCTAGCCAAAGATGAAGATGAATCCTCCATTACAGGCCTTGATCATAGTGGTGTGGCTAAGGTGTTCTAAATCTACCTTAGTATGCAATTTGAAATTTGTCACATGTGTAAAGTCGTTACTAAGACAAAATGATGTTCCATGAATGTGATGGTGCCTTCCATAGGAATATATTTGAATTATCTATTGATGGAGTTGTAGAAGTGGCAAATCAAGAAATTTTTCACATTAACCTTCCTTCCCACTGTGGTGCACCAAATATGGTAGAGGTTGGCCATGATGACTACTCTAGGACTATCATGCTTAGACAGGACGTAGTTCATGATCACTCGATGCACGTACCGATGGGTTAGGTTGTGAATGAGGAGCCCTTGACATGGCTGGAAGTGAATTTTGTTACACCAGTCAACATCCCTTAGGGGACATTGGCATTGAAGTCAAAGTCTCCTCCTTCAAACCATCCTTTGAACATTCAGACATAGTCCACCATTGATCACACAAGTCATCCGTCCAATAAGTATGTTGTAACCCCATTGCGCACTAAACAACCAAAATCATAGACTCTCATTCATGGCATCCTTCAACTTCTCTAGTGTAGTATAGAACTTAAGATTGAGTCTATCCTAAATGTTGTAGTTGGAGTAGGCGATGACATCTATCCCGACTGTCGTCAGGTACTGATCCACATACACATGGATCCCATGGGATTTTGGGGTGGTGGGATTGATGTATTTCAGCCTGATGAGTCTTTGACTGTTGTTGTTGAGCTTGTCATACTTCTTCTTATATTTCCATTTTGGAAAATGGAGAGGAGGGACGATGGGCAAAAAAATGTATGTAGAGGACATTGGTAGGTCACTGACCGGCATGGAATCATGTAATAAAGACAATCGACACAGTAAAGATGCTCATTTTTCATTGTTCCTATGAGGATCAAACCTCTACATACAAGGTGTGGTGCGACATGCACCTAGATGAGCCCAGTTGGTGTCCCACTACGGTGTGGAGATCAAAATTTTAGTGTGTTAATGGGAAGTCTTCCAAACAGATCTCCTCCATCTGGTTGTTTCATCCTCCACTACCAATGTTCATGGGCGAGATGGAGACACACTAGTACTTAGGGTTAGATTCACATCACCTGATTTCAAGTTATGGAAAATGCTAGGATCGTCATCATGTAGAGGATTTAGGGATCATTGGCCTACAACGGGTAGCATTCGATTCTGCTGGGAGTAGGAGTAGGGATTATATAATGGGAGGAGGTTTTAGAGGGCTCTTCCTATAGAAGACCCTCCTCTATTACTCTTCATAACTGCCCTCTTCACATTTTGAACTGGCCCTTCATTGCTTCCATGATGGTAGTGGTGAGAGAGAGGTATGAGTAGATGGAGAGGTGGGTGAAACTGAGTCATGTCTGTTCAACTTAGGTCAGTTTCATGGCGAAGATGGTGCTAATGTGGCAAGGTCGGTGGACTGTGCAACGATGAATGTTCATCGTGAAACCAGGTCGATTTCAGTGGGACTGGTCAGTTTCACAAATCAATGGAGGTGGTGGTCCTTTGATTTATGGAAGTGGAGATGGATATATTTGAAGGTGTGGTGTTGTTAGTCGTGGGGTAAAAGTGGCAAAACCTTCTTCAGGAGGAGAAAATGGGATATTTCAGTACAAACTATCTCAGTTTTGTGTGCTTGGTGGTGATGCTATTGTAGATGATAGTAATGGTGGCATTTGTGGAACAAAGGTGGTCCTCTGTCTGATTCACAGGGTCATCTTGATGATGGAAGATGGTGTGTTGTTGGCATTAAGTCGGTATTGCTATGTGGTTTGCGATAGTAGAGAATCGGTGAGATGAATCGACGACAAGTAATGTCGGACTCATCAGTCATCGGTCATTGGGTTCAGGTGTAGGGAAGAGAGTGTGAAAGAAGAGAGAGGACATCATGTTGTGGTCAGAGGAATTTGAGTATGATTCCTCCCCCTTTTGTAGTCACCAACCTGAGTCTGGGCTTGAAATTGACTCAGCTTCAATAGAACTAGTTAATCATACACACGTCAAACGAGGAGTCTATTTTCCAACTCGGGTGTCAGGTGATAGGATTTAAGAGGGAAATGAGGTGATAACATGTGCACAAAAACTACATGCAAAACTGATTCGACTTGGGTGAAATTGAGTTGATTCCAGTCCACAAAAATCCAATGCGTGAAGAAAATTTCGATTAGGAAGCACACTCCATGAGGAGTTCTAACAAGTAGTCAAAACTAAGGCAGTACATCAATATAGATAGGAACAAGCATGCGTTATAATGCCAGAACAATTGGGACTTCAAGCCTTGTCAGTTTCATGAAACCAAGTCAATTCCCAGGAAATTTTGTCGGTTTTGCAGTAACCCAAGTTAGTGTGAGTGTCATACAATGAAGGTGGGAAGAATGAGGTGGGTTGCAATCAAAATTTGGTCAAAATGGTATAAGAGCCCAGACTATTGTGGGGCGGTTGAGAGAAAAATGATATAAAAAAGATTTGGAAAAATTGACTTAGTTTGAGTGAAACTGGGTCAGTTTCATGGAGATGTTGGGTCAAATTCAAGAATACTGAATAAGTGTAAAAATAAGATTCATTTACCCAAGTGTGTATAATATAATCAACCTACTCAAGAGTTAGTTCAAAGTAGCTATATGTAAAAATTAGAATGCATGTATCTAGTGTAGTGCAAAATCTCTAGACGGTACAAGGAAATAAAATTATGTATCTAAATAGTTAGAGAAAGACCAAATGTTACTATATTATGAAATAAAAATTTATTATTAAATTAAATAAAACTAAAGAAAATGTATAGGAAATAGGGGGTGGCGTCCCCAAAATTCCTACACCTCGATCCTAAATCTTAAGATTGGGGGTATGTGTTGCCTGTGCATTGTAGATGGTGTTTTCCTTATGAAAAAGGTAATGCACATGTCAAGTATGGGGTAGGGAATTTATATCAAGTGGTCCTATGGACTTATCCCTATGCAAAAATTGTCTTGAACTACACAAAGGTGAAATCCTTAGAATAAAATATTCTAGGTGTTTCTTGAGATTAATGTTGGTGCATTTGTGCCTAGATGTGTTGATGTAGGATGAGATACTTAATCGTCCATCTTTAATCATGAGGTTGGGTGTTCTAAAAAATTGTTGTTGAATATTAGAAACATCCAACCCAATGCCTGAACATTAATTAGCCCCTAGTGAATCAATTTACAATTCAATCACCCCAATCTTATCATTTTCTATGGGGTATGGGTTTTCTTCATATTCAAGAGCCATATTGTG